>JANUYF010000001.1:302747350-303347350 GCA_026167975.1 Phrynosoma blainvillii
TTTTTTAAAAAAAAACAAAAAACACCACACATATTAAAAATACCAGATACTTCTCTCTGTGTGTGTGTGTGTGTGTGTGTATAAACCACATATTAAACACATCTGATGCCCTGCAATTGTTAATGCCGTTGTCAGATACTGAGTTGTCACAACCACTGCTGATCAATAATTCATCCTTACATTGGTTGACCATTGTATAGATAAAAGTTTACATCCAAATTAGATATAATTGTGTCCATTTGGAATGGCCCTCTCCCCTGAAAAAACAAACACAACCTTCATAACTGAAAACTCTCAGTTTCTACATATTCACTCTTTTAAGGTCACTACAAGAGACCTGTGATTTGTGTGATGTGACTGTAAATGCAGCAGAGTTCAGAAGCCTGCTTCCTTTCACCAGCCATCCTGGAAATGCTGTTTCCATGAAGACACATTTGTAAATCCAAAGTAAAGCTTTATTGTTGCATAATAAAGAAAAGAAATATATACAATCCATCTTGCTGATGGCAAAGACCATAGGATCACATCTTGTATATGTTGCTGTTGTAGTTATCCAGTTAAGTTGAAAAGACATATAGTAAGTATTTAACAAAGGTGAACAAAAAACTCTTGGCCCATCCCATACTCCACCTCCTGGGTCTTAACCTATATGATGATTAGATGATCTGCTGTATCCCAGCCTCTAGACCAGCCTCTAACTGTATGTCATTCCCCATGTGACCTGGTTCTCATGAGAAACATATGAGCTCATGTGTTTACCTATCAGCATCCTGTTCCCCGGCCGAAAGTGTTTTTGTTATTCTGTACTGTATGAAATTGTTTTGGCTTTAAACCACCTGCTGGCTGAGTCCTCTTTCTTTCCTTAGACACTTTTCCCATAAGAGATTTTTTCCACACACACACACACATCTCTACATTTCACTTTGACTGTATATCCCATCCATATTCCAACAAGACCAGTATGGTGAAGTGGTTTGAGGATTAGATTATGACTTCAGGAGACCAGGGTTCAAATTCTACTCAGCCATAGAAACTCATTGGGTGACCTTAGACAAGTCACACTTTCTCACCTCAGAGGAAGACAATGACACCCCCTGAACAATTTTGCGAGAAAATAAACTACATTCACTATAGGGCTTTCATAGGTTGGAAATCATTTGAAGGCACATAGCAATGAAGGTCAGTACAACCACTTACACATAAATGATAAAGGAAGCCCAGTCAATGTGCATGAAATCTTCATATTATTCATATAACAATATACCTTGTCATCTTATTATGCCTCAGCTACTGTCCTTTTGCCTCAGCAGTTTTTAATTCAATAATCTTAACAACTCAGCCAATGAAGCCTAAATTGTATATTGTATTACACTTGAGGCAGTGAAGCCTGTTATGAATACAGCATGCATTAATGAGGGGGAAAAGTAAACAGATTTGGGCAGCACTTGAGATACAAACTTTTCTTTATTCTTTATTCTTTATTCAAAAGTAAATCCCATTGACTCAGTGACAAATTGTTCCAATGTAACTGTGGATATGCCTGGGACCTTCATTTGTCTTGTGCTTCCTCTGTGAGGGTAAACAAGCAAAGGTAAACAAATCAGCCTCTCACTTTTGTGACATGTGTAATAGTAGGAGCCAAAGCATTCCCCAAGTACACGTGTGGAAGCAAGAACATTACAAGAAATACAAGAGAATTCCAACCTAATGTTGATGGCACTTTTAGAGGAGTTTTTTGTAGTTAAAGAGTTGCCCAGTGTTCAGTATTTTCAGAGAGGGAACAAAAATACAATGCATTCCTCACAGTTGTGTCATAGTAGGGGACTAGGATTAGGCGCAGGACTCTTCTGCCCACAAAAATCATCTTCTGGCAGCTGGTTCCAAAGATCTGAGGATGGAGCAATCTGGCCACAGAATTGCCCTGTTGGGTACAATGAAGAACCAAAATTGGGACAGGAAAGGAGTGTCACAGAGGGAAACCACCTCACTCCGTATCCAAATTGACTTCATCCCAGGGACACAAAGACCATCTGACACAATGTTAGACCAAGGACAGAGTAGTCCTATGTAACTTCCAGCACTTCTAGGTTAGGAGAGGTTTGGATTCTGCACAATTTTAGCTGACCTAGTGTATGCTTAGCTGACCTTTGGCCCTTTTGGCAGATTAGGATTATACTTTTAGGTCTCTTTCACACTAGACAGTTATAACACTTTGAAACCAGTTCCATTGCTATGGCATCATCCTATGGGGCCTGGGATATATAGTTTTGGAAATGATTTAGAATTCTCTGATCGAGAGTTCTGTCTCACGACTCTACAAATTCCAGGATTCCAAAGGATGGAGGTTAGACCGGTATCAAAGTAGTATGATTGTATGGTTCAGAGATAAGCAGGGCCATTTTCAAACCCTCACTTCCTAGTGGCTGAATTAGTGCCCCAGAAGAGCTTTTGATTTAGGTGGATTTTCAGTTGCTTGGGAAATTGCAGCTTTTAAGTGTGTGGTGTTCTTGTGATAGGCAGGGTGGAGAGAGATCATCGGTACATATTTGGGGGTCTGAAGGCTTGGGGGAGGATTGAAAGACATGTCCAGGGCTGCAAAATGGGGCTACATGTGACCCACAGACAACACTTTCCCCATCCCTAAGGTACTGTGATTAAGATCGTAGCTTCAGCAAAGCAAAACAAAAACAAAAACAAATTATCTTAAAAGAGTAACAAATGTATTATGAAATCAGGTTTTATGGACTGGATTTCACTTCATCAAATGAATGAAGTAATATCTTGAGTTATAGGTATAATATGCACATGGCCACACAACTGTTAGTGCAGAGGGAAAGTTGAGTCCATACACTGAAGGCTGCCAGCGAGGAAACAGACACCACTGCTAAGTCTGGAAAGTCACTCACAATTGCTGAGTTCTTCTGAAGAGGCTTTTTAATCTTAGTTGCAACAACGTATTTATAAGCATGATATAGCAATATTTACACCAACTGACATAGAATTATAGAATCATAGAATCATAGAGTTGGAAGAGACCACAAGGGCCATCCAGTCCAACCCCCTGCCATGCAGGAACTCACATAATACTCTGCCATCAACCAACATCCACATCACTACACTGTGTACTGGAGCATTCATCCTTATATACACAAACACAGCTAGGATTCTGATCTACCCCCCTGCTAGTTTTTCATCAGCTTCCTGTCATGTGTCCACAGTGACAGTGCAGTTTGGACCTGTTATGACTCATTTCCATGCTCAAGTTGCACCAGCTTCCTCTGAATCAGCACTTTCTCTTTAACCCATTGCATGGACCTGAGACATTTTACACAGCTTGGGGCAAAAACGTATTGACAACAACTGTATATTAAATCATGTGTGCATGATTCAGAATGGGGGAAAAACAAAAAAAATCATGCAAGATAAAGAAACACAGGAGAGAAGATAACAAACTACTGATCAGATAACTTGGTATGAGGATTTACTAACCAAAATTTGAATACAGCCTTATAGACAGGCTAAGGTAAAGGTAGTCCCTTGACATGAATGTCTAGTTGTAACCAACTGTAGGGGGTGGTGCTCATCTCCGTTAGTAAGCCAAAGAGCCAGCATTGTGCAAGGACTGCTCTGGTGGCCATGTGGCCAGCATGCCTGCACCAAATGCTGTTATCTTCCAACCAAAGTGGTACCTATCTATCTACTTGCATTTTCATGCTTAAAAACTGCTAGGTTGGCAGAATCTGGGACTAGTGACAGGAGCTCACCCCATTATGCAGCACTTGGGCCTCGAACTGCCAACCTTCCAATTTTCCAATTGTCAGAATTGGCATCACAAACCACTAAGCCACCACATCCCATATAGACAAGCTAACAAGGAGCTAATCATTTGAAAAGGAAGGATTGATGGTGGTATAATGATTAAAGAAATATATTGGGTGTGAAGTCGAAGGCTTTCATGGCTGGCATCCATAGGCCATGTTCTCTGAAGATGCAGCCACAGATGCAGGTGAAACATCAGAAATGCATTCTTCTAGAACATGGCCTCAGAGCCCAAAGAACCCACAAAAACCTATAAATATATCTGACTTTTGACTCCCTGAGCAGATTATAAATGCTGTGGTTTTCTTACTGGGATGATGGTGAAGCACCAGTTCAGCAATTTTCCTTTGAGTTTCACCATTTAATAGCTAATGGCCCACTGCAGTTTGCTTGATGGGTCGCCAGATCTTCTGAAACAGTGCAACAGAAGATGCTAAAAGATTATCATGTGTTGAATGGTCATATATCAGTGGCAAATCATGTGCAGAAGGTCCACAATTCTACTCCCAGCATCTCCATAGATATGGGAAATATTCCTTTCTGAATTCTAAATCAGTGTAGACAAAACTGAGCCAAAGGGGACAATGGTCTGCATCACTATGTGGGATTTTCCAACAGACTGTCTAAAGTTTAAGGCTTTCACGTTTAAGGGCACTAAAATAGAAACTGATAATATGCTTCAGATGGCTGGAAACATCATGCTTTGCTTTCAAGGTCCACCGGTGGAAATCCACATGATGCATTTAGAAATCACTGTTACCCATCTTATTAACCTCCTTATCCAGATAGGCAGTACTGTTGTACACATTTACTAAGAAATGGTCTTATTTGTTTGTTTTTTTTTAAAAAAAAAAGTCTGATAAGGTCCTTATGAGACAATCCATGATTTACCTGACATGCTAAAATTATTTCTCCCCAGCTCAGTACAGTGAACTCTGCATAGGCCATCACTACAGGTGTCTTTGGATTTTCTCTGAATATTGCCTTAGGCATAGTCCTTTCCACCTTCTACAAACAGGTATCTGTTCTTTAATAGTTGGATCAACATATCCACCCTGTTCCTCTGACTGACTTGACTTGCTACAGATCCATAGTGGCACTAGAAGACACAAAGACTTTAGGAGAGTCTGGCTGTCTGGCTGCATCTGCACTGCAGAAATAATGTAGTTTGACACCACGTTAACTGCCATGGTTCAATGCTATGGAATTCTGGGATTTGTAGTTTTGTGAGATGTTTAGCCTTCTCTGTCAGAGAACTCTGTGTCACAAAAAATTACAAATCCCAGAATTCCATAGCATTTAGTCATTACAGTAAAAGTGGTTTGAAACTGCATTAATTCTACAGTGTAGGTGCAGCCAGAGAACACATTCCATTATGTCAAGCAGAAGAAAATATCACTATATGCTTCTCCCTACCACTCTGCAACACTGTAACACTGTCTATAATTCCAGAAGCTTTGTTCTGTGATTTTTTTTCTCCATACTGGGGTGTTCATGTGTGTGTGTGTGTGTGTGCGCGTGCGCGCACGCACGCACACACACGCACATGTCCAGAGGAAAATCCTGAGAAAACATAAATGGTTATTACATTGTGGGAACAAATGTGACAATTCCATTCACGCTAACCTTTAAATTCCACTCTCCAAGATTAAAAAAAACTCAAGACACCTGTTTGTCATTAAATGAAAAAAATGTCAACCAGTTAATTGAAACTTTAGTATCTAATCTATCCATTTGCAAAACTAGTGATATTTTATCATTTAGAAATGGTACCATTCTCTTGCAATTTGAAACCATTGGAATCATTCATTGAAAGTTTAATATGTATTTTTATTTACACTGGAATACAAAAAGAGACCCTCAATAGTACACTTCACCCATGAGAAGGTCCCAGTGAATGAGGAGCTAAAGATGAGACAGCTGGGGAGAAGGAAAGAAGTGAAGATGGGGAAAATTGAAGAGTACACAGAAGTGGAAGATTTATAATTCAAACAGCTTTTGAAATTCAGACTAGGTGGATACTATTAAATTTAGTGCTAGAATTGTGCCCATTAAATGTTATTCATTCTAGCAAATGACTGTTTTTGGAGAGAGAGAAAAAGTTAAGATGGCTCATTCCTGTTATTATTTAAATATTTGTGTGGTTTATTGCTAGTGTAAATAGGTTTATAACCTTCCAGTATGGAGCACAAACATCTGCTCAAAGCAGTACTAAACATCTGGTTATTCCAGCAAAGTATATAATTATATGTAATGGCATAGAAGTGTTTGATGGATTGCAGCCAAGTTTCCCAATAAGATACTTACATAGGGAAACTGTTTGCTGGAATCGGTCTGATAAAATGTGCGTCCAGACCTGCACAGTACAAGGTGCTGCAGAGGAGGGGATGCCTTTGACAGCTTCCATGGAGAAAAAGTGGGCAGATCTTCAAGATCTTCTGGCTCTGCCCTCTCTGATGCATAGCATCAGGGAGCCTTGCACTTGACACAATGTGTCAGGTGCAGGGTGCCATGATGCTATGCATTCTGTGGCAAAACCAAAAGGTTTTAAAAGACCTGTCCATCCCTTTGCAAGGACAGAAAGCTTCCATACTTCAAAAACAGTGGGCTAAGCATGGCTAGGGGACAGATTGTAGTCTCCCGGCAGCATCAGCGGCATTTTGCTGTGTAGTAACACCTGTTTTCACCCGTTCCCAGCCCGTGCCCAGATCAGGTGAAAAATGAAGTGCAATAATCTCCATGGACAAGGACTCCTGAGGAAGTAGACTTAGGACTATGAAAGTTCATGCTACCAGCTTCTTTTTTGCAGTTAATCTCAAAGGTGCTGCAAGATCCCTTCACATAATGAGGTTTAATACTTACTTTTTAAAAAGGAAAAAGTAGACTTCCATGTCTTTTGCCCCCCCCCCCCCCCCCACCACAGTTAGTTGAGGAATTACATTCTAGGCTATCTTGATTTACTGTGGATGTGTTCAGACTGGTGCACACAATTGTTTACTCTTGTTTTGGCTCCCTCACTGCTAGAGTGGGTGGGTAAACAAACAAACCAGAAATAATTTGCTTAGTGCAGGAGTGGGTAACATATGGTTGGTGTGTGCCACATGTGGCCCTCAGTCGCTTCTGCTTCTAAAAGAAAATGTTTAGAATGGCAAAAGTGCCCGCAAAATGGAAAGGGAAAAAAAATGGCCCCATATCGTTCAGAAGTTACTCACTCCTGGTTTCTATGTCTGATTTTCTGATTTCTGATTTTCTGTTTTCAGAACCTGAAATTGTGGCTTTCTGCTCCCAAACAAATCAGGAATTGTAAGCTAAGAACAAACCCTATCTTATCTTTCTGGCTTGTGAAGGAAGCAATAAGCTTGTAAAGAGTCAATAAGCCAGGATCTGGGCTAAGACAATGCATTAAGTAAACAATTTCTGGGTTTTTTGTTTTGTACCAAGGAAAAAGCCAAGAAAGAGTCCAGTCTGTGTGCACAAGCAGACAGCTCATTCACAATAAGCTGGGATTCTTCGGACTTATGGCTTTCTGTTCCATGTAAATGCAATCAAAATGTGCTGGTAAGAGTAACCCTTTTCACTAACCCATTCCAGTCAGCCCCATCTCTCCTTTTGAACAGAGAATGATGTTCCAGGTTGGTGCTGGAAATGTCAGTTTAGAAATTTGAATCAAAGCTGACATTTCTGTGATAACAAACCTACAGTTGTGTTTTGCTCAGTCTTAGCACAATTGAGGGTTATAATGGAGTATGTAGGTAAGCACAAAATGTATAAAATCTCTCTGTTCCAGCTGCCCTGGCACTTTTGTTACCAACAGACACAGAATACACCAATAATGGAAATAAAACATGTGATTTCTGCACTTCAACGTATTCTCAGTAGAAGTTAATGGATATGTTGCAGTATTGTTTATCTAGATGTATGTGTTTTCATATTACAGGAATGAAACAAGGAACCCCAAAGGCTGTAGGCTATTATTAGCACTGTAAGAATTCCCCAAAAAATTCAAAGATGTGGTCTTCTGTTCTTTGGCTAAGGACAGAAATGTCTGAAACGATGATGGCAAAAATGCCAAAACCTCAGAAACAAGATGGCAAGAAATGAGAGTTGTGACCCATTTTTCCAACTCCCTGTGATATTTCTAAATTCATGTATAATAACTTCCATAATTGGTATTTCAGTGTGTTTCCCCAACAATTTGAGAATGTTTTAAATAACATAATATCTTGTGAATGAGATTCCATTGGGAAATTTGTGTACCTAATTTATGCAAATTACCTGCAGCAAATTAACTGGATGAAAATATTTATTCATTGGCCCTCACTGATGAACAGGTTGTTCAGCCCCTGATGTATTCATTCACCCTCTTGGCAGATCACCACCCATCAGGGACTCAACAGACAGCTAAGCCAGTTCCTGCCAATGTTTTGATCCCCTTGTAGCCAGAAATCTACCACTGAGGGCAGATGGCAATATGGAATAAATTCTGATGGTTGACAAGGGTCTCTTGGTTCAAATGGTGGCTGGCTACATACCTGCATGCATCAAATGTTATTATGGATTAACAGCTAATAATAGCAATGGTCCAAGGCAAAAGGGGATTAAAAAATAGGAAATATTTTGGTGAGGAGACAGAGTATGCCCCAATTTAGACCATAAATTTAGATTGGAGGTCATATGTTCCAAAATTATCTAGAATGATACAAAACAGAAGACTATGGATACAAAATAGAAGACTATGGATGCCACTATATGGACATTTTAATTGCTATGATTCCATTCTATGGATTCATGGTATTTGCAGTCTGATGAAAGACTTAGAATTCTCAATTACACTGCTTTAAACCACAGAATTAGAGCTCTCTCCCAGACAACTTAGTAGTTCACAAAGCTACAAACCCCACGATTCTACATGATGTAGCCATGATAACTAAAATGGTACAAAACTATATAGTTGTGCAATGTGGATACACTCTAAGTATGATTTATTTTATGTAAGTATATATTATATAAATAACTAGTGTGTGTGTGTGTGTGTGTGTGTGTGTGTGCATGTGTGTGCATGCACATGCACACACACACACACAGAGGAAATATATAGCCCTTTGGATGTTCTTGGGTTACAGCTCCCACCAAGATACAATATTGTCTATGCAGGCATTGCAGTCCAAAAACATCTGAAGAACTCCATGTTCCCCATTCCTAATCTTGTGGTGGTAGTGGTGATGGTGTGCCTTCAAGTCCTTTCCAACTTATGGCAATCCTGTCACAGTGTTTATGACCCTGATTTGTTCAGAGAGGGTTTGTCTTTGCCTTATTCTGAGGCTGAAAGAGTGTGACTTGTCTAAGGTCACACAGTGGATTTCCATGGCTGAGCAGGGATTCAAACTCTAGTTCCAGAGTCATGGGGGGGGGGGTGCAGATGGGCAGCCCTGGAAGCCCTGGGAAGCAGAGGATTGGGGCCGAGGCTGCCGGACATGTTGGCCCCAATCCTTCCTTTTGCCATCCCAGAAAAGAGAGGCAAAATGCTGCTCCATTCAGAGCTGGCAAAAAGGACGCCCCAAGAGCCACTGTGTGGCTCTTCTGCGCCCCTTCCAGTGCAGTGTGTCAAGATGCTGCACCAGGAGGACATTCTGATGCCGCGCACTGTGCATAACAGCACATGGCAACAGGACATCCTTGAGGAGGGGTTGGGGCAGCCAGCGTGCAGCTGTCCCTCCCCATCCCTGCCTTGAGGATGCTGCAAAGGTCCCATCTGCAGAGGCCCATAGTCCAATATTCAAACCACTACACCACACTGGTTTTCATCCTTAATCTACTGAGTATTATTCATGGCACACACACAAACAAAGACTTCCTGCACTTTTATTTTAAAAAGGGATATATTATAAATGGGAATGTTCCAATCCAGAGAGTTTAACTGCAGTCAGTGAAGAATGGAAAGAGCATGCACACCACAACCATTTGTTTAGGGACAGTTGTTTAGGAATAGATCTTTAGATGTTAGCAGTAGTGTGAAGGATGTTTATGCAGCCTATACGGTATTTAATGTACCAGCTTTAGCCTTTTCTTTGTCAATTTAATTATTATTAAATATCAAATGAATTGTATAATGCTGTGGAGAGCAGGCAGAATTATGCCCAGCTAGCTACAGCCAATCAGGAGTAAGCTAGCAACAGCCAATAGAATTAGGGGCTGTAGGTAATAAAGAATTGCATTGCTGATGGTTAGAATCAGTCTAGGTCTGGTTGTGTAAGAGTCTAGGAGTTAGGGACTATGAGAGCTAAAGGAAAGAGACTCAAAGGAAGAGACTTAGCTCTAAGACCAAACTCAAAGTAAGGGAGTTTTGGGGATAGGTAGCCTGAGGGCTAGTATAGAAATAAGGGTGGAAAGACCACAGTGAATAAGGATGGTGTGAAGGTCCTAAAAGAGAATATCTTGTGTTTTCTACAGTTAAAGAGTGTGAAACAAAGTAGAACAAGAACAAATGAATGCAATTTCATAACAAATGAAAGATTATTAAACATCATCCAAATATAATTACATTTTTGTTTTCATACAAGCTTCTCTGAATCAGGAATCATTATCCACACTACTAAGAAATAAAGAACCAAGTTTGGGGAGTAAACCCATAGGTGAAAATAAAAATGGTCTGGTCCATCAAATATTGAGGCAGCGGTGGGATCACAATACCCATTGGACTGCCAGAAAAGGTGCTCATGATAAATGTTTAGACTACTTCCATTCACTCTTCATGGGAATGTTATTGAAGATTGTCCAGAAGTTTCAATTGATGTCTTACGCTGCATGTAAGTTTCTAGCAAGTGCACAATATTATTGCATTCCTCCAACACTAAAAGGTTGGTGTTCAAAACTTTAAAAGTTCTAAATGGCCTGGATCTCTGAGGAACTACTACATCACAGTATATATTTGCCTACTTGTTAAAATAATCAGAAGAAGTCCGTTCAAATAGGCCCAACATCCCAAGCACACAAGAAAGGACTTTTTTCCTTTGTTGGTTTCAAACTCCAGAATGCAATTAGAAAATGAAATAAAATTTCAGTTATGAGTTCCGATCTCTTTGTGTTTCAGAAGGGCCTTAAGACAACTATTTTTCAAAACCTGTTTTTAAATTTTTAATTTTAGGTTTTTATAGTTTTGAAATGTTTTACTGTTTTCTTTTGAAATAAAAGGCCTGTGAAGGGTCTTTGGGTCCCTTTCCCTTCTTCTGCCTGAGCTGGATGGGATGTCTTGAGACCACCTTTTATCTAAAGAACTTGCTGCCACCACCCAATGATTCCCCTTTCCCTTCTTTAGCAATAGAACAAGACCTAACTGAGGATTCCCTGGCACTTCCTTGCAGAGATGATTGCTTATCTTTCTTCCCACCTTTCAGGGAAAGAGCTAAGTCATGCCAAGCAAAGGCACAATGAAAATGGCAGTGTGAGTGAGAGTGACTGTATTTTTAAAGAAAAGCTTTATTCCAAGTAAAGAAGTTCTATAGCAAGAGGTTATCTCTTAAATGAAGAATCATCTTGTCCTACAGGCACAGATAGAAAGTATAAGTTACAGATTGCAGCCAAATTAAAAAAAAAAAAAAGAATCATAGGATCATAGAATCATAGAGCTGGAAGAGACCACTTTTGTTTTCTTCTGGAATGCCCTCCCTTTTGAGGAATTCCCTCCTTCGCTGGAGGGAGCCCCAACCTTCTGCCTTTAGTCCCTCCCACAAATCAGATCCTTCATTCACACTTGTTGAACAAGCTTCCAAATCACTGTTTTCCAAAAGAAGCACCAAAAAATTAGTGTCTGAAAAGAGCATTTTTTAATTTATTTATTTTTTATTTATTTTTTACATTTGCCTCACTTCAAAGTGACTCCAACTGATAACAGTTGGGTCAGAAACCATTTTCATTGTGAATGAGGCACATATAAAGTGCCGCCCGGATTGGGTCTCCATTGGGCGGGGTATAAATAAATTTTATTATTATTATTATTATTATTATTATTAAAGTGATCAGCAAATCACTTTAAATCATAATGGGAATAAGTCCTTACAAGGTATCTCCCCACTGTGTTTTGCTTGCAGACTTAGGGGGGATGCAGACCGGTAGCCCTGGGCTTCCCTGGGAAGCGGAGGATTGGGGCCGAGGCTGCCCCATGCCTCGGTCCCAATCCTCCCTTTTGCTGGCCCAGAAAAGAGCAGCAAAATGCCACTTCTTTCAGAGCCGGCAAAAAGGATGCCCAAGAGCTGCCTTGTGGCTCTTCTGCGCCCTTTCTGGTGCAGCGCATCAAGACGCAAAGGGCTCGTCTGCTGAGGCCCTTAGTGCTCTCCCTGGCAATAGCAGCTGCATTGTCTCAGATTGATTTTAACTCTCTTGTTTACTTCATCTGAAGTACTCAGAATGTGGAGCTGAAGGATGTAAAACATGCCGGGAACACAAGTGTGTATCTCAAGTTTTGATTCAGACCTAAATTTCAGTATCTGACATTGTCATACACTAACTACTTTAGGGGCCACTTTCATGTAAGAAAGCAGCGCCAAAATGAAGCAATCATCTGAGATTCTGTTGCAATAATTTAGAGGATTCCCCCCCCCATGGGTTGAAAATTACATTGCTTTGCCATCTTTACCCAGTCTATCCACCAATGAATGTACAGCTGCATCCACACTGGTGGTGGTGGTGGTGATGAGTACTAATATAGATAAATGCATTAAATCTACTTATTTGACTTATTTTAATTCAGTCCAATAGTCACATTGTTTTTTTTTTACAGAATAAAAGGATTCAGAGTAATTCCACTCTCTATTTACCCACTGCTTCCCAGATTATTTCTTAGGACAGTGTATACAATACATTTTTATTTATCTATAAATATTTTAGTGTATATACAAAAAGGTAGTCAATGTAACTAACATTGATAAAATACAGATTAACAGCCACATCTTGATATTTTTAAATAAATAAATAAATAAATAATGAATAATAATTTATGGGCAGTATGAAAAAAATCCAGGATTAATCCAGGTTAAATCTCCATTGTTCACATGCTTCCCTAATGCATCCGATTAAGTATGGGGAGAGGGCTGCCAAAAAAAAACCCACTCAATCCAGGATAATCAATACTGGGTTTCCCCCCAAGTTTTTTTTTTTTTTTTTTTAAGATCTGTATCATTGGTAGTGTGAATAACCTACTTTACCATCTGGTATTGTGGCAATAGTGTCACAATTGTGTCTAAGTAGTGGTCATGAATATGAAACAGTTAAAGATGAGTAAATCTTGGAGCCACTGTCCACTTGTGGAAAACTTCACAAACCATCCAAAACATAGGAAGCAAAAACCAAGTGTAGCATGAAGATAATATTCATCTACAAACATTAATATCTTGAGTTCACTAAAAAGAAATTGTCACATTTCAAGGCAAAACAAAAGTCTCATCTCTGGACTAGGTATATGTTCCTGTTCATCCCACCTTTGAGTCTTTGATTCTCCAGAGATGATATATCCCAGCCACACACCACATGAGTTCAACTTATTGTTTCTGCTTCAGTTGTCAATCATGGGCCTAGCTGGACATGAAATTTGTCATGCCTATAAACTACAGTGGCTTGATAAACAATGCTCTGCCAAGCATGCCCACTTTCTTCCATTACTACTCTCCACCCATGCTTCATTTAAATCATACCATGCCAAAGGACAACTTCTCTTCAGAGGGCAGTGTAAGAAAGATTCATGGAAGATGGAGTGAGAAGGAAGAGTGCAGGTTGATAATAGGAGCAAGATTGTCAAGGTGCTTTCTCAACCTCGGGGCATTTTCTCCCTGTTTCTCATAATACTGAAGCCACCCAGACTATAATACATCTGCAATTCAAGACCTTTCAGCATATCACATTGAGAATAGGAATAGCCTCAAGTGAACATCCTCTGCTAACCATTTTTCTTTTTAACTATTTTAAGAGTGGGTTCTGGAGAAAGAAAAATAGAAATAGAGTATCAGCCACCTAAATCAAATCTTTCTTTTCCTGCTTCCCCTCACTCCTTTCTCAAGCAGTCTTATCAAATCACTAGAATTTCTAGGGGTGTGGTGGGGACAAATCTAATCTAATGCAGATATATCACTGCATTTATTTATATGGAACAGAGAGAACAGTTAGGTAGTTTTGTGACCTACTCCTACAGTTCAGTCAGACAAGCAATTTTCCAGAGAAGACAGTGACCCAGTTTAAGAAAGTGTTGTTTGTCAACTCCTGATAACAAAGACCAAGCTATTTTCTCTTAGCACAAACCTATCTCTCCACAGCACTCTTCACCCCACTCCCACCACAGATTTTTGGGCTCCAAGAGCTCCCTTGGCCTTCAGTTCTGGGAAATGTGTGTAAGAGAGCACAAGATCTGTGAAACAAAATAAATAACTAGCAAGGAAAAAAGATGGACAATAACCAGAGTTAGGATCCCATTCTCCAACAACAAATATTTTTGACAGTTTCCTTCACACTGTGACTTTTTGAAAATCATGCAGTCTTCTAGCACCATTTGCAGTTTGGGACCTAGAATCATAGAATCATAGAGTTGGAAGAGACCACAAGGGCCATCCAGTCCCACCCCCTGCCATGCAGGAACTTAAAATCAAAGCATCCCCAACAGATGGCCATCCAGCCTCTGTTTAAAAACCTTCAAAGAAGGAGACTCCACCACTCTCCGAGAGAGAGTGTTCCACTGTTGAACAGCCCTTACTGTCAGGAAGTGCCTTCTAATGTTAAGGTGGAATCTCTTTTCCTGTAGCTTGAAGCCATTGCTCTGGGTCCTGTTCTCTGGCGCATCAAAAAACTAGCCTGCTCCCTCCTTGATATGACACCATTTCAAATACTTAAACAGGGCTATCATATCCCCTCTTAAAGGTCTCTTATCTAAGCTAAACATACCCAGTTCCCTAAGTTGGTCCTTATAGGGCATGTTTTCCAGACCCTTCGCTATTTTAATCACCCTCCTTTGGACCCACTCTAGTTTTTTAATATCCTTTTTGAATTGTGGTGCCCAGAACTGGACACAGTATTCCAAGTGGGGCCTGATCAGAGCACAATACAGTTACACTATTACTTCATTTGATCTAGACACTATACCTCTATTGATGTGGCCTAAAATTGCATTGGCCTTTTTAGCTGCCGTATCACACTGTTGACTCATGTTCAACTTGTTGTCTACTAGGACTCCTAGATTCCTTTCATACATAGTCGTGTTAAGCCAGGTGTCCCCCATCCTATATCTATGTATTTCATTTTTATTTTTATTTTTTGTCCTAAGTTCAGTACCTTACATTTCTCCATATTGAAATTCATTTTTTTTTAACTTTGGCCCAACTTTATAATCTATTAAGGTCATTTTGAATTTTTATCCTGTCCACTGAGATATTAGCTAATCTTCCTAATTTGGTGTCATCTGAAAATTTGATAAGTATGACCCCTAGGAATTGATAAAGATGTTGAATAGCACTGGACCCAGGACAGAACCTTGTGGCACCCCACTGGTCATTTCTCTCCAGGATGAAAAGGAGCCATTGTTGAGCACCCTTTGGGTTCGGCCAGTCAACCAATGACAGTTCCATGTAACAGTTACCTTGTCTAATCCACATTTTACTAGCTTGTTTGCCAGAATGTCATGGAGAACTTTATCAAAGGCCTTACTAAAATCAAGATATGCTATATCCACAGCATTTCTTTCATCTACCAAGCTGGGAATTCTATCAAAAAAGAGATCAGATTTGTCTGGCATGATTTGTTTCCTTAAAACCCATGTTGACTTTTTGTGATTATGACATTCCCTTCCAAATGTTCAGAGACTTTCTGTTTAATGATCTGCTCTAGAATCTTTCCTGGTATTGATATCAGACTAACTGGACAATAATTGTTGGGATACTCTTCTTTTTTTCCACTTTTTGAAAATGGGGACAACATTTGCCCTCCTCCAGTCTGCTGGGACTTCTTCTGTTCTCTAGGAGTTCTCAAAAATTATTGCCAATGGCTCCAATATTTACATATGCCAGTTCTTTTAATACCCTTGGATGCAGTTCATCTGGCCCAGGAAATTTAAATTCATTTAGATTAACCAGGTATTCCTGTAATACCTCTTTACTTATTCTGTATTGCATTTCCCCTATTGTGGCTTCTGTTCCATTTTCCTCAGGTTGAGCACCCTTTTCTTTTTCTGAGAAGACTGAAGCAAAGAAGGTGTTGAGTAGTTCTGCCTTTTCTCTGTCCCTTATTAGCATTTTGCCATCTTCTCTGTGCAGTGGCCCTACCATTTCCTTCTTCCTTTTTCTACGGACATACCCCCCCAAAAAAGCCCTTTTTGTTGTTCTTAACCTATCTAGCAAGCCTGATTTCATTCTGCACTTTAGCTTTTCTGACTTTACTCCTACAAGTGCTTGCTATTTGTTTGAATTTCTCTTTGGTGATTTCCCCTTTTTTCCATTTCTTATACATGTTCCAATTAAAACTTAGCTCAGTTGTAACTTCCTTAGTCATCCATTCTGGTTTCTTTAGACATCTTCCATTCTTCCTCCTCATTGGAACTGTTTTAAATTGTGCCTTCAGTATATCCCTTTTGAGAAACTCCCATCCATCCTGAACTCCCTTCTCCTTTAGTATTCCTGACCATGGGACCACCTCCAGTATTTCCCTTAGTTTATTGAAATCAGCTCTCCTAAAGTCTAGAATGCATGTCTGACTATACCTAGCTTCTCCTTTCCACTGTATAAGAAACTCCAGGAGAACATGATCACTCCCACCTAAGGATCCCACCACTTGCACCCCATTGGCCAGGTCATTGTCTGATCTAAAATAGCGGACCCTCTTGTTGCCTCTTCCACCTTTTAGACAATGAAATTGTCTTTGAGGCAAGTGAGGAATTTGCTAGACCTTAAAGTTTTGGCTGAGTTTGACTCCCAGCAAATATCAGGACAGTTGAAGTCACCCATCATGACTACAAATCTCTTTTCTGAGTGTGTGATCATCTGTTCAATAAAGGCATCATTTATTTCCTCCATCTGACTTGGAGGTCTGTAGTGGATTCCCACTATAACATCCCTGTTGTTTCCCACCCCTTTAATTTTGATTCAGATGCTCTCCAACTGGCTTCCAGGATTGAAGTTCTGGACTTCTTCACTGGTGTAAATATCCCTGACATATAATGATATTCCTCCTCTTTTCCTGTTTGGCCTATTTCTGTTTAAAAGGTGATACCCCTCTATTATTACATTCCAATTATGTGATTCATCCCACCAGGTTTCAGTGATGTCTATTATATCATATTTGCTTTGTTGTGTTAGGAGTTCAAGTTCATCTTGTTTATTTCCCATGCTCTGGGCATTAGTGTAGAGCCGTCTAAGACCATATGTCCATCCTACTTGCTGCCTGTGCAAATATTTTTGCCTCCAACTCTTGGGTCTTTGCACCGTTTGCCTTGTTCCCTCTATGACAGTTTGACTATTTTCTACAGCCCTTTTGCCTTCCAGAATATTGTCTCCCTTCTCCATATAACTTAATTTAAAGCCCTCTGGATCAAATTTTTGAGACAACTGGCAAAAATGTTTCTGGCATGAGATGCAACCTATCTCTTACCAGAAGTCCACCCTCATGAAATCGTAGCCCATGATCCAAGTATCCAAATTGCTCTTGGCAGCACCATCTGTGGAGCCAGTTATTCACATCTCCTATTTTCCTCTCCCTTCCTGGACCTTGCCCTTCAACTGGGAGAAGAGATGAGATGACAACTTGTGCATCCAGCTCTTTCAGCTTCCTACCCAATGCCTCATAATCCCTTCTGTTGTTCTGAAGGCTATGCCTTGCAATATCATAGGTTCCCACATGGACCAAAAGGAAGGGGTAATGGTCAGTAGGCTTGACAAGTCTTGTCAGCCTGACTGTCCCATCACAGATTTTTGCCCCAGGGATACAACACACCTCCCAAGACATCTTGTCAGGCACACAAACCATGACTTCTGTACCTCTCAGCAAGGAGTCCACCACCACCACCACACACATCTTCCAAGGCTTAGCAGCAGCTGTTCCCTTTAGTGGTACTCTCAGGCTCCCCTGCACTGTCCCTGAAATATGTCCTCACTGCTCTTCCTTATCATCCCTGATTAGGGAGAGAGCTTCAAATTGATTCTGTAGCTGCAAGCTCCCAAAATAACCCCTGATTTCCTGTTGAAATATGGATGGGTTATATAGTCAAAGGAGAAAGGTAGAGATGTGTGTGTGTAGATTTTCTCATGGGAACAGTTTTTACTTCAACACAAAGAGAACTCAACATTAGAAGTCAAAACATAAGCACAGTTTCAGTCTGGGAAATAGATAGGCAATACATCAACACATGAGCTCATGGGAAGGTAGTCCCATGAGGGATGATGGACAGCTAAAGGCTGGGTTAAAACACATCATACATGCATTATCCAATAAGCATAAGGTTAACACCCAAAAGGTGGAGTATGGGAAGGGCCAAGAGTTTCCTTTGTTTGTTCTGTTTATATATGCAAGCACTGTATTTGTGCATGTGTGGTTAGCTATGGAGTTAGTTTTGGTTTTTAGCTTATGAGTATGCTTATACTTGGAACTGCTTTTACAATGTAACTGTAACTCTTGGATCTGGAAACATGGATCTGTAATTTTTCTATTCCACAACAACATCAGCAAGATGTGATCTTTTGGTGGATTGTATGTTTTCTTTTCTTCTTTACTTTATGGAACAATAAAGCTTTACTTTAGAACTACAAGAAGTGTCTGCATGCTTTTAGCATGGAAAAGGCTGATGGAGGAAGCTATTCTCTATACTCTGCTGCAATGCACACCACATCCAAATATCAACATTTCCCTACTTCTGTGTGTGACATTCCTCCAACCATCTACCTCCTATGTATGTGCGGTGACCTCTTCCCCAGCAACTTCCTCTGTGTGTTTCCTGTCCAAGACCATCTGGTCCGTTTTGCCCACAAAAACTTCTTGCTCCCCAAGATGCAGAAGTGTAGATACCTGGGCTTCCAGCTGCTGGACCTTCTCTTCCAACAGGGCTACCAACTTGCACTTGGTGAAGGTGAAGTTCCCCACATCCATAGGCAAGAAGACAAACATCCCACAAGTGTTGCAGGTGACTGCAACAGGTCCCTGAGTGTCTATACTGAGAAGTCTTAAGAGACATTGAAACAAGACTGTGGGCTTCAAAAGGTCCCCTGTTGAAACACCCATGTAAAGGACCTCTGTTGGCTTGGCCTTTGTCCCCAAGCTCTGTCAGTGAGCTCAATCAGCTGGGGTTATAATTCTATAGAGAGCTCCTGGCTGCTAGCTTGTTATGTTCTATTCTATGCAAAATTCACATCTGCTATTCTTTTCAATGTTGTGGGCTGTCTGCTAATTTGTTACACTTTTTTTCAAAATTTAAGACAAGAAAGAAAGAAAAAAGGAAAGAAAGAAAGTCCTCTCAGTGAAATTAGTAGCAATACTGTGTTCAGATTCTAAGAATACAGAAGACCCATCTCCTTACTTCTTGAAAGCACCTGAAGATGTTGTTTTGAGAGGGTTATTGTTGTACAATTTCACCATAATTAGAGGACTGAACCTATAGATTTCATGAAGAGTTCCCTTCTCCCATAAATTTCTTCTTATAAACTGAACACTATGGCAAGGTAAAAGCAAAAGCAGTAAAAAGATATAAAGTGAGAGATTTTCCTTCCTCTACTTAAGAGCAATTAGATGCATAGCAGTGAGTTTTGGTCTATTCTTAAGCGAGTATATTAATTTTTATGTCTGCTATTACATCCTATTTTTGTTTTTACTAATATTTCCATGATGTGCCTACTGATTCTTGCTGACTTGTGAATTCCAACCCATCTATGCCAGATCATCTGAGAAACAAATGAAGCTTACTTATCTCTGAGCCAATCCAAAAATGGACACCTATTCAAGCTGATGTCTCAGTATCTCCTTAAAGAAACAATGTTTTACAAGGGCCACTGGCTCTTTAGTAAATATGCCACTAGAGTACCAGAAGGGAGAAAAACATCCCCTCTCTTTAACTATGATCAGTTACCTGCTCTGGCCAACTTGTTGATCAAAGATAAGAAGTGTTATAGAGAATTAGAACTTGGCAGTTGAGGGGGGGATTGAGCTGTATGGGGTAAGTGGATATTTTAATGTAAGCCAGAACTCTTAATGCTCACTACTTTGTGGTGAGCACAATAGCAATAGCAATGGCAAGTGCATTTCTGTATCGCCTATGAGTGCACTTAAGCACTCCCTAAGTGGTTTACAGTATGCAAGCTAATTGCCCCCAACAAGCTGGTTACTCATTTTAGTGACCTATGGAAGGATGCAAGGCTGAGTGGACTCCAGAGTCCTGCTTGGGATCGAACTCACAACCTTGTGGCTGTGAATGGCTGCAGTACTGGCATTTAACCACTGTGCCACCAGGGTTCCTGGTGTGCCAACAAGTACTTAGGCTAGTGTTAGGTCAGGGTTTGGTGACCATTAATGTCATCTCCAGTTGCTTACCACCATCCACATGAAGTTATCAAGATGTTTCTGTCAACAATGTATTTCTTTATCAGTAATGGCAAGAATATTCATCTGAAACAAGTGAAAAAATATGACCTTTAAAAATGGAAATCCTATCTTTTTGAGATCAATAAGAAGCCTCCTAGTCTTTTCCAAAATTAGTTAAGTAGGAAGCCAATGGGGGAGGGGGAATCCTCCAACGTGCATCAAAATTTTATGACAACCCAAGGTAAATCTTTCTCTAGATCCCACACCTGTTTTGATGCCACAAAGTCTGCAGTTTGTCATTAACTTTGTAGGTCTTAGGTTTCACTACTTACTTCTTTGTGAGTAGACACATGTAGGGCTGACTTGCTTTGGTAGGGAAAGACATTCCCTCAACAGAGTGGAATGGCCTACTGTGTTCCAAGTAATTTCCAGAAGTTAATTTTTTTTAGAAGATAATGAAAGATCTACACATTTTCAAAAGCAGAGCAATTAATCTTCCACAAATATTGCCAGAAAAAGCAGGTACTGTGGAAAGTATCATAGCAATTAATACGTTTTTGAATCATTCCTGTTAGGCAGACCAAGAAGTATAAACCTTCCCCAGTCATTCTCAGTACTATAATTTTACCTTGTTGTCACTAATATCTAAGCTATTATGGTAATTTAATTTAATCGCTGTGCTTGTCCAGTCCTGTTAATGAGATATCACTTTGGCATGGGCTGGAGGATGTGAAAATTAAAACTTTCAACAGAGGCCAGTCACTTTGTAAAATCAGCAAAGCTATAAAGAAAAGAACAATATGCATGCCAATTGTAGGAGCAAAGAAATCTCATTAATTTTAAAATGGAGCTGTAAAATTTATTAAACAAATTCCCTGCCCTCCCAACTCACTTTCTCTTAAGCATCAGAGATGACAAAACACACAGAATGTAAGACAGAAGAACAATTTCTCCAACCTGGTGTCTTACAAATTTGTTGAGCTACAATTCAGAATGTCCCAGTGTTGTAGCCTAACGGACTACAACTGGGATTCTGGAAGTTGTAGTCCAGGGGTAGGCAACCTTTCCCCTTTAAAGGCCGAAGGACTTCAGCTCCCAGAAGCCTCAGCCATGTTGGCTAATAGTCCCATGTTGGCCAATAGCTCCTGCGATTCTGGGAGCTGAAGTCCCTCGGTCCTTAAAGGGGAAAGGTTGCCTACCCCTGTTGTAGTCCAACACATCTGGAGAGTACAAGGTTGGAGAAGGCTGTAAGAGAGCACAAGTATATAAGTACATAAATATGAAAGAGTCCTGCTATACACCAAAGACCAGTGTAGGCCACACTGTATGAACAGCTGCCTTCAGCATGTCCCAAACCCAGGTTTGTAAGTATCTTTCCTTCCCATTGTTTCTCCAGCTAGATCAGGGGTTGAGTTTGGCCCATGAGCCAGATGTGCTTGGGACCCCTAAGTATAGCCCCCGAAGCTACCAGGTCCACCAAAATTATTTTTCAGGCCAGTTTTCAGGTGATTTTTGCTCACAAGCCAGGCAAAAATCTGCAAAACTTGCAATGGTTCACTTCCTCTAACTCTCCAACCCCCCCCCCCCAAAAAAAAACACCCCAGAAACACAGAAAGAAAACATTAAATATAGATTCAGAATTGGCAAAAATGGTGGCTAGAAGTGACATGGCATAAGCCACCATGTGTGGGCCGAGAGGAAAAATGGCCCCCAGACCCTGCACAGTTAACCATCCGAGTGGTAGAAGAATAAGTTCTATAAATGTAGGTGGTTATACATTTCTGGTGGAACTCTCACTCATTTCAGTGAGACTGGTGAAAACTAATGGATTAGGTCTGAAATGAATGGCTGAGCTCTAGTATTACAATGTGCACTAACATGGAATCAGGTCCCAGTTCAACTAGTGAAACTTATTGCTAAGTAATATGAATATGAGTAATATGTAAGTCAGGGATAGGCAACCTTTTTGAGCCGGGGGGCCGGGTTGCTGTCCCTCAGACAAACATTTTAAAAAAATAAAAAATAAAAAAATATGCATGCACACTCTCTCAGCCACAGAAAAGCCATGTCAAAACCCCTGTGGAGATTTAGCCAAGAAAACCCCAAGAACAAGTAATAACAACAAAAATAATATCATCATGGTGGGCTGCGGCGGTGGGGGGTAGCAGCAGCGGCGGCGACAGGACCAGCCTGGGGCCGGTCCAGCCCCTGGGCCTTAGGTTGCCTACCCCTGATGTAAGTAATACTTGGTGTATGTGTTTTCTCTTCATGAATTTTTTTTTCTTCCTCAGACTTGAGTAAGGAAGGACAGGATTATATTATCTAAATTCTACTCTGCAAGTTTATTGTCCATTTAAGTCATACTGAACAGTGGGAAGGAAGTACTGGGTGGGTCTTTTCTGAATAATGCCAAAGAAAAGATTACATTACAGTGCAAGTGTGTCATGAATTCCAGGGAACCTGATTAAGAGCCAGTATCTTTCTTTCTTTCTTTTTTTCCCATCTTGCCTGTAGTGTTTATATCAAATCTAAAAGATGCTGGGATGAGAGGCATCAACTTCACCACCAAAGGGAAAATAACTAATTTCACAATCATGTTGAGAATTTAGTAATGTTAGAACTGCAGTGCAGAAAAGGTCAACATCTCTTACTGCCCCTTGATCAATTTTAAGATGATGTACCGTACTTAGCTGATTTCATAGTATAATATAGATATTGCACAGAACAGGGAGATCTGACATCCCTTAAGCCTCTTCACATGAAACAATTGTGTAAAGATTACTTTTGCTTCTGTCTTGAGAGTGCTTCTGTCTTGAGAGTGGTGACATATGGCAACCTGTTAAAAGCAAGACATCCACCTACTTTTCTGTCTTATAAGGACAGAAAACACTGAAAGTCCAGAGTTACAGATGAAACCCAATAAGTGCTATAAAAAAGGAAGCATTGGATTCTAATGTAAGTACGTAATGGTTCATTTCAGAAGGAGTCAGCACTTTTTAAAGTGTGCATCTCGTTGATGTCTAGAACAATGTCCTGAAATAGATGGCCTCAAAAACACATACTTTTTCTTATATTGTACATGCTTATATTCCCCATTGAGTAACAGTTAAGACAGCAGTACAATCTAGGGGTTACAAGCTCAGGATCCCAGGCCCTCAGCTTTCAGAGCTAAAATCTAAGACCTAGAGATGGCCCTTGGATGCATTAAATACCATTGCCCACCTGCTGGGGGAGACAGGATGAGGAAAATTTAATGTAGCCTACTTGCTTCTAGTCAGAAAGAGGAGGCAGAGTAGAGTGGATGATGAGTCCTAGCACCACAACAGTGAGTCTCTGCAAGCTGCAGCAGCAAATCAATTAAAGCTGTTCTGCTAGATGATCAGAGCTTTCATCTTGCCTGGAGCCAAGAATTTGGATGTGGGCTGGAGAGGACCCATGCAAACTGGAGGCAATCACATAAACATTTCAGATTTCAGATCATTTCAGATCAAATGCCATTGGACTCAATGGAGCTCATTTCTGCATATATTTATATACAGAGAGAGAGAGAGAGAGAGAAACATTTAAAAATCTCATATATTAGATTGCAATGTAAATGGAACTAGGTCTTGATATCCATGGCAAAAATAACTTTTATATATATATATATATATATCAAACAAATTAAAAGTGTTAATATGGGAAAAGTTCCTTAAAACTCTTTTTAAAAGTGCTATTTGGTTGTTTGCCATTAGTCTTAAATGTCAAATCGCAGAGCTTTGAACATGGCTGAGAATCTTCCTCAGCATATTGAAATATCTTTTCTCTTCCCAGTACCCACTGAAATCTGATGTGACTTGATTCCTCTCTCAACCATGTCAGCATTTGAGCCCCTCCACACTGGAAGTCTCATTTTGAAGTACTAAAGCAGAACTCAGGGAAAGCCCACATGTGGAAGAGCTGTTTCCTGCCGATGCTGTGATGCAAAGGGGTTTTTCCAATGTTACTCATATCTTTTGGATCTGGCTTCATCATAGGCAGGGCAAAAACAGGAAGCATACAGGATGAATGTCCATGTAAAGACAATATTAGGATTGAGCGTCTTCTAATCTGTAAATATTTTCCTCGTATTTCCAGAAGGTGTATTTGTTTTAGGCAGTGGTTATAAACAGCAAGGGCTTGCTGCTGCAATGTTTTTCTTCTTTGATTTCTACAAGTTGGAAAGTCTTGAATGAAAGCCAATCTGATAAAGTTTGAATGGCTGCCTGCCTCAGTACAAAAAGAGCGAGAGAGAGAGATCAGTATGCAATTTATTATTAGAATTGCCCAGCTATATCTCTTCTCACTCTTCAGCTAGTGGATGAAAACCATTTATAAAAATAAAAGTTATAACTTCTGAGCAGATTTTTAAAAAGTGATGACAGTTTTGCTCACTTGGCAAGCTGTAATATACTTTTTGCATGACCCATCACAAAACTGAATTGGAAAAAAGATGACATCCACTATGTTCAGCATCCTTCTTCATCCTGCAGACATCTAACAGTGTGATCCTATGCTTATATACACAAAAGTAAATCCCAGGGAGCTCAATAGGACACTCCCATGTAAATAGGAGTAAGATTGCAATCATACAATTATTACCCTGCTAACCAGAGGAATAGTTATTAGGCAATACAGTTAAAACCCATGATCAGAATTCTGGTGGTATTTTTGTTTAAAGATGATTACCATGGGGAAACTATAAACACAACAAACACAAATGTTAAAAATCAGTCTTCCATTTATCTTAAGGTGGCATGTATTAAGGTTTATGGCATAGCAGAAGTCAGGCCATAATATTTTGCCACAAGCTAGTCTGAACTATCTACATCAATTTTCATAACCTAGTACCTTCCAGATGTCTGAGATTGCAGCTCCATCTAACAGGAACAAATACAGTGGACCCTTGTCATATGTGGGGGATCCGTTCAGGACCTCTCGTGTATGGGAAAAAACAGGTATGCTTAAGTCCTATCCACTTCTATACCAGCACATACCCCATTTTGTCCTCCCAGGCTTACCATATGCATATGCTCAAAGCTGCATATGGCAAGCCCGCATATTGCACGGGCAAACTGTATATGCTTTCTTTTGGATTACATATGAAAACATGACTTTAGACAAGGCTCCTCTTATTTGGTGAAGGCATCAAATTAGGGAAGACTAACCCACTCCAGAGTTACTGTACATTTTCATACATAACACCCTGCACTACAAAGAAAGTGCATAGTATGATAGGAGTGGTAAGAATGAAATATACAGGAAAGCAAAGTTGTGTGAATTTAGAATATTTATGCACAAGATATGAATCATAGGCTGTGAAGAAAATAATAGCAAGAGTAATAGAATCATCGTCACCATCATCATTTTGGTTTCATAGTCCTGATGGTTGCTGGGGCTGATCAAAGTCCCCAGTGCCGGGAGGAAGATGCCAGTAAGGGAGGGAGGGAGGGAGGAGGTAATTTCACAAATAGTCAAGTCCCATTTTCCCCAATGATGCCATTGGGGACAATGGGACTTAAATATTTGTGAAATTTCGGATTCATAGGAATCAGTGAGATATTGGAGATTATCAGACAGGGAATGGCATGATCAGGAAAAGATTGTCAGACAACATCGTGCTTAACCTGTCAATGTCCCGTGATTAAACTGCAATTGAACATGATAGTGTGGAAGACTTTCTCATGACATCACACTTATCCTGTCACTGTCCTGTCATTGAAGTGGAATTGTCCAATCATTTTGTATTAATGGGAGTTCGCATTAATACAATTCCACTTTAATGACAGGATAATAACAGGATAAGCATGACATCTCTGATTGGGACAAGGGCAGGATAAGGACAGGAGAGCAATCTACTTCGCTCCCAAGCCTATCTCGTCTCCGTCTAATAATCTCCATTGTCAGATTACATGGCACATTCCAAGCAGTCTTGCTTTTTGTAATTGAGCAATTGTGATCTTATCTGTAGCTATTTCATTCAGCTGTTTTATCAGTCCATTTGGTATCCCTCCAGGATACATCTCACTACTGGAACCACAGTTGTTCTCTTTTCCAAGAGGAGATCAGTCTCAATTTGTAGGTGTTGGTGTTTCATAATCTTTTTCATCCTTTTGTCTTCTTTTGTTCTATTCTCTGAGATTGTTACATAGTTGTAATAAAAACCACCACCATCACCTCCTTTTCTTCTCAGGTTCCCAGTCTACCAGTTGTTGTTGACTGGATATTTGATTTGGATTCTATATTGACAACAACAAATTGTTATTAATTATAATAGTATTTTGAATGGTTCCGTGGGACTCTGGAATTTATGAATAATGCAAAAGATTGATCTGTGTCTGCACTGAGTGTCCCTGATATATTGAATGACAGAACACAACTTGAAAAACTTAGGATTCTACTCCTTAGCCCCGATCTAGTGATTTCTTGTGATGCCAAAAATGTATATATTCAGTTTTATTTGTTTTATTTATATCCCGTCTTTCTCCTTATTCAGGGCCCAAGGCTCTTCCCCCTATCACAAGAATGGGGGAGAAACATTGGTCATGCAGTACTTCATTAGAGTTATACAAGGGGATATTGTAAAGTTTTAATTATCACCTTTAAAAAAATTGACAGAAAGTTTGTTTGATTTGTAGTTGTTAACTTATCTCTACGTAGTCCCCATCCAGATTTACACATTTTGTTTCTAATTGTTCCCTGTTTTCAATTAATTAATTTTTATTTTTATTTTACCTATTCTTGTATTTTTAGATTGTATGCCTTTGGCAGGTTTTTATTTATTTTAAGGTTTTGATTGTCCCTTTGTACAGCGCTGTGTACATTGACAGCGCATTAGAAATAAATTTTAATAATAATAATAATAATAAATTGTTTTTGCACAGTGCACATTGCAATTTCACAAGGGTTATAATGGAACTCCACCAGGGGATATTTATGCTGTTCTATTCTGTGCAATAAAAAGGTAAGTAACTTAATATTAGCAATAGCAGTATTAACTCTTTTCCTCTATTATTATTATTATTATGAATATTTATACCCCACTCTTCAACTACAAAGACTCTCAAAGCAGCTAACAAATGGTTGATTGGACAGTTCCCTGCTCTCAGGCTTATAATCTAACTCTTGAAGCAAGCTTGAAAGAAAACAGGAGCATATTTATGCTTAAAAGGATTGGGCACAAACACCAGTTCTGATACCGAAAACAAACTTCTTGGGCTGAGTATGTGCTGTTACCACAATTCTATGCTTCCCTTTCTGAGCCACTATTTCTCCCTTGTCTTTAGGTGACAGACTCCAACCCTGCTTATTCTGCCATTAGGTGGATATGACCATTGCAAATTGTCAAAAAAAATCACTCTACATATGTAGCACAATTTATGCCTCTTTATGTCATGCTCTCAGCCTTAGGGAATGGCAATGACAAACTTCCTCTGAACAAATCTTGTAAAAAACAAAGTAGATCAAGCAAACCTTGAGAATGCCTGCCCCTGATTTGTATGTAATAGGATAAAACACTGATGAAACCAAAACTACTCCTCTTATCAGGAACTGTTGATGTTCCTTCAGTTCATTGCAAGCTGAAATTACCCTCCTGAAAGTGGGTAAATATACTAGGGGGTGGAATGAATTCAGGGATTCTCATTCTCAGATAATTGTTCATGTAAACATGCCCTCAGACTAAATAACGGAATGCATAAAATTCTACAAAAAGAAAAAGAAGCAGGATACCAAATAAAAGAGGCAGCAAGAGACCAATAGAAAACTTGTTAAAATCACCATCTCTTCTTCCTTAATGGAGCCATAGACATTGCTTACTGAGTCACAGTGACCGGGTTCCTAACGTAAGTACATTTGCAGAGTCCATAAATAACTGGTATTTTGTAGGATCTCAATTCTGCTGCACAAGGATCACCTTCTTCAGACAAAGGCTGTTTTATATGTTCCTCTTTAGCTGCCTCAGCCTGGCAGCTTTTACTGCCTGCAGCATATAAATGTAAGAGGAAAGTTCAGACATGGAAGAATTTAATAATTTAATGACACAGCAGTCTTTTTCTTGTTTTCTCATTGTCCTATTTCTCTGCTTCCCTCAGGGCAGCTGCAAAAGGAAAGAGAGAGGATTAGGCATCTCTTTGTTCTGAATTCTTATCCCATGCTCCACATCTGTTCTAGGTGAAGTAAAACTGGGATTCTCCACTCTGAACTTATTCCTTAATGAACAAAGAAGGCCCTTGAATTTGAGGTGTTTGTGAGGACAGAGGTCCTGAACCAGCAGAGATTAGAATGCATCTGAATATCATGGCAGAGCTCAATACACAACTCTAAACATGATGTGGTGTTAAAAAAATGCTGGGCAAATATCAGATTTTTTCAACCTTCCTGTGCAAACAATCTCTGATGTACAAGTAGCATTTTTTTTAAATTAAAAAAATTAAAGGAAGATTGGAAAGAGAGACAGATGGATTGTGGTACAATCACAAATTCTAACTGGTTTGCAGAAGGAAGAAGAGTGATAATTGTTTCTTGGAACACTATATATATATTAATATGTGAGTCTTCACAATTGAATGTACAACAAAAGAATTATTCTCATAGAAGTTTCCAACTTCAAGGAAACTGACTTTCGGGAAGTAGATTTATTGCTTTCACACTTCAGTTCTAACAGACTTGAAAAACCTGAATCATCTTAAAAACCATTTTGAAAATGTATGACCAGGGTCACAATTTGCATCTTTCTGTATCCTATTCTACTCTGATGTCACTCCAATGGTGCTTAAATACCTACGGCTATTGTAATTTCGTACTACTATCAGTTCATCTGAAGAAGTGGATTGATATCCATGAAAGTACATGCTGAAATAGATCAGTTAATTTAAAAGGTGCTACCAAATTGCTCACACACTCCATTTTCATTTTTACACAAATCTGTATAGAAGCTTCTAACATTTGTCATTTAAAATATTTCCATTTTCAACAAGCTAAATAGAAACCCATTGATGAACACACTGTCAGCATTTGGGAATGGCAGCAACCACACACAACTCAAAAGTACCAAACATTTCACTGTAGGTAGCTTCCTGGCGGTTTCAAGGCAGTGAAAAATAGCTGCTAGATAACTAAATATAAGAAAGGTGGGAGTTAGCAGAAAAGGGATGAAAGAGATTGATGTAAATTGCATCATTCCAAAGATATATATCTGAATTGTCTGCACAGTAATACCAGATTTCCCTATTTCAACAACTGTATTGCTAGTGTCACATGATGTACAGATGAGTTTCTTGTGAGAAAGGCAATCAGTATGGGCTGGCTTAAAACAATACCTATGCTTGACAAAAGAATGTGGATGATAATGAGTTACCCCTGATAATAAAGGCTAAATGATTATCAGATGGTCAATAGTACTCATCCAGGACACACCCACAAACTAGCCAAGAAAAGAATACAGTAGTGTAGCTACAGGGACATTGCTCCTGAAAAAAGAATTATGCACTCTCAAATGATTTTCCCCCTTTTGTTGCCAAACTTATAGCATTGCAGTAACTTAAAATTTCAGTTGAGCATTTTGAATTACAATTTAGGTATCCAAAGAAAAAGGGCAGACAAAGTGACTTTAGGGCCTATACAGACTGCCAGAAATAATCCAGCTTGAGACCACTTTAACTGTCCTGGCTCAGTACTAAAGAATCATGAGAACTGTAGTTTATTGTGGCACCAGAGCTCTCTGACAGAGAAGGCTCAATGTCCCAGAAAAAAAACAACTACAATTCCCATGATTCCCTAGCACTGAGCCAGGACAGTTAAAGTGGTCTCAAGTTGGATTATTTCTGGCAGTCTGTACAGGCCCTACAGAGGAAGTAGGGATGAAGATTTCAGGAAGGAACATCAACAACATGATATGCAGACAACACCATACTACTAGTGGGGGGGGGGGGGAAGACTTGGAACAATTACTAAAAAAGTGCTAAAGTAAGCTTAACACTGAACATTAAGAAAACAAAAATAATGACCACAGAAGATCTACATGAATTCATTCTAGATGATAAGGAAATCAAAATAGTCAAAGATTTTCCATACTTTGTATCAAACATTGATCAGAAGGGAGATTGCAATCAAGAAATCAGAATACTAGAATTGGGAAGGGTAGCTATGTAAAGACTAGACAAGATCCTAAAGTGCAAAGATATGCCACTGAACACCAAAGTGAGGATAATCCAAGCCATGGTATTCCCCATCACCATGTATGAATGTGAGAGCTGGACAGTAAAGAGCGTGGATAGAAGGAAAATCAACTCATTTAAGATCTGGTGCTGGAGAAGAGTGTTGAGGATACCATAGATGGCTAAAAAGACAAACAAATGGGTCCTTAAACAGATCAAGCCTGAATTCTCCATAGAAGCCAATAGGACTAAATTAAGGATGTCCTACTTTGGCCACAACATAAGAAGGCATGATGGCTCATTAGAAAATACAATAATGCTAGGAAAGGTAGAAGGCAGTAGAAAGAGAGGACGACCAAAGGCCAGATGGTTAAATCTAATCAGGGAAGTCATGGGCCCGAACCTGCAGGAGTTGAACTGATCGGGAGAGGACAGGGGACTTGAGCTGCCTCCACACTACAGAAAAAATGCAGTTTGTCACCACTTTAACTACCATAGCTCAGTGCCATGGAAATTTGGGACTGTAGTTTTGGAAAACATTTAGCCTTCTCTGGCAGAGAGCTCTGGTTCCACAACAAACTACAGTTCCCGGAATTCCATAGCACTGAGCCATGGCATTCAAAGTGGTGTCAGATTTGGATTATTTTCTAGTACAGATGCAGCCTTAGAGATGTCTCACCCACAGGACGACCATAAGTCAAGGTCAACTTGAAGGTAGTTAACAACAAAATGACCAAGGGATTGTGAACAGGAAATAGGAGAGTTCTAGTTCTGAGTGATTTTCAGTGCCCATTCTGCAAAACTAGTAATTTGAAGACTGAAGGAAAATTTGCCTGCTGGTGAACAATATTAATTTGGGAAATACTGGAACTTCAAAAAGTTCCTTTTTAGGATGGCAGCTTCTGGAATTCCCACTGGTCATGCTGGCTGGAGGATTGTGGAAGCTTAAATCCAAAAGTAATAAAAAAATACTGGGGAGTGACTTCATTTCTCCTTGTTGATGCATATAATCACAGAGTTGGAAGAGACCCCAAGGGCCATCCAGTCCAACCCCCCTGCCATGGAGGAACTAACAATCAAAATTAAACAGCCTCTGTTTAAAAACTTCCAAGGAAGAAGACTCCACCATTCTCTGAGAAAGTGTGTTCCACTGTCAAACAGCTCTTACTGTCAGGAAGTTCCTAATGTTTAGGCGGAATCTCTTTTCCTGTAGCTTGCATCCGTTGTACATGTTTGTCTCTGTATTCCTGTTCCAGCCATGTCATTCTGTCCAACCTGTCTAGGTTTTGCCAGTTGGGAATATAGCCTAAAATATGAGGGGGTGTTGTCAAGTTTTAATTATCTTCAAAAAATTTGACAGAAAGTTTATTTTGATTTGTAGTTGTTAACTTATCTCTACGTAGTCCCCATCCAGATTTACACATTTTTCCCAGTGTTAATTGATCCTCCAAATACTGTTATTGTAGAAGCCTGCAGATTACACCTTAAACCACTCTTCCACTTCATGAATGACATCATCTGTGTTGTCAAATTGGTGACCTTGCAATGGATTTTTCATTTTTTTTTGGGGGGGGGGAGATCACTTGGTGATGATGACACTGGCAAAATGTCATCAATATACCATAATAATTTCCAGGTGATAATTACTACTTTACGATACCCCCTTCTCTATCTTACACTTTAATCACTTCTGGCACAACCTGTAACAAAAATAAAAGACACAATAAGCTTATTTTCTCAACATCGTGTACTTAGAGACCAATGATGACATTGACAAAATTTCATCAGTATACCATAATAACTTCTGGGTAATAATTATTACTTCACCATACCGCCTCATACCTGGTATTCATTGGCACTCTCCCATCCAAGTTCTAGTCAGGGCTGAACCTGCTTAGCTTCTAAAATCAGACAGGATCTTGTGCCTTTAGGATATTTAAGCTATAGAGATAGCATTAATGTAGTCATCTAACATCCTGTGCCATTGAATGATGTTTGTTGTTGTTGTGTGCCTTCAAGTCATTTCTGACATATGGCAACCCAAGGCAAACCTATCACAGGGTTTTCTGGGCCTGAGAGTATGTGACTCACCCAAGAGCACCCAGTAGGTTTCCATGGCTCAGTAGAGGATAAAACCCTGATCTCTAGAGTCATAGTCCTGCGCTCAAACCACTACACCATGCTTGCTGTCTTAAGGCAAGTTACCGCTTAAATATTTCATTTCCTAAAGGTTTTAACTTTAAAAAATTTTTACCTCTAAACCTTGGGACTATCCTGGTTTGCTGCTAGTTTCCTTTTGATTGTGACCATGGGAAGATATGAAATGGTTGTTGCCATCAAGTTGCCTTCAGCATATGGCAACCCTAAGAATGAGAGACCTCCAAGACACCCTGTCATCTATAGCCCTGCTCAGGTCCTGTATTCTGTGGCTTCCTTGATAGAGTTTATCCATCTGGAATATAGGGCCTAAGCAGATGGCACTTTGTGCCATCTTCAAGGCAAGGAAGGAAAGGGGCAGCCTCATGCTGGGCACGCCAACCCCTTCCTGAACACATCGCCGGCGCTCCGACGACGTACTTCCACCGCAGCGTCCGCACACACTGCAGTGGAAGAGGCACCGAAGGTGCGCTCAAGGCCTTTTGCGGTGCACCGTCAGCGTCTTGTGGAAGGAGCACTATTTTAGTGCTCCTTCCAGGGCCTGCAAAGCTGCGGGTTGGGGCCGAGGAGTGCGGATACCTCGGCCCCAATCCGCAGCTTCCCAGAGCGGCCCACGGCCGCTCGTCTGCTTCCCCCCATAGTCTTGCTCTTTTCCCACTGCATCCACTTCACCAAGCATTATTGCATTTACTAATGAGTCTATGATATGTCCAAAGTACAATAGCCTCAGTGTAGTCATTTTGGATTCTAGAGAGCAGTTCATTTATTCTCAGACCTATTTATTTGTCGCTTATGTGGTCCATGGTATCCATAGAATGCTCTTCCAGCACCGCATTTCAAATGAGTCAATTATCTTCTGGTCAGCTTTCTTCACTGTCCAGCTTCCACAAACATACATAGCAAACTGGAAATACTGTGGCATGAATTATTCTAACTTTGGCAACACTACATAATAGAGGTACGCAAAAGGCTTGTTTTTGAAAAACTCCATATGTCTTTGTTATTAAGTACTTAAGTTTCAAGAGGCATTCACTGAAATCATGTTCATTTCATGACATATTGATTGTACTCACATATTTTTTTGCCATTGTTTCACTATTTGGTAGAAAAGGATGGATACATTTAACAAATAAAATAAATAAATGTGTTAAGCTTGTTTGGTTTGGGTGTGCAGATTTTTTTATTGTTAAAACATTTTTGTTTTTTAAAAATAATGCTTTTAAGGATGATATTTTCTCTCACTGGTTTTGTTTCAACTTCACTTCTTATATTTTACTCTTCACTTTTTATTTTTTGAAGCTGTTAATTGTTTTGTTGAAAGAGCAGAATGCAGACAAGACAGAGGTTTTGCTGGGAGTGGCTCTGTCTGGCAGGTTAAGTGGTGTTCATCTTGTCTTGAAGTGGTGTTCATCTTGTCCTGCATGCCCCCTAAAACAACATCATCACATCAGAGGGCCCATTTTGTACTTTACGACCCTCCAGATGAGGCACACATACTGCTATAAATGCAAAACTAGCAATAACCCAGAAGGAGCCAGACATTTGTATATGGCCTAGAAAGGCAGGTGTGTGTCCGCACATGCATGCACATGTGTGCATGCTTGCAGTGGAATCACTAGGATTGGCATCACCCGGTGAGGTAACTCATGGTATCAAACTAATACATAATTTTGTGCTAATGCATAATAATAATGCATAAATTGTAACTCTTGTATATCACCAAATGTAATGGTAACAATTGTGACATAAACAACTAGCAAAAGTAAAATTATACTTTTAAATCACAATATTATACTCACAGCCTAAATTTATTTAGATATATGTAGATTTGTGTGATTTAAATGAAAATTTGGTAAAATATTATTTTTAATGTTTTTATATATATATATATATATATATATATATATATATATTAAAATTTTAATTTAAAAAAACCTGGCCCTTTTCTTTCTCTTTCCACTGAGCTTTGCCCCACTCTGATTATTTCTTCAATGTTTTAAAGGGACACAGGCAAATGGCACAGCTCATTTCTGCCAAAAGGCAGATGTTTGGGGAACAGTGGTGTCATCTCATGTGGTCTAAACCCTGCACCACCTAATGATGCCTTTATTCATGTGTGTGTGTGTGTGTGTGTGTTAAACAAAATGTACACTTCTAGCTCTTTGGTCTTCTTATGCTATCATTCAAATCATTTATTTGGGCAGAAAATGGTTTGACTGCTGGATTAGGACTGATGGAGACCATGTTTTGAATATCTGTTTAGCCATGGAAACCCACAAGGTCTCATTGGGCAAATCACACTCTCTCACCCTCAAAAGAAGGAAATGGCACACCTTATCTGAATAAATCTTGCCAAGAAAACTCCATCAAAGGGTTACTATAGGTCAGAGTTGACTTGAAAACACATTGCACCAACAACAACATTACATATCCTGTAATCCTGGACCGGAAATGGAATCAAAGTAAGAACGTCTGATAACTTGAGCTCTTATTTTGTGATTTTAAACTTTCGACAACCTCAGACTTTATTACAGAATAAATTACCATGTAAACATTGGACTGTATAAATCTGTAGTGATTGTGCCTTGTTGATTTTCCTTTTTTATGGAGCTACATTTCCTGTATAATACTCCCCTGAAGAAAAACTGCAGTTTGAAATGAACTGAGAAAAACCCTGGATACAGTTATCTGCTTTGTATCAAGTAAGACTATTGGCTAACCTAGCTCAAGATTCTTTAGAGTAACTAGTTTTGTCTCTCTACTGTTTCGGAGACAGGGGTCTTCCCCAGTCCTACCTTGATATGTCAAGAATTGATCCTGGAATAAGTGAGCTCCAGTCAATCCACATTAGGCTGCAGGTGAAAAGGTGTTTTTCCCAGGGTGAGGGCCAGTCCCTTTGAAGTCCAAAGAAAGGGGCAGCACCTGTCTTCATCCTAGCCAGCATGATTTGGGTCAAAGCCCTAGGACCAGTGATCCCAACATGCTGCCCTTACCTTCATTCACTCCACAGTAGGGAAATGGATTCAATGTAGCTGGTAAATGCTAGTGACTAGAGCAGTGATTCCCAATCTCTGGCGTTCCGTGTTTTGGACTTCAGCACAAAATTGGTCAAAATGACCGATGGCTTCTGGGAGCTAAAATCCAAAACACCTGGAAGATCAGAGTTTGGGGTTCACTGCTTGAGAGGAAGGTATGTGGATAGATGTCTACAGCCCTCCTCTGTCAGAAGCATTTCTCATTGAATAGCATCAAAATAGAATAAGCTTGTTTGTCATGTGTATGGCAGAAGTGTGGGACTCCCAGTCACTGAGGTCTGCAACCTATTATTTCAATCACACCACTGATAATCCAGACTTTAATGCAATCCTTGATCTATCTTTCTACCACTCTGTACATTTCTTGTGCATTGTCTGAAGTCACTTTGCTATGTTAACACTGGGGAAGTGTGGAGTGGCTCCAGTGTGGACTCTGTTAGTGGGAAGCAGAGGCTCGAATCTTGCTTGGCTGAACACTGGATGGCCTTGGGCAAGCAAGTCTATCAGGTTAATTTATATCACAGGGTTGTTGTGAAGATGAAATAGTTTTCTGGACTTCTTAGACCAAGGTGAGGAGTCTCAGGCCCCCCTGGGTCCCAGTCTAGATCTAGGCGTTACCCAGATGGCCATGCTCCTTCCCCCATTTTTCTAAGGTTTATATGCTTTTCCCTCATTGAAAATATTTAAAATGTGAGAAGTACCATGCATCCTAACCTAAATTAATGAAGAACAGGTAGGACAGAAGTGAAACTAATAATTGCATGCAATAATAAGGTACAGGGAAACATGACTCAAAGAAAGAAGGCACAGAACAAATATTATCATCATCTTGAATTACTGGTAGAGAACTGAGACAAACAAGTGTTAAACTAGGCGGCTAAGGCTACAGGCAGGGATATATTAACTCAATCACATAGGTTTTAAAAAAATGCACTGTGTGATTTTTGCTGTATTTTCTATCCCATTGGAATGATAATGTATTTTACAAAATAAAAACATTCCACACTCACAGAAGCACTAATGGGTGTAGAATAAATAGTATTTCACAGTATCCAAAGACCCAGGGCCAGGAGACATATTTTCACATGAAGTGGATCATTTATGCTGAGTAGCTGACAGACTTTCTTTTCTGATTTCATAGTACAGGAGAGTTTGGAACTAAGAACATCTCCATTTGGAAAATGAATCTCTCAATTGTTTTTTGTGGGTATTTCAGTCTGTGTGGCCATGTTCTAGAAGAGTTTCTTTCTGACGTTTCGCCAGCATCTGTGACTGGCATCTTCAGAGATGCAATCCCTCAATTGCACCAATGCACACAGCCATTTCTATTTCCTCACTCTCTCCTACAAAACCCTACAAAGCCTGTTCAACCTGAGGCGAAAATAGAATGAGAATATAAATATACATACTTTCAGCTCTCAATACAAAACAGGGCAGTATACCCTCAGTCCCTCTGTGCAGAAACCCTGCTGCTATAAACCCAATGAAATAAAATAAAACAGAGGTCTCATTGTTAATTCTTCTCCTTGACTTGACCAAAGCAACATCCCTTCCCCCTTAAAGTTATATTCTGGTCTGGTCTGTTATATGCATTGCTTGGCATAAAATGCCTTTAGCTTTTTCAGTTTGGAAGAAAGTTGCATTTGCCTCAACTTGTTGCTTGCTGGAGGTGGAAAGGTCTGAGCTGAGCTGGAGGACAGGAAAATGAAATGTTAAAAAAAAAAAAAAAGCCAACAGTGAATGCTTATCTAAAAAGCCAGAGCCCCTCCCCTCCTCCTGTGAGTTGAAGAGGCCAAACGACCTGACACACTGGACTGTTTCCTTTTCCAGGGGTAAATGGTCAAGAACCAGAGCTAGAGCATCTGAACAAGAGCTGCTTTCCTGCTTTCTCCCCAGCCCTTCCAGCTGTTCTGCTTCATCCATCTTTGGACTGCGCCTAGGAGAGCACGACTGTACAAAAACAAAGGGGGGCATTTTTTGGTGCATGCATACAAGATGAATTCTTATAACAGTTCAACCTCTGCTCCACGTGAGTATTCACTATCAGCTCCCCCTCTGTGCAGCTCTTAAGGTTAATAATGCTCAGTTTCTGAAATGAGAAGAGACATCAAATGCATTTTCTCTCTCTCTCTTTCTCTCTCTCTTTCACTCTAAAGTGAGTTCTTGAAACTTTGCCTCCTTTCTTTCCTGCATTTGCGAGCATGGAAGGGTTTGCAAAAACAAGTCCAGAAAGCATAAAAGCATGTGTGCAGAAAAGTCAAGGCAGGAACCGAAAGGCAAGAGTCGTTTCTGTGGCTCTGAACTCTTCGGTGAAAACTTTTGAAGCTCTTCAGAAAGAAAGCGCAGCTGGAAGGAGAAAGGAACTGGTGGCATTTATTTATTTGCTTATTTATTTCACTGTTCAGTTGTTTATCCCCCTCCGCTTCTCTTCTGGGACATTTTCCTACTTCACTCATATACAGACAGGAACTGTCTCTGTGTAACATGAGAGCCAAGCCTTAAACTGTCAGTCTATATTTAGCCACAATGCATTTTTGTTTTCAGAACCTTAGCAAACCACGGATATGAGGGGGAGGGGGACAGAGGAGGCATATTTCATGTTTCTGTAGTTCCATATCTATCTATCTACCTATCTATATCGATCGAGTGAAAGTTTATATCACAGAAAGAAATTTGACCTAGGAGACTGGGGTGGGCGACTATTGCAGCAGAAGCTTTGTTGATATATTTATATAAATATATACACTGTATATATATAAATTTCAGCAGCAACTTTGTATATATATATATATATATATATATATATATACACACACACACACACACACACACAACATTTCTGCTGCAATATATATCCACAAAGTTTATGCTGCGATGTTTGTGAATTCTAAGTGACTCTTTTGAGAACTAAGAAGGAGCTATAAGTTTCCAGCAAGGGTCACTGAAGTAGATTCCAAGCTGGAGATCACATTAACAATATGGGAAAGCCTGCAATTCAGCTGGAACCATTTGGTAATATTACGGCAGATCAAGAATCAATGGCTGATAGCTTGATTGAATAGTCATATTGTTTATTCATTTTGTGTGGTGTCGTTGATACATTGCTGCATTTTGTCAACATCGCATGAGCAAAAATGGCCCTGCCTCAAGGCACTTACAATCTAAAACCAACAGTGATGAAAACAAGCAGAGAGAAGGAAGAGAGTGAGCAAGGGAGCAAGGCAAGAATATGATCATCACTCATTCACTCTGCCATATATTCTGTACAAACTAGATGGCCTTCCCATTAATGAGTGACCTTTGTACCAAAATCTTGACATAAAGAAGTACTTAGAAATTGGTGGAATCAGTTCTTAAATAATTGGTAAAATCTGAGAACATGTACTCTGGACACAAAAGGGGAAGGGAGACATACTCATGCTTCTTTCTTTTCCATTTTTTTTTAATGAAGCTTCTACTCCACATAGTTGTATGGTAGGTTGCCAAAAAAATGTGTACATAAATGACCTACACTGTTAAATGATGAGCAGTATTTTCTTTAAGAATAATAATAATAAAGTCAACATAGAAGTACGTAAAATTCTTGCTTGGAAAGTTTTCCAAATTGAATCACTTTTTGCCAAAATACAGAACCAAAAAGAATTCCCTCATTCTTTGACTGTTCAAATTATGGTAGAACATGTCTCAATTTTGCATGGAGGTTCTCTACATGTGACTAACGCCCTGTACAGACCGGCCAAAAGGGCTGGCCTGGGGGTGGAGTCGGAGCGTGGTGACCCCATGCTAGATGCCTAGACTCTATTCCAATGTTGCCATCATGCTGCATGCCCCACTGCATGGTGGGCAGCATCAGGGCACTCCCTCGGTGCCACGTACAGACATGGTGTACCAAAGAAGCACAGAAAAGCCACCGCCGCCATGGCGGAATTTGCCAGCTCTTTTGGGAGCAGCAAAGTACCGGATTGGGGCCGTGGCGTGCGGTTGCCACATTCCTAATCTGGTGCTCCCAGGGGCAGCACAGAGCCACCCCATAGGAGCCATCTGTAGAGCCCCTAAGATTGTAGAAAATGCTTGAATGTACCATTGATGAATTTTGTGCTGATTAACTATATCTGCATGGGCAAATGGTATCATACTCATGCGCTGTGGCTTGCATCTTATAAGGACACCTTGGAACAGTCACTTCTTCCTTGGTCTCAGTGGCTCACTTTTTTGTATTACAGCTTCTAGAACACCCCCCCCCCCCCCCACAGCCAGGATGGCCACTGGCTGGGAGTTTCTGAGAGTTGCAATTAAAACCTCACTTTTCCAAACTCTAGATAAAATTATTGAATGGAAGGAAGTGTGTGCTGGAGGGTCAAATGCCCTCCTAAACAATGTGGGAAACTGGAGGGAACAGGAGAATAATCACCAACCCACCATATGTTCAGAAGGCACAGATTGTTCTTTGGAACAAGTGAGAGAAGGGAAACATTCTCTGAACTTCATTCTATGTTCTTAGTGTCCCCAGCAATAAAACTAGACCTAAGTATTCCTTGCTTAAGAAAATCCTATGAAATTCCTGGTGTCACCATAAGTTGACAGGTGGCTTGAAGGTACACACACACACACGGCTTTCTGTGTCAGTGTAGTGGCTCAGAGAGATGTAGAGGGTGGGATATTAATCAACCTAATGCAAATGCTTTTGTGTTCACAAAAATAAGGCTGCATCCACATTGCAGAAATAATCTGATTTGACACCACTTTAACTGTCATGGCTCAATGTTATGGAATTCTAGGAAATGTAGTTTGTTGGGGCACCAGGGATATCAAATGTAGTCCCCCTTCCAAGGTTGGTTTTGCAGCTCTTAGATTCTTGCCTGACAGTTTTGTTGTCGAATTTCACAAAAATGAGGAATGTGACTTGCTTATCCTAAAAGTATCCAGGAGCAGCAAGTCACCTTTTAAATAGGTTTCAATGACAAGACTACACTGTCATGCTTTGGACACATCATGAGAAGGCATGAATCATTGGAAAAGACAATAATATTAGGAAAGGTGAAGGGAAGTAGAAAGAGAGGAAAGCCACATGCTAGATGGAGAGACCACGAATAAGAGTTTGCAGGAGCTGGGCAGAGCAGTAGAGGCCTGGAGATTTCTAATCCATAGAGTTGCCATGGGTCGAGAATGATGCAAAGGCAGTTAACAACAAGTACAAAATGTAATCAGCATTAACATAATTGTTGATATCCTACCTTTTCCCCCAATCTGGAATGCAAGGTGGCTTACAACCATTAAAAGAAACATAACTAAACAATATAACAAATACCAAATACAAAACAATATACCAAATACAAAAGATAAAAAGAAAATACGAAAATTGTTTAGAACCAGGAACATATCACCTGTACACTACAAATGTCACCATTCTCTGAAGATGCCAGCCAAAGATGCAGGCAAAACTAGAGTAATAAATTCTTCTAGAATGCGGCCTCATAGCCCGAAAATTCCGCAAAAACCTAAGTATGTGGACTTTCAGAGAAAACAGTCTGCACTGAGTGATCTCTAGAGTAGGCAAACCTCTCACATAATTTGTTCTCCATCATCCTCCACACCACAGGGATCCACCAAATTAAAATAAACAATTCTGCTGTAAAAGGTTGGCAAGTCATCATTTTTGTATAGATACAACCTTAGCATTGTAAAGCTACTGCCATGTACCATTCCTAATGTTTATTTCTGGAAAGTCTAGTTCCCCAGTAAGCTCTGTGGTAGTCTTGTTGTGTGCCTCCAAGTCACTTAAGCTGAACCTATCATAGGGTTTCCTTGGCAAATTTCTACACAGGTGGAAAAAAAAATTGTACTCAACTTGTTTCCAGATCTATAGGAACACATGGCATATGACTGGTTTCATAGTAAAAGCACTTCTTCTAGGCATTAATACACATTTTAAAAACTTGCTTTTTTACTCTGAAGTTTTAGGGGAGGGGGGAATGACTTTTTACACCTGTATCAAGATTGAGGTGGACTGCAGTGGGCTAACTGGAGGATGGGACTAGTATTGCAAGCTTGCTGTATGTATGTCACTATATATATATATATATGTGTGTGTGTGTGTGTGTGTGTGTGTGTGTGTTCAGGGTATAGTAACTGCAGACTAACAGGGTTTCTAAAATGGATGCATATTCAATATTTTATAAACTTTTTTTTACATACATACAGTCATCTCTCAATGTTTGCAGGGGTTGGGGTGCTTTCCCTTACTCATGTGCTTGTTCATTTATCCCTATATTTTGAAAGCAGAAACCCCAAATTTGCTTTGAAATGTTTTCAAAGAAATTAGGAATATATGTTAGACTGTTTGTCTATTTAGCTCAATATTGCCCACTTTGACTAACAGTGGCTCAGGAGAAGATCTCTCTCTGCTACTTCCTGCTCTTCTCACTGAGGAAGCCGAGAACTGAACCACAAGACCTTCTGTACCTCTCTGAAAAAACAAAACAAAATGCTCTACTACTGAGACCTCCCCCAAATTCACTGGCAATTCTGTATGGCCAATGTCCAAGGGCTCGTTCACACTACCTAATTATAGCACTATGATACCACTTTAACTGCCATGGCAATGTCCTATGGAATCTTGAGATTTGCACTCTAGGGAGGTGCTTTTAGAAATCTCAATCCCAGAGTTCCTCTGGACCCTCAACAGATTGCAAAACCCAGGATTACATAGGATGCAGCCATGACAGTTAATCATAGTGCTGTGATTGTATAATGTGAAAGGGCCCCAGTAAAATGATCCCATGGGCAAAACACCTTCCATCAACAGAAATGAGTGGTGGTGACCCATCCTTTGGTCTGCAGTTCTGCATGTATCCCAAAATATCTAGATCTGGCTGGGAAATTCTCCTCCCCCACCCTCCAGTTGGTTTTCAAATTATGAATAAAGTTGCAATAGGGAAGGATGGGAACTAAAGTCCTGTTGAGCTAATTTTCAGATGTTAGTGCAATTTAACCCTAGAGAATATAATAAAAATAATAATAATAAAATTTATTTCTACCCCGTCCCTCTGTCGAACAATTTGGATGGATTACAACAATTAAAATTGCATACATATCTCACAATACATGCTAAAATCCCAGAACCCACCCAGTATTAAATCAGAAATCCATTAAACAGCATAAATAATAATACCGCCCTATGGCGAACCAATCTAGGCGGCTTACAACAATTAAAAGAACAACAAAGATAAAACAGTATATTCCCTCACCCCTTAAAACATTATTAAATCAGATATCAATTAAAACAATAACAGATTCATTAAATATAAAATTTAAATACAAACCGATTAAAAAACAAACAAACCACCACTTCCATTTCTTGGGGGTATAGAGGGACTGTAAAGGGGGAGCGGAGGAGAGATCCTGTTAATGTTACATTAACATTTAAACAGGTTGCGGTGCTCTAATCAACTTCTACTGCATTCCTCATCCATCAACAATTGATGGGGCCACGAGAGGAACGCAGGAGTCAAGGAACCCAAGGCCGGGGTGATTAGTCTGGAAAGGCCTGCCGAAAGAGATCCGTCTTGACAGCCTTTTTAAAGCTGTCTAGTGATGTCAACTGACGGATCTCATCTGGCAGGCTGTTCCAGAGCTTGGGGGCAACAACAGAAAAAGCCCTCTGGGAGGTCACCGCAAGCCTAGATTTTTGAGGCTGCAGCAAATTCCTCTCAGAGGACCGGAGAGCACCGGGAGGATTGTATGGAAGGAGGAATGTGACTTGCTTATCCTAAAAGTATCCAGGAGCAGCAAGTCACCTTTTAAATAGGTTTCAATGACAAGACTACACTGTAAAACATCAAGATAAAAAAAAGTCTAAAACAGGGAAACAAACAAGGCCACAACAATGGGAGAGATAAGTTAAAAGGCTCCTAATAAATTAAAAAGGCTCCTGAGGCTGGGAATTCTAGTCAGCAAAGGCCTGCCAAAAGAGATCCATCTTCACAGCCTTTTTGAAGCTGCTTAAATTCGTAATCTGACGGATCTCGTCTGGAAGGCCGTTCCATAATCTGGAAGCGATTACCGAGAATGCCCTCTGGGAGGTTGTGGACAGCCTTGATTTTATTGGCTGGAGCAAGTTCCTCCCAGAGGACTGACGTGTGTGGAGAGGATTGTATGGGAAGAGACGATCCCGAAGATTGGTTGGACCCAAGCTATTTAGGTCTTTAAAGGTAATACACTTTATACTGGGCCCGGAAACTAATAAGAAGCCAGTGGAGGGACTTTAACACCGGAGTTATGTGGTCTCTCCTAGATGTTCCAGAGACCACTCTGGCTGCCATATTTTGTACTAGCTGAAGTTTCTAGGACAAGTACGAGGGTAGCCCCATGTAGAGTTCATTACAGAAATCCAGACGGGAGGTTACCAGCACATGCACCACAGTCTCAAGGTCCCTTACTTCCAGGAAAGGGTGCAGCTGGTATATCAGCCGGAGCTGATAACAGGCACTTCTGACCGTCACATTTACCTGATTAGTCCTCAGGAGCAACGAGTCAAGGAACACTCCCAGACTGCGAACACAGTCCTTTATGGAGAGTGTGACCCTGTCAAGGACTGGAGGTTGCAATCCAATTCCTGGTTTTGGGGCCGCTACTGTGAGCACCTCCGTTTTGTCTGGATTCAACTTCAATCTGTTTTTCCTCATCCAGTCCATTACTGCCTTAAGACACTCATTGAGAGGAGAGATGCCATTGGGAGCTGCGGCTGATGATTGAGACAAGGAGAAATAGATTTGGGTGTCATCAGCGTACTGATAACACCCAGCCCCATGTCTCCGAATGATCTCTCCCAGCGGCTTCATATATATGTTAAACAACATCGGGGACAGAATGGTGCCTTGAGGGACACCACAAGTAAGGTCTTTTTTTTGCCGAACAACTGTCCCGAAGCAGCACCCTCTGGGATCTGCCCGAGAGGAAGGAACAGAACCACTGCAGCGCAGTGCCTCCAATTCTCAGCCCCCTCAGGCGATCCAGGAGGATGCTGTGATCTATCATGTCAAAAGCCGCTGAGAGGTCTAGAAGCACCAACAGGGTCACACTACCCCTGTCGATGCTCAGACGAAGGTCAAGGCAACCATGGCGGTCTCAACTCCAAATCCCGTCCTAAAGCCCATTTGAAATGGATCTGGATAATCAGTTTCATCCAAGACAGCTTGAAGTTCAAGAGCAACCACCCTCTCAATGTTCAATATAGGAACATTGAGTTATATTGAGTGAAGATGTTTATTGGAGCCAGTATTGTAAGCTCTGATTAGGAGAGCCCCTCCAGGGTTTCAGCAGGGGAGTACTGGGGCAGCAAAATGAGAGCATCTCCCAAATAAGAATTCTACCCCTCTCAAATTCCCCCAAATGTCTGATGGTAAGAGCTATTCAACAGTGGAATATGCTGCCTCAGAGTGTGGTGGAGTCTCCTCCTTTGAAGGTTTTCAAACAGAGGCTGGGTGGCCATTTGTCAGAAATACTCTGTGTCTTCCTGCATGGCAGGGGGTTAGACTGGATGGCCTCTGTGGTCTCTTCTAACTCTATCACTCTATGATTCTAGCCCCCAAATTTTTAGCATTGCAGTCACTTAAAATGTTAGTTAAGTTTAGAAATCAGTTTAGAAATACAATGTAACCATCCAAAGAAAAGCATCAAGCAAGATGACCAAGGAAATGCAAAGACAGCGAATAGAAGAGTTCTGTGAATAATTCTCAGTGTGTCACTCTGTATAATGTCAGACATTTGGGGCTTAAAAAGAAATTTCATTGGCAGGAGCAAGTTCTTATATGGAGAGTGATGCCCTCATTTTGTCCTCTCTGTTGTTTCAGATAGGATTCTTCTCTCAGATATTATGGATCCCTGGTATTACCTAGCTCTGCCTGGATACCTGGTGGTTACTCATTCAAGTATCAACCAGACCCAACCTTGCTTATTTTCCAAAATCAGACAAGATTAAGACTTTATCGCATGGCTAATAAAGTGTTTTACCTGAATCAAATTTAATTTTAAATTGGCCTGCATCCGGACCCTTTCACAAAGATTTTGCTGTTGAAATTGCCACTCGAATGCAGCCCAGCTCCATTCCCTCTTCCAGGAGTGCTCTAGCAGCCATTTTTCAAGCCACAAAACTCCCAGTTCCAAAAATAGGTGCCTGGGAACAGCAATAGACCCAGGTTGCACATGGGTGGCAATTTCAGTGGCAAAATCTTTGTGAAAGGGTCCGGATGCAGCCCAATTCAGGTAAAATGCTTTATTTTAGCTATGCAATAAGCCTCTAAATTTCATCCTGTGTCTTATCTGTTTTGACCACTGTGTCAACATTTTTTTCAGCAATTGCAGAAACTTATAAGGACATTAAGGGCTGGTGGGACAGATGGCTGCAAATAGAAAGAAGACAAGCTCCAGATGCTGTTTAGATCAGCAACTGTTTTTTCTTTCTTTCTTTCTTTCTTTCTTTCTTTCTTTCTTTCTTTCTTTCTTTCTTTTCTTTTCTTTTTGAAAAGCCCTATGCCTTCTTCAGGGGCATGCAACAAAAATCACTGTAGTTGTCAACAACACTCTCCAAAGGGCTGGACCATTTAGTATTAGCAAGAGACAGGTGGCTGCCAGACATCTAGATTAATAAGCAGCCTGTATTTCTGTTTTCTGTAAGGCCCAGACATATACATAAAGGTACACACACACGGGTATCACTAAGATGTGTGTAGAAGGGTTTGAACAAATGAAGTCATTGCCTTCCAAACAAGAATTCTGCCCCACACAATGAATTTCTTTTCTGTCCCCCAACATGAAATTTTTAGCATTGCAGTAAGTGAGACATTGAAAATTATTCACATTTAGAACTCTCCTATTGGTTGTGTTCACATCCACTTGGTGATTTTGTCTGTTCTTTTTCTTTAGATGCCTAAACTGTATTTCTGCATGCTGAACTGACATTTTAAGTTACTGCAACAATTTGGGGACTAAAGTAAAAATTCATTTAGGGAAACAGAATGCTTGCTTGGGTGGACAAATGCCTATATTTTGCACAACTCCTGCCCCCAGTAGTTGCACCCCTCATGTACATACATCCTCACGTGCATGCAAGGATGCAGCTATTGGCAGTAGGTGTTGTGTAAAATATAGGCATTTGGTATTGCATTGTGAAATACTATTTTCTATTTTTGTGAGAGATTCCAAATTCACTGGAAACATTTCATGTATACAAATTTGTGTCTGGTAACTATAAACAGCAGCCTCTAGTCAGGCTGACATCAACCTGTGTGAGTGGTAGTGTTCACAGAGACAGATGGGCATACTATTAATACATTGACTGCAAACCCCTGAGCTTTAGATGTGGTTTCTCCTAAAAATGAGATGATATAGAAGCTACAATTGGTACAGATTGCTACCATGCTTCTTCAGATGATTATGATAAGGTAAAAAAAAACAGATCCAGATTCTGGCAACATTACCAGCTATGAGTTTCTGCAAGAAATTCAAGATGTTAATTATTGTATATACTCATGTATAAGTATAGAAATTTAGATTTAAAAATTGACCCTAAAAAACTGAGTTGACTTATCCGTGGGTCAATGTAACTATTATACTTTAAATCACACACACACATATACATACACACACATACACCATCCTCTGGTGAAAGGCAAGAGTTCACTCTGCCCTGGAAGCACTGACCCTCCCACACACACACACACACACACTCTTATCCTTCCAACCTTTAGTATGACCACAAACAGTTGGCTAGAATTTTGTAAGTTCTTTACATTGTTTTCCTTTGCTTCTTCCTTTAGATCCTTCATTACATGCTCCTAAGTTTTATCCTCAATTTATCCACTGATTATATTAAAATCCATAATTTTGGCCCCAAAATCTGCCCTCCACTTACACATGAGGTCGACTCATAGTCAAGTATACACGGCACCTTTAAAGTCCTTTTAAACCAGGGGTAGGCAACCTAAGGCCTGGGGGCCGGATGCGCCCCCCCCAAGGCCTTTGGACCAGCCCCAGGCCGGTCCTGTCACTTTCGCCACTCCCACCCCCCCACCCCCCGCCCCCCGCCGCCCCCCCGCTGCTGCCCCCCGCCATTATGATATTGATTATTGTTGTTATTACTTGTTCTTGGGGGTTTCTTGGCAAAATCTCCACAGGGGGTTTGCCATTGCTTTTCTGGGGCTGAGAGTGTGCGTGCATATTTTTTTTAAATTTATATTTATCTATTTGTTTATTTATTTATTTTTTGTGCTTTGGCCCCCCAATTGTCTGAGGGACAGCAACCCAGCCCCAGGCTCAAAAAAGTTGCCTACCCCTGTTTTAAACCCTGGAAGAGCACAGTAGCTAATGTACTGTATATACTCATGCATAAGTCAACCACATGTATACGTTGAGGTCAGTTTTGGGGGGCCAAATTAAGGATTTTGATAATGATCTGTGGGTGAGACAGCATGGTGTATGAAACCCATTGGGTGACCTTGAGCAAGTTACATGCTCTCAGCCTTACGGGAAGGCAATGGCAAACCTCCTCTGAACAAATCTTGCCGTGAAAACTCCATGATAGGGTTGCCTTAGGGTTGCCATAAATCGGAAATGACTTGAAGGCACACACCACCACCACCATGACCTGTGGATAAGGGTAAACCTTAGGGATATATAACAAAGGATGAAGCAAAGGAAAATGATGATGAAGAACATACAAAATTCTGGCAGGAATAAATGCTCTCACCCTAAAGACCTCATGGATGAGGAGGGAACTATGGTAAATGATGGCTGTGCAATGTGTTGGGGAGGCGATCCGGTGGGAATGGGGCTAAGAAAATGTGTACATGTAAAAAAAAAAAAAAGAATGTAAAGACAAGAGTTATGGAACAGTATTATCAAAAAAGGAGCCACCTCCTTCTTTGAGTAGAGTAACAAAAGGCAAGAGCTTAGTCCGTTCTTGGAAAAAAACAACCCAAAGAAGCACTGACCCACTCTACTCCCGCTAACCTTTCACCACTTTGCTCAGAGAAGGGAATGATTCCATTTTTTATAAGAGTTAAAAAGTGTTAAAAGAGTTACATTGATTCATGGATGAGGTAACCCAGGTTTTTGGGGTCAAATTTTTTGACTAAAACTTCTAGACTTATACAGTACATGTAAGAATCAGAGAATTAGGCTGAGCAAACTATATATATATATATATATATATATATATATATGAAGAGATCAAGTGCATTAAAATATAGCAGGGGGACAAGTATTTCATTATTTTGTCCAAGATATTTAATATTAGTTACAGTCTTATTTATGAGCTCAATGGCCCCCACTACTCTGTGGTATGATTAAATGGAAATATACAATGAAAATGCTAGAGGCCTCTTCATTGGTGAGCTTCAGGTCAGTATACATTATTGTTCCTTTAGGTGTCAGTAGGATCTCCTTTATCTGAAAGGGGTGTACTTTAGCAAGATTGCATCAGATGTTGAGCTTTTCCTATACAGGGCTGCTATTTAATCTCCAATCAATACCAATGGCTTCACTGAATGTCCTCAAGCTAGCCACCCCCCAGCAAATTGGAGAATTGGTAAATATGATCATCTTAGTTTTCTCCATTGCTGATTGTTCATTCTAAGAACAATTCAGACAGCCTTCCATTTTCTTGTAACACTGATAGGATGGTAAGCTTATCATTCAGAAGGGTGCTCTGAAAGATGTGGCCTCAGTGATAATATGAAATAGTAATTAATGTTCTAAAGTACTGCAGTCGGGTGGATAGGAGGCAGAAAAAGGATTCAAAATCTGGATATTTCTCAGCAAACCTCCTTTGTTTTCTTCCACCAAATCCCTATGGGATGCTGTTTTTAACATGGCATGCACTTTTTTAAAAAAAAATCTCATTTTTCTCCCAAGGTATTCTAGAAGCTTTGTCAGCATGACGGAAGGGAAGGGAGGGGAAGGGAAAGGAAAGGAAGGAAGGAAGGAAGTTATGGCCACAGGGGAGAAAAACATAAATCTTTCCTTTTCAACTTGTGGCCTGGAGTGTTTTGTGTGTATCTATGTGTATATGGGGGATCTTTTTTTCCTGTTCAAGTCACTTCCTTTCTGAAAAGAACTCTTGCCCTTCATGCTCCCTATCCACAACTCTCATTTTTGAAGTTGCAAGACATGAATTGCTTTCCTTTCCATTTTAGGGAAATTCTTGGGTGGGGGCTTTCCTTGAAAGGCCAACTGAATTTATCAATCTCCTTTTAATTTTTTATTTACTTTTTGAATTGCAAATGAGCATAGGGACTTAAGTCTCATGTACCTTGCTTCCTGCTCTGTGGGTCTGAATAAGAATGCGGAGTGTGTGTTTGTATGCCGCTTGTATGTTGACTTGCCACTAAAGTTTTACCTTTGGTATCTGGACACATACGAACCAGTGGCATCTCTGTGCTGCTCATTTGCTAGGGAATGTGGTAATTTTTACAGCCTAGGGCACAGATCATTCTCAGGCAGAGTGGAGAAGGCATTAAAGGCAAAAACTCCCACTAGGGATAAGTTGCTTCAGCTTTTTATAAGGACTGGCTTCCTTCCTATTGTGTGCTTAGCTCAGCAGTCATCAAAGTTCCTACATGCAATAAAATCAGATGGCAGAGGGCCATAGGTTGCAGTCCTTCCTCCAGTGCTACATCTCTTTGATTGTGACACAATCCCACCCCTTTCACCAAGAGATGAATGTTCTTTTGAGACCCACTCCATCACAACACATTTTTTTCACTTTAACATACAGAATGTTATTTTCCCTGTCAACTAAAAGGTGGGAGCTAAATATATATGTAATGCTTTTAAAAATCTATGTACTGACCATTTTCATAGAGAAGTATTAGATTCCATCAGTAACGTCTGTAAACAGAATCTTTGTGCACATCAGAATATCTGTCCCCATAAAGAAGAGTGATAGGTAGATCACTAGATATCCCTATCCAGGACTCTATTGGGATATTAGAGTCCTGGATAGGTGCTTTGTTGAGTTTGAAAACTAAGGGTTATGAGGCCACTGGCAAATACAGGTTGAGCATCCCTTATCTGCAAATCCAAAATATTCAAAAATCCAAAATGGGTGGCTGAGATAGTGATACCTTTAATACACTTATTAAACGTATTGTATAAAATTACCATCGTGATATGTGTATAAGGTGTGTACGAAACATAAATTAATTTCATGTTTATACTTGGGTCCCATTGCTAAGATATCTTATCAAGTATATGCAAATATTCCAAAATCTGAAAAAATCCAAAATCCAAAACACTTCTGGTCCCAATCATTTTGAATAAGGAATACTCAACTTGTACTTGATTTTAAGAAGAAGAAATCCTGCTATACAAAGACCCTTTTTCTGAAAGCTGTTGGTTACACTGTCAGAGACAGGGGACTGTGAAAAACATGGGCATTTTGGCCACATTTTTAAAAAGACTTTTGGCTTTGCTTTGACAACTACAATTTCAAAGTGTTTTAAAAGGATAGTGCTCCCTGTGATTTCTCCTGCCAGGATGATTTGCCATACAATGTCTTGTCAGTGACACTTTGACCCATACAGTCATGCTAACTCTATGAGATAAAAGATGTTCCCATTTTATGGCAGAAATGGATTGATTGTAGAACCTATACATTGGATCAATTGATCAGTCCATACCAAGCATTGTGCCTTTTCCTATATTTAGTTACTGGTTAATTGCAGGGGCACTATAGGAATACTTACAGCCGGCATTTTTGGTGTCTATTTTGGTGTATAAATTTGATTCTCTTGTGTTCTTGTTGGCCAACAGCACAGTCATCCCTCTTGTGTTGTAAATAATCATATCCACAGGGAAAATTAAATCTACAAATCCAGTTTATAAATGTTTATTGGAAAGCACTGAATTTTATGTTAATGAATTTAGAGTTGAGTAGAGCAAAGAGTTACATTGCCCTGTGCAAATTTACTAATGGAAAACTGCTTTAGCTTTAATATTTAAACTTTTTTAGACCTAAAGCTACATTTGATTCAGAAAAATGTACATTAGGTATATTGGACACCATTACATCAGAAAGAAACTAGCTATTTCAACTAGATGTTGGAGATGTAATACAGATATGCATTCTGGCATATGACATGGGCATTTTCAGTAATTGCTCTGTTTTGGTTGGAAGTGTTACAACATACTCATTTGGATTGGGCAAAAAAACTTGATATTTGTAGACACACATGTTCTTTTGAATTACATTAACGTGTTGTGAAATTTAACTGAGGATCAATATTGTTAGATCCTGTGTGCTTTTCCTGTTGCTAAAAGATCTACACCCCAAGGTTGGAAAGACAAACATTCATCATCTATTGTTTAATGGTCAGAAGAGTTCTTTCTTTTATCTATGCATGAACATATACAGTTATCCCTCTGTTCTCGCAGATTTGAAGTCCACAGTTTTGCATATTCACAGAGGGGTGACCTCTGTTAAAATCCATGGGGCACACCCCTGCAGGCACACACCCCACTGAAGCCTATGGGGCTTGAATATTGAAGCCTATGGGGCTTGAATATATATAAAATATGAATACATGTCCTGCCTTGAGTCCTTCAAAGAATATGAAGCAGCATATGAAATAAATAAATAAATAGCCCTTGTTCATGTTCTATGTATTGATATTAATTTCTCTTCCCCCTTTCTTTTTTCCCCTCCTATGTACTTTTCTCTATTTATTGTCCCTCTTGTGTAATCATACCTTTAAAATCCAATTTAAAAAATAAATCAAAGTGCTCCAAAGACCTTGTGGAGTTGCTGTGCAGGCTATAAATGGCAGTATAGGAAACAGTGTCTGGAAAAAACACTGGACAGAACCAGTACAAACATAATTCTGCCACATTGTGAGGATTATTCAGGAGGATTAATCCCAGACTGCCACCCACATCAGTGATTGTTTATTTATATCCTAAACCCAGCCTAGCTCCAGACTGATGAGTAAGCCTCCTTAGTTGCTTGTCTTTAGCCACTCTGAAGCTGAACTCATAGGCCAAGGCACTGTGCTGTTGGCCAACAAGAACACAAGAGAATCAAATTTTGTTGGAAACAGTTGCATCTGGAATTGTGCTGGAAGGATCTCTGTCAGACAGTCAGAGTTTAGACTATTCTCATGTTTTTTAATTTGTCATCATCATCATCAGTGAACTATGGTGAATGTACAAATGAGAGACCTCCAGAAGATCAGGCCATCAACTGCTATGATCATCTCTTGCAAGCTCGGGTTATGACTTCCTTAATTCAGTCAACCTATCCATAATGCTCTCTTTCTACAGCCTTCCACTGTGCTGAGTATGGTCATTTTTTCCAGTGAGTTATATCATCTCATGAGGTGTCAAACTTATGACAGTTTCATCATCATGGCTTCAAGTCAGAGTTCAGGTCTGATTTGCTTTAGGATCATCTATTTGCCTTTTTAGCAGTCTGTGGTATTTGTAAAACTCTCCTCCATCACCACATTTCAAAGGGCTTGATTTTTCCCCCTGTCAGTTTTCTTCAATGGCCAGCTTTTACAACCATACATAGAAATCACAGATAGAAATGGTGCCATACCCACCTTGGCACTACCTTTCCATGGGGGTGATGTGGAATACTCCAGTGAAGTATGTGGCTATGCAGATGGTAGCAATGCAGCTGGTAGGGTCTCCCACGTCTGACAGGCTTTTGCAGAGGAGCCAGACTAAATGTGCCAAACAATTACTGGGCGATAGCAGTAGTGGGTGACACTGGCAGAGGATCTCTCAGAGATGACAGTAGTACCACTTCAGTTAACTAAAGGAGTTAGTACTATGCAGAAGGCAGCAATAGTAATCCACTTCTGATTGTCTTTTACCCTGAAAACTTATGATGAGACTGCCCTCTTAATTGTCCAGAAAGACATATTAGAAGATATTTGTGTATAAGTCAACCTCATGTATAAGTCAAGGCAGGTTGAGGGGGAGGGAATTATAGATTTTGATATGACTCATGCATACGTCAAAGGTATAAGAGGTGTAACAAAGCATGTAAAGGATGGAGCAAAGAATGATGCCAAAAAACTTACAAAATTCCAGCAGGAAACACCCTAGAGCAGGGGTAGGCAACCTTTCCCCTTTAAGGGCCGAGGGACTTCAGCTCCCAGAATCCCAGGAGCTATTGGCCAACATGGGACTATTGGCCAACATGGCTGAGGCTTCTGGGAGCTGAAGTCCCTTGGCCTTTAAAGGGGAAAGGTTGCCTACCCCTGCCCTAGAGGCTGGATGGATAAAGAGGGAACTATGGTAAATGGTGGCTGTTGGGGGGGGGAGGCAACCAAGTATGAGCGGGGCTACGAAAACATGCAGATGTCTACTGTCTAAGTACACCTTTGAGGGGAAGTTCCAAAGAGCTGCTGCTCCTTCCCAAGTATTCAAATAGGCCACAAGCAGCACTGTGAAGGAGAGAGTAGAGGTAGGTAATGCTTCTCCCAAGACAGACTAAACCAGGGGTAGGCAACCTAAGGCCCGGGGGCTGGATGCGGCCCCCCCGAGGCCTTTGGACTGGCCCCAAGCCGGTCCTGCCGCTGCTGCCCCCCGCTGCCACCGCCGCCCACCATGATGATATTGATTATTGTTGTTATTACTTGTTCTTGGGGTTTTCTTGGCAAAATCTCCACAGGGGTTTTGCCATGGCTTTTCTGGGGCTGAGAGAGTGTGCATGCATTTTTTTAAAATAATTTTAAAATTTTTTAATATTTATTTATTTATTTTTGGTGCTTCGGCCCCCCATTGTCTGAGGGACAGCAACCTGGCCCCCAGCTCAAAAAGGTTGCCTACCCCTGGACTAAACTCTCACCTTCATCAATATTCATGTGAGACCTCTGAGGCCAGGAATAATAATAAAAAAAAACACATTGGCAAAAGGGCCTGTAACTCAATATAAGCCATTTGTCAGAATGATCATTCTTTCCTCTCTTCTTAATTTGAAACCCTGTGCCATCAAGTTTGCTTTTGTTCATGTACAATTGTCCCTCCCTGTTTGCAGACTTGGAGTCCGCAGTCTCACTCTTTGCAGGGAAGGACAAAGGCTGGCATGCGCACCATTAGTTTAAATGGGGCTCGAATATTTGTGAGCCACCATTTTAATGGGGGGGGGGGGTCCGAAACAGATCCTCCATGAATTGGGAGGGGCAACTGTAGTTTGCTAGATTTCTTGGCAACTTGGCTAATGCAAAATAAATCTAAAACCAGATGTATAGAATCCATTTTACCAGAGCTGATGGTTCAGAATACTGGTGGTTCACTTTAAACCGGTAAACAGCTGGGGACTTGGGTAGTGAGCACAGGAAGGAGCACCTTTTACCAAAGGAGCCAGCTCGAATCTTATATAAAGACCATGGAAGCCTTCAGACAGAGAGTAAAGGCATAGCTCTTCTTGAAGTTCACTTTTTTTTCAGGCAAAGATTTATTTTGTTTATCCAGGCCTTTCAGCATGCTTTGTATTTCAACTCTTGTTCTATTGATCTGCTGGATAGTATTGATGTGTCATGTCACTCTGCACTCTGCAGTTTTAATTATGGAGTTTTATTATTTGCTTAATAGGTGTACCACCCTAGAGGTTTTATACTGAATAGCAGTATATGAATTCATAAAAGAAAAAAAATATGTCTGTATGCTTACTATGCATTATGGTTCTTTATGTAAATTCTCTACTGTTCAGTTTCCTTGACAAAGTTAGTCTGACCAGACACCAGACACCTGTTATTCAGAGGGAATTCTCTGAACATTCTGAACATGTCAATAACATTTACTACTGTAGGAGGGCAGTACACTAATGGTTTATGAAAGTACTACTCAAAGTGGTAGTCGCAGGGAAAGTGCTGGCCTCCAAACCATTGGCTGCCAGTCCCTGGCAAGTTTTCAGAAAAGAAAGAAACAACTGTGCTAACAGGTACAGGTTTAGTGCTGGTCCATGATGCATTGGAGGGTGGGTAGAAATAATAATCATTGGTTCCCCAGATTGGATAGTCTGAGACAGTGGCATTCCTAGGGTTGGTGTCACCCGGTGTGGTAACTCATGCTGTCACACACACACACACCCCATTGACCTCCAATTTCACACCATACAGAATCCTTAGTAATGCTTTTTTGCACTAATGCTACTTGTAAGTTGTAATTCCCATATGCCACTGAATGTAATGCTAATAGTTGTGACATAAAAACTAGCAAAATTAAAATTATACCTTCCAATTACAATATGATATGCACAACCTAAATGCATTTACATATACATAGGGAAGATTTGGTTAAAATGTGATGTTTTAAAATAAAATTTTAAAAGAATTTTATTTTTGTAAAAAATAAAATTTTGAAATTTTAAATTTTAATTGTAAAATATTCAGGGGCCTCTCTTTTTTCTTCCTACTAAGCTTCATCCCACTCCCACCATCTCTTAGGACGTTATCACACCAGGAGTCTCAAAGCAGCAAGAAAAGTGGCATGGAATCAATCCAGAACCATACCGGAATGATTCTGGTCGCGCAGCTGTAATTCCTCTTTGAAAGAGGAATTACAAAGAGCTGGAATGATGCAGCGATGGCGCAGGGATGATGCAGGGATGGGCGGGGTTTGCTGCGATGTCTTCTGATCACAGGGGCAAAGGATCCAGAATGATGTAGCGATGATGCAGGGATGATGCAGGGATGGGCGGGGTTTGCTGCGACGTCGTCTGATCACAGGGGCAAAGGATCCAGAATGATGCAGCGATGGTGCAGGCATGGGGCTGCTTTAGACCCCGTGTGATAACGTCCTTAAAGTATTTTAAATGGAAGCAGGTGAATGCCATAGCATATTTCTGCCAAAAGTGTTTGAGAAGAAGTGGTCTCACCCCCCCCCCTTTCAGGTGTCACCTGGTGTGGTCCACACACACACACACACACACACTAGTGATGCCACTGGTATGAGAAGCACTGGTTCATAACACTACAAACGAGAGAGAGAGAGAGATCATTGTCACCTTATAATACTGGCAAGAGGGGGAAAACCTTGGGAATAATAATGATAGTTCCCAATACATTGCTTTCTCTTCATTCTAATACAAGTTTCCCCAGCCATGCACTCTGTCTCAAGGACTGTCTGGTTCAAGTCTGGTGTGAAGATAAAGTTCTAAAAAACAGAGGGAGCAGGGACCTTGAAATCTCATCAACAGTCAGTACCTGGATAAAAGACTAAACAAGCACACCAGCCACTCGGTCAGTCTTCTAGAATATAGTGACAGAGAATACATATTTCTGTTGAAACTATTATTTCTAAATATTCTTCAAATACTTCAAGAGCCAGTGTGACAAATTGGTTTGAGCACTGGACTGGAAACCAGGGCTTGATTCCCTGCTTGGCCATGAAACCCACTGGGTGACCTTAGGCAAATCACATGCTGTCAACCTCTGGGGAAGTCAATGCAAACCTCCTCTGAACAAATTTTGCCAAGAAAACACCACGATAGGTTCGCCTTCGGGTCACCATATGTCAGAAATGACTTGAAGGTGCACAGCAACAACAACATCCTTCAAATAAATTAGCTTATGTGGATGTTATGCAACTCTCTGTCCTCCTTTAATTTCTTCCTTTTCTTTCCTTTTCTTGATGATGCAATTCTTCCTTTTTGGCAATGTGTTTGTGTCCATTTCTAGATTCATCCCACCCCACCCCATTCTCTTCTGCCTCCAGAGCCTCATAATCCACACATCCTGTTTATGGAGTGTGTGTAAGACAAGAGTGATTTCAGCTGAACTGGTTTACTTGTTAGGAACAAATCAAGCCATTGGACTTTAGTAGCATCTGATTTTTGGTCACAGGACTTGCTAATAACAATCTCGATGGACTGCTTGCTTGAAGAGCTTCCTGTCTGGGCAAAGGCATGATGGATGAGGCTTAGACAGGGGACCAACCAAAGAAGGACAGAGAGTTGATGTGAGAGGATGACCTAAATGAATGAAAGCAGCCTAAGGCAAAGGTCTCTCCCCTTTTCTTAGAGGCTTCACTTTCCCTGAAAGATAAGGGCTGTGTTTTCTGTCTTGTACTGTTAACAACATTGTTCAGGCAGGAAGTGAATCTTGTGTTATGTTTGCTGCCTCCCTGCTACCCTGCCCCAGGCAGTAACTGAGTCTATGAAATTATGAATTCCACGTGTCTTCTCCATGGCACTGCTTCTCAGGGAAGGCTTTTCCTGAATCAATGAGGTAGCATATACTAGACACATTTTGCTCCCTCTCCTCTTTTTTTAAACAGTGCACAGACCGATGCTGTGACTTACACATCCTGACAGCTGCCTTGAGGTGACCAATCAGTGCATGGAGAGGTGAAACAGTAGCTTGCCTGTCTGAAGTGCGACATGACTATTTTTGTCAGATGGATAATTGTAGCTATCTCCGGGCGTCTGCTACACATGTCCTGTAATTAAAGACCTTGCTGTTTATTAATTCCACCAGAATTATTCTCCTTTCCCCTTGTAGCACAGAAGAAACTTTATTTTATTCTGCCAAGGAAAAGAAAAGAAAAGCCCAACTAGTGTTAGACTAGTGCAGTGAAAAGGAGTATCTGGAAAGACCAGAATCCAATATATATCCTCCTTTCTTAACAAATGAATACAGTTAACCCTGTATGTTTTGGATCCACAGATTCAACTGTCCATAGCTCGAAATTATTTTTAAAAATTCCAAAGAGCTAACCTTTGTTCACTATTTTATATAAAGGATGCCATTTTACTACACCACTGTATACAATTGGAGTTGTATATCCTTGCATTTTAGGATCTTTTCTAGTTATTTTTCTAGCCACCTTCCCCATTCTTAATCTTCTTCTGATTTCCTGACTGCAGTCCCCATTTCTATCAATGTTTGATCCCAGGTATAGGAATCCTTTTATTGTTTTTATATCTTTATTATCTAGGTTGAACTGTGAAGGTCCTCAGTGATCTGCTAGTACAGGGGTAGGCAACCTTTCCCCTTTAAGGGCTGAGGGACTTCAGCTCCCAGAAGCCTCAGCCATGTTGGCCAATAGTCCCATGTTGGCCAATAGCTCCTGGGATTCTGGGAACTGAAGTCCCTCGGCCTTTAAAGGGGAAAGGTTGCCTACCCCTGTGCTAGTACTATAGTACTATGGTACTATGGTGTCATCTGCATATCTTAGATTGTTGATATTCCTTCCTCCTGTTGTCACTTCATCATCTTCTGTGTCCAAGCTTGCTTTTTTTTTTTTTTTTTTAATAATATGCTCTGCGTACAAGTTGAACAGATAGGGTGAAAGGATGCAGCCTTGTCTGACCACCTTGCCAATTGGGAACCATTCTGTTTCTCCATGTTCTGTTCTGACAGTAGCTTCCTGTCCTGAGTACAGATTCCTCATCAGGACTATCAGATAGGTTGGCACTTCCATGTCTTTAAGAGCATTCCATAGCCTTTCATAGCAATTCATTAATTCTCTGTCATCCCATTCTTTCAGTCCTAAAATGTCCCAGATTCTTTCTCCTCCTACTACTCAGTTTCCTTCAGCAGGTGCAAACTAAGTTCAAAGTGCAGAATTAATTTGCACTCAGTTAAATCAGTTAAATCAGCAGGGAGAGAGGAGAGGTGGGAGCAGAATCTTACCCTTCCCGGTAGGCTCAGACAAAAGCAAACTTCTGCAGCCGTTTCTAGTTTCCACATCAAAGACTTTTGCCATCTTGAGCAGATTCTGGTGTTGTCTGTGTTCCAGTTTTCATCTGTAAAATGTTAGAAGGTATAGTATGGCTTTAGCTTTGCATATATTTTGTACTGAAATATGAATTTTGTAATCACTTACTGTTTCAGAATATTGTTTGTTGCCTTGGAGATAATGTAAGCTATTAAATGAAATAAGAACAATAGCAATATTAATTATACACTATAAAGGGGGGGCATGAATATTGGCTTAGCAAGTGACAACTCTAATTAAAATCAATTTCAAATCTATAGTTTCAAACTTTGATTGTTGTTGCATACCATAAGCAGCAAAAGTCCTTTGCCCCAACCTTTCTATTTCATCAAAAGCTCTCAAAAGGCTCATTTGATTTTGACCTGCTAGATGTGTTTCAAAACACTTTAGTATGAGATGATATTTTCCTGGCATTTCATTGATTCTGGGGAATTTCTAATGCTACCTTGTGAGTACAAATCAACCAAATATTTTTCAAAATCTTCACAGAGGATTTGACAATGTAGGGCCAAAGAGTCAGCTGCTAAGAGGAAATGGATGCACATTAGAATTTGATTTGAATGGTTAATAGGTACCATTCATATATTACATTAATTAAACAGAAGTTCTTTAGGAAAGGCACCAGGGCCCTGTAACACATGGCCCCAGGCTGCCAGACTCTTCTATAACATCACTGCAAGTTAAACTAATAGCAGCTGGATAAAACATGACACTTGTATCTGCCAAGGTCCACTATAAGATCAGAACATGTCAGCAGCAACTTGGTGTCATTCAGCATGTCACCTGATAATTAATTATTGCCACTGAATAACTGAGTGTTAATTGTTTTACTCATTATGTATCATCAAGTCTAGTGTAGTGGTTTGATCATTGGACTATGACTCTGGAGACAAGGGTTTGAATCCTGGCTCAGCCTCGGAAACCCACTGGGTGATCCCGGGCAAGTCATACTTTCTCAGCCTCAAAGGATGGCAATGGCAAAGCCCCTCTGAAGAACCTTGCCAAGAAAGCCCCATTAAAATTTCTTCTTATGGTAATCATAAATTAGAAACGACTTGAAGGCACACAACAATAATCCATCAAGCTGACTGACTTATGGTGTCCCTATGAATGAGATACCTCCAAGAACCCTAGTCATTAATTGGCCTGCTCAGGTCTTGCAAAGTCAGGGCCATGACTTCTTTGAGTTTCTCCATCTGTAATGTGGTCTTTTTCTTTTCCTACTGCTGTTTTTGTGTGCCTTCATGTTGTTTCCTGCTTATGGTTACTCTAAGGCAAACTTGTCATGGGATTTTCTTGGCAAGATTTTTTCAGAGGAGTTTGCCTTTGCCTTCCTCTGAGGATGAAAGAATGTGACTTGCCCAAAATCACTATAGTGGGCTCTTGGTATCCACTTGGGTTTGGTTCCAGGAGCCCCTGTGGATACCAAAATCTGTGGATGCTGAGGTCCCATTAAATACAGTGGCATAGTAAAATTATGTCCCCTATATAAAATGTCAAAATCAAAGTTTAGAAGTTGAATATTATCAAGCCATGGATGTTTGAATCTGTAGATAAAGAATCCCTGGATATTGAGGACCTTCCACTTTGCCAAGCACTATCACCTTTTCCAATGAGTCATGTCTTGGATCTGATCTCAGGAAAAAAGTGGGGTATTTGATGGATGGATGGATGGATGGATGGATGAATAGACAGGCAGACAGGCAGGCAGACAGGCAGGCATCTTTCAGTTTAGTCAGCTTTCCTTCTAATGAGAGTTCAGACTTGATTTGTTTCAATACCCATACATTTGTCCTTTTTGCAGTCTTTGGTGTCCATACAACCCATGGATTAATTGATATTCCTGCAACTTTCTTCACTGTCCTGTTTTCATAACTATGCATAGAAACTGGAAATACTATGGCCTCAATTATTCTGACTTTGGTATTTTAAAATATTACAATTGAGATTCTTTCCTAGTTCCTTCATTACTTCTTACCTAGTTCTTTTTTAGAATTGATACTATTTCACTTCTATTGGGAAAAGAGCAATTCAGTTAAACTTGATTTAAAGAAACAGATGAACATAACACATTCAGGGGTAGTTGTGTTGACCATGTAGCAAATTCAAATAAAAATCCATCTGTGATACCTTTATTGGACAACCAAAATGCACAATATACTTGTTGCAAGCTTTCGAAGCTCCATGGGCTTCTTCATCAGGCAAAATGTTACAAACCAAACAGGAGAAAGACAATTGGAGATGTTAGATGCCTACATGTTGTTTCGATCTTTAATTAAGATATAGTATATCTTTTGCAGACAGGCTCCTCCTCCTAGCCATGTTGATATAGGGAGATTTCCAAAGTCCAGGAAATTTAAAATCTATTTGCATTTCAACAAGGACCCCTCGTTTGCACATAATGCTTTTACTTATAGTGTATATTAATTAATTGTTTTGTTAGCTATTCATTTAATAGCTGACATATAAGGCAAGAAACAATATTTTGAAGCAATATGAGTTTATTTAAATCAACCTTAAAAATATAATCTACTGTATATACTCATGTATAAGTTTAGAGATTTTAGTCAAAAAATTGATCCCAAAAAACCGGATCAATTTATCCATGGATCAATGTAAATACTGAGCTTTAACTCTTATTTGAAAAAGGAACCATCCCTTGTTGAAAGTCAAGAGCATAATCTTTCCTGGAAGCACTGACTCCACTCTATTCTCTCATCCATCCAGCTTTAGTATGAGCAGAAACAGTTATGCCTGCTGGAATTTTTTAAAGTTTTTTGGTGTTGTTTTCCTTTGCTTCCTCCTTTAGATTCTTTGTTACATGCCCCTAAGTTTTACTCTCAATGTTTCCTCAGGTCATATCAAAATCCAGAATTCTGGCCCCAAAACCTGCCCTCAACTTATACATGAGGCTGACTTATAGTTGAGTATATACTGTATATCAAATTAAAGTTGCTCAGTATTAAATTATTCTGGAGATTAAATGGAAAGACCTTCTGATAATTTCTAGGAAATACCTGAGTAAGAGTATTTCATAACTGTAGACTGAGCAACAAAAATTCCTGCCTACATATGCTTGTTATATAGATTTGATGCAAAAATGGTATAATCAATAATGGACCTGTACTGTTTGTAAGCCAAATTGAACATACAATAGCATTAGTGGTAATAGTGGCTGGCATGATGTTTGACAACCTTCTGTGTTTCAGAGACCCACACATGTAGTCGTATCATGTACTTTTTGGCTCATGATATGGGGTCACTAGGCAGCATTGAGCTTCATGGAACTCAGGTTGTGCAAGCCTTAACAAAACGAATCTCTTAGCTGTTCAGAATCCAATTGTTGTTACTTCTCATTAAGTTGGTTTTGACTTATAGCAGCCCTATGAATGAGAGACTTCCTGTCATCAACAGTCCTGCTCAGATTTTGCAAACTCGGGTCTGTGGCTTCCTTTATTGAGTCAACCCATTTGTGCTGTGGACTTCCTCTTTCCCTGCTGCCTTCCACTTAAACTATACTGTATTGTTGTTTTTTCCAGTGAGTCATGTCATCTTGTGATATAGTTGAAGTAAAGTGGGAAATGGACTGTATTGTGTTTAGTTATAGAAGCCAGTATTTCAGATCTTCAGTCATGAATCCTTTTTGGGTGCATTGAATATTCCACACTCATCCTGAACAAACTGATAGGGTTTGACTTGGCTGGGTGTGGAGTGTCTCACATGTCAGATGGCTATCATACTATCATAAGGTTAACAAATTTCATCATTCCATCCATGTAGAACTCCAAGTGTGCTATCTTTAGCCTGTTCTAATCAACTGGAAAGGACTTTTGCAAGCTTTGATTCTTCTGTGTCATCCAGAATACTTCACAGGTCAGTTGGAGTCTACAGAGCCATGCTGTGGGTGTAGTTGACTAGGCTTTCACCAGCAAGCACTTTCACGTTAACTCAGAAATTGTAAAAGATGGAAGGATGAAAAAGCACCCCACTTAAAAGACTAAGACTGCAGTCCTGCAGCTACTTACATGGGAGGAAACCACAATGAACTCAGTATGACTTGCGTCTGTGTAGATACATATGAAATTGAAATGTCAAGCTGTGCTGCTCAGGCTTCTGCATGAAACTTGTCAGAAATATCCTGCCAAGCTAGCCTGAAAATATCTGTCCATGTGCTGCTGTGACAGCAATATTTCCATGGAGTGATAGGAAGGAAGTTACTCCTCTTATAACTTTCCTTTCCCCTCTTGTTAAAACTCCACAGGATTTACTTCTACTTTTACTTTCTCATCCTGCTTAGCTTCTAGTCAGTGCCTTCAGGGTATTTAGGCATAAGGGGGAAAATAGGAGCATGAAAATATAATAAGATCTCTTAATCACTGCTACACCCTGCCTTTTACTTCCCTGGTCTTATATGTTCTGCAGAAATAATGTAGTTTGACAACACTTTAACTGCCATAACTCGATGCTATGGAATTCTGGGATCTGTAGTTTTGTGAGATATTTAGCCTTTTCAGTCAGAGACCTCTGGTGCCACCACAAATTGCAAATCCCAGGATTCCATAAGCAGTGAGCCATGGCAGTTAAAGTGGTGTCAAACTGGATTATTTCTGCAGTTCAGATGAAGCCACTCTCATTGAAGCTACATTTAAATGTAGTCTATTGTTACAAGCATTTAAAAACAACAACATAGCAACTTCCTGGATAAATAGGATTAGTAAAATAGGAAAGCTGAAGAGGGATACCAAAGAGGCAACTCCATTAGGTGGCAGAGGGTAGATAGCAGCTAGATTTCTTAATTACAAAGGAATCTGGTATCTAAACTGGGTTGCTGTTGGTGGGAGTTTTGACTGGTTGAATGTCTTTTTTAATTGCATGTTTTAAATTGTGTCTGGAGGTGTGCTATATTGTTACATATTAGTTTTTATTTGATTGTATCATTAGAGTTGAAACAGTCTATTTTTTACTTACTGCACCAAACTCACTTTCCTTTGCCTGAAGCACCTGAAGAACTGCCCTCTGCTGCTGGTTTAGGTCTCATTGCTTTGGGTTTCAAAGGGTGATTAACTAATTCAAGCTCTTTTCCTTTCCTCCTCTTTCTTAAAGGAACACAACATATCCACACCCTATTTTTTTAAAAAAAAATTAAAACCCAAAAAAACATTGTGAATGACTAACTGAAGCCTTCACTGTACAGGATTATCTTTCTTCAAGGCTAAAATCATATCTCTGGACCCATTCAACAGAAAAGCAGGTGTCTTTGTCACTGCTGAAAGGATTCTGTTTATTATACAGGGGAGGAAAAATTGGACTCCTCTTAAATCCAGTTCTGTCCTCATAAGCCTTCCTTTTAGTGGTAAACAGACAATTACTCCTCCTCTCACTAGAAATATGAAAAGCTTTCACTCTTGGTTTTGTGGCTTTCCCTGCAGTTTTCCCTGCATTCTTTTCTGGATCTTTGAGTCAGGTTGCTTTTCTTTTTCTCTTCTTTATGGAAATTCATGCACATCTCCCCAACTATAAGCATTTTATTTGCATTTTCCCACTAAAGTGTATTTTAGTGTATGTTTCAGTAGCATATAGTTTAGTTAATCACATTTGCAAAGATACACACTAGAAATCTCAAAAATGTGCAGATTCCTAAAGCAAGTTGCACTATGTCCTTCAGTGGGTATTGGGAGGTACAGGCACTTTGGTCAAGCATTTCTACTGCAACAAAATTCTTTTCAACTCCATCCTTTTCCCATCATTCTAATCTGCATCCCCTGTTCTCTGTCTTCACTATCTTCTCTCCATTGTTCAACCATATCACTGTTCATACTTTACCTCCTCCATTGAGTCTTTCAGTGGCCATTCACTTCTTTACCCAGCCCCAATGAAAAAAGATAACGTCAAAAAGATCTTGTATACGGCCTGACTATTCCTTTCTGAACATTGTGGGCCAGAACCAAAATGTGTAACACTCTTTCTTTGTCAATGAAAGATTGCAGGATGGAAGACTGAGCCTATAGAGAATTTGTAGTTGTTTTTAACTGTCTTTGAGTTGACCCTGATGAATGGTGACCCTGTGGATCAGACATCTCCAAGACCTACTGTCCTCCACGGCCCTGCTTAGGTTCTGTAAATTCAGGCCTGTGACCTCCTTAATTGAATCTATCCATCTGGCATGTGGTCTTCCTCTCTTTCTCCTACTTTCTACCTTTCCTAGCATTATTGTCTTTTCTAGTGATTCCTCATAATGTGGCCAAAGTATGCCAGCCTCAATTTGATCATCCTGGCTTCCAGAGAGATTTCAAGTTTGGTTTGTTCAAGGACCTATTTGTTTGCCTTTTTGGCTGTCCATGGTATCTTGAGTATTCTTCTCCAGCACCACATCTCAAATGAGTTCCAGAGAATATGTGTCCTACAATCAGAGGCTGCTGCTACACTGCAGAATTAGTGCAGTTTGATACTACTTTAACTGCCATGGCTCCATCCATGGGATCATGGGATTTGTACTTTGTTGTGGCACCAGAGCTCTCTGACAGAGAAGGCTAAACATCTCACAAAACCATAGATCTTAGAATTTCATAGCTTTGAACCATGGCACTTAAATTGTCTCGATTTCTGCAATGCACTCTACATGGGGCTACCCTCGTACTTGGTCCGGAAACTACATCTAGTACAGAATATGGCAGCCAAGTTGGTCTCAGGAACAACAAAAAGAGACCACATAACACCAATCTTAAGATCACTTCACTGGCTGCCCAGTAGTTTCCAGACCCAGTACAAGGTGTTGGTCATCACCTTTAAAGCCATAAATGGCTTGGGTCCAACCTATCTTCAGGACCGCCTCCTTCTGTATAATCCACCCAATGCACTCAGGTCCTCTGGGAGGAATCTGCTGCAGTCTATAAAAACTAGGCTGTCTGCAACCTCCCAGAGGACTTTTTTGGCAACCGCTCCCTGATTATGGAATGGCCTGCCAAATGAGATCTGTCATATTACCACCTTGAACAGCTTTAAAAAGGCTCTTAAGATGGAACTCTTCCGGCAGGCCTTTCCTGAATAGATATCCCGGCCATTAAGAGACAGCCCACCCTGCTCCCCTAATTCTGCTGCAGTTATTATTATTTGTTTATTTGTATTTTATTTTAAGTGTGTTTTACATTGTCATTGTTTAATTGTATTTTAAGTGGTGGATGGGACTGTGGGATATGAAATGTCTATTTTTAATGTTGTAAGCTGCTCTGGTTTTGTTACACAGAGGGGTGGGATAAAAATAAGTGTTGTTGTTGTTGTTGTTATTATTATTATTATTATCATCATCATCATCAAACTGCATTAATTTTGCAGTGTAGATGCAGCCAGAATCCTTCCCCTTTCAATCAAACTAAGCCTGTGTTTCATAGGAAAAGGTTCAAAAGGGAGAGGATGACTTCAGTTTCCTTGTTACTCCTTGCTTTAGCTTCTCCTACCTTTACTTTCTTCCACTTTACCATTTCCCACTGGGGAAATGGAAGTGTCAGTTTCCTGGAGGCATGCATCCTAAAAGCCCATCCCACTCCACCTTGGAGTGGATGAGGAGGTTGAAAGTCCAGGAAAAACTACCCACAGCAGATTTGTCTGTATGAACTCTGTGGAAAGCAAAGTGTCCTCTACCCCCTGATCCCAAAGTTTGTGCCTCTATGCTGCCACCTTCTGCCAGTAGTTCCTAGAAACAGAAAGGAAGATGTTATCTGGATTCTTTTTTGCAGTATTGGCAGTCCTTCCTGCATGGCACTGTCATGCACTGTTCTTCCCTCTATTTTGTTTCCTTGAAGGCTGCACAGAGGCCTTCAACTTTACTAATACAGTCGTCCCTCTGTATTCATGGACTTGGGATTTACAAATTTGGTTATTCGCGATCTCAGTGTGAGCCCCGCCCACCTCCTCATCCTGTCCTTGGGACAGCTGGCTGCAGCCATCCTAGGAAGGAGAGAAGGTTGACGGGGCCCATGCACATGCTGCCCTGACCCCTTCTTCCATCCCTGGGACAGCTGGCTACTAACTGTTTCAAGCATGGAAGGAGGAGGAGGTGGGCAGCGTTAAATTTTTTCCCTTCTGCCCTGTAGCTGGCTCAATGGGGCAGCTACGAGGGAAGAGGGAAGAGTTTAAGGCAAGCACACCATCACTTGCCTCAAACTCTTGCCTCGTAGCTGGCCCCATTGAACTGGCTGGGGGGCAGGGTGGAAGAATTTTAGTCAAGCACACTGGCACTTGTCTCAAGCTCTTCCCTCCTGCCTTGTAGCTGATCCCATTGAGCCGGCTATGGGGCAGGAGGAAAGAGTTTAAGACAGGCGTGCCAGCACTTGCCTCAAACTCTTCCCTCCTGCCTTACAGCTGGACCCATTGTGTTGGCTATGGGGTGAGATGGAAGAGTTTAAGAGAAGCGTGCCAGCACTTGCCTCAAACTCTTCCCTCCTGCCTTGTAGCTGGTCTCTTTGAGCTGGCTACCGGACAGGAGGAAAGACTTTAAGGAAAGTGTGAGTGTGCTTGCCTTAAACTCTTCCCTGCCACCCTGTAACCAACTCAACAGGGCCAGCTATGGGGCGGCAGGGAGGGGGCATAGTTGTTCATAACTTTTTATTTATTTATTCGCCAGGGTCCTCTGCCCTTAACCTCTGTAAATCCACTAGAACAACTGTATAGCAAAGTTCCAGCTTGAGCAATATTCATTTTGCCTAGATCTTTGGGGCTTGTGAAGGTTAGACGAGAAACATCCATTTCTGTCCCATGGTCTGGAGTAGAGATGCTGCCTTGCTATTTTCTTCTCAGATAAGGGTGTTGTTGTTGTTTTTATAGTCCTATCTTCAAAAGACAGGGAGCTTGTAGAAAGATAAAACACTTCCTGTGCGGTGCTGCATTTCACTGGGGATATAAAATTCTCCACAGGATTGCAGAGTCTTGTTTCTAAAGCATGAATCATCCCCCAAGACTGAGAGGAAGTTTTCAACAACATTTCTAAGTATTCTTGTGGCACTGAGCAGTCAGTCTAGAAATATGTGGAGCACTTCCGCATGAGCAGTTAAATAGCTGTTCCGTCAGTACATAAATGCAAGTGATATAGAGAGCACAAAGGTTTCCACAGAGAAACCCATATGTGCATGTATGCTTGTGTGTGTACACCAGCTCTTTACATGTGCATATTATGAGGGCTCAGCACCTTGTAAATTGCTCCAATAAATAATCCATGGGAACATGAGGGATTTTTTATACAGACCTAAGTGTGTTTATGTGACAAATAGGTCATCTCTGAATCATTCATAGGAAACTATACCTTTGCTTTTGGTTGGTGTGGTTTTATGTTGTGTTTTAATTTTTTATTCTTTTATTTGTTTTATATTTTAATTGCATTTGCACTATTTAATTATAACCCAGCTTTAATGCTACCAACTTTATCATGTCAGTAAAGATAATGGTGGCTTCCTCTCATAATTCATTATTTGGCTAAACACTGTGACCAAATGAGGTAGGGGGGATGCAGACGGGCGGCCATGGGCCGCCCTGAGAAGCAGAGGATTGGGGTCAAGGCTGCCCCATGCCTCGGCCCCAATCCTCCCTTCTGTTGGCCCAGAAAGGAGCGCTAAAATGGCGGTCCTTTTGGAGCTGGCAGAAGGGGTGCATCAAGAGCCACCACGTGGCTCTTCTGCTTCTCTTCCGGCACAGCGCATGCAGAGGTTGCACCAGGAGGATGTCATCAGGGCGCTCGCCATGTGTAATGCTGTGTGCTCTGATGACATCCTCAGGAAGGGGTTGAGGCAGTCGCTGTGCGGCTGCCCCTCCCCTTCCCTGCCCCCAAGACGGCGCTTTGCACACTCTGTATCCCCCCTTTAGTGAAAAAGCAGGAGACCTCTATGACAGGGGTAGGCAACCTTTCCCCTTTAAGGGCCTAGGGACTTCAGCTCCCAGAAGCCTCAGCCATGTTGGCCAATAGTCCCATGTTGGCCAATAGCTCCTGGGATTCTGGGAGCTGAAGTCCCTCGGCCCTTAAAGGGGAAAGGTTGCCTACCCCTGCTCTATGAGCTTATCCCACCACACTCTTAAAATGGAGCTAGTTCACTTTAACAGCTCTGACTGCCTCCTGTTGCATTTTGGGGTGTGTTGTTCCATGAAGCTTAAAGGCTCTCTGGATGAATATTCTAAATGCCTCTTCCTAAACTCCAAGTTCCAGAATGCAACGGGAGGCAGCCAGAGCAATTAAAATGACCTAGCCACATATTAAGAGTATAGAGTGATAGTCTCGCAGGATAGTGAGATAGAATGGTGCATAGAATCCAAATAAGTGGCAAGATGGAAGCATGCATGTAGAAGCACAACCAGCAGAGAGAGTTGGAAGAGACAGAGAACAGAGTTCAGATATTATATAGTGTTGGGAAAATCCAGCATTCTCTTTTACTTAGAGCAATTGAGGTTGACATAGGGCAGAATTTCCTTCATGCAAAACCTTTCTGCTTTCTCATCTAAAGTCCCCTCATTTGATTGTGTATTGCTGCATGGTAGGGTGTTGGACTGGATGGCCCTTGTGGTTTCTTCTAGCGCTATGATTCTATTATTTGTACTTCCTATCCACTGAAATGCATGGTCATAAATACTTTTGTTTATCAAAGTAACTGGATCATGTGACCTAAAAGGTCCTATGGCCATCAGTCATATAAAGTCTTCCCACTTCTCAGTCTCCAATATTCCTATTCCACTTCATCTCCTCCCTTTCAAACATGCTTCACTACCTTTTTGTTCTCCATCAACAAGATGGTAACTCAAGAATGAAACTTCTTCTTTTACCTAATCTTTTCATTAGATGGATAGCTTGTAGGGTCTCCATGCATATGTAAATATAAAAGCCATTAGTAAACTTTTTTCTTAGTTTGTAACTCAAAAATGCCTGCTTTGTTTATTTTGAGTCCATTTATTTCCAGAAAGAAATTAAGAAGGAGGCATGCTTTACTTTGTTACTCTGGTAAAAGAAGGCTGATCCCTAAGAGTTTTAGCTTTCATATTGTTCTCAAAAGGGCTAACATCCTGGGAAAATCAGATAGTAAAATGACTGATGGTCAAAATAGCTAGTGAAAGGGTTAGATGGATACATTGGGCCAATATATGTGGTAACTTCCAGATTGGATTACTGAAACACAAGGAAGGGTCATTGGAATCTGATGCAGGCACCAGGGTTTCTGTGACACCAGAGCAGTCGATCCAGTACCCAGTTGACAGTGATATCTCTGTGTGAAAAGCTCCACTGTGATATCAGAGGTAGATGAAGCAATGTGTCAGGTTCAGCAAAATCAGAACTCTGTGGAGTCAGTAAACCAGCCAATTGCAGTAATTAGTAGTTTATTGAACACACAAAGTCAGCATTTCACTACACTGTGTTTAAGCCAGAACTGCCCCCCACCTTACAACACCTAATTAAACCCATCGAAATCTTCACTCCACCCACTAGTCTCTTGGTGCACAAACCGATCTCCACCTACAATTCCCACAGTTTCATTTCCCCAGCTCCTTCGCCCCCACCTTTGCTCATCCCCCACCAACGGCTCCAAGGAGTACCATCCTCTCTTCCAGTTCTCTACATTCCAAAGAACCTGTTATCAAAACAACCCAGCAGCTGCACATATCCCAAACCCCCAGACCTTCCAACACTATTCCATTAACCCTTCTTCATTATCCATCATCCTCAACACTACTCTGTCAGTCTATAGACTGATTGTGGAACTGCAGCCAATCAATTCCCAGAACTAAATCGTGGCTGTGAGTAGGGCCCACGATTAGGCTGATCCTTTCCCAATGCTCTGCAACTCCCAACCATAGAGTTACCATCCTTTGGGAGATAGCCTGCCCCCCAAGTAAAGTCCCATCCATTTGGTAAAAGGGGATGGACTGGGTGAGGGTCCTGATTTCAATGTTCAAAGTCTTTACTATCTCTTGGTTAATTAGACAGCTGGTGCATCCAGAGTCTAGAGCTGCATGTAACTCCACACTGATCCCCTTTTTGGGATGGAAAAGTCTTACTTTTATTACACATATGGGAACTCCTCCACTCACCAAGCATCTGCGGCTGTCTCGCCTCTCAGTCTGTCTTCCGCCACCTCCTAAGACAGGCTCGATCTGTTTCCTGAGGGCTGTGCTGTATTCTCTTCATCACTGTCTGTCCACACCTCCCCCATTTCCTCCACCGTCGGCTCTGCCACTTGGCCTGCTTTTCCACTGACTCTCACTAGAGCACCAGCTCTGCCCTCCCTGGAGGCAGGTGTTCCCTGCTTTGATGCCTTGTCCTGGCTGGATCCACTGCAGTCAGCCCTCTCTGGACAGCTGGCAATTCTGTGGCCCTTCTTGCCACACTGCAGACACAGCCCCAGCCTCATACGGAGCTGCTTCTCCATCTCACCAGCTGGCTTGCCTCTTCCCATTGGTTGAGGTCACTGGGGCTTAGTGTCTCCCCTGCCCTGTACCACCACCGCTCTCTGCTTGGCGAGTCTGACTTTTTCACGGGCCATTTCTGCTTCTCCCGCTAATCGAATCCACCCCCTCAGCGTAGTGGGATTCTCTCTATTTATCGCACACTCGAGAATTTCTGGGCAAAGGCCAACTCAGAAATACTGGATTCTCACGGACTCTGTCCAATCTGGGATCATGGCCACCAGACTACGGTATTCTATTGCATATTCGGCCACAGACCTTGCCCTTGCATCAGGGTGGTTAACTTAGCTCTAGCCTTCTCAACTCTCATTGGGTCCTCAAATCTTGACCTAAGAGACACCATAAACTCTTGTAAATTCTGCAGCTCAGTAGCTCCGCTGTCGTATAACTGTACCACCCAGTCCACAGCTTCTCCCTTCAAATGTGCTGCCACGCATCTGACTTTAGAGGCTTCTGTGGCAAAAGAGTGGCCCCACTCATACATATGGCCAGCCACCATTGTCAAGAAATAAGGGAGTCCCTGGGGTTCACCATTAAACTTCACCCCCATTTTCTGGTGGCCATGATCCCAGATTGGACAGAGTCCATGAGAATCCAGTATTTCCGAGATGGCCTTTGCCCAGAAATTCTCGAGTGTGCGATAAATAGAGAGAATCCCACTATGCTGAGGGGGTGGATTCGATTAGTGGGAGAAGCAGAAATGGCCCGTGAAAAAGTTAGCTGTAGGGTCTTGAAATCACACCACCGGAGGCATCTGTGCTACTGGGGGACCTGTCACCTGAGCCGCTGAGCGAGCGGTGGCTGGGGTGCTTCCCTCCTTGGTGCTGCTGCTCACGCCTGGTCCCCTCGTATAAGGTCCATCATCTCCCTGAAGTTTTGCGTCAGTTTGTCCAGCCTTCCTCGCATCTTCTTCATTTCCCCATGCACATGTTCCGTTTCCTCCTCCACATCCTCTGGGGAATCCACTGGCTTTTCTACAGGGTTGCCCACACCGACATCCCAAGCTGAGACTCTTCCAGCCCTCCGACTCTCGCTCGCTCGTCCTTGGAAAGGGGCCCTCAGCTGAAACCACTTGTCTTCGCCGATGTGGACAGGAGTATCTTCCAGTGTCCATTCCCACTCCTTGGGTCTTGCCCCTTCCACCAGAGGCTGTTCCTTAGCCTCAGCATGCTCTGTAGCCGGGTGTGTGTGCGTGTGCCAGCCTCCTTTGTCTGGGATAGAGGATGTTCAGCCTGGCTCGAATCCATCGCCCCAGGCTTACAGAGAGTTCTGGCTTACTGTCAGGTTGAGCAAAATCAGAACTCTGTGGAGTCAGTAAACCAGCCAATTGCAGTAATTAGTAGTTTATTGAACACACAAAGTCAGCATTTCACTACACTGCATTTAAGCCAGAACTGCCCCCCCCCCCCACTTACAATGCTTAATTAAACCCACCGAAATCTTCACTACACCCAATAGTCTCTTGGCGCGCAAACCCATCTCCACCTACAATTCCCACATTTCATTTTCCCAGCTCCTTCGCCCCCACCTTTGCTCATCCCCCACCAATGGCTCCAAGGAGTACCATCCTCTCTTCCAGTTCTCTACATTCCAAAGAACCCATTATCAAAACAACCCAGCAGCTGCACATATTCCAACTCCCCCAGACCTTCCAACACTATTCTATCAACCCTTCTTCATTATCCATCATCCCCAACATTACTCTGGCAGAACCTGAGGCCAGGTTCTGACACAATGGCATTAAACCTGCAATCCTTACATACTTACTTGGAAAAAAAGTCTCATTGCAGGCAGAAGGGTTTACTTTTGGATTTTATAGATATACTGTAAAGGGATAGGCCAAGAGAGGGAGCTAGGGGTCAAAAAAAGGACCATAAGTGGTAAGAGGACTAGGAGAAACTGATTGGGATGAACACCATAGACAAACAGATGGATTATGGATGGATGGATAATAGACAGACAGACAGAATCATTTTGCTTATTTGTCTAGTTCCTTGAGATTCATAATAATGCACAAAATAATGGGACATTTTCATGCAGTTTGAAAATGCTTTTTGCAAACAAAAGAAGTAGTACTCTGTATATGTGTGTGCGTGCACGTGTAAACAATACATTATTCCAAGAACAGTAGGCTACTTCTTTTGTTTGCAAAAGCATATCAAAATTTCATGAAAATGCCCCATTATTACATGCAAGAAGCTCACATAAGGGGTGGGGGGGGAAACACCTTTGACAGCATTCTGTAGAGTCCAAAAATGTTGTGTACTTTGAAGGGAATATATCTCTTTTTGCATAGCCTCTAATCTATATCCCTTGCCCCTTCAGCTATAGGTCATGTCATGTCATCATTCTTTTTTTTAAAAAAACTTTCTGTTACCATCTGCTAAAAAATCATGCCATGGTTAGCAGTGTTTGCAAAATCCCAAGTAATGCCATGACAGGGTGCCATTCAAATGAAGCAGTTTTGTACACACATGTGTATAAGATATAAATCTTGGATTTCAATAAACTTAGTCCAGACTATTAAGATAGGGTGAATATGTGAAAGCACTCTAACCCCTAGTTGTTTGGGTGTATAGTATCAATCTCAAGGAACCATAAGGATAAGCAAAACCATGCACTGTCACTGGATTTCATTTGGTCGGTCTTTTAGAAAAACATGAACAAGGAACTGCTGTTGTTTTCCTTGCCACAATATTTGATCTTTGTTCAGTGTGTCTTTAGAACATTGAAACAAAAGAGCATCTATGCTCTGGGAGCTGTATACCAAAGTGTATTATCCCTCCTTGATCAATAAGCAATGGTACCACGTGGGTAAGAGTGTTGTGCCTCATAGGGAATATTGCCTTTCTTTCCTTTGTAGAAAAGCATTAAAGAAACTGTAAATCTCTAGGTTAATTAATCTTCTCTTTCATTTTTAGATGTGCCAGCCATAGCACTGCAGGCTTCAGGCATAAACTGAGCCAGCTGCACTGTATTTTAAAGCCAAAGGTGGGCTGCTCAGATTATATGGAGTCTATTAACATAATGAAATTAATTTATCAAACACTCTACAGTTTAACTATGTTACTTCTGTGGAAAAACATTCAGCAAATGCCCAAGGTCTGTAATTTTATTTGGTATTGATGCAATTAAATATTTGCATTTCAGTGCAATTCGAGATCCAATCCCATTCGTGCTGAATAGCCATTAGTTGCAGCATGATGAACACTAGGCCTTAAGTGTTTTGATTTCAAAGCAATTGGTGTGTTTATCTGCATTTTTCTTTAACCTCACCTTTTGAAGACAAGCCATTTACAGTCACCAAAATGATCAGTGTGGTTGTTATTCCCCCCCCCCACTCACCATTGTTATCCTTGTAATAATTTAGCATATAAATGGAGGCCAAATTATTCTGTCTCCTGTCCAGATTGACAGATGAGAAACTGTTCCTTATTTTCAGAGAGCAGGGCTGATGAGTTTCCCCATCTCAGGGAGAGAAGATGTTTTTTTTTCAGCAGAAAGAGTGTCAGATTGATGAATTTGCTCTGATGACCCCTTCAGAAGAGTAGATGCCAACTCCAGTGGGGCACCAGAGTTAGCAGCAAGTATTTAGATAATAGATAAAGATTTAACTCTACAGAGGCATGTGTATTTTGAACATAATGCTTCCAATATAACTGGGGGGGGGGGGGCAAGGAATGTTGCAGGTTTTCTCCTTTGTTGTAAGATTTCAAGGTCATTTCACACATTATGCCAAGGCAAATTTAGTTCTTCCACTGTTTCTTTACTTTATGGAAACTCACAGCCTCTCATAACTCCCCCTTAAATGTAAGAACACAAGACCCATGTTTATCATATTAGCAAATTCTATTTTTATTTGTAGTCTTAAAACATCTTTGAGTGCTGCTAAAAGAATCAATGCAAAGTGTAGCGGTTCAGGTGTTACATTGGGACTTGGAAGACCCAGGTTCTACTCCTCACTGAGCTGAGAAACTCACTGGTTGACCTACCTCACAGGGCTGTCCTGAGGGAAATGGAGGTCAGGAGGTGAGAAACATTGCTTTTGGAGGAAGGGCAGAGCAGAAATGTAAATTACTAATATAATATCATTAATGAAATGTAAGAGAGCCATAGTGATTTGAGGGTTGGGCTAGGATTCCAGGAGACTAAGGGTTGAGTCCTCAGCCGTACAAACCCAGTGGATGACCTTGGATAAGTCAAATTTTCTCAGACTTATAGGATGGTAATGGCAAATCTCTTCTGAATCAATCTTGACAAGAAAATCCTACAACAAGGTTGCCACAAATCAGAGTCAATGTGAAGGCATGTAACAACAATATACAATGTGGCATTATATTATACTGTAGTAGGTTTTTGAAAGCCTCTCTAACATAACCTGATCTCTAGGTTGAGAATTAAATCTACAGTCTATGGGTTACACAAGGTAGAAAGGACAAATGGCAGGTGTGTAAGCAGTGTGTTGGGCAATTTAATTTATACATTTTCCAATCCAGAAATTTCAGATTTCAGGCCCCAGACCTATTTTTACTACCAATCCCCTTTTCCTCTTGTGCGGTCTATATTGACAGATCATTGCAAAAAGTGTATACTATTGCCAGATTTTAGAGCATGAGCATTTCAGAAGCTGGATCCCATTTCTGGGATCTGCCATGTCTATACACAAGGTAAGGCAGTGGACAGGTACACATGCTTGCCACAAGATGATCTCCATACAGCCTATACTTATTGACTGCATACACATCCTGAAGACTATAGAAATGTAAATCAGAGCAGGGAGTTACACTATGTTATAATGGGCTTCTCCCATTATCTGGGCAACACAGATGAGATGGTTCCCTTTCCAGCTAACCAAAAAGTTAAGGATGTTAGAGAATGTTGGAGGAGCAGGTTTTGTATGTGTGGATAAATCCATTCAGCAGAGTAACTTGTAGTAGAGAAGACACCACCACGCAGGGCAAAATCCAAGCTTCTAGCAGAAGGCTTTATTATAGAAAAGCATATGCAAAGTAAAAACTATAAATCCAATAAAACATCACTTTAGCCAGACGTGGCTAACAGGAACAAAACTATAAATCCTTAATGCTACATTGTGGAAAAATTAGTCATGATACAGCTTCAGCAAAAAATAAAGAAACTTAATCCATACTATAGAAAGTTCAAGAACAGACTGACTTCTATGCCTGAAACACAATTTCCCAGCCCAACCTTTCTCCACCTCTTGGGTGTTAACCTTAGGTTAATTGGTTGACCTGTACATGACGTATGTTAACCAAACCCCTTGTTGTTCATCTTTTACCATGTGATCTTCTTTCCCATAACAACTTTTATTGTTGAATTCACTATATAAACAAGAACACTTTCCCATCTATTCCAACTTGTGGTTTCCTTTGTTTTGTCTCTTCGAACACCTGGACTGAGTTGTTGTGCTAGGCCTAGAAGCATTTTCTCATCATGGAAAAATACAGACACACACATCTTTACATTTCAACATTGACTATATATCCCATCAATAACCTGACAAAGGATGTGATAGTATTATATTGCAATAATTGCATCAACATCATTGGAATCAATCGCCCAATGAGAATGGCCAGTGGACTGAAGTGCAAAGCTTCAAGAGGCTTCACAGGCTAAGTTATAAAAACAACAAGGCACTGAATCTAACAAAGAACAAAAGGGATGCTTTGGGACTGATGGCTCCTAACCAGCCTCATGAACCTCCACGACTCCAAATCCCATCGGTAGTCATGATTAGGTAGGAAATGTTTAATTTTGTCATGTCAAGGAAATGATGGACCTTTACAGACGGGTGGGCGTAGGCCGCCCTGAGAAGCCGAGGATTGGGGCCAAGGCTGCCCCACACCTCGGCCCCAATCCACCCTTTCAGAAACTGGGAAAGGAGCGCTAAAAATAGTGCTCCTTTCCCAAGCCTCAGAAAGGGCGCTGGAAGAGCCGTCATGCGGCTCTTCTATGTCTCTTCTGGCTCAGCCCATGCAGAGGCTGGGCCAGGAGGACGTCATCGGAGCGCTCACTGTGTGCAACAGTGGGTGCTTCGATAACGTCCTCGAGAAGGGGTTGGGGTATCTGGCGTCTAGCTGCCCCTCCCCTTTCCTGACTCCAAGACGGCACTTTGCGCTGTTTGCAGAGCCCCTATGTTAATTTTGGTGACCTTGGCTGACATGATCTTGACTATTCCGTAATTTATAAGGTCTAATAAATATGGCTGAATGGAAAGCGCCCTTCATGTCAGAGATATCCTTTTGTGATGCAGATGTCTTGCTTAGAATAAAGCCTTTCTTTTAAAGTTCTTTTCCTCTCTCACACTTTTCATGTGCTTCTGTTCAGTCTTTGTGTTGCCTCTGCAGAGACAGGGTTGGAAGCACAGTGCAAGTGGAACCCCAGCAGTATCCCATCACATTGCTATGAAAGAGGGATTCAAACCAGTGGGTAGTGACAGCTAGGATAGATGGCCTCTGGCAGTTCCATCCAGGTCAGGCAGAAGGGAGACCTTGACAGGCTGTCTGTGATTTTGCAGTACTCTAACCCATGGGTTCTGGCACAGGCCTCACTTATTTTTATACAATTTCTGTAGGATAAATGGATTCTGGGTAATATCCATTACAACAGATAGAAAAAAGAAGGCATGAGGAGGCACAGAATAAGGGAATATGAGTCTCTCCATTTACTGATGCATTAAATATGCTATCAGATGACAGTAAAGAAAAAGGAACTGTCTGAAATTTTTCCCCTAAAAATGATTTTGCTTTTTTATTAGTATGGGTTTTTTTCTTTCCCAGGAAAGACTATAATTAAGGTGGATATTTCATGCCTACTTTTTTCAGTCTCTCATAACTCTCGCAAAACTGTTTCTTATCAAGACTCTTAAAAGGCCCAGGTGCTAGGGAGTTGTGAGATTGCCAGTCAAGTAGTGCCAGTGTCCCCTCCTCCCCTCCTGTCCCCCTTCTGCTTCACTATTCTCAAGAAGGCTGATTACCTTTGTTTTCCCCATTTCTTTTCTTTTCTTTCTTTTCCCAAGTTTTTAACAGACTGCTGTAGCATGGCTCCAGAATTGTGTGAGTTTAAATAAATAAAGACTTAAATGAGGCATGGGGCAGGGTTAAAGTGGACTCATGAAGAGAGTGTGATGGCAGTAGCAACTCCATTTGTGTGATTCCAAAGATGTGTGATATTGGAGCTCTGAACACCGTACATTTCCATTTTTCTCTAACACAATTGTTGAGAGAGTGAGACTTGTGTGGTTAAGCTTTCTCTCTCCCTCTCTCTCTCACACACACATACACACACATTTAGGTTCTGTACATTCATGAAGCCGATTGTAGCAAGTACAGATTTTCCTTGTCCCTTCCCTCACCTTTTGGTGTGGCTAACTTCTTCCAGTTCAGAGATTCCACCATTTTAGTATCTTGATGGCATCTCTGCCATTCAGATTAAACAAGTTTCTTTAATAGATTTCCTCCTCTGAGAAAAAAATGAAAGATAATTTTCTTGATTTTGAATATGTTCATGTAAAGACATTGCTGGAAAATGTTTGTAATGTTTCTGAGATATTTTCTTGTGTCATAGGGCTACTAATGAAGTGTGCCAGTGATTTTATAGCATCATGCTGTCAGAACTCATTGGAGATAAACAGATGGCCCCTTCAGAGCGGCTTGCTGCCACCCCTTTAAGCACCAGATCAGGACTGCAGCACCCTTATTCCGTGGTCCCGATCCAGCACTTTGCTGGCTCCAAAAGAAGCAGCAAAAAGTCGCTCCTTTTGGAGTGGGCAAAAAGCTGCCCTTGGCACGGCGGTGGCACTTTTCAGCACTCCTTTTGGCATGCATCTAAACGGTGTGTCGAAGGAGCACCTTAAAGCCACCCACCATGTGGATGGTGAGTCAGGCTGTGTGACACCAACATTGGGGTAGAGTCGGGACATGCAATGTGTGGTCATCATGCCCCCACTCCATCCCGATGCTGGCTCTTACTGCTGGTCTGTATAGCCCCATTGTTTCAATTAATAGTTTTATGACCACTCTTTGCAGTTCAGATTCTTCATATGCTTAACTGCATGGGAAAAAGAGGAAGGAAATGGTTAAAAAATCCCATCTCCATTCAATGAAGTGACTCTGATGATTTATCACCTAAGATCTCCCGTCTAATTAGATTTTGTATATTTTGTTTCTAGCTGCAAATATTGGAAGTTCTCCAACAGGAGCTGATATTGCAGTCATTGGAGGTAAGAATATGATATTCCTAGAAGGAAAACCATATTTTGTAGAAACCTTTTGAAGAAACAAAACAAAACCATCCTTGATTGGGGTGGTGGTGGTGGTGGCACTCTCTGCCTGCTCATCACTTTGCAGAAAAATAATAATAGTGTGGCATTACCAGAGTTATTTCTGCTCTCCTCTTTTATATGTGAACACCAGAACAAGGAGAGTCAATAGTCAGGAAAAAACTGATAAGTCACTCATGTCCAATCTGAGAAGTCAATCACAGGAAGTGAGGGCTTTCCTGGGCAGTTTGCAATACCAAATGAAAATGTGTACTCCATACCTGTAATGTGCCTCTATAAACTGGCAGTATAGAGTTTCCTGTGGTTACAAGTTTCCTAATGCTAAAAGTTCCAGCCCATGTTAGAGATGGGCAAGCCCCATTCTTCACTCATATGTACTAAACTGGATTGGCTCAGAAATGTTTTGGATTTTTTCTAAGAAAAATGGAGGTCAAGAGAACAATTTCTTGTCTGATTCAATCTTATGTTCAGAAAGTAAACCTACCATCATTCCTGCCTGATATCCTATATCCCCCCCAAAAAAACACTCTGTCAGCTCTCTAATTCTTCCAAAAAGATGTATTCTTTCCCCTAAATTCTCATTTTCCAGTAGGGATATAAATCTACCCTTACCGTATATACTCGACTATAAGTCGACCTCATTTATAGATTGAAGACAGATTTGGAGGCTAAAATTATGGATTTTGATATGACCTGTGAATAGGTAAATGGTAAAACTTAGATCATATAACAAAGTATCTAAAGGATGAAGCAAACGAAAACAAAATTACAAAATTCCAGCAGGTATAACAGTTTGTGCTCACTCTAAAGACTTGATAGATGAGAGAGTGGGGTGCTGGTCAGTGCTTCCAGGACAGATTACACTCTTTCCTTTCACCAGGGGATGGTGCCTTTTAAAATAAGAGTTAAAGTACAGTATTTACATTGGTCTGTGGTTTAATTGACTCAGGTTTCTATCAATAATATTTTTGACTAAAATTTCTAAATTCATATATGAGTATATACAGTACTCTATTTTTATTTGGGTTCTTTCTTACAAAAATTTAATGCAATAAAACGCCACATGGTTTTTGCCCCAAAATAATTTGGCATAAAATATGATGGTCTGTTTTACACAATAAACAGTCTTTTTCTGCTTAAAAAAAAAGAAAGAAAGAAAGGAGGAAAAAGGAACCCTTAGCAAAATAAAATAAAATAAAATAAATTCATTGTAAATTCTCAAAATGTGAAAAATGTTATAGAGGTCAATGTGTATGTTTTTCAATGGTTGAGATGCCCTTTCTCCTTAAAGACAAGAAAGTCAAAACTATTATTTTACATACCTGTTGGTACACTAGGAAGAGCAGTCCTAGTGCATAGAGATAGGTCTATTATACCCCTATGAGGTCAACATGGTGTACATCATGGCCCATGGGCAATATAGCCAAAACAACAGAAAGAGGTGGGGAAAAGAGCACACTTTTCCCTTTCCCTGCTTTCCATTGCTCATGACAGCTCGTAAGGCTTTAACAGGAATGGTAGAGGATTAAAAATGGGAGTGAGTAGGAAATAGGAGATGAAAGTAGGCAGTGTCAGATAGTTTTACAGTTTTGCATGTGTTCAGTCCTTAAAGTCTGTTCTGTCTCATTTTCCACCATTTAAAAATGAACAGAAATGTGCATTGAAACTGTACATATTTCTCCCCACAAAACACATATTTCTGTATTTTTGAGCATCTGGTATCACGCATCAAACGTTTGGTCTTTTGTGATATCAATTGATGATCTAAAGCCTCAGTATGTGAGGCTTCCTCTTCTTTTATGCTCAGTTTGCCTTCTCCCTACAAGTTTAGGCATGGTGGATGACAAGAGGGGCATGCACAAAACCAGTTTAGATTGTCAGCTGGTGATAAAGTTTATTCCTTCAATGGGATTTTCTACTGATGAGAACCAAGCATGACAGAAACTTGCAACAGAAGTTTATCTCTTGTCCCATTAGCACATTGTTATGCTTGTTCACTTGAATTACTGTAGCTCCCAAAAGAACAATCCTTAAACGTTAAGATGTATTCTTTGAGTCTTTGCATTGCTATTGTGTTCGCTCATTTCCCTGCTATACTTCTTAATTCACCAAGTGGATTCCATGTTATTAGTGGAAATTAGCAAAGTTCTGCTGTATTTCCCTTTGGTTCCATCTCCTGTAACTTTAATCTCAGTTTCCTACAAGTTTGCAGGATGAAAATTGAATTGTACTGAGTCCCTAAGGCTTATTAATACTGTACAATATCTAAAGAGCATTAAAGCCAGTTGTGTTTTGGGAGTCCATTGCGGTCCTTAAAAATTGATGAATCCCCTATTGGGGTCATGTTATTATAGTAGATACAACATCTTAACAGGAGCAATTGTCTTGTTCATAGCAGCAACTTTAGTTCCTGGAATAGGCAGCATAAAAGCTCTGAGGGTTTCTTAATGCTTTGAATTCGAGTAGTAAAGTGGTTTTGAATGCCATTGCAGATGAACTCTGAATCTGTTTCAAAATCCAAAGGAAAGGGATTGATGTAGAGCAAAAGTGGGAACCTTAGGCATTTCAGATTGTATGAACCACAATTTTATAATCTTTACCTCTTGTTATGATGGTTGGACTAAGGGGGGACATAGTCATAAATCAAAACTTCTGGAGGACCAAATATACCTCACCCCTCATGTAGTGCCAAGCATTCATGCACTTACAGTCTTATACTAAGCCAGGCTGCAATGTCTTCACTGGTCCACATTGGATCCAGAACCACACAGGAAACAGTGACTCAAACCAAAATGCCAGGTTTGTGTTCAAATGTACAGTAGACCTCTGTGGCTTAGCAACATCCACGACCAGACATTTTATTAGGGAGAATGAGACAGATGCCACAAGCAGCAGGTACTTGAGGGCAGGAAGCATTGGCCAAGCTTTGTAAGCCATATTGCTTTGTTGTGATCCATAAGATAGTTTATTGTTTTTAAGTATTACAAGGGATACGGTCACATTTCCAGTATTAAAATAAATTAAACTCACAGCTTGGGTGACCTGGGGAAGAGCTTACAGCTACTTTGTCCTTTGCCTCAGATGCCATAATATATTTAGGTAAAGCATTATAAAGTGAGCTCCTGTCACTAGTCCCAGCCTCTTCCAACCTCGCAGTTCAAAAGCATGCAAATGCAAGTAGATAAATAGGTACCATTTTGATGGGAAGGTAAACAGCATTCTGTGCAAGCGTGCTGGCCACATGATCACAGAGTAGTCTCTGACAATGCTGGCTCTTTGGCTTAGTAATGGAGATGAGCACCACCCTCTATGGTCGGACATAACTTGACAACCTTGTCAACGGGGAATACCTTTACCTTTACCTAAAGTCTAGGAGCATATGAGTGGAAAGGGTGTCCATACCTTAAGTTACTTGGCAAGAGGGCTGGGGAATGGCTGTTGAATGAGTGATAGAATTAGAGATGTAATTCTTTAATAAGTTTCTTCTTGAAGGAAGTAATAAGTAATTTATTTATTTTAACAATGTTAATATTTTGTGCAAAATAAGTGCTGAACTACAAAGATTTTCATCTCTTCAAGATTCTCTTTGTTAGGATTTTCTGACCCCCCCTCCCCCTTTTCACCTGGCATTTGAATATTTATGAATATTCCAGAGGAGGGCGATTAAGATGGTAAAATGTCTATGCCCTATGAGGAGCGGCTTAGGGAGTTGGCTATGTTTCGCCTAGAGAAGAGAAGGTTAAGGGACGACATAATAGTCATATTTAAATATTTGAGGGGATGTCATATTGAGGATGGAGCAAGCTTGTCTGCTTCTGCTCCAGAGACTAGGATATGGAGCAATGGATTCAAACTATAGGAAAAGAGATTCCACCTAAGAATTAGAAAGAATTTTCTGACTTTGGGCCTGAACAGACTGCCAAAAATAATCCAGCTTGAAACCACTTTAACTGCCCTGGCTCAGTGCTAGGGAATCATGAGAACTGTAGATTATTGTGGCACCAGAGCTCTCTGACAGAGAAGGCTCAATGTCTCAGAAAAATTACAATTCCCATAATTCCTTAGCATTGAACCAGGATAGCTAAAGTGGTCTCAAGCTGGATTATTTCTGGCAGTCTGTTCAGGTCCTGTATGAGCTATACTGCAGTGGAATATGCTGCCTCCAAGTGTTGAGGCTTTAAAAAGAGTCTGGATGGCCATCTGTCAGAAGTGCACAATAAGTGTCTTCCTGCATGGCAGGGAGTTCAAATGGATGGCCCTTGTGGCCTCTTCCAACTCTATGAGACTATGATTCTATGAAAAGTTTTTTCTTCCCTAATTCAGAGATGTTGAAGGGGCTATCACCTTTTGAAATCCAAAGGTTTCTGAAGTGTTTGACACTATGAAGATCTAGATATGTCCATCAGTTACTAACTTGAATGATTACAAGTTGACCAGAATTTTAGTGAGAGCAATTTAATATTTCCTTGTTTTGCTTTCTGTTTCTTGTTTCCCTGGGTCTATGCTTCATTTTCACAATGTCAAAGATTTTTTATAAATTCTTTCATTTGGAAAGATCTAATGGAATGCCACCCGTCTATGTAAAGCAAAACAACAACAACAACACAGGCTATCAGATATGGTAATAAAAAGGAATAAAAATGCAAATGTTTCTTCCTCCCTACAGGTGTTATTGCAGCAGTGGCTTTTGTCTTGATTTGCCTCTTGGTGGTAATGCTGAGATACATGTACCGGCACAAGGGCACCTACCACACCAATGAAGCAAAGGGAACTGAGTTTGCTGAAAGCGCAGATGCTGCTTTGAAAAATGACCCTACCCTTCAAGATGCCATGGATGAGAGCCGAAAAGAATACTTTATCTGAGTGCAAAGGCAGCCCCACTGAGACACGCTTAGTCATTCTCTTCTTCCCAAGAGAATCGATCAGATGTTACATCAAAAAGCACTGGGAATGTGGAGACTGCACAGAAGAGAACAAGGGGACTAATTGAAATATTGATGTTTGCCCCCAAGAAAAACTAAACACCAGATCTGTTGCTGTTTATTTGATTAGCAGCACAGCTCAGTTCAATATCAGATCAGGAAAAACAAAAATCTTAGGATGAATGAGTGATTAACTGATAGCAGATAATAGCGTCAAATGTCAAACCATGACATTTAGCAAAAATAGCAAGTATCAGTGGAATGCTTCATCATCCACTCCTTGAACTGTCCTGCACCAGTATGATACCTGAAAATGAATTTTAAGTGGCAGCCCAAGTGGTGAAATGCATAAAACAAAGAGGCTCCTGAGCCCAAAACTATTTTGTTGTACTACAGACAATTTTGTTTTCTTTAACATATTAAGCTTGCCTGTGTGAATATATATGGTTTTTCTTGTTTTGTTACTGGTTTTGTTTTTTTTTCCAAATGTCCTGAAGTTTAAAACAAGAAGCAAAACCAATGACTAGAATCTCACAGGAAAATACTGAAGAAACTTTTTTAAATGAAGGATTTTATATATGGATATTTAGCATGGTATTGTAAGACTCTTTCTATGCTGGGGAGCTACGTTACTTTTTAGGGCCTGTATTGGCTCACTGTCTTTCAGTTCCATATACATGAGCATACACTTCTCCCACTGCTTCCTAAATATTACAACTGTCTATATCTGTATCATTATTCCAATTGTTTCATTCTCAGCATGATTAGAGATTTATAATGTCTGCTTATGTTTACAGAAGTGATTGTGTCACTGCAGAGGATAACCTGCAGCACAAATGGGAATATACAAACCAAAGACAAAACACATAGGTTGTGCTAACAGTATGAATTCTGTTCCTACCACTTTGACCTGAATGTGGGTAAGTTTTAGGTAGAGTGCTGACTCTGTCTTAGAGTCAGTCCACAGAAAACCAGTGCTTGATCAATATATTTTTTGTAGATGAGTTTTGATTAGGCTGGCCCAAGACATTTTGCTACCTAAAACATAGGACAAAATCCCTCCTCCCTCCCATTACAATATAGCTAGACTGACAGTTGAATCTTAATTCATTTGGCAACAAGACAATGGTCTCCACTGCACTAGAGTGCAGTAGACCAGATAAGGGTTCAGATAAGGCCACATGGCAAGCACACATCTTTTCCCCAAAATCATGCTGCTGCTGCTGCTGCTGCTGCTGCTTGCACAGTAAATGATGCCTCATGTTAGGGTTGAACCTGCCTGTCATGTTTCCATGTTTGTAGACGAAATAGTAGTAATATATTCCAAGCTCAAAATATAAGGGAGTTGAAGAGGCAATGCCCTTACCCTTTTGGACTACCCACTTTCTCTAGTATTTTTGGATGAATGCAGCCATACCATGTTGTTGCTAAAACTGAAGGAAGTATAGGATTGGGGACCATACACTTCCTTTGGTCCCCATATATTTCATAATTTGAACAGTAGTTTGTTTAGTTTTCTCCCCCCCCCCCCCCATTTCCTGTGCTTTGTATACTTTCATTTACTTTCAATGCATTTGTCATGGCTTTCAACTGTCACAATAAACTCATTTAATAGAAATTTATTTAGTCCCTGCTCACCTTAAAATTTTATGGGTTTGCATTATTCCAACAGGAGCCACTTTAGCATGCTAATTTGCTGTGCCCTTGCTGAAAATCTCTAACAAGGCCATGTAGATCCTTCAGTCACAAGAAGAATTTTCATGGCAGCACTAGATATTATTGAATGCCTACTGCTGGTGTAAAAAAAAAATTCAAAGTAACCAGGAAGCTCCATATGGCAAATCATGCTAGATATTTCAGCCAACTGTGTCCCATTATTTGGACGTCCAAGTGTTTTAGACTACATATATTGCAGTCTCTTAGCACCATCCATGCTGGCTAGGGCTTCAGAGAGTCAAAACATTTGGAAGACCAAAGTTTTTTCACCCTACTTCCACATATAATTAGCCTTCTAAAGGCACAAATTGACTCATGCACAGGACCTCATGTTTCAGAAGACAGGAATAGTGATGAGAAAATAGGAGAGTTGTAAAATTATTAAGGGATATATTTTCATTTGGATAGTCTGGATTCTTTTGATTTTAGTGAAGAAAAAAAGAATAGAGAATGAATAGAGAATACTTTTGATGAATGGAGGGTGGTGATGATGTAAAATGTGAAAGAAAGTGAAGGCATTCAAATTTCACTTCCCTTACTAAAAAAACAAATCATTGTTTGTCCAAGTTGTTTCTGAAACTTATTGTCAAGCAGCAGTGGAAAATCCAACCATACATTTGGCCCCCACACTGTATGCCTAGTGTGAACAAGCCTTGTGTCAGCTTTCCTTTTAATCCTGATTTATTTTCTATGTATTCCTCATACTCCAGTTTAGCTTCTAACAGAAAACATAAGGTGACTATTAGAACAAGAGCTAAGGTATATTATTATTATTATTATTATTATTATTATTATTATTATTATTATTTTCAAGGGATGTATGTTTACTTAAATGAGAGGAAAATCTGACTTCAGGTTTGCATTGTTTAGCCACAACAGAAATGAACTTTTGACTTGAGGTGCATCATCACTCTTATTTTTTTGTTTTGTTTTGTTTTCTAAGTAAAGTAACAGTTTAAGTGCAACACCTCATTTTCTTTCCCCCTTCACATCTGTAATTATCACTGTCAGCTAATAAAGTGCACCTACAGTAACTAAGTTCCTATTGTTTTTCTTTTTGAATTCTTTTCAGGGACAGCTTCCTCCCATTCCCCCCCCCCCAAAAAAAGCAATAAACTTGTATATTTTAGTTCCTTCAAGTCACCTGTTAACATATGATGACCCCATGAATTTCTTTTTTATTATAGAAATTCTATAGTTACAATGCATTGCAATTCTTATATGCTTATCCATCTAATTTAGCATCCAACTTTATATATTTTTAATAAAAAAGCATTAAAGAGAAAGTAAGATGAAATTGATACACTTATATTTCTTAACCATTATTATTATCTTCTATAGTATCTTTTAACTTTTTATCTTTTTAACTGATTAAACTTCCATTGCTGAAATTTATATTGTGTGATTATTTCTTGAAAATTAGTTTCACTTCTGCTTATAGTTATAATCATTGTTAACTTCAGTATTTCACTTGCTTCTTAAAGTTTCCCGGTCTATTAACCTTAATATTGTTATATTTATTGTTATTACCATTTTATTTCCATCTGTTTTTACAATATTTAACCACCGTGTCCCAGTCCTTCTCTGTCACTTCTTCTGATTTTTCATGTATCAAATTTGTCAGTCGATCCATTTCCGCCATATCCTGCAATTTTAATAACCATTAATCTGTAGTTGATAAGATGTTTGTTTTCTATTTTTGCATCAAAAGCAATCTTCCTGCCATTATCATATATAGAATTATTTTCCCATATTGTATTTCTACTTTATTTGGGAGCTTGCTTGTCATATTTAAAAGATATATTTCTGGAATCATTTCAAATTCTATTCCCAACATTTTTCTTATCTCTATATGAATACGATTCCAGAATTTCTTTATCTTTGGGCATTCCCACCATACATGATACCATGTGCCTACTGCAGAGTGGCATTTCCAGCATGCATTTTTCATCCCTTTGTAAATTTTTGCCATTTTTGCAGGTATGAGATACCACCTACATTCCATCTTGTTATAATTCTCATGGATATTTTGATTTCTTGTTAAAAAAAAAACAAAACAAACATTTAAATTTTATTGTATAAAAGACATTACACACAAATTTTCTTGTAAATTTTAAGGTTCCTTTTCTGGGTTTCCTAACTTTCCAAACTAATTGCCCTACCCAAGTCTTTTGCTGATTGCAGCACCGGTTCCTTTATTACCTCTTGCTCTAGTTTCCTTTGCAATAATAATTTATAGAATTTTGATGTTAATTTCTGATTTTTTTTAGTAGTATATTATTTAGTTCATTTTTTTTTCCATTTCAAAATTCTCCTGCAACAGGTCTATTTTGAATCTCTGTGAGAGTTGGAGATAAAGAAACCAATGTTTCTGTGTTTCTATCAGTTTATTTTTTTCAACAGGCTTAAGGGTGTTTTGGTTATTTTTGAGTATGATGTCCTCATATCTTAGCCATCCAGACAATTGGTTCCTATTTTAAAAAGCTTCATGTGGTGAGATCCAACCAGGGATTTTCCTGTAGAATAACTGTTTTATTTTGGTCCGTTTGCTAGAATCACTGTATGGTTGAAATGATGATCAAAGTCTCTGTTGATTTTATTTTTCCCATAACACAAGTATGTTGCTCTCCATAACACAAATTGAATCCCTCCAAGTTAAGCAGTTTAGTGTTATGGAGGTTCACCCATTCTTACATCCAAGTCAAACAGTTAGCCTGAAAGTAAAGTTGTAAATCTGGGAGGTTCCATCCTCCATTTGCGTTGGTGCCTGTTAATGTCTTCCACCTTACTCTCGGTTTTTTCCCACCCGACAGAAACTTTCTTAATTTCCTGTTCCAATACTCAAATATCTTGTTGTTAGAGATAATTGGAATGTTAGCAAATAAAAAATTGAGTTTTGGGAGAACTGTCATTTTAATTGCTGCCACTCTGCCAGACAAGGATAGCTTTAATCAGGAACATTTTCTAAATCTTGCTTGATTTTTTCCATGAGAGGGTGTAATTGTTCTCGAAAAGTTTAGTGTTACACTTTGCTATCCATATTCCTAAATATCTAGTCTTGTTTACAATCTTGCAGCTTATTATTTTTTGTAGTTCAGCTTCTTCCGAAAATGTTATGTTTTTTGTAATAATCACCAACTTTTAGATATTTATTTTAAAACCGGCTATCTTGCAAAAATTGTTAATTGTTTCTATAACTTTGTGTATACTTTTAGCTGGGTCCTCTAAGAAAATGACAAGATCATCCACGTAGGCTTTCAGTTTGTACTCATAATTTCTTAATTTTTACACCTTTTATTTCTGGATTTTCTCTTGTTTTGTTGTTGAGTGTTTCCAAAACCATTATAAACAATAAGGGTGAAAGGGAGCAACCCTGTCTCGTGCCTTTTTGGATATTGAACGGTTTAGTCTTCTCTCCATTGATTATAAGCTGCACAGTCTGATCTTTATATATACTCCTTATTCAACTTAGAAACCTTTCTCCTACCCCCAATTTAGCCAGAGTCTGTATCATATAATCCCAGCTAAGGTTATCAAATGCTTTATGTGCATCTACAAAAAGCATTCCAAGTTTTTTGTTGTTATTTTTTTCAAAATATTCAATCAAGTCTAACACAACTCTTATATTTTCTTTTAATTGTCTAGCCGGTAGAAATCCAGTTTGGTCTTCCATTATATGTTTTATTAGCACAGGTTTTAAATGTTCTGCAAGAATAAAAGTGAAGATTTGATAATCTAAGTTTAGCAGGGAAATTGGCCTATAATTGTCTAGTTTGGTGTTATCTTTATCTTCTTTAGGAATTAATGTTATGTCTGCCATTTTCCATGAATTTGGGATACTGTCTGATATTATCGCATTAAAAGTATCTTTTAGAGGTTGTATCAAAATTTCTTCTAGCTTTTTGTAATATCCAGTGCTGAAACCATCTGGGCCAGGAGTTTTGTTAAGTTTCAGATTCCTAATTGCCTTTATTATTTCTTGATCTGTGAATTCTGCATTAAGGTTTTTCAAGTTTTCTTCTGATATCTTTTCCCAAATTTGTTTTGCAATGGCTACAGTTAGAGTCTTCTTTTCTGTGTCTTGATGATCCTTTTTGTATAAATTGGAATAGTAATGTAGAAATTTAAGTTTGATCTTATCCTGTGTTCTTACCGCTTCGATGTCATCTTGGATTTTTTCTATTAATTTCTTTCTTCTGTTTTGTTTTAATTTAATGCCAACCATTTTCCTGTTTTGTTGGCATACTCAAAAATTCCTTTGTCTGTTCTTTTTTAGATTTTTTCCATTTGTCTTGTCAATTCTGTTTTTAATTGCTTTTTCAACAGCTTCAATTGATTTTTTTGATTTTTTTTGAAGTTGGGCTTTGCATTAACTCAGCTTATTTTTGTTTTATCTCTTCTTCAATTTTTTCTTGTATTCTCACTCTCTCTTTTTTCTTGTAAGCTCCTCTCTGTATAAGTAGTCCATGTACAAACACCTTCCTGGCATCCCAGACTGTATTCATTTTTATTTTGGAACTGATGTTATCTTGAAAAAATTGTTTGAGTTGACTTTTCATCTTCTCCAAAAAAATCTTCATCCACTAAAAGATTTTCATTTAATCTCCAATTATATTGAGTTCTATCCGCTTTTAGTTCTATATATATTGGATTATGGTCAGATTCTATTTTCGAGAGTATATGCATATTTTCTATTTTTGTCAAAAGAGTGTTAGATACCATGAACATGTCTATACGAGAGGCCGAATTATATTGATCAGAATGAAAAGTGAATCCTGGTGTTTGTCCATGTATCTTCTAAGTCAAATTGTTCACATAAATTGAAAAAAGATTTAGGAAGCTTCCCTTGATTTCTTTTTATTTTCCTAATGGATTTTCTATCTCTTAATGGTTCTATGACCCCATTCCAGTCGCCTGCCATTATAATATTATTAATGTTTTGTTTCTCAATTTCATTTTTGAGTGTTACATAAAAGGAAGGTTTGTTATTGGTTGGAGCATATATTCCTATTACTAAAATGACCATGTCTTGAATTTTCACTTCAGCCCCTATGTAGTGACCTTCCTCATCTATAAAGCATTCCTTGGCTACAAATTTATTTTGTATGAATAAAACTACACCACCATTTTTTCTCTCATTATTTGAGCAGAAAGCTTGTCCTAATTTCCAATTTCTTAGGTACTTAGGGCCTTTGCAGACTGCCAGAAACAGTGCAAACTGAGTCCACTTTAAGGGTTAGGGTTAGGGAATCATGGGAACTGTATTTTATTGTGGCACCAGAGCTCTCTGAGACAATGTCTCAGAAAAAACTACAATTCCCATGACTCCCTAGCACTAACCCTAACCCTTAAAGTGGACTCAATTTGCACTATTTCTGGCAGTCTGCAAAGGCCCTTAGAGTCTTTTTTCCTAATCTTAGTTTCTTGCAAGCACAGGATATCAAAACATTTTTTTTCTAAATAATGGAAGATACGCCTTCTTTTATGTGTTGCACTAAGTCCTTTAATGTTCCAGGAACCAATTTTAATTTTCATTACAAATATTTACACTCCTGAATATTACAACAAATTTCTATTGTCCTCTTCTTTGGTGTCCTCTTTATTGTTCAATTGTATGTATTCTGCTTTTCCTGGTCCCTTTCCTGTTTCTGACTCTGTTCTTTTCATTTCCTCATCTGACTCTTCTGTTCTTCCCCTTACTCCTGACTTGTTTAGTTTCATCATTTTTTCCTTGACTTTAGATCTTGTTTCCATACTTTCTTTTTTTCCCCATTCTCTAGTCTGTCTTTTTCCCATCTTTCTTTTAAAGTTTCTTCTTCTCCTGTATATTCTTTGTGAAATTTTCTATTGAAACTGTCTGCCTTTTCATTGGAATTTATTTTGTATCTCTTTATTTTGTAAGTGAAGATTACACCTTCTAATCTGTCCCATGTGTAGTTTATTTTATGTTGGGATAGTAATTGAGAAAATGTCCTGTATTCTTGCCTCCTTTTTAATATTGTCATTGGTATGTCCTTAAAAATACCTATTGTGTTTCCATCCATTATAAATTTATCTTTGTAGCTTTTCTGAAGAATTTATTCTCTGGTTCTTGTCTTTGTGAAGCAGACTACTATGTACCTTGGCAGTTGTCTCTTTTTAGTCAGTTGAGACTTTATTCTAAAGATTTTGTCCACATTGTTGCGTAAGTCGATCTCAGGTATCCCGGCATATTTTGCAAGATGTACAATTACATTTTTATAAAGATTTTCATGTGTTATTTCTGGGATCCTCCTGAGTTTCAGCCATTTTTCCCAGTATTTTAATTCTTGTGTTAGAGCCATGTTCTCTTCTATTTTTTGTCTGCCTTGAACTGCCTTTACGTTTTCTTCTAAATCTAGTCTTTGTCTTTAATGTGGCTACTTCTCCTTTCAAACTTGTAATTTCACTAGAAATTATGTCTAATTTCTTTTCAAATTCTTCCAGTCCTTTATTCAGATTGTCATTGGTTTCCTTATGATTGTCTTGTAATTCCTGTCTGATTTCAGTCTTGAGGTTTCTCATTTCTTCAATAAGAATTTGCAAGGGATCCATTTGTTTTGTGGAGGTGTCCATAGATCCTCTTCTATTTGCTGTGTTAGTTTGTGTTTTTGTTTGTTGTGGTTTGTTATATGTAGACATGTTTTCTTCTTTCACTCTTATTTTGCCTAAACCATCAGTTAAGTTTAATTATTACACAGTCATTGACCACAGTCATTAAGCCCAGTTATTTGACATAGTTATTGCACTGTTTAACATTACAGATAAGCACTAGTAAAAAATGAGAAATGCAACAATTAGGAATTATCTTATAATTAGCTGTTTTCAGAGGCACGTCTCCAACTAAAAGCTTACTTGCCTGCAAAACCAGACAGGTGAGCTGATCTTACTAATTCCCCCCTTTTTTATTATACAAATTTATAAAACAACTTTTGAGCTGGCACAAGGAGATTCTTGTATTTTAAGTAACAAAAATGTTAATAATAATAATAATAATAATAATAATAATAATAATAAATTTTATTTATAGCCAGCCCCTCTGCACAGCAATCGGGGCAGGTTACAACATGTTAAAACAAACAAAGTTAAAACATTCCCTCAATCTATATAGTTTGCATCTCTATTATAACAGTTCCTTAAGTTTTCCAAAATTTAGCACTATATTTACCTCAGTTTGCCAATGAACCCCAGTAATCAACTGTATTGTCTACTGTCATTCAATTATCCAAATAAAGTTATATAGGCATTGCAATTTTTTTTGTATTTCTTCCTGAAGTAACTAAAATTATTTTTTAAATTGGTTGCCTAGTACATTTAGCAATAGCCATTGGATTGTTAAAGACTACTAATTAGTCCTCAGTCATCTCTAATTGTGTCTTCATGTAAACCACCATTAATTACTTGTTTACTTAACATTACAAGTAGACATGAACGAGAGGGAAAAGACAAAAACCAACAAATCTCAAATAGTTCCTTAGTGTTCTTTGATTAATTTCTCTCTTCCTTCCCCTTCTCCTCTCCCTTCTTCCCTTGCTTCTCTTTCCTTCAATTGCTTAAATGTTGTCTGGTTCATTCAGGGGGGTGATTTGCACAAACAAGTTACTTAAACACTATCCTTTTTTTTTGTCAGTCTTATGATATTACTCGCACTTTCTTCTTCTATGTCTCCCCCCCTTCAACTCAAACAGTTTGCGATTATTGTTTGCATGTAAGGAGGTGTTGCTTTCCTTTCTTATTTTTTACTCCTCTACTGTATAAATGGACTGAAATAACAGTCATTAATCAAGAGTTATGGCCAAAGGAGAAGCTTTCACCCACAAAATTTTGAAGAGAGACACAAAGTATTCCTGGTTGTCTGCCTCCATTTTTCCCTGTTATCTCAGCTGTTTCCTTTTAATTAAATAGCACAGCCTCCTGGTGTTTCATATGAAGAAGGACAGGAGAGCAGGCAGGTGTTGATTTTAGGTTTGCCTCCTTTTTTTAATAAAAGTCCTATTTGAGTCCTGTTTTGTTTTTTATTTTGCTTGTTTCCCCCCTCCCCACTCTAGTTCCTTTAATCTTTACTTTTTTCTTTTCTTTTCTTTTTCCTGAGGTTAAGCATGTCCTTAACCAGCTAAGATTTGTTCAGAGAAGGCTTATCTCGAATCTCCAAAGTGTGAGTCTTTAATTAACATTCAGAATTAAAATTATTGTCTTCCCTTCTTCTCTGGAGTCTTCTGTAGGCTAACAGATGTAATTACCAAAAATAAAGAAACAAAAAGAGAAAGCAATCTCTTACTCACTCTTTGACTGAAGTTAAAAAGCTGAAGTACTTCACACAACTCAAATGTCTCCCATTCTTTGTTTCTTCTACAGTGGCAGATTTTAAGTTTGCTCGGAGGCTTGTGCCATTTCTGGCAATAGTGCCTTCCAGGATGACCTTTTGAGCCAGCCTAGTTGCTCTTCAGTTCTTTCTGCCCTCTTCCAAGGCTCAGAGAACTTACTTCAAGCCCCGATTTTCAGTCCTTTTCTCTGAAAACTGAATTGCAGTGGTTGGGTTGCTCCCAGCACCACGGCTGGCTCTCAGTAGGCACGTGGTGGGGTCTGGAGCAGAAGCTCCACCACCGTGTGTCCAAACACCTCAAGCCCGTGACTGGAAGTATATGACCCCATGAATTTAAGAGGGTTTTTTTAGGCAAGGAATAGTCAGAGCTTGTTTTGCCAATTCTTCCTCTGAAATAACAACGTGGGATAAAGTAATTGTGAATGAGGCTGTATCATGGAGAGAAAGATTTGATACAAACAGACAACCCAAAATACCTGCCATAGTCCTGATCTCTCACTTACACACAGTCATATTTTTTTTAAAGAAAACAAAAATAAAGCAACTTAAATGTATTAATGTGTTGGGAGCTTAGTGAGTACTTGAGCACATGAGTGTTTTCCTTCTTCCTTTTTGTTTGAATACATCTAGAAAATCTTCAGCAGATTTCTTTGGATTTCCTATCAAGATGTCTGTGTGCGCTCACACACAATGACTGGAGTAACCTCAGACATGCCATCAAATAAGAGGAAACAAATAATCAAAAAATATAACAAATGAAGGTGTTTTGCCTTAGATTTAGACATACTGATTTTTGTGATACCAGTTTGAAATACCATTTGATATAAGAAATCATATAGAAATTGAGAAGAAGAAGAAGAAGAAGAAGAAGAAGAAGAAGAAGAAGAAGATAGCAGCTATATGGTGGTAAGAAATGCAAATGTACCGTATTAAATAATGCAGACATTGTAAAAAAAATTGGTGAAAATATAAGCTATTTTTTTTCCCAAGAAAATTTAGACAGAGGAGTTCCAACTCATGTTGTTTGGGATACAACCAAAGCAGTAATAACAGATATATTCATGAAGAAAAATGCTGAATTGAAAAAAAGAAAGAGACAGATGCTGGACAAATTAATGGAGGAAGTTAAAAATAAAGAAAACTATTTGGAGGGGGAAATCCCAGGGATAACAAAATAATTCAAGAACTTCAATTTTTGCAAAAACAAATAATACAAATTACAGTAGAAGAAATTGAAAATAAAATAAAATTTACCAGTCAAAAGTTATTTGAATCAGCTAATAAAACAGTTCAGTTTGTATATATTGAAGTAAATTGAAATTATTAGCATATAAAATGAGAAAAGAAAGGGCCAGGTAGACAATAAAAAAGATTAAGGAAGGAGACAAAATAATAACAGAACAAAAAAGAATAAAACAAGCATTTCAGGATATTACTCCACCTTATTTAAGAACAAAAATAGAAAAAGAGAAGATGGAGAAATACTTGAAAGACTGTAATATACCCAAAATGACTGAAGAACAACAAACCAACTTAAACAAACCCAAAACTATGGAAAAGATTTTAACCACCATAAAAAGAAGTAAAACTGGAAAAGCTCTGGGTCCGGACAGATTCGTTGTGGAATACTATAAAGCCTTCATTAAACAACTGATAAAGCTTTTGCATAGAACCATGAATGAAATTTTGAATTATAATCTTCCAAAATCATGGATACAAGCTAATATAACAATCCTACCAAAAGAAGATAAAGATGTATTGGATCAGAACAATTATAGACCAATATTATAATGAAACTCTGACTATAAAATATTCACTTTGATATTGGCTGAAAAACTGAAGGTAACTTTGCAAGATTGGATTCATAAAGACCAGAGTAGTTTTTTGCCTAACCGACTAATCAAAGACAACATTAGGAATGAGAAAAATTATGATAAACTTCTCCTATTTTTTTTTAGATGCTGAAAAACTCAATTGGATTTTCATGTTCAGCGTTCTAAAAGAAATGGAGATAGGGGATGCTTTCCAGAAATTGATTGATAAGATATATTTGGATCAAGAAGCCAATATAATTATAAATGGAGGGAAAAAAAACAGAAGTTTTCAAAATACATAAAGGAGTAAGGAAGGCTGTCCCCTATCATCTTTACTCTTAATTATAATGAAAGTTCTTATTCAAATTAGAGAGGATATGCAGATTGATGGACTCAAAATAAAAGTACAAACTAAGAGCTTTTGTGGATCATGTGATAATAACATTAGGTAATCTGATAGCAAGCATTGACAACTTGTTAATGAAGAAAAGTTCCAAAAGCTTCTGTGTTGGGAATTTAGCTTTCAGGGATTATGCAACCATAAGGTCTGCAAGTATAAACAAGAGTGTTCAGTCTGTAAAGGGCCACACTCCTTTCAGAATTGTACCAGAGAGAGGGACCAGGTTCTAATAAGGAAGGCCAATACAATTTTTAAAAAAGGAGGGAGGTGCCCCTCCACCTTCAAAAGGGTCCCAGCCCATTTAAAGCTACAAATACTGAGGTGTCTTTTGTCCTCATACCCTAACCATGAAACGGCCTAATATTTGTTACAAGGTTTTCATAATGATTTTCACATCCCATTTCAGGGAGTGCATCACCCATTCTTATCTAATAATCTTAAGTCTATGGTAGGCATGGAGCATGTTGTTAGGTCAAAGATCTCGAAACAGGTTTCCGAGGGTCATGTCATTGGTCCATTTCTAGTTCCCCCAGTTAGCAATTTGAGGATTTCATCTTTAGGCATAGTACCCAAGAAAGCCCCAGGAGAATACCGCATCATCCATCACTTGTCCTACCCCACGGGTTGTCGGTCAATGATGCCATCCCTCATGAGTTACGTTCTGTTAGGTACACATTGTTCGATGAGGCAGTTAGGTTAGTTCGCAGCTATGGTGTGGGGGCTGAACTTGCCAAGTGCAACATCAAGTCTGCATTCTGTCTCTTACCAGTCCACCCATCAGATTTTGAGTTGTTGGGTTTTCAATACGATGGCCTTTTTTTTTATGGACCAAGCCCTCCCTATGAGTTCCTCAGTTTCATGTGCAGCTTTTGAAATGTTTAGCACCTTTTTAGAGTTGGACCTTAGGGAAAGAACTGGTTTTCATGGTGTGGTGCACTATCTGGATGATTTATTATTCATTGTTCAGTCAGGTTCTGGTCACTGTTCTTTCTTATTGAGAGAGTTTGAAGCCCTTGCTCTTGAGCTGGGTGTGCAGCTAGCCCCTTAAAAGACTGAAGTACCCTCTACTAAATTGGAATTTTTGGGGATTATTATTGATACAATTAATCAACTTTCTGTGCTTTCAGGGGATAAAGTTTCTAGCCTGTTGCAGTGCCTTGAGCACTTCTCAACTCAACAAAAGGCTATGCTACACAATTTTCAGGAGATCATTGGTCACTTGAATTTTGTAAGGTAGTTGCCTCGGGCAGAACATTTTTACAGCATCTGTGTGACACAATTAGTGGGGTTCATAGGCCACACCACATAATTTAGCTTACATCCAGCATTAAGGCTGATTTGAAAGTTTGGATACAATTTTTGAATGGATTTAATGGGGTTTCCTTTTAGCAAGAAGAACTAAGCTTAAAGATGCTTTGCAAATAGTGTCTGACACTGCAGGGCCAGCGGGATTTGGGGTGTTCTTTAATGAGAAATGGTGTACACAGGTATGGCTTGACATTTGGGCTCGTTCAGGATTGACCACTGATTTGACCTTTTTTGAATTTTTTTCCAATTTTGGTGGCTGTGACAATATGAGCTGAGGAGTTTTCAAACTCTTCAGTCTATTTTTGGTGTAACAACCTTGCCACTGTGCATGTTATTAACTCATTAACCTCCAAATCTCAAAAGGTTATGCTCCTTGTCCAAGCTTTCACTCTTCAGTGTCTACACTTTAACATTTTGCTTACAGCATGATATGTGCCAGGGGCTGATAATGCTATTCCAGGTGCTCTTTCCCATAAACAGATGGAACATTTCAGAACACTGGCACTGGAAGCAGCACTGATGCCAGAACTGATGCAGGAACATCTGTGGAGTCTTGGCAATCTGAGGTAGCAAGAGCATTGAGTTTGTCCATTGCACCATCCACCAGGCAAAGCTACCTTAGGGCTTTAAGAGAAATTTTTCAGTTTAGGGCTAGACATACTTTAACTAACCTCTTACATCCACTCCAAAACTGACCAACAAGGGCTCAACCATTTCACTTGAATTAGCTGGAGACCCTCACATCTGCCCAGTTCAGGCACTCCTTGACTATGTACATGTAAGAGGACACAGTGCAGATCCTTTGTTTATTCATCAGGATGTTTCACCACTAACTATCAGTTCTAAAATATCACTTATAGGGTGCTAGCTGCTAGTTTGTCATGCACTTCTTTTGCATGGGTGCCACTTTGACTGCTGCTGCACTTGGATTTCATTCTCAAGCTATCAAGCGAATAGGCTGATGGAAGTCCTCTGCTTATCGTAAATATGTTTCAAACTTTCATTGTTCACATGTTTTTCTTCTTTTCAGATCACAGCTGGTGGCCAAGGAGACATCGAGTGCTGGTTTGTGGCCACAGCATGATCTATTGGGCAGCCTGCCAAGCCAAGTTGAGCCACTTTGGATCCCATCTTGGATTGAGTGACATTGATCAGTTTGAATGACTCAGCCTGTTGCTGTTGTTATTTAAGAAGTGCCGTGGGCCTCCTCCCCAAGCTGTGGTTATTCATTTAGGGGGTAACGATCTTGGTCTGATAAAAGGGATTGCTTTGGTCTTGTAAACAAAGCAAAAATTTAAAGCGATCAAACAGCAGTGGTCCCAGGTTGAGCTAGTGTGGTTGGTGATGCTACCACGTCAGGTATGGAGGGGTGAGGGCAACCCTTGTTGCCTGGATAAATCCCGACAGCAGGCTAATTCTGAGATTCGCTGTGCTTTGGAAAGTGGGTTGGGTCACTTTTTACCACAACTGCAAATTATATTTCAAACGCCCAAACTTTATTGAGTGGATGGAGTTCACCTGTCTGAACTAGGCAATTCTATTTTCTTAACTGACCTACGACAGGGCATTAAGAGTGTTTTAGATGCCTTGGTGGGAGATAGGGGCTAAGCAGACGTTTGCCCCATATCTTTGACATGATTTTAAAGAAATTTGGATTTCAATAAGCACCTAGGGCACTGTTTGGGTGGAAGGGAGGTCTATGCAACCACCTCTTTGGGCCTTGGGACCTGGGAGGTGGGGAAAGAGACACTCCTTGGGACTGCATGGAGGAGAAACCCCTATTTTTAATTCTTGGGCATTGGGAGAGGGACTTTCATGTGGGCCAGCCAACAGATAACTAGCTTTTGGGTTACCATTTGGGCTCAGGTGCTATCATCCAGGGGAGACTGTGGAGGTGGTCTCAGAGATAGACCACCGGCTGCAGCTGCTCCCATCCTTGGCTATTGCCCCACCTGGTTTGCAGTTCCATTAAGAAATTAATAAATAGATCAAGTTAATATATGGCCCTGTTTAAACACACTTTCCATTGTCTTGTCTTTTTATTCCTGGGGTGGGTGGGCAAAACATACAATTAGCACAGTGGGGGGAAATAGTAAAAAAGGATTAAATATTCCACGAACTATGGCCTGAAATAAAATATGATTAAAATGCAATTTAGATAGTGTTTAACACCATATATATTAGCCAAGATGAGTAAAAAAAAATTTTAAAAAAATTGTGTTGGAAATGTGGAGTGGAAGTTGAAACATTTTTTTCATTGTTGGTAGAGATGTCAAAATGCTAAAGAATATTGGTCAAAGATGCATTCAATGATTAAAAAGATTTTTAATATCACTAAAAGAACAGATCTCAAAATGTATCTGTTGAATATGATTGATGATGAACAATTAGAAAGAAAGCATGGTAAATTACTGTTTCACATGATAAGTGCTGCAAGACTGTTATATGCTTCTCTCTGGGAAAATAATGTTTTACCTGACATAGACACATGGTTCTCAAAACTATATGATTTTATGGAAATGGATAAATTATCTTATTTGATTAAAAAGAAAATATGGGAAGGTTTAATAGAATTTGGACACCACTGATTGAGTTTTTAAGGGAAGAAGGAGGTAATTTTATTGGTATAGTTTTTGAGTGAATAAGTAAACAGAAAAACTGACAAGAAACTGATAAGCTTTTAAGGAATTTATTGGTCTATATGATCTTTGATAAGAAAAACAAAAGTATAAAGGTAAAATACAATTGTTATCACCTAGAGACAAATTGACAATGGACTTATAAAAAGTGTGACTTAAGTAAACTGATAATCAGAACCAAAAGAAATAAGGAAGTAATAAAATTAATGTTGTTATTTAAATGATTTGTGGTATACAGATACATAAGTGGATGAAATATGAACAATCTTCTTGTCACTAAGTCATAATGTATTACAAACAATATTTTTATGAAGTTATAAAATAATAAAAAATAAATAAACAATAAATAAGTGGAAACTGAACTGAAAGCCCAAAACAGCTTACACTCAATTGGCAGAGGAGAGGGGAGAGGAGTAGGCAGGATCTTGCCCTTCCCAGTACGTTCACCTAAAAGCAAATTGCTGCAGCCTCTCCTTGCTTGTGTGTTCTTCATCTGTGAAATGTTGGAGGCTATAGTCATCTCTGGACTTAGGTTTTGTCACTGACACACCAAGGCATGAGCCAGCCTTGGCCTGGCAACCCTAAGAAACAGGGTTTGTGGCCACCCTAAATGTGACTAAGGGGTGCACATACTAGCCATCACTGTGACTGTGCTGAGAAACAAAACGTCCTGTTTACTTTTACAGATACCAGCAAAGAGGATACTATTTGAAATATGATTGGGATTAATATTGCACCGAATCCCTTGGCTTTAAGCAATTCAAGTCAAAGTACACCAAAGTTACTTTGTCTTCATTTCCTTCTTTCTCAGTGCACTGAACCAAACCATTTGGTGGCTGACTACCACAACAGAAAATAACCTAATTGAACTTTCAGAAAGACAAGGAATCCCCTAGCAGCTAACCTGTTCTCTTATTCTGTAGCAGCTAAACGTGAAACTACATGAAGTATTCAAGACAATGTGAAAGGCATATCCAAACCAGATGTTTTCAACCTCAGGGAGTATTATAATTGAATGTCTAGGTACCAATGTGAACTAATTTGTATACATAAAGCAGTCTGGATGGATTTTTGTTTAAATTGATTGTTTTTCTAGTGTTCATTTTCAGTGAACTAAAACCTGATGTCAGAGGCTCTGACATCAGTTTTCTTACTGCACTGAAAATGCACATTGGAAAATAAATGCATTTAAACAAACAAAACAAAAACAATACAGTCAAACATTTTTATGTATTTGAAGCATTGGAAAACTGAATTTCTTTATTAAACTGAGATGCCATGTTATGTGGTCCTTCCCTAGAAGTTTACTTGTTTTAACCCAAAGAATTCTGAATGCTCTGTGAATCTGAAGCCTACTCATGCTGGGAATTGAAAGAGAGTGTAATTGATCTTTCAAGAGAGTAATCAATCAACACAGCAGTGGATAAACAAAACAAAAAAAGCCTCATACCCACCACCTTCCACTTATAAAGTCTAACAAAAAATAAATATGCTTAATCTTTTAAAAACATGTAAAAGTAGCTTTGCTGTTGTTTTGTACCTCCAAGTTACTTCTGATTTACGGTAACCCTGAGGTGGCATTTGTTATATAATTTGATTTCAGGGTGGTTTCTTATGGAGCAGGTGGGTTTAGTTATTTGTTTAAAACTTTTGTATATTTTCATTGTGATTTTATATTGTGTATAGGTTATTTTAAATATTTGAATTTTACTGAGATTTATTTATTTATGTATTTAATCTGTGAGCCACTTTGGTTCCCTCCTGGGAGGAAGGCTGCATAGAAATGAAATGAATAAACCTATCACAGGACTTTCTTGGCTAGATTTGTTAAGTGTGGGGCTTGCCTTTTCCTTGCTCTAAGGTGGAGAGAGTGTGAGTTGCCCAAGGTTACCCAATGGGTTTCCATGGCTGAGCTGGGATTCAAACCCTGGTTTCCAGAGTTGTAGCTCAAACCACTACACCATGCTAGTTCTCAGAAGTAACTTTACTTCTCTAATATCAAATGTATGATCTAATGGGAGAGAGAGAGACAAGAGAAAATAAATGGCTATATGTTCGAGTGGGTATGGAGATGAATGCAAGAAAAGAATGGGTATTTTAAAAGTAATCAAGCATATGCTGTTTTTAAACTCCTAGAAAGTTACATACTAACTAGCAATTAGTGAATATAAGGCAGGCAAAGGATGAAAACTCTAACAATTGCACATGCATCGGATTTAGGTATAACTATTCTGAGGTGATAAAATAGGTTCTTTACCACTTCATATTGCAGGCATGATACCCTTGAAACATTTGTCTTTATTTTGTTTTGTCAGAAGTTTATATATTTGCAGGGAGTTGTTTGTTTAGAGCAGCAATACTAAGTGTGCATTTCCCAGACATTTTGAATTACATCTCCCAGCAGTTTAAACCAATATAGCCAATGGTGAGGAATACTGACAACCTCAGTCAAAAAACCCCACAATTCCCACTCCTGATTTAGAGCCTAAATAAATAACAGAAAACTAAGCAACTAGGCAACAAAGGGGGGAAGCAGACGGGTGGCATGGGGCCGCCCCAGGAAGCTGCACCGCAGGGATGAGGTATTCGCACACCTCGGTCCCGCAGCGCAGCTTTGCCGCCCCTGGAAGGAGCGCTAAAATAGTGCTCCTTCCACAAATCACTGAAGGTGCGCCACAAAAGGCTGCTGGCGCACTTTCGGCGACTCTTCCGCTGCAGCGTGTATGGATGCTGCAGCGGGAGGTCATCCTCAGAGCACCGGCCGTGCGAAGGGCCAGCTGCTCCGAGGACATTTTGGGGAAGGGGTTGGGGCACCCACCGTGCGGCTGCCCCTCCCCTTCCTTGCCCCGGAAATGGCGCTTTGCGCCATCTGCTTTGTCTATTAAATGGGAGTAAAGTAGACTGTGGCTTTCCTCCTTCATGTGCTTGCTTTTTGTTAGCAAAGAGTTGTTTCCATAGAGGAATGTGGTGCATTTTTCATCTCAGCACCACTCATAGCCAAGACAGTGTGCATTCTGAAGTAGAAGTCATACTCTGCCTTCACAATCTGGCCCTTTTCTTTTTAGCTGATGTACCCTCTGCCTCAGTGTGAAGTATCCTTTCCATAGTGATGGACAAGGTGGAAAAACTTTTTAAAAATAGTTTAAAATCTAAAACAATGTTGAACTTAAAAGTATTATTTAATGTTAAAATCTAAAACAATGTTAAACTTAAAACTCAACAGTATTTGCTGCCATTGTAGTATACCAGGTTCTGTAGGATAAATGGCAAACTACCTCTGATATTAATTGCCAAAGAAAACCCAGTGAAATTAATGGGATCACCAAAAATTGATAGGCACCTCAAAGGTGCACGCACACAAAAATAGTTTTCAGGCTATGTCATGAATAATGCATCAGTTTTGAGGTTGGAACCCTGTTGGTGCACTACACAGTGATGGCAGAAGAAAAAAGGTTGTGGATACTGAAGCTATGCACCACCCTCTGAAGGAGTCTAGTCCATTGTCAAACAACTCTTACTTTAAAAAGATCTTCCTAATATTTAGGTAGAACATCTTGTAATTTAAATCTATTGGTCCATGTTTCAGTCTCTGGACTGAAGTATTGCAAAAATTGTCCACTCATCAGAGCTGGGAGATTTTGTCTGTCTCCCCTCAGTACTGTTATGGGACCATGGGGGAGGAATGATTCATAACTTAGTGTACCAAAAAATATAGGATGGTGACACTTGGCTTGAAAGCAGTATGTAAAAAGGATCTAGGGATCATAGTAGACTATAAGTTAAACATGAGTCAACAGTGTGATGCAGCAGTCATAAATGCCAATGGACCTGGGCTGCATAAATAGAAGTAATTTAATTTTGTGAGCCACCCCAATTGGTCTCAGAGGGGCAGGATACAAATAAATGTTATTATTATTATTATTATTATTATTATTATTATGTATAGTGTCTAGATTGAGGAAAGTAATAGTGCTACACTATTCTGCTTTGGTCAGACCTCACCAGGAATACCGTGTCCATTTCTAGGCTCTACAATCCGAGAAGGACATTGACAAGATGGAAAGTGTCCAGAGATGGGCAAACAAGATGATCAAAGGTCTGGACACCAAGCCATATGAGGAATGACTTAGGGAGTTGGATATGTTTAGCCTAAAGACTAAGAGGTGACATGATAACTGTCCTTAAATATTTGGAGGGCTGTCATGTAGAAAAAGGAGGAATCTTGCTTTCTGCTTCTCCAGAGACTGAAACATGAACCAATAGATTTAAATTACAAGATGTTCTACCTAAATATTAGGAAGATCTTTTTAATGTAAGAGTTGTTTGACAATGGACTAGACTCCTTCAGAGGATGGTGCATTCTCCCTCTTTGGAAGTGTTGCAACAGAGGTTGGATGGCCAACTTTCAGGAGTGCTGTAATTGAGTATTTCTCTTGTCATGCATTAGACAAGATGGCCCTTGTGGATTCTTCCAATTCTAAGATCCCATGATTCTAACAAGTTGCTGTCCTGAGGAAGGCAGCCTAGAAAACCCTACTGCAGCAGAAACAGCACTCTATGGTTGATGTTTAGGAGATGGGATATTCCATGGTCATAGTGGCAACAAACCATTCATGGTGATAAGCTGCACAATTAACATTTTTCTCCATCTGCTCCCTGAGCTCAACTTGGTTCACAGCAGATCTACTCCTGCTATTACTTCATTATACTGAATGTATAAAATGTGGACATGTGTGGAGAAGAACTTCTCAACTCCTTTCTTTCTCACCCTTTACATCATAGCATTTTCATATGCAAGAACTTTCCTCTCTCTACAGTTCAAAAGGCAGCTTGAAAGGGGAAATTCTAGTTTGGGAGGGGAATGGACCAGAGAGAAAAGTGTCAAGTGGTCTTTCCTCTACCTGCTATTTTTTATATTTGTGACACAACCTACACAACTAGAAAACAGCAACTCACTAGAAAACAACAAAGCAAAGAAATATAGTATTCCAAATAATGTATATTTTAAGCCTGAAATTGTATTGCAGAAACATACCCCTCAACATTTCACAGATGAAGACTGGCATACATGTAGTCAAACAACATCAGAGTGTTATTAAGATCATGGACAACACACAAGCTAGGAGAGGCTGTAGTAGTTTACTTTTGTCTAAGCATACTAAAAAAGGCAATTCTGCCCCTTCCTCTCTTTCCCCCTACTACTTTTGCATTTTAAACTCAGTTTGCACCAATGAAGTAAATTTCAACAGAGAAAGTGGGAAGAGAAGGAAGGAATGAAGGAAGGGAAGGGAAGGGAAGGGAGGAAGGAAGGAAGGAAGCTGGGGCATTTTAAAATCAGCTGAAAAGATGGGACAACAGAGTATTATTCAGGACTGTCCCTACCAAATTGAGGCAGTTGGAGGTTTTCCAGGAATGAATGGGAATCATGCTTCCCTTCAAATGTTGTTAGACTGTTAGAGAACAATTGAATGCACCAATTGTGAAATAAATAAGTCAAGTTATTAAAAATCTTAAAGTTGACAAATCTCCCGGGCCTGATGGATTCTCGGCAATATATTATAAGACCTTTCAGGAAATTATAACAGAGCCCTTACAGAAAACTTTAAATTTAATACCATCAGAAGGGATACCTGAATCTTGGAAATATTCAGACATAACATTAATACCAAAAGAAGGTAAAGATACAAAGGAAATAAGCAATTACCGGCCAATATCACTCTTGAACATTGATTATAAAATATACACCAACATTTTGGCCCGAAGACTGAAAAATGTCATTACACAATACATACAAGAAGACCAAAGCAGTTTCCTTCCAGGAAGGTATGTTAGAAACAATATAAGAAATATTCTGGATACAATTGAATATTAACATATAAACAATGAAAAAAAAAACTAGGAATGGTGTATATTGACACAGAAAAGGCCTTTGATAAAGTGAGATGGGATTTTATGATTTCTTGTTTAAAAAAATAGGCCTTGAAGGACAATTTATAATGGGAATACAACAGATTTATAAAGATCAAAGAGCAAAACTCCTGATCAATGGAGAAAAAAGTAAAGAATTCAGTTTATACAAAGGAACAAGACAAGGTTGTCCCATCTCACCACTGTTATTTATTATAACAGTTGAAATCTTAATTAAGGCAATAAAGGAAAATAAGAAAATAAAAGGTACAAAAATCAAGAACGATGAATTGAAAAAAAAAGTATACTCAGACGATATTGTCATGACTCTTCAAGATCCTTCAAACAATATTCAAGAATTATTTGAGGAAATCAAAATCTTTGGCAAATATTCCAGCTTTAAAATGAACAAAGAGAAGACAATGATAATAATAATAAAAAAGCAACAAAAAAAACTGATGAGAGATGCAGGTTGCACTATAATGAACAAAACTAAATATCTAGGTATCTGGATCACAAGTAAAAACACAGATCTTTTTGAGAATAACTACAAAAGATTATGGGAAGAAATTAAAAAGGACCTGATTAGATGGAACAAGATGAAATTGTCACTATTGGGAAGAATAGCAACAATAAAAATGAATGTTCTCCCAAAACTAATATATTTGTTAGTGAATCTTCCAATAATAACAAAAGAAAAAAAATCTGATTGGAACAAGGAGGTTAAAAAAATATATGGAAAGGCTCCAAACCAAGAATCAAAATGTCCACACTGCAAGATGATAAAAAGAGATGAGGTTACACATTACCAAACTTTAAAATTTATCACCAAGCATGCGGATTGATATGGTTACAAAATTGGATAAAATTAGATAATCAAAAATTATTAGATTTAGAAGGGGTGAAAAATTGATTTGGCTGGCATGCTTATGTTTGGTATAATAAGATTCGGTTAACAGAGACTTTAGCAATCATATTCTGAGAAAATCTCTCTTAAAATATGGTTAAATATAAAAAGTAAATTCTATCAGAAAATTCCTCAGTGGGTCTCCCCCCAAGAGGCATTTTTCCAAAGGAGCAGTGAAGGAACATGGGTAAGGTATGAAGATTTAATAAAAAGAAACAATAAGGGAGACTATTATCTTTTAGAAAGAGAAGATTTGAAGAAGGCAAACATTAACCTATCATGGTTCAGTTACCATCAAATAAAAAGCAGATATAAAGAAGATATAAAAAATTAGGAATTTCAACCAAACGCAAACAAAATTGATAAAATTTTGCAACTAACAGATAAAGGAAAAATCTCCCGTCTTTATGCGATATTACTTGAAAGAGAGTTAGAGCAAGAATATGTCAAAAATACAATGATAAGCTGGGCAAGAGACATTGGGCACACAATCCCTTTAGAAGATTGGGATGATGCATGGAAAAGAACAAACTCATTTACAGCTTCACAAGATTTAAAGGAAAATTTCATGAAAATATCCAATAGATGGTACTTTACCCCAAACAAACTAAAGAAAATAAATAGACTGAGTGACAGATGTTGGAAATGTCAAAAAGAAAGTGGAACAATGTTCCATATGTGGTGGGTTTGCCCAAGAATTCAAAAATACTGGCAGAAAATACATAAAATCATACAATTAAAATTGAAAAGTCAAATTCCCTTTACACCAGAACTATTTCTGTTGAATATGATAACAAAAATTTAAAAAGAGGTTGTAACAAATTATGGGAGAATAATTCTTTATTTAATTACAGCTGCAAGAATAATTATTGCCAGAGGATGGAAGACAAGACAGTGTCCAAATATAATTGATTGAAAAATTATGTTGGTTAAGGCATAGGTCTTTATTCAGCTCTCAGCATTATTATGCCAGAACACAATACATGTCTTGTAACTGATTTCACCATTTCCCCCACTATTTCAGGTATGCCCAGTAATACAGCTTATTATATTAAGAATATGGCCATATAATCTGGAAAAAACACCTGTGTCTTAAAAACAGCAACTTCTAAATTATTTTGGAATTGTTACTTTAAACATTTCAATGGCAAAAAAGACATAAAGGAATCCAGTAACACCTTTGAGACTACATTGGTAAGAAGATATTGTTAGCCTAAGCTTTTGTAGATACTGTCCATTTCATCAGATCCGATTTTAATGGCTAATTTGTGTGTAGTTGCTCTGGGCTCCTAATTTGCAAAAAGCAAATTCAAAGAGAGGGAGGGAGACACTAAATTAATTAATTACATATTCATGTTGGGCCAGAATCACTTTGGCACCAAATAGGAGTTATCCAAAGCACTATTTGTTCCAAATATTAGCAAACTTACTGCTTTCTATCCCCAGCACTGGCTGTGGAAATTATCCTGTTTATGTTTCTCCATAGGAGATGACCAGGAATCACTTTTCATAGCCATTTAATGGTATTTATCATGTTATGAACATTTGTAGTTTCATCACGGCAATGCAAGTGCTATAAGGCTGCCAGAAGTAGAAGATGGGCATACCTTAAACGCCATCCTGTCACTCACATCAGTCAAAAAATGCTGTTATTATTTGCAATCTGTCACCTTTGATTGCTGGACCTGGCTTTGATTCATATTATTGCAGGCATTTTGCTCTGTTTGAACAATCCATTTTCAAGTATCATCCAGACCATTCCAACAACCTATCATTTGAGATTAGTCTACTCATCTCTATGCAGTCACAGAGAAACCTCAAGTTGGGTTATGATCTCAGCTACAGATTAGCTTGCAAATTTTAAATAATATTTTCCTTTGGAAGTGAAAGGTTATAAACATCAATAATAGTTTGATCACAAGAAAAAGGCACTACAGAAATAGCACATTTGCACACTTTCCATTTTAGTAATCTCTGCCCAAGTAGCCTCTTGTCACATGATACAAAGTTTATTCTGTCACTGGGTAACTAGGGATGCTGGCAAGGGAAAGAGAAAATCCCTAGTTCACTTTCTCCCATATTATTTTTTTTAAAGAGAGAGAGGGTTCTTTCTATCTGGTTTATGAAGAAATTTGGGATTATTAAATTTCTTTTTTGTATACAAATTAAATGAATTTCTCATCCATTTGCCAAGCCCATATGTACAGCAGTTCTAGCTGTGTCTGATTAGTTGTTAAAGATGAGGAGCCAGTCAGGGAAAAAAAAATGGGAAGATGACAATTCTAATTTTAATTAAGCTTACAAATCAGAAATATGGGCAATAGTACTCTCCTGACATCTGATAATTGAAGGCATGGCACCTCTGTACCTGGATGTGGCATACAGTTATTATATCTAGTGGCCATTAATAACCTTAGAAAAAACTCAAGACATGACTCAAGATCAGGGGTAGGCAACCTTTCCCCTTTAAGGGCCGAGGGACTTCAGCTCCCAGAAGCCTCAGCCATGTTGGCCAATAGTCCCATGTTAGCCAATAGCTCCTGGGATTCTGGGAGCTGAAGTCCCTCGACCCTTAAAGGGGAAAGGTTGCCTACCCCTGCTCAAGATGTTCAAAAGATTTTGTTGTATAGTATTGGTAAGGGAAAAAAAACAGGTTCCATTTTCTTTAAATTTTATTGGGTGCCTCTCAGTTTCTGATTCCTTCCTTAATAGCCATATGCTCCATGAATCTGCCTGATCTCTCTTTAAAGCCACATAAACTGTATCTGTATTACAGAAATAATCCAGTTTGACATCATTTTAACTGCCATGTCTGATATGGAATCTTGGGGTTTGTATTTTGTTATGGCACCAGAGCTTTCTGACAAAGAAGTTTAAATGTCTGATGAAACTACAGTCCCCAGAATTCCATAACATTTAGCCATGACAGTTAAAGTGGTGTCAAACAGGATTATTTCTGCAGTGCAGATGCAGCCATAATTGATGACTGTCACTATGTTATAGTCATGGATTCCCCAGTTTAACAAACATGCTACCATTTCCTCAACAGCTAAAACATGATAAAAACCAAGAGTACTCTAAAATATATAATTAAAAGTTAAAATCAGTTTTAATAACAGCAGCTGCCAGAGTTCCTCAATGCTTAGGCACTTGAGATTAAAGCTCAAATGCTTAGGTATTATTCTTTATGGCTCTTGCATTCTCTCATATGTGTGTACTACAAATGAACTTGTTAGTTTCTGGAAAGAAATTTCAAATTATCTGTAAATATATATCTGAAATTCAAAAGTTTCCCAGGCTGCTAAATAATCATGACGCCCTCATCCATACATGTATTAAAGGGCACCATCTGCTATTCAAGCATGGACAAAAACAACAACAAACTATTCTGAGTTTACTTGTCCCAAATGAATAACATATATCACAAATAATACATTGTTATAAGCAGTTGAGGAGTATGTTTCTAGTCTGCCATTCTTCTTAAGAATAATTTACAGAGTTTGAGAGTCTTTCCAAATGGGGCTCTGGCTGCAAAGTTTTAGGAGAAGGCATTTCAGGAGGGCAACGAGTTAGGCCAGGACTGCAGAAAGCAGCCAGCTCAGATAGGAACAGCTGGTGGCATCTCAAGAGGATTGGCTTCAGGAAGAGGACAAGATGGTGCCTCTCAATCCATTCCTATATATAAATGTTGACCACACTTGCTGCTGAATATATACTGGTTCTGGCAACATAGCTGTGTCCTCTGCTGCACCTGAGTCCAGCATCCTCACTTAAGGAAATTCACAGGGCAAGCTGGCTGGCACACACTACTCTGTTTTCCAATGTTGTTGTCTGAGGCAACTGCCTCAGTTTGCCTTATGACAGGGCTGACAGTAAATCTACTTCTCCCAACTTAAGGCCCAGGTAAGGATACTTTAATCTCCTCTCTTTCAATATAAACAGAAAATGTGATTTGGACAAAAAAGCCTGTCCTTCCTTTATCTCAGCTGCTCAGTCCAATGCACAAATTAGACTGAGCAGCTGTCTAAAGGAAGGACTGTGCCAAAGCATCTCTTGCTGTTAGAGATCGCAAGTGATTCAAGAGAATTTGGCCCCTATCTGCCTAATTACTTGGAAAAATCTAATTTTTAATTCCAACCTTCTTCATTATTTGGGGAACATGGAGGTGTGTGTGTGTGTGTGTGAGAGAGAGAGAATTAAATCCTAAACTTGCAACAGGATCCCATTGACTAGATCCTATCTTATCTTGGAAACTAAGCAGGGTCAGGCCTGGGTTAGTACTAGGATGGGGGACCACCAAGAGATACCTGATCTATAGGCTATATAACAGAGAAAGGCAGTGGCAAACCACCTCCTCTGAACAAATCTTGCCAAGAAAATCCCATGATAGGATCACCTTAGGGTGGCCGTAAGTCAGAAATAACTTGAAGGCACACAACAATAAACCATAAGTCATCAGGTGACTTGAGAGCACATCCCACAAACGGAGTGCCAAGTATATTTTATTTACTCAGACTGTTCAAATACATACACTTAAGTAGTAATACTTAGAGGCACAATGATAATGATGATGATGAGTCATTGGCTGTTATCACACACAGCTGAATGTGTGAAGCCCTTGTTTTCATTGTGCACCCATTTACTGCATGCACACACATTTGACAAATAGTGATGAATACTGGCTCTGTAATTCTGGCAGTCATTATTTTGCTCATCAATGGTTTGTGAACTTATCCTCTGGAGCTAATGGGATAAATCAACACAGCATGAAGAAAACAATCCATGTTTCTTAGTCTAGGAGCTGTAAAAAGTAAAGCCTAAGTTCTTCATAGAACTTGGAAAGCAGGGAGAGGGATAGAGAAGTCATACAGAACAGAAGGTTAGACACACAGAGATGCATGCTGGCTGTGGCACCTGTGAGCCTTTCCCCAGTAGAGCAAAACCTATTACAAACACAAAGACATATTCCCTTTTCACTGAGCAATGTTGAAATATGAATTTTAATTTCCTCTGTCCTTGGTGGTTAATTAATTGAAATACATTTTTTTCATGTCAGTGCACAAAGAAAACCACACTTCTGAGGTCTCCATTCAACTTCTGAAGCTGGTATTACTGCACAGCTGTTTAGACTGAAACAGAGGGAAAAGATGGCAACCTTTCCAAAAACAGTACCTTTTGTATTGTACCAAAACAGTACCAAAAACAGACCATCAGAAAAAGAAGAGAAGAATACCAGTTTGTTCTGTTTCACAAACCAGTAACTTGCATGCACACACACATACAAATACAGAGAGCCATGGAGGTGGAGCTTGTCCACTAAGTGAAGGTTGATGTAGTGATGCTTCAGTCAGAATAATTAGGAAATAAGATGCTGTGATCTCTAGAGCCTCTATTTTCATTGTCTCCTACAAAGCAAATAATCCTATTTTTATTAAAATTTGTTTCCCTCAAGAAAAAATATTTTGCAACATTTGAAATTCATGAAAATGTGTTTGGAGAGAAAGGAGAAAATAAGATAAAATCCTTTTCACACATGGATAACCTGAGCAGAGGATTTGCTTTCTGATTATGACTCTTTCCTAATTAAATATATGAAACTGTGTAGACAACTGTGTTGCTGAAGATCAAGATCCTGAAGGCATTTTGTGTCTCTTGGAATCTTTCACAAATTCTGAGACTATTCTATCTGGGAAAGGTCTGCTACTCAAACTCTAGAAAGATGACACAAGGCAGACCTGGTTTTTCCCACCCAAATTCTCTATAGTTATCAACAAGGGAACATACACCCCCTCACACACTGTTCAGCTAGCCTGGGACTTGTTCACATTATAAATGCACAGCCTCTCTCTGAATTTGATTTCCACTATAGTAATGTAATCATCATACTATCTATTCATGGAATCATAGAATCATGGAATCATAGAATCATAGAGTTGGAAGAGACCACAAGGGCCATCCAGTCCAACCCCCTGCCATTCAGGAATTCCCAATCAAAGCATCCCCGACAGATGGCCATCCAGCCTCTGCTTAAAGACCTCCAAAAAATTGGCTGTGAGCACTGAGAAGTTTGTTTGTTTTTTTGTTTGTTTGTTTCAGTGATGAATCCAGCTAAAGCCCGCTATTCATTTTGTTAAGAAGAAGAAAGGTAATCTTTTCCTTGTTTTGCAGATCTCAAAATTTATCTTCCAGTGAGACTTCTGGTTGGCTATGGTGGACTGATGAGGCATGTCTAAACTTCAGGGCATCTCGCTCAGTAAGGTGGAAGGCTCTTGGATGACACAACAACAGCCCAAACTTCCCTGGTAAGGGAAGTTTAGAGGGATTTAACATAGTAAGCAGCCAAACCTCAGAAAGAAAAACTGAGAGGATGGGGGATGAAGAGAGATAGAAGAGAAACTAGCCACATCCTTGCATGAGGCTACTATTTTAGGATGGGTAGGAATGCTGTCAACTTTTTAAAGCTTTTATTTTTAATATTGGCTACCTGTTTATAACCTTATTGGGAAAGATATGAAAAGTGGAATTTGGTGTTTTGGTTATGACCATGCACATCTCTTGAACTTCTTGTAAAATAAAATAATGAGTTGGAACTGGCAAAGTGAGAGGAAAGAGGCCTCAATGATAAAGATGTTACATTAAGGCTAAAAAGATTGCCATAGCAGAAAAGACTGGATTTTCCCCTCCATCAGAATCTGTACAGCATGTGAAGAATTAAAAGATAACAACTATTTTAATTGCTGTAATTGATTTAATACTTATATAACAGTGTTTAAGGAGGATGAAGGATCCATGCTGGGTGAAGTTGGATATTAAGCTTATTTTGAATGGATTTGAATATTTGCTAAGGAGAGAAAGGAACTGCTCCTTTAAGGACCATATGCAGGGGTTGCTGGGAAAACTACAGGAGTTTTTCTGCTCCTCTGTTAAAAATCTTTCAGTCCTGGCAAAAGAGGTGGAGTTACAGCATTGCATCAGGAAAGAAAAACTCCAAAGGAGCCTGGGACTGGTAGTTCTGGACAGACCAAGCAACAGAGGTGGGGGACTGAGGAAATAAAGGCTAGAAGACTATTGAATGTAAGTTACAGGCTGTGAAAGCACAACAAAAATATAAGTGTTTGAAAAGACTGGTGGGATATAGGGGAAATGAATTGGATTAATAACAGAAGAGAAGAGTGAGAGAGCAGGGATTGAGGGAGATAGTGCCTTTGTGATTTTGCTCCCTCCCCCATTCTAATATAACTATTTCTAGCTTAAGACTATTAGAACTCATTAGATTTAGCAGATTTACCAGAACTTTGTGTTTATGTTAACCTGGGCTGCATCTTAATGAATTTATTTTGCTTTGACTGTATAATAATAATGAAATGTACAATTTGAGTGTAGGAATGAAGTTAATTTAATTGAGTAACTATAGACATTAATTGCTGTTATTACTTGATCAATTAGTTATTGTTTTTGTGCTAAATCCACATATTATATGTATATTTGCAGCAAAAGATCTTTGGATATCACTGGGCTCAGTAGAAGCTATGTTAATGTTAGTCTGAGTTTTCAATTTAATGAATAATGAACTTGTCTTGTTTTGAATATGATTGATGAATTTTACAATTGATTAATCTTGAATGAATGAACTGATAGTAATTTAGTGAGTAAGTAAATATTAATTGTTGTAATTACTTGAGTAATCAATCATTTGTTGTGATAAAAGCATATACTCTAAGTGCAATTTAAAGGGAATAAAATTCATATAGAATGGCAATAAGTCTAAGAAGCCAATCAGTAAAAATGTAATCTTCGCAACAAAGAAGGCCCTTGATTGAACAAACTAGAATGACAGATCCTTACTCTGTACTAATAGAAGAGATTAAATTGATACGGTTTGACCTCAGTAAGGAGATACAATACCTGAGACAAGAAATAACAGATTTTAAATTTGAGATCAAACAAGAGTTAAGATCTGAATTGAAAGATGTGAGGCATTCAATAGATAGATAGGATATCAGTTGAATTCAATAAAATGAAAGTAAAGATGGAGAAGTTAGAAGATAAATATGTTAGATTTGAAGAGAAAATAGATGGGATATAGAATACACAAAATGATTATGAAGAAGAGAAAGATAAATGGGAGTTTAGGCAGAGAGAGAGACTGATAAAGATAAGAGCTCTCCCAGAATAGGAGGGGGAGAACTTAATGGACATTTTGGTACAATCACTAGTGAAATATCTAGGACATATTTTGACATGGAAATAGATAAGATTTTTAGATTGAATTTGAAAATATGAGCTATTTTCAAAGACCATGCAATATTGTGGTAAATTTTGTTAGGAGATGTACAAGGGAACAAATGAGCCTTTACAGACTGCCAGAAATAATGCAGCTTGAGACCACTTTAACTTCCCTGGCCCAATGCTAGGGAATCATGGGAATTGTAGTTTTTTCTGAGATATTGACCTTCTCTGTCAGAGAGTTCAGGTGCCACAATAAACTACAGTTCCCATTATTCTCAAGCACTGAGCTAGGACAATTAAAGTGGCCTCAAGCTGCATTATTTCTGGCAGTCTGTGTAGGCCCAAATATTAAGTTTACAAAATCAGGCCCCTTTTGTGGTGGAAGATGTAGAACTGCAGATTTTTTAAAGATATACTCCTGGGAGCCTTAAAAAGGAGAGAGTATTCTTTCCTGACAGGTCAATTGAAGAAATTTCTAATAATATGCAGATGGTTAATACCAGAGGGTCTAACATTCTGGTTTAGAAAAATCAGAATAGAACTGAAATCTCCATAAGAAGCTAGGGAGTTTTGGGGAAAGTATTGGGGATAATTCAGAGTGGACAAAAGATTTGAGGACAGAAGATGCCAAAGAGCGGAGGAAGAAACAGTACACAAAAAGAGAGATTTGGAGACAGAGGTGGAAAAAAGTGAGAATGTAAGACCAGAAAAAGAGAAGTGCATAGTACAAGCAAGACAAAAGAAATAAGGATAGACTAGAAGAGAAAGAATTAGAAATATTAGAAATGCAAAAGAATGGAGAAGAGGAAGAAGAATGATTCATTAGAGTGGTAGAAAAAGGTAGAAATAAAGGAGGAAGAAATAATGGTTTCAGACAGACATTCAGAAGAAATTATATCTGAAGATGAACAAGACTATTAAGTTACTCTTGTAGAACATTAAATATGCTGTATGATAGCAGTTCACACTATCCTGTGCCATTGACCATGTTGGCTAAGATTAATGAGGGATGAAGTTCAGCTACATTTGAAGTTTGTTTCTTGGATTCTGCCCTGATTGAAAACTGTTGGAAATTTTATGTATTACATTCTCCTTTACCTCCTTAGAAAGACAGTGACTTCCCTCTATCTATGTCTTTCTATCTAAACATGTAACTCCTGTCACTCACATTTGGAGGTTGTTTAACAGACTTTCTCTCAGGATTCTAAACAGTCTCCTCTCGGTACAGTTTACGGTCTCCTCTGAGTGAGGAGTAACAGTCTCTTCCTGCTATACCCAAACCATCACCAGTTGGGATAGGATTTAGTTTGTTATGTATTTATTTATTAACTTCATTATTATTTGTTTTTAAACTACAAACTGCATGTTTGTCATTTTTTAAGTAAGTCTTGGTTCTTTAGGAAGGCATATTTAGAATAAATAGTCTGACCCACACTTTAAAGTCTACCATGGACTTTATCACACAGGAGGCAAGTGCCCACATCCCATGAACAAATGACCATTTACATCCCATAAATATCCACAATAATGGGACTGTTTTCAAACAACATTGTGTGATGTCGCCATTACCCCAGTATTATTCCATGAATAAAGCGGCAAAATCACACCGCTTTTCATTCATGAGAAAATCATGTGAATAAAAAGCTGTGCAATTTTGCTGCTTTATTCATGGGATAATGCCCAGTTAAATGATGATGGCATCTGAAAACAATCCCGTTATTGTGGGATATTCATGGATTTAATGACACGGATATTCATGGGATGCGGGCGTTTGTCTCTTGAGTGATAAGTCTCATGTCTCAATCCCAACTTGTTGATTTAGCAAGACTGAGTATTGAATCAAGCATTGCTAGATAAACTGATTTTGATATTATTAGAAATTTTGCAGATAAAAAAGGCAGAAGAGCTAATTGTATTAACTTCTTAGATTTATCTTTGTTTTGTATGAAGTATATTTTTATCTGGTCATTCTGATGCAAAGGGAATAAAGCATTTATGTACGTTTACCAGTGGTCATATTTAGATAGTCTGAGATTAGTCATCATGTTTAATGATGCTTTTATAGTCATACACCAACAGCTGCGTACTTTGTTCATATTTTACATAACCATATTTTTCTACAAAGAAGGAAAAACTACAACTACCCATGAGTGGAGGCACACTTTTTTCATTATCAAACACACACACACAAAGCACACCATGGGCCTTTGCAGACTGCTAGAAATAGTGCAAATTGAATCCACTTTAAATGCCCTGGCTCAGTGCTAGGGAATCATGGAAATTGTATTTTTTTCTGAGACATTGAGCCTTCTCTGTCAGAGAGCTCTGGTGCCACAATAAACTACAGTTCCCATGATTCCCCAGCACTGAGCCAGGGCAGTTAAAGTGGACTCAATTTGATCTATTTCTGGCAGTCTGCAAAGGCCCAAAGACTGACCATTTCTATTTAGAAGTGAATCTCATTGTTTTCAGTGGAGCTCCAGGTAAGGGGGTATGGCATTAGACTGTCAACAGTTGCAACATCCTCTTCTCCCAAAAAAGCCATCAATCATTTCAAGCCCTACAAGTCAAAAGGGATTTTGTTTTTGTTCAGAAGGATGTGTATATGCATAAACTTTGAGAAAGAAATGACAGCAAAGTCTACAGTCCCTCCAAACACCCCATATTTGCACCTTTTAAGAGATATTTTCCCACACTTCCAAAGTACATGCATGCATCTTGCACAGTCTTTGTGTTTATATCTTAATCTGTGTCATTCTGGATTAATTATGTTACTTCAGCAATTATAACTCAACTAAAATCAGAACTCGTGTTTTTTAATGTATAGGGAAATAATGTCAAACTTTACTCAACCATACTAAGAATGGTTAAAGTGTGTGGAGGGTCACACTGAATAAACAAAACCTATATTAGAGAATACTTAATTAGACACAGAAAACCAGAGCCAGGCATTGTCACAAGTATCAATGGCTAAAAGATTTTTTAAAATGATCTCTTATTAAGTACCAGACTAAAGCTGTGATTTTGAAAAACTATATTAAAGAATATTTTAACTCTCTTACCAATGTTAAAGGGGTCAGATATTATTTAAATCTCTCTCTCTGAAAACCTGATCTATAATGCTCAGAAATCTTCCTTTGTTTGTGTGGCAAAGGCAGGGATTTTGACAGGCAGATAAAAAGCTGATTGTAAAATGTGATGCAAGGTATAGAAGATTAGAATTGGGAAATCAAATTCTTCTAACCTTATGTCCCATAACCTAAAGGCTTTGGGGCCAAACCTTCATCTTTCATCTAGCTTTTTATTTTTAGAATCTGTTTCATTAGTCTTCTCCCTCTTTCCCTCCCATCTTCAACATTTCACAATCTATGTATTTATGCTGTTAAAGCCTCAGTATTCACATGTCATCACATTCATTTTCTAATGTTTGGCTTGTTGTTATTGTGGTATTGATGCTACTGATAGTTTTAAATTAAATCTCATATTGAGTTAGTCAATAGGCAGCACAATAGGTTTTCCCTGGCTTCCTCTCAAGATTTCAATGTTCAAGTAAAGCTAAAATTTGAGATTCCTCACTCCCCTCCTTCCACTGCCACTTGTGAGGTATTGTGGCTCATAGCCCAGTCCTATAGTCTGACTACACTGGAAGCCAAGTCAAAAGGAACAGATGACTGCATCCTAAAATAGGTCCTGAACTTTCCCCACCTCACACACACACACCCAAAAAAGAAAAATCCATACAGGGTTTTTATTATTTATTTTTATTTTAGTATGCACTCTAAGTAGTTTCCATCTGGTTTCCAAGAAATATGACACAGAGACATGGCCAGGCCTGCTTCATTTCGGGAACAGAATCAAATGATATGCCATTATAACTTTCTTTGCCCTACTGGGTTCCTATAGATCAGCTATCAGGAACATTTGTTGTTTTGCACTACAGCTCTCAACCTTTGAGATTGTTCTCAGTTGGAGGGTAAAATATCTAGAGAGCTAGATATATTCTCCACCATTCCTGTAAATTGGGGTATCATATGCCCCTGCAACTATTGTTGGATTGCATCTCCCAGAATTCCTCACCATTGACTATTCTAACTAAGGGGCTTTTGGGACTTACAGTGCAACAATATCAGGAAGGCCACACAACTCCCAGTAGAAAGTTCTTCTTGTTTGTCATTGTCATCATTCTCTGCCTCCGCCTCTTCTCCCTTCCATTACTGCCATTCAAGATGGTTTACAAATTACTAAAACCAGTACAGATTTTAAAATATATTGCACATGTGTGGTCGTGTGGGGATAAGTGTAATTTTAAAAACAATTAAACAAGTCATAGGTCTAAAATCATTTAAAATTAATTAAAAGCAAATACGATATAATAGGCATCACTGAAACCTGGTGGGATGAGTCTCATATTGGAATGTAGGAATAGAGAAGTATAACCTCTTTTTAGGAGAAATAGGCCAAACAGGAAAGGAGGAGGAATAGTATTATATGTCAGGGATGTTTACACCTATGAAGAGATCCAGGATTTAAATCCTGGAAATCAGGTGGAGAGCATCTGGATAAAAATTAAAGGGGAAAGAAATAACAGGGATGTTATTGTGGGAATCTACTACAGACCCCCAAGTCAAACTGAGGAATTGGATGATACCTTTCTGGAACAGATGACCACACACTCAGAAAGGGGAGATACAGTAGTGATGGGTGACTTCAATTCCTTGTCCAAAAGGTGGAAAAGACAACAAGGGGATCAGCTATTTTAGATCTGATCCTAACAAACAGGGATGACCTGGTCAATGGGGTGCAAGTGGTGGGATCCTTAGGTGGGAGTGATCATGTTCTCCTGGAGTTTCTTATACAGTGGAAAGGAGAAGATAGGCATAGTCAAACACTCATTCTAGACTATAGGAGAGCTGATTTCAACAAACTCAGGGAAACACTGGGAATGATCTCATCGTCAGGAATACTAAAGGAGGAGGAGGTTCAGGATGGATGGGAGTTTCTCAAAAGGGAGATATTGAAGGCACAATCTCAAACTGTTCCAATGAGAAAGAAAAATAGGAGATGTCTCAAGAAACCAGGTTGGATGACAAAAGAACTTTCAACTGAACTAAGTTTTAAATGGGAGATGTATAAGAAATAGAAAAGGGGTGAAATCACTAAAGAGGAATTCAAACAAATAGCTAGCACATGTAGGGCTAAAGTCAGGAAAGTCAAAGCACAGAGTGAGATCAGGCTTGCTAGAGGGGTTAAGGACAATAAAAAGGGCTTTTGGGGGTATGTCCATAGCAAAGAGAACAGCAGACTGGAAGAGGGCAAACATTGTCCCCATCTTCAGAAAGGGAAAAAAGAGGATCACAACAACTATTGTCCAGTTAGTCTGACATCAATACCAGGAAAGATTCTAGAATAGTTCATTAAACAGAGAGTCTGTGAATATTTAGAAAGGAATTCCATAATCACTAAAAGTCAACCTGGGTTTCTCAAAAACAAATCATGCCAGACTAATCTGACCTCTTTCTTTGATAAAATTATGAGATTGCTAGATGAAGGGAATGCATAGATGAAGGGAATGCGGTAGACATAGCATATTTTTATTTCAGTAAGGCTTTTGACAAGGTCCCCCATGAAATTCTTGCAAACAAGATAGTAAAATGTGGTCTAGACAATACAACTGTTAGGTGGATTAGTAACTGGTTGACTGAACCCAAAGGGTTCTCAACAATGGTTCCTCTTCGTCTGGAGGGAAGTGACCAGTTAGATGCCATAGGGTTCTGTCCTGGGCCCAGTGCTCTTCAACATTTTTATCAATGATTTGGATGAAGGAATAGGAAGCATACTTCTCAAATTTGCAGCTGACACCAAATTAGGAGGAATAGCTAATACCCCAGAGGACAGGATGAAAATTTAAAATGACCTTAATAGATTAGAAAGCTGGGCCAAAGCTAACAAAATGAATTTCAACACAGAGAAATGTAAGGTACTGCACTTAGGGCAAAAAAAGAAAAAGAAAAAAAAGAAATGCATAGATATAAGATGGGGGACACCTGGCTTAATGAGATTACATGTGAAAGGGATCTAGGAGTCCTAATAGACCACAGGTTGAACATGAGTCAACAGTGTGATGCTGCAGCTAAAAAGGCCAATGCAATTTTAGGCTGCATCAATAGAGGTATAGTATCTAGATCAAGGGAAGTAATAGTGCCATTGTATTCTGCATTGATCAGGCCCCACCTGGAACACTGTGTCCAGTTCTGGGCACCACAATTCAAAAAGGATGGTGAAAAACTGGAGCATGTCCAGAGGAGGGCGACTAGAATGGTGAAGGATCTGGAAACCATGCTCTAAGAGGAATTATTCAGGGAACTGGGTATATTTAGCCTGGAGAAGAGACAGTTAAGAGGGGATATGATAGCCCTGTTTAAATATTTGAAGGGATGTCATATTGAGAAAGGCGCTAGCTTGTTTTCTGCTGCTCCAGAGTATAGAACCCAGAACAACAGATGCAAGCTACAGGAAAAGAGATTCCAGCTCAACATCAGGGGGAACTTCCTGACAGTGAGACCTGTTTTACAGTGGAACACACTCCTTCAGAGTGTGGTGGAGTTTCCTTCTTTGGAGGTCTTTAAACAGAGGCTGGATGGCCATCTGTCAGAGATGGTTTGATTTTGAGATACTGCATGGCAGGGGGTTGGACTGGATGGCCCTTGTGGTCTTGTAAAACTCTATGATTCTATGATCCTAAGCAATACTTTAAAAATCAATAAAACAGCACACTATTAAAAGTCCATCACACTCAGTTCCTAGAAGCCTGGTAAAATATGAAAGTTTTCACTTGCCAGAGAAAGGAGAGCAAGGAGAGTTATCGCAGCTTGACTAGTGAAGGAGTTTCAAAGTATGGTAGCAGCCACTCAAAAGGCCATCTCCCTTAATCCTACCCATCATGCCACCATAGGTTGTGGGACAAGAGAAAGGCCTCTGCTCAAAATCCTAGAGGAAATAAAATAAATGACTTAATTAATGAAATGCAAATGAGTCAAATGAATAGCTAAAAAAGTAATTAAATGATGCTGAAAGAAGCAAAAGTGGATGGGAGGAGAGGCACAGCAGAAGGGAAGATAGTGAGAAGAAATGTACAGACCACTTGGAATTCCCTTAAAACACGGAGTAATAAAATATGTAACTACAAGAGTACCATGCACATAGTACAGCTCCAATGCCACCAAATCTCACCTACCTGGGATACAAAACACATTGACTTGGGTCCAATGAACCATGGAAGCAAAAATGTTCATAGAAGGGAATATTCCCACTCCCTACACTTCCTCAAAAGCAAGATTCCACCTGACAGTTTAGGGGGAAGTGTGGGAGGTTGCTGAAAGAATGATAAAAGCCTAAAACCAATTTTGTCTAGTTCTTTTTAAATTCCACACCTTCCCATGCCCCATTCTCTCCTCATTGGAGCAACCTGACCATCTTACCAGGTTTTCAGAAGGCCTAAGCAGGTTCAGAGTGTAATAGGCACAATTTGGGAATGTTACTTTTTTGGACTACTATTCCTCAAATATTCTAGTCAATATGATCATTGGCCATGCCAATCAAGGATTCTAGGAGTTGTAGTCTCAAAGAGTAACTTTTTCAAGCTCTGAGAGCAGAAGACAGGAGAGTTCAGTTTTGTGGAATTCCTTTTTCTGAGAATTTTCAACATCCAAGCCATTGTTGGAGGATGCTGTTTGGCAGGAAACAGTACACACTGGTCCAACTGGTATGGAAATATAGAGACATCTGTGAGAAGGGGACAACCATACCAGTCAGGGTACAGATAAAGAGGGACTTAAAGTTTGTATGAGTTCAGCAGATGTTCTTTTTTATCATTTCTTGAGAGTCAAATAAAGGAAATCAGGTTTACATTTCTCAACACCCTTACTGCTCTACAAATGTATAGCAACCATATGGTTGTTTTTTTAAAAAGAAAGAAAGAAAACCAGAGACAGCATTCTGCATAACTTACTGTTTTGCATCAAGGAGTTGGTCAAGGACAGTTCAGTACCTTTCATATATTATGCATGGCTTACCAAAGGGCTTGAAGTAATAGATGAATTACTTTAGAGCAGCCGACAGTTTTTCTGAACAGCTGGATCTCAGCAAGACACAGCAAGGAGTACATTTGAGCCCCTGTATAGCCCAAAACTTTATGCTGTTACTTTTTAATAGAATTTGGCACTCAAAATAAAAAGGGCATCTGCAACTAATATATAACAATCCTGTTTACAATGACATTTTCTCTACTTTGCTGAGAGCTCACCCATGAGACAGCCATTGCCAAAGAAAGGGCACTGAAATAAAAGGACAAGAGTAGTTGATTCTCTTGATGCAAAGGCAGAAAGGACAGTGGTAAAAACATAGCAGGACACATAATATGGCAGTGATGGTGAATCTTTTAGGCACCGATTGCCCAAACTAAATGGCCTTTCCAAGCACCCGATGTTACCCCTGTGCCAGAGGCAGGACTTCTGGGGGGAACAGGATTCCTTGGGCAGGATTTCCACTCTATGAGGGCAGGAATTCCAGGGCAGGGCTTCTTCTCTCTCCCCCCCCCCCCCGCCCAACTTTCCTAGGCTTTCAGCTGCCTCTCTGGCACCTTCCTGGGCTTTCAGCTGCTGAAGGCTTGGGACAGTTAGGAGGAGGAGGAATGGGCACACACCTTTTCCTCCTCTTCCTTGTTCCACCTGCCAGGGAAAATGGTTTCTCATGCCAGTAATATGGTATATTTGATAAGATGTGAGAGAGTAAGTGCTCCTCTAGATAAATCAAGAGTCTTGGGAAATGCTAGGATTTGCTCCCTTATAAACCAAGTTTATTTCTGATAGCTAGATGACATTTGCATGCCCCAATATATTTTCAGTGAACTCCAGGTACTTCCAAAGAGTTTTTAATCCCACTCCCCAGGTAGGTTTATTTTTAACTGAGTACATTCCAAAATGAAATGAATGGCTAGTTATTTGTGTGGTTTCTGATGTTTCAGGAGCAGTAAAGATGGCTGCTGCCAAGTAAACACTGCCATTATTTCCAGTTCAAAGATTCAACAGAGATCAAGAGAGACAAAGAGAAATGTTGGACATGATTCTCTATTGTGAGGATGTCTATTAAGACACCAATAAAAGTGTGTGATGCACAATGGACTCTAGGGATGAGCATTGGCAGTCCTGCTGCCCCCTGCTCCATTGCTCTTTCGCACTTTTTTTTTTCCTTTTGTGCCATTTCCTCCTTGAACTATCCAGGCTCATAGTCTGTGCTCCCCTTCTTTCCTGACCTGTCTGCCTACTCTGATTGCCTGATTCCTCGTCATCTCTGCTAATTCACTTCATCCTTGCCAAGGCCCTTCTTTTCCTGCTACACCCTTGTCTGTTGCTCTTTCTCAGCTGCCTATCCAGAATCAGAGTAGGCAGGCAGGTCAAGAAAGAAGGGGAGCACTGATCCAAAGCCCAGAGAGTGCAAGAAACAAGTAGTGCAAATACGAAAACAAGCAACCAAACAAAAAACAAGTCATAAAGGGAGGGGTCATAAATCACCCTCTGTGTCATGCCCTGCTTGGATGAAGACTCAGAGGATAACTCAGAGGAAAAGTCAGAACTTCCTCTGGGCTACGAGCCTACAGCAGAGGAGCCCCAGCCTGGCCCTAGCAGCCCCATTTTGCCAACTCCCATGGAGACTCCAACAGAATCTGTGGTGTCTCAGGAGGCTGCTTCACAGACAAGCCTTCCATTGACATAGCCGTCAGACACGGAAGAAGATCAGGGGACTGTGCCTACCTTTAGTCAGCGTCGAGCCAAAAGGGCAGGCCTCAGGCGCTCAAGGAGGCTTTATGAAAAATGTCGAGGCAATCAAGGTGATCAGCCCCAGCTGAGCTCTGGCAGCTCAGGGATTTAAGCAAGTGTGGAAATGATGCCTTAGTGCCAAAGATTATCTGAGCTTTCTGGCGAAAACCTCTGTCTCTCTCTCTCTCTCCTTGTTCCTTGCCTTGAACCCTGAACTCTTGGCTATCTTGGACTCCTGGTATCCTTGACCTTTGGACCACTGACTACTCTTGGATCTCTGAATCCCTGGACCTTGGACTGTCTTGTTTCTTGACTTCTCTGCAACCTTCAACCTACGGACCATGTTTGACTCTTCACTTGCAGCTCCCTCAGATTGATAACTAGGACTTTGTTGGGACCTTCCCTTGCTTTGGCTATCAGCCCTGCTGCTTGCTTTCCAGGACACTCTGGATGATCGAAATGAGAACAAGACAGATTTCCAGGAATCTGTAGATCTTGATAACATGAGCCTCTTTGAGTCTGAGGAGCTGGAAACTGAGGCAGTTGGAGGCTCGACTCCTTAGCAGGAGCTGACAGACATGGAAAACATAGAAGACACACATGCCTCCTTTTCTGAACACCAAAGAGAGAAATGCAGAACCCAGAGACTATTACGCTGACCTAATTAGACACTTGCATGCTGCCTATACGTCTCCCAGCCTCTCCTAGGCAACTTTGTTGCTTTCAACTCTCCTACTTGACAATTAGCGCCATTTCTTGAAGGTTCCTATTTATACTTTTAAACTGGCACAATTTACAACTCTGATTTACTACTGACTAGCTTTGCTTATCTGGACTACTGCTTTGCTGAATGACTTCTGGACTTCCTGACAACCACCCTGTTGTTATTCCTTCAGTCTTCTGGATAGTCTGAGGGCTCATTCCCACTTACATTCAATCCAGTTTGCAAATCATGTTGACACTGGGTTGCAGATTCGATCAAGGCCAATACGTTGTTTGCACTTCTCTGCAACACCGGGCTTCCCCATTCCTGGTCCCATCAGCAAGGAGGAGCCTCCCCCTCTGTCCCCCTTTTCCGGGACTGGTGGAGGTAATCAGTGGGATCCTCCAGGAGGGGACCAAGAGATCCTCTTGGCCTGGACAAGAAAGGCAGGGGAGCGCCGTCAGAGAGGAGCCTCCCGACCCTGTCAGATGGTGCCCCGTGGCTGCGCCCCCGAGACCGGCATCCCCCAAATGAGCTAAAGGGAAGCTTCCCTTCCCTTCCTTTCCCTCCCCCTGGGTCCTCTCTCTTCTTCCACCACACGAGAGAAAGAAGCGAAAGCCAGCACAGCACCCAGAGCACCCGGGCAGGGCTGAGGAAAGCCGATGAGAAAAGAACAGCCAAAAACTAGTGTCTAAAAAAAGCTGTTCTTTTGTATTTGTCTTGCTTTAATGCAACCCTGACTGCACGCAGTCGGCTCTGAAATGGTTCCCAGTGTGGACGACACACATATAACCCAATCAGCAAATTGGTGTATATCATAGTGGGAATGAGCCCTGAAACTGACCTGGACTAGATCAACCACACACCCACTTGAGCATATTAGCCACTTATTTCCTGCGGCACTTGCTAATCAGAGTACAGAACAGGCAGCCAAGGATGGAAGATAGGAAAGAAGGAGCCTTGATGCAGATGAAGCAAATTAGCAGGGATGAGAAAAAAAATGGAGTAGGCAGGCAGGTCAAAAAAGAAGGAGAGAGTTCAGGGAGCAAGTTGCACCAAATGGTGGGGGGAGGAGAAAAAAAGAACTGCTAAGAAAGCATCTCCACCCCTACTGGTGATCCCTTTATTGGTGACTCCCTCCAGCAGATATTTTTTTAAAAAAAAAATAAAGTGCACATAAATCCAAAGATGCCAGCTTTACACAACTCCTGTAATGCTTTTTTCCCCCTTTGTGTCATGATTCCTGGGTGGTTTGCCTGAGGCGAGGGGCTTTCACACACACACACACACACACACAGAGAGAGAGAGAGAGAGAGAGAGAGATCTTTAAACCACCCTGGAACCATTTTCAGTGGAACAGCAGGGTAAAAATTGTTCAAATGAATAATGAAAATCTCAACTAATCTGACCCTGGCAAAAGTGGGAAGGAACTGATAGGTATAGAGTATTTGTGAAATAGTATTTAGTATCTAGTTAATGATTTCTCTGACATTCATCATTAAACTTAAGCAGCTAGAATCTATAAGCAGCTACAATCCAAGCTTAGCTGAGGGATGGCAAAATGCTAACATATATTATCACCATGCTACTGCAGCTGTTGCCAACAGCACTACTGCTGCCAAATTTCGCTAAGACAGCTGAAGGCACCACAGACATCTCCTGTGTTGATCTTCTGGGGATAAAATTTATCCAGCTTGAGCCAGTTCTGAAATCATTATTGCTGAAATTACTAGCAGTGACCAAGAGCTCCTTCATATGCCAAATTCCAGTTTTTAATCAATACTATAGACTTTAAAAGATTACTTTTTATATAAAAAATCTAATGGGCCTATATATCATTGAATTTTGTTTTATGAAGGTGTGTCATAAACACCAAGATAGTGGACCACTGATATTTTGCAGTGTTGGAGTCATGTGAGGACACAGCTAAATAACTGATATCTGGTAATTTGTGCACTTAAAAAAAAATCTGTTTACATTACTATTTTCTTTTGCTTTGCCATTTAGTTTTTGTTAAAAAAAACCCTAATTCTTCCCTTTTAATTCTATTTTTCAATGAAAATGGGAAATAATTGCCTTGTGAGGTTGCAGTCTTCCTAGGAGTAAGCCATGAACCTTACTGACATTGATTTTTTAGGATACATCATGATCAGTATTACACTCATCCCTCCACATTTGTGGCTTTGATTTTTGCTGATTTGATTATCCACAAATTTTTATTAATATGTTCTCTCTAGGAATATCTAGGTCCTCCATGCAACTCCATGATCAACTTTAACCAAAAGTTGCACTGAAGGACCTAGAGATTCCTAGAAAGAACATACAACTAGGCATTTGTAGGTCTTCCAGTGCAATGCTATGGTCAATGTCTGGGATATGTTGACCACAGGGTTGCACTGGAGGACCTAGAGATTCCTAGAGAGATGTTCTCTCAGGTAAAAACATAGAGTTTTTGTTATTTCCAGTTTTTCCACATTCATAGTGCCCTGTGACCTTAACCTCAGTGAATGTAGAGGAACAAGTGTACACTGTCTAACAGTTTGTAGCTGTGTTTGTTATCTCTTTCATGGTTTGAAAGCGTTAGGTTAAACTGATATTGGGGCTCTGCAGATGGTACAAAGTGCCATTTTGGAGCCAGGGAAGGGGAGGGGCAGCCGGACACCAGATGCCCAAACCCCTTTCTGAGGACATCATCAGAGCACCCACCAGTGCACACGATGAGCGCTCTGATGACATCCTTCCGGCACAGCATCCAGACATGCTGCATCAGAAGAAACGCAGAAGAGGCGCGTGCCGCCTCTTCCGGTGCCCTTTCTGGCATTTCAGGAAGGAGTGCTATTTTAGTGCTCCTTCCAGGGCTGGCAGAAGGGTGAATTGGGGCCAAGGCGTGTGGCAGCCTCAGCCCCAATCCTCTGCTTTTCAGGATGGCCCACGGCCGCCCATCTGCAAAGACCCATTTTTAGTCAGAAAATGAAACCATCCTACAATTGGTCTAATTAAACTAGGAAAGCCTTATTTCATATTATTTTCATATCAAGCTGAAATCTAACACAGGCTGCTGCTACACTGCAGAGTTAATGCAGTTTGACACCACTTTAAGTGCCATGGCTCTATCCTATGGGATCCTGGAATGTGTAGCTTGTTTTGGCACCAAAGCTCTCTGACAGAGAAGGCAAAATATTTCACAAAACTACAGATCCTAGAATTCCATAACATTGAGCCATGGCAGTTAAAGTGGTATAGGTGCAGGAGATTATTGCACTAAAACTTTACCTGACTGCACCCTAATGGGGTGCAGCTGGGAGGCAGGATACAGTCAGGAATTATTACACATAATTATTGGCAATAATCTTTGAGAACTCCTGGAAAACAGGAGAAGTCCCAGTGGACTGGAGGAGGGCAAATGTTGTCCCCATCTTCAAAAAGGGGGAAAAAGAGGATCCCAACAATTATCGTCCAGTTAGTCTGACATCAATTCCAGGAAAGATTCTGGAGCAGATCATTAAACAGAGAGTCTGTGAACATCTGGAAAGTAATTTCATAATAACAAAAAGTCAACATGGGTTTCAGAGAAACAGTTCATGCCAGACAAATCTGATCTCTTTTTTTGATAAAATTACCAGCTTGGTAGATGAAGGGAATGCTGTGGATATAGTATATCTTGATTTCAGTAAGGCCTTTGACAAGGTTCCCCATGACATTCTTGCAAACAAGCTGGTAAAATGTGGGCTGGACAAAGTAACTGTTACATGGATTTGTAATTGGTTGACTGGCCGAACCCAAAGGGTGCTCAACAATGGCTCCTTTTCAACTTGGAAAGAAGTGACCAGTGGGGTGCCACAGGGCTCTGTCCTGGGCCCAGTGCTATTCAATTTCTTTATCAATGACTTGGATGACGGTATTGGGGGCATAGTTATCAAATTTGCAGACGACACCAAATTAGCAGGAGTAGCTAATACTCCAGAGGACAGGATCAAAATTCAAAATGAATTGAATAGACTAGAAAGCTGGGCCAAAGCTAACAAAATGAAATTCAATGCGGAGAAATGTAAGGTACTGCACTTAGGGCGGAAAAATGAAAAGTACAGATATACGATGGGGAACACCTGGCTGAATGAGACTACGTGTGAAAGGGATCTAGGAGTCCAGGTAGACCACAAGTTGAACATGAGTCAACAGTGCGATGCAGCAGCTAAAAAGGCCAATGCAATTTTAGGCTGCATCAGTAGAAGTATAGTGTCTAGATCAAGAGAAGTAATAGTGCCACTCTATTCTGCTTTGGTCAGGCCTCACCTGGAATACTGTGTCCAGTTCTGGGCACCACAATTCAAAAAGGATGTGGAGAAACTGGAGCGTGTCCAAAGGAGGGCAACTAAAATGGTGAAAGGTCTGGAAACCAAGCCCTACAAGGAACGACTTAGGGAGCTGGGGATGTTTAGCTTGGAGAAGAGAAGACTGAGAGATGATATGATAGCTGTGTTTAAATATTTGAAGGGATGTCATATTGAGGAGGGAACAAGCTTGTTTTCTGCTGCTCCAGAGACTAGGACCCGAAACAATGGATGCAAGCTGCAAGAAAAGAGATTCCACCTCAACATTAGGAGGAACTTCCTGACAGTAAGGGCTGTTCGACAGTGGAACACACTCCCTCGGAGAGTAGTGGAGTCTTCTTCCTTGGAGGTCTTTAAGCAGCGGCTGGATGGTCATCTGTCGGGGATGCTTTGATTGGGAGTTCCTGCATGGCAGGGGGTTGGACTGGATGGCCCTTGTGGTCTCTTCCAACTCTATGATTCTATGATAATTCACCACCAATTCTGCTGGCCAAGTGCAACCCAGCTATAGCCCGAGTCCCAGGAGCACTCAGCAAGCCTCTTTTCAAAGTCAGACTTTGAAAAGAGGTTTGCTGAGTGCTCCTGGGACCTGGGCTGGAGCTGGGCTGCACTCAGCCGACAGAATCGGTGGCGAATTATGTGCAATAAGTCTCACATGTATCTTGCCTGCTGGTTGTACCCCATTAGGGTGCAGCTGGGTTAAATGTTAATGCAATAATCTCCTTCGCCTCAGTCAACCAAGTTTGTTCTAGCAGATGTGCTGCCTGAAAGTGAAAAGACAGAACTGGTTCTAAGCTGCCTGCATACAGATGCCTCCCATCACCCCCCTCTTCAGTACCAAACAAAACTGGGCTCCTGGCAGCTTATCTGCCAAGTAACAATATACATGAGTGTTATATGTAGATTCCATCAAGCAGGGAACATACACTGTGGCTCTTTGATCTATGCTGCTCATTAACATCCTACATGGCCTCAGGAAGTTGTTGCTTTGATTTCCATTTGATTTTGTTCAGTATATTTGAGTTTGTGGGATGTTTTGATTGTCTCCTCAATATTTTTACTCACAAAACTGCATCTTGTAAAGCTGCCATCTGCACTTTAAATAAGTACCAGAGTTTTCCACCCAGGAGATTTGCTGGGCTTGAAGAAACACTGAATCAAATGCACACCATGTTTCAAAGCAGAAGCAGGGGAAGGAGGGAAAACAAGCTGTTTTTGTAGATCAGTTTGCATGAAAATGTAAACATCCCTACCCTGTGACTTTGCTCATATGACAGTTTCATGCATACACATAAGCTCAACAGCCACATTCAAAGTTTAGGTTCTTGTTTCTAACTTTCTTCCTAATTTCATCCTTACTTTAAAATAAATGTGGGGAAAATATAAGAAAGAAGGGTTATTGTGGCCCTCTGGCAGTTTCACAACTGAAGGGGGATATGAATGGCACCTTCCAACTCTGTGGTTTATTGCCCACCAAATATTTGAACTTCCATGTCAGAAGTGAATTGCAGAATCAATTTGAATTGATGCAAAGTTCACACTATATTTTCCATTACTGAATGCCTCCATGTCTATTTAACACAGTTCTCATTCACACCCACTTTTGCACTGGAACAAAATGGATTTGCAATCTTGGATATGATCGATCCATCCCAGTTCTTTTTTTCTAAATGTCAATCATATGATGTACAGGATTGTGGCCATGTGCATCAACTGTCACTATTTTTGTGGGCCTCTGTATGTGTATGTGTTTATGTATGTGTGTGTATGTGTACTACTACTACTCCTTCTCCACTTAACCACTGATCCAATCAGAAAAATACATGCACCTTCCTCCTCACTCCACCCCCCCCCACCGGAAATGGGCTGCTGGAAGCAGAGAGAGTGCAGGGTGATTTTTATTTCTATGGGTGCAACAGCTGATGGAGTCAGAAAACCACACACACACCTTCATCCCCAGGGGGACTTTTATTTCTATGGGAGCAACAGCTGATGGAGGGCATAATCCCCCATGCAGCCCACAAATGCAACCATCTTTGGGATTAATCCCTCATGCCACCCTCGGGAGCACCCATGCCAGGGGAGAATTCCCACCATGGCACCCGTGACTCTTCCCGTAGACCCACACAAATACAACAATGTGCAGATAATGTCAAATTATTTTTTTTAAAAAAACCACATCACATCATGATTCCATAGGACCCCCCCCCCCCCAGCTTTCCCAATACCTGGGACAGGCACCCATGGATCAATGCATGCCAGGATAGGAAGGCATTTCCATCATGGAACCTATTACTCACTCTCATGTTCCCACAGAATCACATAAACTATCATTTAAAAAAAAAAACCAACACACTACAGCATGCCCCCCTCACAGAAACACCCCGCCATTTGCCCTACCTCTTGAAAAATTTCTGACAGAACCAAAAAACAGCAGTGCAGTTTGATTGGGACCACAGTGTATTTAAAGGGATCACTTGGCTGTGATGGAAATTGAAATGCACAGTCCCACAGAAGCCCAACAACAGCCCCACAGCAATGTGGAGAGGGGGAGAAATAACAGTTTGCTCAAGACCTGTGGTGAGATGCATACCACCCCTCTGCCCACCCTCTCTGTCCATTGTCCCTTCCCTCCAGTGTGCCCCAAATGTGATCGGTAATGCATTCACACTTGTTCAACACAATGTAATCTGGTTCTTTTCAAAAGAAACAAAAGATTCATTTCCAAAAGACCTGATTCTTTTGGAATTGTACCAATTCACCCCAATTCAGAATGAACACATTTGGATCTGAAATCGATTCAAGTGCAGACGAGGTGCATATAAACTGGTTTTAGCCGATCTGCAATCATAGTGTGAATCTCCCTACAGCCAGAGAGACAATAAATGACCCTGGAGGGAACCCCTACAAGCAATGAATGGATTCCTCCAGACAGTCAATATCCACATATCAGAACAAGGAGTGGGAGTACTTTATCTCCCTGTTATGAAACTCATCAAAATGATCCATATTCTTTGTCCATTTTTCAGAGCATTAGATTGGCAGAATAGCAGAAGCTAAGGTGGGCACCAAACTCACTTCATCTTTTTGTTCTCTATTTCTACTTTAGCTGTAATTCTACATTTTGCCTTGATGTCAGATGTGTGATGATGTGTAAGCAGCCTCATTCTTATGCCCAACAATTACAAGAGTTCAAACATGACATAGAGCTAAATGGAGTGGGAAGGGGAAGATAGAAAAGAAAGAAAGAATCCATTAGTGGCCTAATACTGTCAATTGTTGCTGACATCGGCTCTCTAGAGATCCCCAAGTCCTTTTGCTTGAGTTGGCAAAGCACCAGAGTTTGAATGTGGGACTTCATCATCCATGCAAAGGAAGTCCCTGGATACTGAAGTGTATGTAACTGTTCCTTTATGAACAGAAGGTAATAGAAGGGGGCACCCAACCTTGAGAAATATACTTTCTGGTGCTGAGAGGTGAAAAAGCAATTGAAACTTCACAAAGCCAGAGATGAAGATTAAATTCATGTTATAAGACAATGCCAAACACAAGATGAAAGGCAGGATGGGGGCTTGATTTTGTTGTTCTTGTTGTGTCACATGTTTTCCATATTACTAGTGAGGAACATATATGGCTTGACTATGACTCCCTTCTGCCATAGCCAGCATATCCACTAGTAAGGGAAAGTGGGAGTTGCAGTTCCACATCTGGAAGGCCATATGTTTCCCACTGTTCTGCATGATGCATGGAAAATTTCAGTGGGATTAAATTGTTCAATAATGGGAAAAAAAAAAAGAAAATCTCATATGCAAGAATGGTGAAAAATATTCAGATGACTGAGAGTAAAACTATGGGGAAAGTTTTCTTCCTTATGTTACTATCTGAGGAACACATCAAGAGTGGACATATTTATTTACACAATTAAAGTAATTTAAACACTGTTCACTTAGTTACAATATGCCATCCACTGCCATAGGATGTGGCAATGATTATCATCCAGGATGGCTTTTAATAACAATTAGACAGAAACAGAGAGGATATAGCTATCAGTTTCTGGCTTCTAGTTAAGGCAGCTATACATAGTCCCTCTGGAATCATCTCTGAACACCACTTTCTAGGAACAGCAGCAAGAAAGAACTATTGCTCTTGTGTTCTGCTTGTAGACTTCCCCTAAGCATCTGGCTGGGTGCTTTTGAGCAACATCTAGTTTTATCTTTTATCTATCATTTTATCTTCTTTAAAGAGAAATCAGCTCCTCCACTGGACTGGTTCAAGATATTTTGTTTCCAAGGGCAATGAGGAAGATGGTGCCCCTCCCATTCCATCTAAAAACTTAAATGGTCAGTAGGATAGCATCCTCCATTGTAGATACCTGAAGGTAGCAAGATAGCTCAGGGGTCACAGGGTGGGATTGTTGGCCCAATCCAGTCTCCTGAAAAACATTGCTGCTACCTCCAAGCCTAAGGGGATTACCTCAGTTTGCCTAATGGTAAACTCAGCCCTTGATCTTTGCCACTGAGATGGTAAGTGAGGATGGCCACTCTCTCTCTCTCTCTCTCTCTCTCTATATATATATATATATATATATATAGAGAGAGAGAGAGAGAGAGAGAGAGAGAGAGATTTCTAACAAGGGCAGTCTAGTGATTGGTGATTGTCCTGGAACACCAGGTCTCTAAAAGGAGCCCTTTGGGGTGGATGGAGGGTCTGGAGAAGAGAAACAGTCTGGTGTTGTTTGTTCATCTCCACTATGAGCCTCAAACACAACAGACTTGTGAAATATTTGTTGTGGAATTGTTATTTCCTTCCAAAAAAAAGAGAGAGAGAGAGAGAGAGAGAAGAAATCCTAGTCTTGCTTACTGTTTGCTAAAAGAATCTAAATATAAAACTTGACTGGGGTCTTGGAGGACCATGATGACTTCAAATATTTGGAAAATGTTTCTTAGGGAACATGGGCAGGCTCTGCATCAATATCAACACAGCACAGTGTGATTAAAAAGCAAACACAACATTTTACCAATGGATACCTGCTGCTGAGAGTCTTGGTGCTCTCAGCTGTGACAGGGCCAGCCACTAATTTAACAGAAAAGTGGTTTATATTCTGGATTCAGCCTAGGTTTTTCAAACAACCTCAAGGGATGATTAGTATCAAAGATGGCAATGCCAACTATCTTCTGGAGCTGCATTTTGTGTTCTCATAGTAGCATTAGGAACTGTGTACACAGCAGCAATTGTTTTATCACTTTGATGTAGCAACTGAACATAAGCAATGGTATGGGAAGCGACTGTTTTGTGTATGATTCATGTTCCCAACGCCCAGCAGGGTGATCCATACCACAAGCAAATCCTGTTTGCTGTCTAAGGATAGTTGTATCTCTAGCTAGCTTTATCTGCCCAGAACACATTGTATACCTTCTAAGATAGAAAACAGTGGGGTTTTGGGGGTTTTTGTTTGTTTGTTTGTTTGAGGACTTAAATTCTAAATTGTATTAATCCCATCATCAGCACTATGGGACTTTCTTCTTCTTTCTGAAACCCTCCAGAATTTCCCCCAAATCTGCTCCAGAGAGGGGGTTTTTTTTTGGTTTTTTTTTTTTGGTTTTTTTTTAGCAATCTGAATTGGTGAAGGCTTCCAAGGCACCAGGTGGAGGAGAATCTCCCATCCCTCTTCTGCTGATGAAAACTGTTTCCTGAACTACTCTGCTGGATTTTGAGCAACAGTTTTATTTCTTATGTGAAATGTATTTGATTTTCTATTACTACAGTTATTAACCTCTCTCACCATACATGACACGTTGTGTCCAGCTAGATGTTACTGATGTTTGTATTAGCTGGTTTTAAAAATTGATTTTTTTCTTCCATATTATTTGTTATGGTTGGCTATATAATGAACTGAGATTGATGGACCAACAGAATTTTTCTCCATTTATTATTATTATTATCCCGCCCCTCTGCTGAAGCAACTGGAGCGGCTTACAACATTAAAATAGCATAAAAGATGCAGTACAAATCTCAAATCAAAAATCCCAGAACCCACACACTCCTTAAAATAGTATTAAACAATAAAATAGTTAAGACATACTTAAAATAAGTCACAATGACAGAGCAGACAATGACAATAGCTGCAGCAGAGAATAGGAGAATAAAAAAGAAGAGCTAACTCTTAAGTCCGGGATACCTAATCCGGAAAGGCTTGCCAGAAGAGATCCATCTTAACAGCTTTTTTAAAGCTGTTTAAGGTGGTGATATGACGGATCTCGTCCAGCAGGCCATTCCATAATTTGGGAGCGGTTGCAGAGAAGGTCCTCTTGGAGGTAGCGGACAACCTAGTTTTTATAGGCTGCAGCAGATTCCTCCCAGAGGACCATGGGAGGAGGCGGTCCCAAAGATAGGTTGGACCCAAGCAATTTAGGGCTTTAAAGGTAATAACCAACACCTTGTACTGTGCCCAGAAACTAATGGGCAGCCAGTGAAGAGACTTTAAAACTGGCATTATATGGTCTCTTCTTGATGTTCCCAAGACCAGCCTGGCTGCCAAGTTCTGTACTAATTGGAGCTTCCGGATCAAGCACGAGGGTAGCCCCATGTAGAGCGCATTACAGAAATCAAGGCAAGAGGTTACCAGCACATGCACTACAGTTTCAAGGTCCCTAGCTTCCAGGAAAGGGCATAACTGGTGTATCAACCAAAGCTGATAACAGGCACTCCTAGCAGTCTCATTTACCTGATTAGTCATCTGGAGCGACGGGTCTAGGAGGACCCCCAGACTGTGAGCACAGTCCTTAGACGAGAGTATGACCCTATCCAGGACTGGAGGTTGTATCCCAATACCTAGTTTTGGGGCTGCTACTGTAAGTTCCTCCATTTTATCTGGATTCAGTCTCAATCTGTTTTTCCTCATCCAGTCCATTACTGCCTTAAGACAGTCATTGAGAAGAGAGACACCATCTGAATGTATAGCTGAGGACCGAGACATGGAGAAATATATCTGGGTGTCATCAGCATAATAATAACACCCTGCCCCATGTCTCTGAATGATCTCTCCCAGCGGCTTCATATATACGTTAAATACATTCAGGGACAGGATGGCGCCTGGTGGGACACCACAATTAAGCTCTTTCCTTGAAGAGTGACTGTCCCTAAGCAACACCCTCTGGAATCTGCTCGAGAGGACAGAACAGAACCACTGCAATGCAGTGCCTCCAATTCCTAACCTACTCAGGCAATCCAAGAGGATGATATTATCTATTGTATCAAAAGCCACTGAGAGGTCTAGGAGTACAAACAGGGTCTTAATACCCCTGTCGATGCCCAGATGAAGGTCATCAGCCAAGGTGACCATGGCAGTCTCAACTTCAAATCCTGTCCTAAAGCCAGATTGAAATGGGTCTAGATAATCGGTTTCCTCCAAGACAGTTTGGAGTTGAAGAACAACCACCCTCTTGATCACTTTGCCCAAGAAAGTAGTAAAGAGACTGGCCTATAGCTGTTCATATCCAGGGGGTACAAGGATGTTTTTTTCAGAAGCAACCTAACTGCCACTTTTTTCAAGCAAGATGGAACATAACCTTCTCTGAGGGATGCGTTGATGATGTCCCTAAGAAACATCCTCAAAGCATCCCCCCCCCCAAACAGCCAGCCATGATGGGCAAGGATCGAGAGGCAGGTAAGGAACTTGTCCACATCACTGGTACTCACAGATTGAAACCAAGCCAGTATAATTCCATTAACAGAGCTGCTGGACACCTCATCAGTTGATTCTGTTACAACACTGGCATCTAAGTCAATGAAATCTAAATGTAAAAGATTTTACTAATTTTACATATATAAGTCCAGTGGCATTCAAGCTGACTAAACTGCTTAGCTGGCACATGCACAAACATTCTTTAAAGTTACTTCTCTGGACTGAAGCTGATGCATGGAAGTCATGTAGTTTCAATTAATTCCTCTTTACAATTACTAAGGTATAACTGAAGTTACCTTTCATTTGTAACTTAACATGAGATAACATCACCTTTTCATGGTACAACTGCAATTGTTTTACTTGGGCCGCCCTGAGAAGCAGTGGATTGGGGCCGAGGCTGTCCCACACCTCGGCCACAATCCAATCTTTTTCTGGCCCTGGAAGGAGCGCTAAAATAGTGCTCCTTCCTCAAGGCATGGAAAGGGCACTGGAAGAGGCAGCGCGCACCTCTTCAGCATCTCTTCCGTTGCAGCGTGTCCGGACACTGCGACGGAAGGACATCATTGGAGCGCCCACCATGTGTAATGGCAGGTGCTCCGATGATGTCCTCAGGAAGGGGTTGGGGTGCTCAGCGTCCAGCTGCCCCTCCCCTTTCTTGCCTTGAAGACGGCGCTTTATGCCGTCTGCAAAGCCCCTTACTTTTATAGTATGAGGGATGTGTAGCTTCACTGGTTATTTATGATTTGTCCCTCATTGCTCATTTATGTTTGGTGCAGACCAAACCTGTAGCATTCTGATGGGCATTTTTGAGCTCAAAACATAAACTATATAATCATTTTTATATAATGAGGACGTTTAAAGTTACTTCTATAAAAATATAACAATAATGGTAACAAATTATTTCATGGCCCTTGGAACTTTAAATTATTATTTTTAAAAGTCATTTACTTATTGATTGAAACATAATTGATTGATGTGAATGTCAAGCTGTGTTAAAATCAAAGACAGGTGAATACCATTTTCCTGCTCTGAACACATTGATTTGAACACCTTACAAAGTATCTTCACTAATAGATCAGGGTTTGTTTGTTTTTTCAATTATTACTTGCAATCATTTTATGTGGCTATGGTTTTCCATCCAGAACTAAAGACTACCTTGTTCTTTGTTCTAGATGTTTTTGTTTTGACCAGAGTGGCAACTACATATCCACACTGCTCACAAACATCACTTCTGCTCAGAAATATTATATTCTAGAGTGCATGCTTGTGGAACCATAGCACAGCAGTTCTCTTGGCTTACTTTTCTTCATGATACATAATGGACACCTTCAGCACACATGCACCAACATTACAAACTAGTTGTTGCTGTTGTGTGCCTTCAAATCATTTGTGATTTATGACAACCTTACAGTGAACCTGGTTTTCTTGGCAAGATTTGTTCAAAGGAGATTTGCCATTGCCTTTCTCTGAGGCTGAGAGAATGTGACTTACCTAAAGCCACCCAGTGGGTTTCATGGCCTACCAGGGAATTGAACCCTGGTCTCCAGAGTCATAGTCCAACATTCAAACCACTCTGTCACTAAGACAAATAGGGATTTTTTGTTGTTGTTTTAAAAAGGAATGATTGGTGTTATACCCATCTTACAGATAGTAAAGTGAGACAGAGAAGTGGCTACTTCTCCTGAGCTCATATCAGTTGATCGAGAAAAGGAATCTTAACGAGAGGTTTCCCAGGACCAAATCCAACTTTCTTCTCACAAGACTTGCAAATCAGCACAAAATGTTATGGGTACTGCCCGATTTTAATCTTCTCAGCCAACTGCAAGAACTAAAGTCTATACCATAACCACCCCAAATAATGTGGCTGTGAGTGCTACATAAATGCATGTAATAAGTAGCCGACACTAAAGATAAGAACACTAGAAGTCTTGCCAAAATCCTTCTTTGACTAAATTGTGTTAAAAGATTGCATTCCAGCAACAATACATTTACCAAAAAATGCCCAGAAGATCTGTGCCCAAACATCAATTTGTAAAATGTCCATGCTACTCTGATTTTACTTGAAAAAATGTTAAAATGAGGACTAGAATTCCAATTCCTCCTTGATTCATACCAAGGAGACATAGATCGTTTCTCACTTTGTTTGTAAAGAAATACAGCTGGAGGACGTGACCAAGCAACACATTGTTTTAAGATGAGGGACATATGTTAAACATAAAGTACTTTGGATGTCATGGACTTTCTCCATTGACTAATGTGAAAACATTGGAAGCCATCTGTTTCTGGGGCAAAGCAGATAAGTAATGAATTTCATAGGCGAAATGGCCAAGAATTTGCTATTTAATTTTATAACTGCTATACTCATCACTTTGTACTATTACAGAAATTCTACCATTCATGAGATCAACTGTGAACTTATTATTCACACCAGAGCCCCTTTTAAGCAAAATCCCAAGGTCACTGATTTTTTTTTCCCACCAGGAAATTTTAACCCATTTCTGGAAAATATTTTGTGCCTATTTTACAAACTGATGTTTTTGAATTATTTTCCATTGTCTAAACAACTTGTCCACATTTTTTTTCAAATGTGCATATTGCTGTAATCATTTTTTTAAAAAAAAAATTAAGCAAAATCCATTCTTTCATCTTATTTCACAAATTCAACAAGTTTGGAAATGTGCAGAATTTCAAATACAAATTCGTGTGTTGAGTAATCTTACCATCAAGTGTGAATCCAACAAATTTTTAATTAATCCATCCCTATTTGCAGATGGAGGACAGGACTGAGGCTGAGAGACTATGGGGGGCTGCAAACGGGCGGCACACAGCCGCCCCAGGAAAAAGCAGATTGGGGCTGCAGCTACCCCATGCCACAGCCCTAATCCTCCCTTTTGCCACCCTGAAAAGAGCAGCAAAATGCTGCTCCTTTCAGAGGCAGCAAAAGGGCACCCTAAGAGCTGGTGCACAGCTCTTCATCGCCCCTTCCAGCATAGCACATCAGGACACCGTCAGCATGGGGTTGGGGTGGCTGGTGTCCCATCTCTGCCTCCAGGTCTGCCCTTTGGGCTGGTCTGTAGAGGCCCTATGTTTGTTTGGGTTCCTAAAATCAGCAAGTAAATGCAAAAATTTTAAAAAGACATACCAGTTCAAAGCTCAGTCTATTTAACTTTCCTGCTATACTCCATTGCTAGTGTAGAGTTCTACCTAGCCTCCTAGTACAATATATAATTCTTTAAGGTATCAGACTAGATCTTGTATCAGAAGGAGATGGGACATAAAGTTCCACTTGGGTGGAAAATATGTCCCTTTTTCTCACTGACATCTGCAAAACCATACCTAATAAATGCCACTCCCCACCCCACATAGCCATTTAATGACCAGGTGAGAATGGTGGTGGAGAAGTGTCTAAGTATGTGGGCTGTTGCTGGTTGCAGAGTGATGACATAGTTCTTCTAGATCTATGGAGGACCCTGAGAGGTCCTGGATACTGTCTTTTCACAGTGCATCCCGATAAAGTCACATAGCAGGGCACTTTGTCATCACCACCATGGCCAGTTGCTCTCCACCGAAGAAGAGAAAGAGGCAAAGGAGAGGGAAAATTCCAGCCTTCACAATGACCCCCCAAAAGAGACATGTATAGATGTAAGTTGGATTTAATGCCTGCATATGTCAGCTACTGTAGCATAGTGGTCTGATTGTTGGACTATGGACGTTATCACACGCGGGCCACAAAGCGAAAAGAAAGTGAAAAAGAATCAATCCGGAAATAAACCGAAATAAACCCTACATTACGAAAATGGCTATCAGACGCAAGTAGCATCATTTCACAATTAAGGAAAGCTCTCCTGGAAACTGTATTTGCCATTCACACACAAGTGAGAAAATCCCGTACTTGTGCTAGAAATGCTCTTCTAGCACATGCACAATACAGCCGCAGCTGTCACTTGCCGCGGCTGTCACCCCTTCCCAAGTCGTCCTCGGTGCAGCCGGCCCTCCGTACGGCCGGCACTCCGAGGAAGACCTCCCGCCGCAGCGTTCTCTGAGGAGGTCCTCCTCGGAGAGCCAGCTCTCTGAGGAGGTCCTCCTTGGAGCGCAGGCCCCACACAGGGTCGGCACTCTGAGGAGGTCCCCCTCAGAGAGCCAGTGCTCTGAGGAGGTCCTCCTTGGAGTGCAGGCCCCGCACAGGGTCGGCACTCCAAGGAGGTCCCCCTTGGAGAGCCGGCGCTCTGAGGAGGTCCGCCTAGGAGCGCAGGCCCCGCGCAGGGTTGGCGTTCCAAGGAGGTCCTCCTCGGAGAGCCAGTGCTCTGTGGAGGTCCTCCTTGGAACGCAGGCCCAGTGCAGGGTCAGCGCTCCGAGGAGGTCCCCCTCGGAGAGCCGGCACACTGAGGAGGTTCTCCTTGCAGCACAGGCCCCGCGCAGGGTCGGTGCTCCGAGGAGGTCCTCCTTGGAGAGCCAGCTCTCTGAGGAGGTCCTCCTTGGAGAGCCAGCTCTCTGAGGAGGTCCTCCTTGGAGCGCAGGCCCCGCGCAGGGTTGGCACTCCAAGGAGGTACCCCTCGGAGAGCCGGTGCTCTGAGGAGGTCCTCCTCGGAAGGCAGGCCCCGCGCAGGGTCGGCACTCCGAGGAGGTCCCCCTCAGAGAGCCGGTGCTCTGAGGAGGTCCTCCCTGGAGAGCCAGCTCTCTGAGGAGGTCCTCGTTAGAGCGCAGGCCCTGCGCAAGGTCCAAGGAGGTCCCCCTCGGAGAGCTGGTGCTCTGAGGAGGTCCCCCTCGGAGAGCCGGTGCTCTGAGGAGGTCCTCCTTGGAGCGCAGGCCCCGCGCAGGGTCGGTGCTCCGAGGAGGTCCTCCTTGGAGAGCCAGCTCTCTGAGGAGGTCCTCCTTGGAGCGCAGGCCCCGCGCAGGGTCGGTGCTCCGAGGAAGTCCCCTCAGAGAGCCAGCGGTCCGAGAAGGTCCTCCTTGGAGCACAGGCCCCGCGCAGGGTTGGCGCTCCGAGGAGGTCCCCCTCAGAGAGCTGGCGCTCCAAGGAGGTCCTCCTTGGAGAGCCAGCTCTCTGAGGAGGTCCTCCTTGGAGCACAGGCCCCGCCCCGCGTAGGATAATGGCGGGGAAATGCGCCATAATATGTATTTGGTGATCAGACTTACGGCAAATGCGAAATGATTCCTGTCGCACAATTGCAATTCCTGAAGAAACCGAAATTCAAAAGATCTCAGTTCTTTCCACTTTCTGTTGGGGTTCTGTCGGGGTTCTGTGCGACGTCGTGTGGAAACACGGGAAAATAATACGTATTAGGTCAGGATTTTGTTTGGATTCTGTTTGGATTGGGCCCCGTGTGATAACGTCCTATGACTCTGGAGACCAGGGCTTAATTCCCAGCTCAGCCATGAAACCCACTGTGTTGCTTTGGGTATGCCACATGCTCTAAACCTTAGGAAAAGGCAATGACAAACGTCTTCTGAAAAAATCTTGCCAAGAAAATTATATGATAGATTTAGCTCAGTGTAGCAGTAAGTCAGAAGGACTTGAAGGCACACAGCAACAACAACATGTCACAAGCAGGATAGCATTTCTTGCTGAGAGAATAACAGTGAAACTGATTCCTCCTCCCTCTTGCTGCCTGCTGGATCTCCTGAAGTCTGAATTGGAGATATTATGGGAGAGGAGAGGCAGGATGTTGGAGTGGAAGGAGAACTTTAATTTCACAAGAAGTAGTTGTCTCCACACTGCTTCCAACATTCACCCCCCCCCCAAAAAAAATTGTAAAATCAGGATCAAAATGAAAAAGTGATTTAAAAGGTTCCTGATTTTTTCAAAGTAAATCTAGCCATTCCTTCCCCAGTTTTTTTAAAGTTATTTTATTCATACCACTCAGTACTACTTCCAAAGAAGTAGGTTTATATCCACAAAAATCATGCAAAAATAAAAAAACAGTCTCAAAAGGTGCTGCCACATTTTTATTCTCCCTCTTCCTTCCTCCTTTTTCATTCATATGAGCAATTTCAGTAATTCCCAAGTATACTCCTGCATGGAAAGAAATAATATTTTTGTGAACTAGGAGCTCTTGATTATCATCCACAGCAGCTTCTTTGTGCTTTTATTGGGAATGTGTTATCCAGCTTTGAAGATCATAGAAATTGCTGATAACCAATACAAATGAGCTTCTGTCTCATGCCAGACATTTGCTTGTGCAGAGAGGGCTGGATTGACTTACATAGAGCAGTAGCAGCAGCAGGATGACAAAATGGCCCATGGTAAAGAGTGACAAGTGCTTAATAGAAGAAGAAGAAGAAGAAGAAGAAGAAGAAGAAGAAGAAGAAGAAGAAGAAGAAGTGGTAGCACTGCTGGAACTGTTGTTAAAACAGTTATTATTATTATTATTATTATTATTATTATTATTTTAAAGAGTAAAATTTTAGAAGTGTAAAAACAGATATAAAAATGCAGTGCCCCACTCCATTAAAAAAAGACTTGCCACCACCAATTAACCATGAAATGATTAAATAAATAAAAATGTTTTTGCCTGGTGCTGAAAGGAGAGCAGAGAAGGAGCCAGCCTGGTCTCTCATGGAAAGGAATTCCTGGAGCATCCACCAAGAAGGTTGTGTCTTCACCAGACAAGCCTGGAACTGAAAGAAAGCCCTCTTCCAAGGAGATTCTGATGTGCTCATAATTCAGGTTTCCCACTTAACGTCTGATCATTCCATTTCATCACAAAATGAAATTCTTCTGATATACAACTCTTGGGTTCAGGAATAAGGATCACACTGAGATAAATTCTATGTGCTGTTTTATGAAGTTTCTGGTAGACAAATTACAGAAACACCACAATTGGCTTCTTCCATTTTTGGCATCAAACCAGCTACCCACACCCTCACTCATTGTCTTGGAGTGCTGTGGCATTCACTAATGTGTTTCTGATTGCAGATTTACTTAGGCAAATGAACTAATGAAAAGTTACTAAATGCGGTGCAAATAACTAATTATGTCTGCTATATTATTTTAATGCTGCTAATGGAAAAGGACAGGGGGATGGGATAGAGTTCATCCTTATCTCCAGTGTTTGTTGATTTTGTGCTAATTACTTGTCATTTAATAGGATAGAAGAGATCTCTCAGTAAAATTGGTGCAAGACAAATTAACTCCAAATGTGTCACACATTTCCCCCACTTTTTAAAAAATGGTGTTGAATGTTTGATTGTAAATTTGGAAATGTAACACACATTGCTTGGGATTGTGTTGATGATTTTGATTTGAATTTATCAAAAGACTGATTTGTAGTACCTATAGTCCCTAAAATTTGTTGCATATCAAGTTCCATACAAACTGGAGTAGGGGCAGAAGCTGTTAAAAACAACAACAACTGAATTTAGTAGTAAGCCTTACATGAAAAAGTTTGGGATTAGTGGATATCAAATTTGGCCAAGATCAGTTCACAAATGAGTATCCCATAACAAAACTACAGATATCCAATGTGTTGTTTTTTTCCAGGAGGTACCAGAAATCATTGGTGAGTTGAGTTAAAACCTTCATAGCCTTCATCTTGATACAATTAGATAGCACACCAAATTTTGGCGTGATGTGATCAAGCATGTGCATTTGTATAGCACAGCAGACAGATAACACTATAACGATGTCTAGATGTGTTCTGTAAGTCCTGGTTTATAGCTTTTACATAGTTGCATAAGACATTTGATCCTAAAAATTTCTTATTGCTCTTGTCTGCCTTTTGACTAATGTTCAATTTTGTGTCAGTTGCCCCACATGCAACCAATACAAATCATATCATTTGCAATAAAGACATCTCACAAAAGTCAGCACCCTGTTCTGGGTGTACCCAAACTCTGTTTAAGTAGTACAAGTGTAGGAGTCTTTCCCACTAGAAGAATGAGAAAATACATACTTGCAGAAGGATCTCTCCAAGAGGTACTATAAGAAATGGCTATGCTGGAGAAAAATGTAAATATTTCCATTTTCTGTGTACCTTCCCACACATGTGACTTGTTCTTAACATCTGATCTATGGACTCATTGCTAAATTGCCATTTATGCTACATTACACACAGAGTGATATTGTACACACTTTCTCATAATATGCATCAACCTGATGACCATAAAATCTTGAATGGAGGAGTGGTATAAAAATCAATAAAGCAAGCAAGCGAGTAATTCTAACTTCAAATATGTCCTATTAAACATCTTAGCTAAAAAAACAGTTTACCTTTCACATTTTTCAGACTTCTTCTATGTTTCCTCTCTTGAGGCTGCATCTACACTACAGAATTAATGCAGCTTTACACCGCTTTAACTGCCATGCCTCAAATCTATGGAATTATAGGATTTGTAGCTTTGTGAGATATTTCACCTTCTCTATCAGAGAGCTCTGGTACCACAACAAACTACAAATTTCAGTATTCCATAGGATGGAACCATAAAAATTAAAGTGGTACCAAACTGCATTAATTCTGCAGTGTGGCAGCAGCCTTGAGAGGCTTCAGACCAGAGTTTGAAAAAGTTCCTTTTTTGGACTACAATTCCCAGAATCCATCAGATATGCCACTAACCCTGAAGGATTCTTGCTCCACTATCTCTCTTTTACCTCCAAGTGTGGACAACTCAGAGGTTCTGCTAAGAGAGCAGAAGGCTTTCTCTTTTTGACTCTTCTTTCTGCCCTTTGAGTCAAGACTGAATATAGGTCACATTCACTCAAGTGGCATGGAAACCACATATAATAATCATATCAGAAGTACCAAGTCCATTGGAAGAATGAAATGATCAGTCCTGCCCATACAGTCCTGAATCACAATCTGTAACATACAGGTTGCTGTTTGTAGCCAAAGGGACAGCTCTTTTGTCATGAAAAATAATTCCACTTCCACTACTATGCTATTTCAGTAAGAGTCAATAGTTTCTAAAGCTTAACTAAATCCAGTTTCTGTATTCTGTCCTTGGGCTCTTCCAAAACCTATGATGGTCCAATCCTTCTTAATTTTTTGTAAGTTGTATTGTTAGCACACAATTGAATATGTGTTTTACTATGAATGACTTTTGTTTTTGTCAGGCTAGATAGCCTTACTGTACCCATATTTCTGCTAGGAAGGAGAAGGAGGCTTTCCAGGTGAGTTTCTGCTGGGAAGGGAGAAGGAAAGCAGTTTCTGAGTAGCCATATTGAGTGGGTGAGTGTCTAAATTCTTTTTAAAACTCTTGGGGAAAGTGTGACTGTTGCTCAGCAGGTGAGAATTTTTTCATAGGACAAGGAAAAGTACAATACAGGTAGAAGGGGGGCTTTGGCCTTTCTTTTTTAGAGGTTCTAATAATAATAATAATAATAATAATAATAATAATAAATCTTAAAGGCCTTTGAGGTTTTTTGCTCAGAGGAAGAGACACAGAGACTTGCCTCCAGAATAAGGTGCATCCAGGAGCTCACCCAGTTGATTGAGCTTGCTAACAGAGCCTGGGAAAAGACCAAGAAAACAGGGGCCCTTGAGGTGGGTCTTTACCAGGAGATTTTTTTCAGGGAGAAGCCCACAGTACTGTTTCAGTACTCACTTAAGATTTCTCAATATGGACACTGAGGGAGTTGCTGCAGTCACCTGCAACACTTGTGGAATGTTTGTCTTCTTGCCAAGAGATGTGGGGAACTTCACCTGCACTAAGTGCAAGTTCATAGCCCTCCTGGAAGAGAAATTCAAGCAGCTGGAAGCCCAGGTAGCTACATTTCAGCACATTAGGGAGCAAGAGGTTTTCCTGGACAGAGTGGAACAGTCTTGGGCAGGGAACACACAAAGGAAGTTGTTGAGGAGGAGGTCATTTCATGTACACATGAGGTGGATACCTGGAGGAATGTCACACATAGAAGTAGGGAAATCAGGGATCGTTCTAGGAGCTTGCAGCTGCAGAATCGATTTGAAGCTCTCCCTCTTACCAAGGATGAAGAGGAAGAGCAGCAGGGACAGTCCACAGGGACAGTGCAGGGGACCCTAAGAGTACCACCGCAGGGAACAGCCACTGCTAAGCCTCAGAGGAGGCATGTGGTGGTGGTTGGGGACTCCTTGTTGAGGGGTAAAAAAGCAGTGGTTGTGGGCCAGACAAGATGTCCCAGGAGGTGTGTTGTCTCCCTGGGGCAAAAATCCATGATGTGACAGTGAGGCTGACAAGACTTGTCAAGCCTACTGAACATTATCCCTTCCTCTTGGCCCATATTGGAACCAGTGATACTGCAAGGCACAATCTTCAGAATATCAGAAGGGATTAGGAGGCTTTGGGAGGGAAGATGAAAAAGCTGGATGCATAAGTTGTTATCTCATCTCTTCTCTCAGTTGAAGAGCATGGTCTAGGAAGGGAGAGGAAAATAGCAGATGTGCATAACTGGCTCCGTAGATGGTGCCGCCAAGAACGATTTGGATTCTTAGATTACAGGCTGCAGTTCCATAAGGGTGGACTTCTAGCAAGAGATGGGCTGCATCTCACACTAGTTGGAAGAAGCATTTTTGTCAATAGTCTCAAACATTTGATCAGGAGGGCTTTAAACTGAGTCATGTTGGGCAGGGAGATAGTATCTTAGAAGGTATCTTGGAAGGCAGGAGTATATCATGGACTGGAAATAATAGTCAAAGTGTTATAGAGGGAACAAGGCAAATGATGCAACGGTTCAACAGTGGGAAGAAAACAAACCTCACACAGGCAGCAAATGGGGAAGACACATGCTCTTAGATGTCTCTACACTAATGCACAGAGCATGGGAAATAAACAAGATGAACTTGAACTCCTAGCACATCAAAGCAAATATGTTATAATAGGCATCACTGAAACCTGGTGGGATGAGTCGAATGATTGGGATGTAGGAATAGAGGGGTATAACCTTGCTAAGAGAAATAGGCCAAACAGGAAAGGAGGAGGAATCGCATTATATGTCAGGGATGTTTACACCTGTGAAGAGATCCAGGACTTAAATCCTGGAAATCAGGTGGAGAACATCTGGATAAAAAATAAAGGGGAAAGAAACAACAGGGATGTTATTGTGGGAATCTACTACAGACCACCAAGTCAGACTTAGGAATTGGATGATGCCTTTCTGGAACAGATGATCACACACTCAGAAAGGAGAAATGTAGTAGTGATGGGTGACTTCAACTATCCAGATATTTGCTGGAAGTCAAACTCAGCCAATGCTTCAAGGTCTAGCAAATTCCTTACTTGCCTGGAAGACAATTTCTTTGTCCAAAAGGTGGAAGAGGCAACAAAAGAATCAACTATTTTAGATCTGATCCTAACCAACAGAGATGACCTGGTCAATGGGGTGCAAGTGGTGGGATCCTTAGGTGGGAGTGATCATGTTCTCCTGGAGTTCCTTATACAGTGGAAAGGAGAAGCTAGGAATAGTCAAACACTCAGACTAGACTTTAGGAGAGCTGATTTCAACAAACCTAGGGAAACACTGGAGTGATCCCATTGTCAGGAATACTAAAAGTTCAGGATGGATGGGAGTTTCTCAAAAGGGAGATACTGAAGGCACAATCTCAAACTGTTCCAATGAGAAGGAAAAATGGGAGATGTCTCAAGAAACCAGGTTGAATGACAAAAGAACTTTCAACTGACCTAAGTTTTAAACGGGAGATGTATAAGAAATATAAAAGGGGTGAAATCACTAAAGAGGAATTAAAAGAAATAGCTAGCACATGTAGGGGTAAAGTCAGGAAAGCCAAAGCACAGAATGAGCTCAGGCTTGCTAGAAGGGTTAAGGACAATAAAAAGGCTTTTTTGGGTATGTCCGTAGCAAAAGAAAGAAGAAGGAAATGGTAGGGCCACTGTGCAGAGAAGATGGAGAAATTTTAACACAGGACAGAGAAAAGGCAGAACTACACAACACCTTCTTTGCCTCAGTCTTCTCACAAAAGGAAAAGGGTGTTCAGCCTGAGAAAAATGGAGCAGAGGACACAATAGGGGAAATGCAGCACAAAATAAGTAAAGAGGAAGTACAGAAATACCTGGTTAACCTAAATGAATTTAAGTCTCCAAGACCAGATGAACTACATCCAAGGATATTAAAAGAATTGGCAAATGTAATCTCGGAGCCACTGGCAATAATCTTTGAGAACTCCTGGAGAACAGGCGATGTTCCAGCAGATTGGAGGAGGGCAAACATTGTCCCCATCTTCAAAAAGGGGAAAAATGAGGATCCCAACAACTATCGCCCAGTTAGTCTGACATCAGTATCGGGAAAGATTCTAGAACAGTTCATTAAACAGAAGTCTGTGAACGTTTAGAAGGGAATGCCATAATCACTAAAAGTCAACATGGGTTTCTCAGAAACAAGTCATGCCAGACTAATCTGATCACTTTTTTTGATAAAATTATGAGCTTGCTAGATGAAGGGAATGCATAGATGAAGGGAATGCGGTAGACATAGCATATCTTGATTTCAGTAAGGCTTTTGACAAGGTCCCCGTGATATTCTTGCAAACAAGATAGTAAAATGTGGGCTAGACAATACAACTGTTAGGTGGATTAGTAACTGGTTGACTGAACCCATAGGGTGTTCAACAATGGCTACTCTTCATCCTGAAGAAAAGTGACAGTGGGGTACCACAAGGTTCTGTCTTGGACCCAGTGCTATTCAACATCTTTATCAATGATTTGGATGAAGGAATAGGGGGCATGCTTCTCAAATTTGCAGATGACACCAAATTAGGAGGAATAGCTAATACCCCAGAGGACAGGATGAAAATTCAGGATGATCTTAATAGATTAGAAAGCTGGGCCAAAGCTAGCAAAATGAATTTCAACACAGAGAAATGTAAGGTACTGCACGTGGGGGGGGGGGGAATGCATAGATATAAGATAGGGGACACCTGGTGTAACGAAACTACATGTGAAAGGGATCTAGGAGTCCTAGTAGATTACAAGTTGAACATGAATGAACTGTGTGATGCCACAGCTAAAAAGGCCAATGCAATTTTAGGCTACATTAATAGAAATATAGTATCTAGATCAAGGGAAGTAATAGTGCCACTGTATTCTGTATTGGTCAGGCCCCACCTGGAATACTGTGTCCAGTTCTGGGCACCACAATTCAAAAAGGATGTTGAAAAACTGGAGCGTGTCCAGAAGAGGGTGACTAAAATGGTGAAGGATCTGGAAACCATGCCCCACGAGGAATGATTTACGGAACTGGGTATGTTTAGCCTGGAGAAGAGATGGCTAAGAGGGGACATGATAGCCCTGTTTAAATATTTGAAGGGATGTCATATTGAGGAGGGTCCTAGCTTGTTTTTTGCTGCTCCAGAGAATAGTACTCAGAACAACGGATGCAAGCTACAGGAAAAAAGATTCCACCTCAACATTAGGAGGAACTTCCTGACAGTGAGAGCTATTTGACAGTGGAACACACTCCCTCGGAGACTGTGGTGGAGTCCCCTTCTTTGGAGATCTTTAAACAGAGGCTGGATGGCCATCTGTCCGGGATGGTTTGATTTTGAGTTCCTGCATGGCAGGGGGTTGGACTGGATGGCCCTTGTGGTCTCTTCCAACTCTATGATTCTATGATTCTATGATACCCCTCCCCCCTCCCACTTAGGGTTATTCGCCCATAACGGCCTTATCCCACGGGGTCCCAAGCAGAAGATATCCAAAGGCAATCCAAAGCTAAAACGTTTTTCCTTTCCTTGTGTCCACACAATATCCAAAGGCAATCCAAAGCTAAAACGTTTTCCTTTCCTTGTGTCCACACAATATCCAAAGCTGAAACGTATTTCACCCACTTGATCCGAAGTCAAAGGGGATCTTTTGACATTCGGATTTTTGTGGATGTACCAAGCGAGGCACGGGAGGGAGCCTCCGCCGCCTCCTCCTCCCCGGCCAGAGCCGCCTCTTCCCCTCTCTTCTTTTCCTCATTTTCTTTTCCCATCCCTCTTTCTCCTTCTCTCCTTCCTCTTCTTTCCCTCCTCCTTTCCCCATCCCTCATTCCTCTGCTTTCTCTCTCTCTTTCCTCTTCCTTCCTTCCTTCCTTTCCCCATCCCTCCTTCCTCTCCCCCTCCTTTCCCTCCTTCCTTCCCTCCCTCGGAGCTCACTGGAAGCCGGTTTAAGGCAGGGAACCAAATTCCAGGGCAGAGGATCGAAATCTCTGGCAACAAAGGGAAACTGCCTCCTGCCTCCCTTCGGCGACGAGCCAGTCTTCCCTCCTCAGAGAGGCAGAGGCAGAGGCAGCCAGCCGACGGAGAAGGAGGAGAGAAGGAGAAGGAGAGAAGAGAAGAGAAAAAGGGGAGAAAGAGAGGGAGGAAAAAGGGCCAGGGACTGGCTCTCCTCTTCTCCGGATGCTGGCATGCAGGGAAATGCAGTTTCGGTACTGAACTGCATTTACTCCTACTTCGGTAAGCTTTTGCTTACCTTTCGCTTCATGGCCAGTGGTTTGATAAGGTCCTTAGGGTTATTCGCCCATAACTCCCTAGTAACCCTGCTCAACCTTATTATACATCACTAGGAGTAGGTAAGGGGAGGGGAATATCTGCTGAGCAAATGTATTCCTAGCTCAGCAGAGGCCAGGTTGTGTGTGAGATGTAACAAAAGCAAATTGGGCCTAGCATTTCCAAGGCTACTTTATAACATTCACATAATATGGTTGTATTTCTCTGAATCAAATTTTGAAGACCATTGAGCGGTACAATAAAATGAATTTCTTCCTGAATAATTGTTCAAAACAAGAATAACTTACATTTATACTTTAACTTTCCTTCCCTCTAAATTCACACAGATTTGTACAACCTTTTATTCTCTTTGGATCATTAAAGAATGAAGGCAGAATGGCTGATTTGACCAGACTAGGTAGAATTTAGCATAACCATAAATGCAATAATTTTCAAAGTGAGCTTTGAAAATTGATCTGATAGATGATGAGGCAATTGTCTCAGATAATGTAGTGAAATGTCTGGATATTCTTCATGTTGTGAACTGTGTGTAACTTTAAATTGTGCTGAGGCTGAATTGGTTTGGCCAGTGGTTTAAAAGGGGATAAGAAGCTACAGAGAATTACTTCCAGATCTACAACAGAAATTACTTCTGAATGATAATGAATTGAAATCAAATTGCAGCTTGCAGAGAGTACATTGTTCAGATTAAACCTGACCAATATCTGAGGCGGGTAAAGTTGAAGGTAGTGCAGGTTAAAGTCAACTCTACTAAAATTCTCATAAAGTCACCTCTTGAGTGAGTGGGGAAAGCTATTAATTTTGATAAGTATAACATAGTTATACATCTTTTGAGTTTTATGGTTAGAGTTTTATCACTCTTGCTCTTAAGAACTGGGAGAAAAGGTTGATGATTAAACATGTTTGAAGAAAAGATTGGAAAACTGGTCACACACAGTACAGCTCCATGAAAGTCTTTATCATGCCTTCTTCCTGCCTCATTCACTTAACTTATGGGCTCTTTGGATGACATTTGCTTAAACCTAACTAACTGCCAGTTAGGTTTGGAGTAGAGTCATTGAATCAATTGGAGTCATATAAATATGGCCTTACTATTCAAGGGATCTGCTCCTATTGGGATTAGCATTTAGCTGAGTCTATGATCCTGTCTGCACTGGCCAGGAAACATAGGGAGCAACGCAGAGTATCCTGGCTCTGGTGCTGCCCAGATCATCCCTCATTACAAAGGCCCTCCATTCCAATGGCAGGCTACTACTATTCTTATTATGCACATCCCACTAAGTTGCCTGGTGCATCTGCTGCCACTGCAAGTCAATTCACTCTGAGGTCAGAATAAGGTGCCCAGGAACAATCAGGTGAGGCACCATGTTTTGACCTCAGAGTAAGCAACTGGTAGCCATAGTGGATATGCTGCATAGCAAAGCAAGACACATTTCAAAGATCTGTTTAGCAGCAGAAAGAGAGCTCTGGACCTTCCAGGAAGATCCAGAGCAAACATTTTAATGCATGTTGTAAGTGGTATACCCTGGTTCTGGTGATGAACAGGGTCTGGGTCATGTGTCATCCATTCTCTCTGCAGAGAGGACATGAGGAGTCTGTTTTATTTGTTCTGTGCAGACAGGGCCAAGTTAGTTGAGACTAAGACTTATATGAGACTACGACTAATCCAGAGATGCAGTGGCCTAGTGGTTAAAACACTGATTCTGATGGTTGCAAGGTTGGCAGATCGACAGTTCAAGACCCAAGAGCCACATGACGGAGTGAGCTCCTGTCACGAGTCTCAGCTTCTGCCAACCTAGCAGTTCAAAAGCATGTAAAAGTGCAAGTAGATAAATAGGTACTACTTTGGTGGGAAGGTGAGAGCATTCCATTCAGTCTTCTTGGCCACGTTATCACAGAGTGCCACCCTCTAGAGTTGGACACAACTAGACAATCTTGTCAAAGGGGAAATCTTTATCTTTAAGTTTTGCATAGTGGCTTGAGTGTTGGTCTGCAACTCTGGAGACTAGGGCTTGATTTCCAGCTTGGCCTTAAAATCTTCTGGAAGACCTTGGGCAAGTCACATTCTCTCAATCTCAGGGGAAGGTAATGGCAAACCTCCTCTGAATAAATCTTGTCAAGAAAACCCCATGATAAGTTTGCCTTGGAGTCACTATAATTTGGAAACAACTTAAGGCACATAAAAACAATAATAACAACAAAATTAAGGGACTAAGGGGCAAAGCAGACAGGGCAGAAGGAGTGGCCAGAGGCTGTTCCTGCCCTGATCACCGTGGTACCACTGTGGCACCACAGCAACCAGAAATTGCAGTCCTGAGGGCAGCCACTGCCACAGTCCCAAACAGACCATGAAAAGGAGCACTAAGAAAACACTCTTTTTGCAGCCAGGTTCGGGCCATGTTAGGCAGCCTTAATGTGGTGTCCGTGTGGCTTTTGCACAAACCAGGGATGTGTGTCATGTGCATGCCCCACCCCCAGATCAGCCCAATGGCAGCCCTTTTGGGCCATCTATTTGAGACCTACATGAGTCTAGTTGGGACTAGATTCAGGCCATTTTCCTCCAATTGGAATTAGCTGGGAATGGATTTAGGCCCTTGTCCTGTCTTGTTTTTCCATGACTTCTTCCAATTTTTTTAGCAATAGCAATAGCAGCTTCATTTATATACCACATCATAATAAACTAAGCAGTCTCTAAGCCATTTACAACTGTAAGCTAATTGCCCCAACAAGCTGGGTACTCATTTTAGCAACCTCAGAAGGATGCAAGGCTGAGTCGACCCTGAGCCCTGGCTGGTACTGAACTCACAACCTTGAGGTTTGTGATTGAGTGGCTGCAGTACAGACATTTAACCACTGCACCACCAGGGCTCCTTTTTTAACCTTGAAAAATCCATTAAGGACAAAAGAAGGACCAATGAAGTGCCTTCTCATTATCAGTATGAAGAATCCTTATCTGGAAACACAGTTACTATGGAAAAATATTGATTAATTAAAACCATACTAAATCTCTCTCTCTCTCTCTCCCTCCTTCCCTCCTGCCTTGTCTCTCACCTCACTTCTACTTGAATAGGCCATTCATCATTACTCCATTTGATGATGGGAGGATTTTTTTGGTCAATGATCAGGTGCACAGTTCTAAAAAAGAGTTCACGGGCAGAGGTTCTCCCATAATAGATTTTTTTTTTAAATGAAGTGATTTTTTTTTCTTTTTAATTTTTTAAAAGATATTCTGGGAAACAAAACTGACACAAAATCATTTTTTAAAAAACTGAATAATTTCAGTTTATAATTTAAGAAATGCAGGAATCTGTTCTGGAAATGGGTGCACAGTGTTGCACTCCAACAAGGATGGACAACAGCAGTTGTCCAGATGTTGTTGGGACTACAGCTTCCAGCACATATCACCATTAGCTATGTTGGATTAAGCCAATGCTGTCCAGCATCATCTAGAAGGCCATGTGCTCTCAACTGCTGCACAAAAGAAGATCCATTTGAACAGTGATCTATGTGCATGAATCTGTTCCTCTGCAGGCATGTATATGTGAAGGACATGAAGTACCAGATAGATGGAACAAACAAAACAGGGACATTTGTTATTGCACTGGAACTATGATAGAGAAATGTACAGACAAACATCAATCCCTGTTCTTTGCCACATGATGCAGAATATACAGCTTCTCAGAATATCAGTCACCACATTCATATTTAACTCACAAAAGTGTATGGTACACCCACATGTTTTGTGCCCTCAGTTGTCCTATGTTCTGAAACATGATACCTGAAACAAAATTCTTTTTCTAACCTTACAAATACTCTCACTGAGCCCAAACATTGGCCTTACCTCGAGACTTAAGATCATGACACTCAGTGTGGTTTTAGAACTCTTAGAACAAGAACATTTAAGGACAGATTTTTCCTTGATCAACTGGCCTGTAGTATTGGCGCTTCAATCACATCTCCCAAGGTTGAATTCCTTTTGTGCTATCTTTGAAACTCAGCAGGAATGTTTAATATTAATAAAGCACAACATTCTAGGCATGGTACATGGAATTGACAGAAAGGAAGGAAGGAAGGAAGGAAGGAAGGAAGGAAGGAAGGAAGGAAGGAAGGGAGAAAGAAAGAAAGAAAGAAAGAAAGAAAGAAAGAAAGATGCACATTCCTTACCTTTTCTGCTTAGAGACTGTCATGATTTAAATTAGGATATTTTGTTTTATGTTGGATGATTTTAATGTGTCTTTTATTTATATATTTAGCAATGTTTTAATAATGTGTAAATGATTTTATGTGTTGTACCCCACCTTGGGCCTTGGGGAAAGGTGGGTAAGAAATAAATTATTATTATTATTATTATTATTATTATTATTGATTTAAATACATATAACCTTCTCTCTACCAGTTCAATAATCTTTTGTGGTAGAAACATGTTCTTCCAAAGAATTCAAATATATAGGAGATTATTGCATTCATTTTAAAGTGACTTATCCCCAATGGGATAAAGTCGTTTTTTGTTTTAATAGTGGGTGTTATTGGACATAGCTGAGGCTGGGCGACTGCAACCCATATGGAGCCCAAACCCCAGCTGCATTTAACCAGTGGATTTTCAAAAATGGGAGCTTGCCATTTCTACAGTGACTACGGACTTGTCTACAGACACTGAGCTGAGTTTGAGAGAATTTTCCACACAGTTCTCCCCAATTTGATAAATCATAGTATGTGGGGTCATATGGTCGTAGCTGCTCCAAGTTTTTTATCCAGCTCCATGCATGTGAATGTATGTATTTCTGAAATCCTCCCCCTGCCTCACACCAATGTCACTATGGAGAGCAAACCACATGTGCAAGGAAATATCTGGATTTTCCAGTCAAACCTGGGACAAATCCCCATTAAAGCCCTGAGGTGATGAAAAGTCCTGAATTCAGCCCTAATTGACCTGTACATTGTTTGGGCAGCTCTCTGTGAAAACTAAGTGAAACCGTTGTATTTCGCCTGTGTAGATATGCCCACAGAAATTCAGAAATTTCCCCTGGAAATCTTCCAAATCAAAAGTTTGAATACTACCAATATTTGTATGTTCTTCTTTGTCTTGCTTTTATTCAGGAACTGTAAAGAACTCTGAATTACTGTATGAGCATGACTTCTAAAGTGAGATATTCAACCTTGGCTGGAATGTTAACAGGTCCCCTGTATACACTTACTGCCAAATTCAGAAGCAATGAAGACAGACTTAGGTCCAAAACACACCTCAGAAATGATCCAGTTTGAGACCACTTTAACTGCCCTGGCTCAGTGCTAGGGAATTCTGAGAATTGTAGTTTATTATGGCACCAGAGCTCTCTGACAGAGAAGGCTAAATGTCTCACAAAACTACAGTTCCCAGAATTCCCTAGCACTGAGCCAGGGCAGGTAAGGCAGTCTCAAAGTGGATTATTTCTTCAGTGAGAATGGTTATTATTTGATGATAGGGATAAGCATATATTGAAAGGCACTCTCTTCTAGTAAGAACTACAAACCACAGAGTGCTAGATTTATTTGTTTGTTGCATTTTGTTAAGAGATATACTACTTTTCAGCAGATCTTCCAAAGTGATTTACAAAAAGAATCAATATTGACATTGCTGACTGTTAAATTTAGTTGAGGACTGGAAAGGGGAATCAAAAACTATGTTGTTACAACTGTAATAAAATTCACAGTCAAGGGCTGAACACTGCAAAATATTTGAAAGAGCAGCTCAGACCAATTATATATTTCCAGTCCTTTTCTTTGAATAATTGGCCTTATTCACTTGTCGCTTTTCATTAAACCACTGGCCTCCAAAATCATGATTTTTTAATAATGTACTTATTCTTAAAGCTTCAAACCTTGTTCAAACACATAATTGTGTAGTCTTCCAACACAAAGCCCAACATGTTTAGACAAACTTTGGAAAATGGCATTTGGTTGTCAATAGCAGTAGAGGCTTTTTCCTAAGCATACGAAGGAACCTTTCCTACTATTCAGTTACAAAAGTAGCAGTCCCTGAAATACTCAAAGATAAACACAAAAGGTACAAGATTTGAGGGCTTCTCCTTGTTGCTTTAAAAAAAACAACTCCTGAACATTGCATCAATGGAGAATAACAATTTTGTTCATTTGAGTTGTTGTGTGCCAGGGCTTTACGCTGCCTATGGTTCAGAAAAAGGAAACACCTTTGAGTTTATCATTCAGCTGAATAAACAAAAGGAAGCAATGCTGTCAATTCCAAACAAAAAGCCCTCAGGCTAAGAGAGAACAAAAGGCCAAGAAGACATTCAAAGCCCTTATATTTATGGGAACCTCCGCACATCTACTCTTCTTAATACTCTGTCTAAAAGTACTTTTCAGAGCAAACCACAATCCCATTTTCTCTGGGCGCTAAGAGTTCTCTGCCTTTGCTCTTGGACACATAACTTTCTTAGACCTTTGTCAGACACATTATTTTGAAGGACCAATCATATCAGCAGAGCAGATAGCTTCGTGACCTCCATCTTTCTGACTTACTTCACAAAATACCACCTACCTACCTCCTGCCCACCTTGCTCTGCCAGAAAAATCCCATGATGCATTTAAATCAGAGGCACTAATTAGATTGATGCAGGAAGGAATATAATATATGGACTCCCATTCATCAAGGAGAGCAGCAATAAATATCTCACCTCATCTCATCAGTATCTTATCAAGCAATTCATCATCTGATTTGTGCAACAAGCTACAAAGGACTTTATCACACCAGGCTCAAAAGGCACCACAATCACATTAATCTAGGGCAGGGGTAGGCAACCTAAGGCCCGGGGGCCGGATGCGGCCCCCCGAGGCCTTTGGACTGTCCCCAGCCCAGTCCTGCCACCACCGCCGCCGCCACTGCCGCCGCCACCCCCCGCCACCCCTGCCACCCCCGCCGGCCACCATGATGATATTGATTATTGTTGTTATTACTTGTTCTTGGTGTTTTCTTGGCAAAATCGCCACAGGGGGTTTGCCATGGCTTTTCTGGGGCTGAGAGAGTGTGCATGCATATTTTTTTATTTTTATTTTTTTAAAAATATTTATTTATTTATTTATTTATGGTGCTTTGCCCCCCCCCCCCCCGCAATTGTCTGAGGGACAGCAATCCACCCCCAGCTCAAAAAGGTTGACTACCCCTGATCTAGGGTATGCAAACATACCAGGTTGGAAACAATAATTGTCACACATTTCTTTTAAATATCCATGTGCTGCTTATATCCCAGCCTCTGCCTTTCTCACACTGGCCTTCATGGCCCAGTCTCGCTGCCCTATTCCCTTCCCAGTATGCTTTTTGGTCTATATTTATTTTATTTATTTTAATTTTGGCCCCCTTCTCATAGGATCTACCAGGTGTTTGATTTTTTTTTTTTAGTGCAGTTGTGCAATCATAGCAATCCATTAAGTAAAAAAGGAAAGGAAAAGAAAAGAAAAAAGGGGATAAAAACCAGCCTGCTTTGGAACAATGAGGAGAGGGGGAGAGGGAAAGAGGAGTAGAATCATGCCCACTTGCAGTATGTGATTATCATATCAGAATATCAGAACTGCTTCAGGAGGAACCTCTCACACATGCATCAAAAGTAGAAAAGCAGCACAATTGGGAGGGATTGAAGGGTTTTACCTGTCAATGAAAAGAAGCACTCTGGCAACAGATGGAGTACACGCCAGCTACTGGACAGACACAGCATCATGTGATAACACACGCATTGTGTGATATGCAGCATACAAGACCCTGAGGACTGTTGTTAGATAGTAGATTTTCCAAATTCTATAAATGTTACTACCCTACACCTCAAATTAAGGGGCATAATTTCTAAGACCAGTTAAGTTAGGCAGAAAATCTCCAAAAATCTCTCCTTCCAATGCAATCATAACAATGTAAGAAACTAAGGGCTGGAACAGACAGCCCTGAAGGGGCAGCTTGAAGCCTCCCCCACTGAAGATGGATTGGGCCATGACAAACACATGCTGCAGCCCCAATCTGCCTTGAACCCAGCCCAAATAGAACCAGAAAATATCTGCTCTTATTTGAGCCAGGAAAGAGCCGCCTGGTGGTGTGCTGCATGTAAATGATGTGCCACTGGAGTGTCTTGAAGCTGCCCAAATCTGGGCAGCCAGGCATCTTCCAGATGTCTTTGGAGCATGCAGCATATAAATGCTGTACTCCCAAGATGCCCAGAAATGGGCCTTAAAAGACTGTTTTGGCCCTAATTCTTTCAGTTTGTTGCCCTTTGATGTTATGCCATATCAGCCTAATGAGAGAGACAGCCTTTTGTCCTTTTATATAAAGACACAAATAAAGAGGTATAAAATAAGCAGATATAAAATGGGAAATAAGGATTTGAATCCTATTGATAGACCCAATCAGAGTAGGACCCCTTGGCCCTAATCCAATGCAATGTCTGGGTGTCATTGCATAGTGTGCATTGAGCAATGCACTAATGTGTAATATGCAATGCACAATGCACAAATTACAACCACAGATGATTTTATCCTGCTCCAATTCCATTTTTAAGCCTTATGTAATAAAGTTCTAGTTGTGTGGTCTTCAGATCATAGTCGTAGCCTTACAGATTCCATTTCTCATTGTCACTTAAACTTTGAGCCATTTTGTGAAGTGTTTGTGATGAGCTATCCACTGTAAAACATGTTGCTTCTCCAAGATATCTATGGTAATAGTTTAATATGCATGGGTAAAATGTAGCTCTCCACATATGGTTAGACTGCAAGTCTCAGCAACTTCACTATTAGTAATGCAGGCTATGGCTGATGGGGACTGCACTCCAGCAACATTGGGAGGATTTCAAGTTGCTTAGAACTGGAAAGAGTCTGGGGGAAAAAAAAAACATGGGAAGGCAATGGCAGAACAAGAGGAGAAATCTTCTGTTCCTTCATCCTTATTCTCATCTCTTTGCATTAATGTTTTATTGAATAAGAATAGAAGCTTTAAAAAATCCATTGACAGTACAATCAGAATCTTGAAATAATAACAGTTGTGTCATTTCATGATTTATGAAGGTCTCCTCTTTTGATTCCCTACCCAGTCAGCATTCCCCAGTGAATTGCAACTACTGATGGAAAGAATAAAAATAATTTTAACATAATGAGAAAATTAAATTAGAGAAAACTAGCCAAAGGTGGGGGGGAGGAAAGGTGTACTTTAATCACAAGAGATTCTAATAAATGATTGATATTCAATTAGAGGACAACTTTAGTTAAAAAAAAAGCCAAATGATATTTAATTTTTCTGATTTTGCCACTCTTATAATGCATGATTCATTCTTTAATAGGACAATTTATCAACCCAGTTTTCAAATATGCAGAAGGTACAGGTTCAGTTTGGGCTCGCCATAAGTTGACAATGACTTGAAGGTACACAGCAGCAGCAGCAGCAACATTATTCTCAGAATGTTAAAATTATGTCTTTTTGTTAGAATTATGGTTTGGTCATTTGTGGTTAAATCAGTTTAGCAGTAGCAGCAGCAACAGCAACAAGTGTGTACTCTACAAGTATTTGGTAAAAGCAACCAGATCTTAGCTTCTGGTAAATAAACAGGATACATAAGTAGGTAAAAAGAAACTTACTTTATTGTTACATCTAGGTTCTACAAAAATAACTAATCAGTAGAGAAAACTATACTTTGGTACAGAGGTCCCTAAATAGCTGACCTCCATGTGTGCAAGTAAGAAGAAAAACCTCTTTAGGAACAAGCATAGTTTCTGCACCCATACTTGCAAGAAGGCAGGCAGAGCTCACTCTCTGGCGAGAACAAAGAATCATAAAACTTTATTACCCCCCACAAAGAATCCCCCAGGAAGAGGAGGGGTATGGGAAGTGGTCTCTTCACAAGCAAACTGACCAAATGACCATAAAGATAAACCAGTGTTTCTGTGTAGAAGACACTACTCCTTCTCAAAGGAAAACATAGAGCTACACACAAGCATTGATGCTAATACTCCACAGTTTTATTAGATGTGGTACTTTGACAATCCAAATAATTTCAGGTTTGGGATCTCTCAGTTTGCCGTGTATGTGCCTTCAATTTGCCACGGTGTGTGATGACTCCAGGAATTTCAGAGGGTTTTCTTCGGCAAGGAATACTCAGAGGTGGTTTTGCCAGTTGCTCCCTCTGAATGTAGTGTACAGCACCAGGTATCCATTGGCAGTCTCCCATCCAAGTACTAACCAGGTCTGACCCTGCTTAGCTTTCAAGATCAGTCAGGAACTTATACTAAGAAAATTAAATGAATACCCAAGCTCAGGGGTGATTAACTGAATGGTGAGAGGCAATTTTCTAGCACCTTTCCTGTAGTTTGCACCTTCATTAAGTGCTTTAAAAAACCCTCCATTTCTCCTTCAATTTCTCATTCTGAGGAAGAAACAGTGGGCAGAAAAGCTATTTGAGAGGGGGAAGATATGAGAGGGTTAGAGAGGATCTCTCTCACACACACACTCACACACACTCATTATTTTTTTCTTTTGCAGGTTTGCAGGTATTGAGCAGCCTTGGCTGTGATTTTAGGTCATTTTCACCAATAATCACACTGCATTTTTATTTTGGGATTTTGGGAACAGGTGGAGGTTTCTGGGCTTGCAAAAGTTGGTTCAAGGAGCCGGATGCATCCTGTGAGACACCATCCCAGTTCTCCACACATTCCTCAGCATCCCTAATCTTCGTCCCATGTCTTGCCTCACCCATACTCCTTCCAACCTGATTCCTTTTCACTTCCACTTTTTTCCCATCTGATAACCTCCCTCTCACTCTCCTTCTCTTCTTTCTAACACCACATATCTAGGGCTCAGGACTGCTCAGGCACCTGATGTGTGGCATTTTGGCACCTGATGTGGAACAAATGGGGCAGAGCTTGAAAAATATTTGTTGTTGTTGTTGTTGTTGTTGTTGTTAACTTCCATCAAGACAACTTTAAGATCAGCCTAAAGAGAGAAACAACTTTTTGTCCTGCTGGTAGATATAAAGTCACAAATAAACAGATATAAAATAAGCAGATATAAAATGGGAAAATAATTGTTTAAATCCTATTGGTAGTCCCAACTAGAGTGGTAGCCTTTCTCATTTTGTCCACTAGGGCTCTCTGTTCAGCAACAGCTGAGATCTGAGGGGCAAGGAGATAGAGTTGCAATAATCAACAGAAATTCCAAAATTCCATCCTCCTGACCAGATGTCCTATCCCACAGTTTTCTAGGTTTGAGAATGTTTACCTGAAGCTGGGCCAGGACAGATTGGAGATTCTCTTGGTATACTGCTTACGCCACTGCTCAACAGTCTCCCTTCTTGAGCTAGCCAGGGTGATCTCAGGATTTGTGTTGGAATCCTCCTGGCTTGTAATGTTGAGACCCCTGTTCGGAGTGGCTCAGGACTTCATGTTTGCCATTGGTCTGTCCCAAGTGATATCTGGCCCTACTCATGCTGCTGGGCACACTCTGGAACTTGTTTTCTGTAGCAGATGGAGTGAATGTGATCTGGGAATGGATGAGCTGTCTACAGTTCTGTTGTCATGAACAGATCACTACTCAGTAGGTTTCAGGTTTTCTGGGACTCAGAACCTCTGAAGGAATGGGGGACCCATTAAGAAGAAACTCTAGGGGGTTTATTGATCTGGATGGCTTCCTGATGGCTCTTGGGGAGTTTCCTGCTGCCTTGACAAGCAATCCTATCAAAGTCTGGACTGACCACTGGAATGGTGAAATGGCCATTGAACATGATCATTTCCAAATGTTCCCTCTCACGGAATGGAGCCAAACTAGCCCTCTAGTTTTCCAGGAAGCTGGTGGCAATCAAACAAGTGAGAAGGTGACTAAAGCAGTGTTGGCGGAAAACTCAGAATACATCCACTTGAGCACAGGCTAAAGCTTATCTGGAGGCCTGCTTTGTGGCAATAGAGGCAGCAAAGGCAAATTTCTTCTCTGCCTCTGCTGCCTCTGCAGGGAGCTGGCCAGCAGAACTGTTTTGAGTGGCCACGGGTCTTTTAGAAAATCCAGATCACTTGACATGCAACTGGGGACAACATGCCTGGTACCTTGAAGATAAAATTGTTTGAATCTGCTCTGTCTTAGATGTTATAATTGATACAGATTCATTAGATGGAACTCTGGCTGCTGCTTGTCCAGTGACAAAGGATATTTTTCAATATGTGCAACCCGTGGATGGACAGCATTCTTGGAGATATGAGAACCACCATATGTGTTCCAGATCTTTACCCTTCCTGGTTTATTAAAAAAGGCAGAGGAGTCCTAGCTGTGTGTGTATGATGTGTGCCATCAAGTCATTTCTGACTTATGGTAACCTTAAGGCAAACTTAAAATGGGATTTACTCGGCAAGATTTGTTCAGAGGGTTTTTGCCATTGCATTCCCCTGAGGATGAGAGCATATGACTTTACAAAGGTCATCTGGTGGGTTTCATGGATAAACTGGGGATTGAACCCTGGTCTCTACAGAATGTTTAATTCCATTTTTATGCAAAGATTCTGGAATGTGTGGAGGCATCTCAGCTCCAGAAGTTTCTAGATGAAACAGACTATCTAGTACCATTTACATGTGGTTTCTGGCCTGGTTATGGGACATGGACAGCTTTCATCACCTTGGTGATGGAAGACAATTAAAAAATCCCTCTTTTCCATAAAACACAAAGACAATTAAATAAAGACAATTAAAATATCCCTCTTTTCCATAAAACACAAAGGAGTATTAGTCAAAAATAATACAGTAGCAACAGGAATGAGTTAAAGAACAGAGATGAAATTGTTGTATTGTGTTTAGGTTCCTCTGGCCTGTTGGTGACTCAGACCTTTTTATTATACCACATGTGTTGTTTATCTGATTAGTCCATCTACTCCATAGAAAAACATCATGTAAACCATGGATGGGAATGATGCAATTCTCCAGAATTCATTGGACTTCAAGTCCCAGTAGCTTTAGCTAACATATGTAACGGTGAGGAATGCTGGGATCTGTACTCAAACAATGTCTGGAAAGCCACATAATTCCTAGCTGATTTATACATCTATGAATGCAACTACAAATACATGCAAATATAAATAAATGTGTTGATGCAAACATTATTTTAGTAATTATGACTGGCATCCTATTATGACCTGGCTTGCTTTACGGAAACCTGGATGGGAGTGGATGGCGCCGTGACATGGTTGCAGGCCCTCCCAGCCGGGTATGCCGTTAGTGAGCAAGTAAGGGGATGTGGGTGGGTGGGGGGCTTAGTGGTTCTGGTTCACAAAAGCAACCTTACCTTGATCAGGATGCCTGTCCAGAATACAGTCCACTTCGAGTGTATGCACCTGAGCCTGAGGACCCATGGATAGTTTGGGGATTCTGCTAGGATACCGACCACCCCGTAGTCTAGCTGACTCCCTAACCAAGCTGATACAGCTGATCTCAGAGTTGTTGCTGGAGTTGCCCAGGCTTTTAGTTCTGGGCAACTTCAACATCCCTCTTGAGACCAGTTTGACAAACCTAACAGGTGTGGCTTGGGGGTTCATGGATTCCATGACAAACATGGGCCTATCCGAATTGGTCATTGGGCCTGTCAGGTTTTTGATGGGATATATAGTCAATGTTAAAATGTTGAAATGTAAAGATGTGTGTCTGTATTTTTCCTTGATGAGAAAACTGCTTCTTGGGCCTAAATTCACATCAACCCAGTCCAGGTGTTTGAGAAGTCATAACAAGGCTAGTTAACAAGCCAAAAATACTGTGAGAAAGAGTTTTGTTTATAGAAGGGTTTTCAATAACAAAGATTGTTTTGAGATAATCAGTCACATGATGGAATATGAACAGCAAGGGGTTTGGTTAACAGACGTCATGCAAAACTCAACCAATGAGCCTGGAAGGTAATGCCCAAAGAGGTGGAGAAAGGTGGGCTGGGAAATGTGTTTTTGGGAGAGCAGTCAGTCTTCTTCTAACCTTCCAACTGTGTGGAATAGCTTAACTATTTTGCAGAAGCTGTAGCTGGATTAATCTTTCAAAATGTAGCATTTAAGGATTTATAGCTTTGTTCCTGTTAGCCAACCTGGCTAAAGTGATAGTTTACTGGACTTTGTAGATTTTACTTTGCCTATGCTATTTTAAATAAAGACTAGAAGGCTTGCTAGAACTGCCTGCGTGTTGCTGATTTTTGCAGGGCAAACAGCCTTGCTATAATGAGCTGCCTTCTGCATGGAGCTCACCACAATCCATCAATCATTTTCAACAGGGCCCACTCATTGTGTGGGTCATAAACTCGATGTGGTCTTTAGTACGGAACAGGAATATCCATGGGCAGAGATTATAAAAACCACCGCTCTGTCATGGACGGATCATTTCCTGGTCAAGGCTGAGCTAAAAACCTCAGTCCGTCCCACCGGGGGTGGTGGACCTATTAGAATGGTCTGCCCTCGAAGGCTAATGGAACCACTTGGATTCCAGAAAGCCTTAGAGGGTTTAATGGTTGGTAATGCTGGTGATCCTGTTGAAGTTTTGGTTAATACCTGGAACACCGATCTTACCAAGGCTATTGACACGATCGCTCTCAAGTGTCCTTTCCAACCAGCTTTAAATCATAAGCCATGGTATACAGAAGAGCTTAGGAGAATGAAGCAGGTTGGACAATGACTAGAGCGCACATGGAGGAAACCTCGACTCTTATCTGACAGGACTCGTCATAGGAACTTTCTTTGGTCCTATTTAGAGGCAATACATGCAGCGCAGAAATGTTTCTCTTCTGCACATATTGCATCTGTAGAGTCTCGTCCAGCAGATGAGGGTGGTAAGGGAACTGACGCAGGTTCCACCTGCACCAAACCCATTACTTAACCCTACAGCAGCCTGCTGTGATGCATTTAACAACTTCTTTGAGGATAAAATCTCTCAGATAAGAGCCGACTTAGATGCCAGTATAATAACAGAATCAATAGACAAGGTGTCCAGCAGCTCCGTTGATGTAATTTTACTGGATCACTTTCAATCTGTGAGTACCGAGGATGTGGACAAGCTACTTGGTAGTTTGAGGAAGACAACCTGTCCTCTCAATCCTTGCCCTTCATGGCTGGCCATCCAGGGCAGGGATGCCTTGATGGTGTTCCTTAAGAGCATCATCAATGCATCCCTCAGGGAAGGATGTGTTCCATCTTGTTTAAAGGAAGCGGCTGTTAGGCCACTTCTGAAAAAAACCTTCCCTGGCCCCCCTGGAGATGAATAACTATAGGCCAGTGTCTATGTTACCATTCTTGAGCAAAGTGATCGAGAGGGCGGTTGCTCTTCAACTCCAAGCGGTCTTGGAGGAAACTGATTATCAAGACCCATTTCAAACTGGCTTTATGACGGGATTTGGAGCTGAGACTTCCATGGTTGTCTTGACCGACGACCTGTGTCTGAGTATTGACAGGGGTAGTGTGACCCTGCTGGTGCTCTTAGACCTCTCAGCGGCTTTTGATACGATTGATCATCCTCTTGGACTGACTGAGCAGGTTAGGAATTGGAGGCACTGCTCTGCAGTGGTTCCGTTCCTTCCTCTCGGGTAGCTCCCAGAGGGTGCTGCTTGGGGACAGTTGTTCGGCCAAAAAGGACCTCACATGTGGTGTCCCTCAGGGTGCCATCCTGTCCCTGATGCTGTTTAATATCTATATGAAGCCTCTGGGTGAGATCATTCGGAGTTATGGGGCTGGGTGTTATCAGTATGATGATGACACCTAGATCTATTTCTCATGTCTCAATCGTCGGCCTCGAATTCCGATGGCATCTCTCATCTCAATGACTGCCTTAAGGCAGTAAGGGGCTGGATGAGGAAAAATACATTGAAATTAAATCCAGACAAAACAGAGGTGCCCACAGTAGTGGCCCCGAAACCGGGAATTGGATTGCAAGCGCCAGTCCTGGACGGGGTCACACTCTCCGTGAAAGACTGTGTTTACAGTCTAGGGGTGCTCTTGAATTCATCGCTCCTGATGACAAATTAGGTGAATGCGATGGTCAGGAGTGCCTGTTATCAGCTTCGGCTGATATGCCAGCTGCGCCCTTTCCTGGAAGTAAGGGACCTTGAGACTGTGGTGCACACACTGGTAACCTCCCATCTGGATTACTGTAATGCGCTCTACATAGGGCTAGCCTCATGCTTGGTTTGGAAACTGCAATCAGTACAAAACATGGCAGCCAGAGTGGTCTCAGGAACATCTAGGAGAGACCACATAACACCGGTACTAAAATCTCTCCACTGGCTGCCTATTAGTTTCTGGGCCCAATATAAAGTGTTGGTTATAACCTTTAAAGCTCTTAATGGCTTGGGTCCAACCTATCTTCGGGATTGCCTCCTCCCATATAAACCTCCCCGGGGTCTCCGGTCCTCTGGGAGGAACTTGCTTTAGCCACCAAAATGTAGGCTGTCCGCAACCTCCCAGAGGGCATTTTTGGTAGTAGCCCCCAGATTGTGGAATGGCCTTAAGACCTTGAGCAGCTTCAAAAAAGCCGTTAGATGGATCTCTTCCAGCAGGCCTTTCCTAACTGACTTCCTGGCCTTAGAAACTCCCTCATTCTGCCTCCTCCCTCCTTGGATGTAGCTGCTTCTTTGCTTGCTTAATTCATAATTGTTTAGTAATTTGTTAGTAGATTTATAATTTATTTATATTGTTTAATTAAGATGTTTTAAGATATGCTTAGTTTAATTATTTTTGAAGGGGAGACTGTTGTTAGCCACCCCGATTGTTGAAAGATGGGCAGGGTATAAATACATATTATTATTATTATTATTATTATTATTATTAGGCATTTTTTGTCAATGTGAAGTGACTTAACATCACATAATGGTGAATTGCAATGTTGACCAATGCTAAGGAGGGGAGAAGATACATACATGTGCCTTTGGGACCATTACAGAAATGGGACATCTTGTGTATCATCACAATTCATGGGAATGGTTGTATGTCATATCAAATGTAGTTTCATCATTGTGAAGTCATGCAATATAGCCCATCTCCATAAATATCAATTCTTATAATACAAAAAGCTTAGAAAATACTGCATGGGGATTCTGGGGGGCACAGTGAAAAGCTAACATTTTCAAGCTCTGTCAATGCCTGGTGAGAGTGCTGGATACTCTAGGACTAACAATACAGCACAAGTAAAAATCCCCTTGTAATCCCTGATTTATCATAATGAAAGGTCCATGAAAACTGTAGACACATGATGTGCAGTGATTTTTTTAAAAAATCAAATTTGTCTGTACTTCTGTAAGGATCTCCAAAAGCATTCTCTGCCACATTTTTATTTTTGCTTTAGGGCTTTTTATTGAAGTCAGACAGCAGTCAGTCCTTCCCGGTGGAGTTTTTGGGGGAAGGGGCAGTTGTCAAGGTTGTTGCATTGCACTCTTCTTTTTCATAATTTGGCCTGTGCTGAATAATTGAGTTGACATCCATTTTCAAGGCTGAAATGCAGATGTAATCTTTTGCATTCATTCATGTATATTAAATTTCATCTGAGCAATCCCTCCCATAATTAAAAATAGCCAACAGCATAAATTGGCCTCTGGGGTATGTTTAGCTCCACAAATACCAAACTCCTGAAGTTTGCCGAGTCCCAAGTTTTTGAATATAAGCATTAATTTGTAAGATTTGCTGGGCTGGCCTCTAGGTATATATATTTTTAAACAGAGAGTAATTTCTAAAAGTTTTGTAAAAACTTTTTTGTTGCTTGTGCCTTTAAACTTATTTGAGAAATTCAATCTTTAAGAAATCTACTTAAATTCACATGGTCCACACTCTCCAGACCAATGCATGGATTAGTTATCCATCAGATTTTGCACTTTCTGAAAATTCTGACACAGTCTTCAACCACAGGAAAAAATGCTAAAATGCACTGGCAACATATTTTCAGGGGAAGAGAGAAAGTGCTTTAAAAAAAACAGGTGTTTTCAGACATGACACATTTAAAAGCAGATATGTAGTAGTATATGCAAATTTTATTGCAAATTTTCTGAAAACCAGAGATTAAGGTTAAAAATCACGCAACAGGGTGGAACACATTTACAGCTATATATTTGCTAAATTGTCATGGTCCAGAAATAGAGACTGAATCATACAATCATAGAGTTGGAAGAAACAACAAGGGCCATCCAGTCCAACCCCCCTGCCATGCAGGAACTCACAATCAAAGCATCCCCAACAAATGGCTATCCAGCCTCTGTTTAAAGACCTCCAAAGAAGGAGACTCCACCACTCTCTGAGGGAGTGTGTTCCACTGTCTAACAGCTCTCACTGTCAGGAAGTTCCTCCTAATGTTGAGGTGGAATGTCTTTTCCTGTAGCTTGCATCCGTTGTTCCAGGTCCTGTTCTCTGGAGCAGAAGAAAACAACCTAGGTCCCTCCTCAATATGACATCCTTTCAAATATTTAAACAGGGTGATCATACCACCTCTTAACTGTCTCTTCTCCAGGCTAAACATACCCAGTTCCCTAAATTATTCCTCATAGGGCATAGTTTCCAGGCTCTTCATCATTTTAGTCGCTCTCCTCTGGACACGCTCCAGCTTTTCAACATGCTTTTTGAATTGTGGTGCCCAGAACTGGACACAGTATTCCAGGTGCGGACTGCTTGACCAAAGCAGAATACAGTGGCACTATTACTTCCCTTGATCTAGATACTATACTTCTATTGATGCAGCCTAAAATCGCATTGGACTTTTTAACTGCCATATCACACTGTTGACTCATGTTCAACTTGTGGTCAACTAGGACTCCTAGATCCCTTTCATACATCGTCTCATTAAGCCAGGTGTCCCCCATCTTATATCTATGCATTTCAATTTTTTCCCCTAAGTGCAGTATCTTAAATTTCTCCTTTTGTGAGAAGACTGAGGCAAAGAAGGTATAGTAGGTCTGCCTTTTCTCTGTCCTCTGTTAGAATTTCTCCATCTTCTCTGCGCAGTGGCCCTACCATTTCCTTCTTTCTTTTGCTATGGACAAACCCAGAAAAGCCCTTTTTATTGTTCTTAACCCCTCTAGCAAGCCTGAGCTCATTATGCAATTTGGCTTTCCTGACTTTACCCCTACATGTGCTAGCTATTTGTTTGAATTCCTCTTTAGTGATTTTTCCCCTTTTCCATTTCTTATACATCTCCCATTTAAAATGTAGTTCAGTTAAAAGTTCTTCTGTCATCCAACCCAGTTTCTTGAGACACTTCCCATTTTTCCTTCTCATTGGAACAGTTTGATATTGTGCCTTCAGTATCTCCCTTTTGAAAAACTCTCATCCATCCTGAACTCCCTTCTCCTTTAGGATGGGATCACTCCCACTGTTTCCCTAAGTTTACTGAAATCAGCTCTCCTAAAGTCTAGAATGAGTGTTGAACTATGCCTAGCTTCTCCTTTCCACTGTATAAGAAACTCCAGGAGAACAGGACCTCTCCCACCTAAGGATCCCACCACTTGCACCTCATTTACCAGGTCATCCCTGTTGGTTAGGATCAGATCGAAAATAGCTGATCCCCTTGTTGCCTCTTCCACCTTTTGGACAAGGAATTTGTCTTGTAGGCAAGTGAGGAATTTGCTAGACTTTGAAGTATCAGCTGAGTTTGACTTCCAGCAAATATCCGGATAGTTGAAGTCACCCATCACTACTACATCTCTCCTTTCTGAGTGTGTTTTCATCTGTTCTAGAAAGGCATCATCCAATTCTTCAGTCTGATTTGGTGGTCTGTAGTAGACTCCCACAATAACTTCCCTATTGTTTCCTTCCCTTCTGATTTTTATCCAGACTGATATATCAGTTTACATACATACACACACAAGATCCAACAATGCCAGTCACATTTTTTCTTTTTCTTTTGTTTTTGTTCAGCCTACAAACCAAAGTGCACTCCCATCTAACACTATGATCCATATGCAACAAAGCACAATTAGAAGCAGACTGGATTTTATTTGCACTGTGTTAAACTTTGTTGCCTGCTTTTATGAAATTCTTATCCCCTCTGAAAGAAGCCAACTTGTTTTCTTTTCTTTCAAACAGAGGGGAAGGAATTCGTAAGACAGGTGTGAAAATGAGGGGTTCTGATTATCTTATTAAATGAGCAAGATAGTCAGTTTTTTTCTACTTATTTTACATGTTAAAATACAGTCCCTGATCCAGTGCATACTCATATAAGTCCAGATTTCTTGGCACACTGGTTTTCAACCATGGAAGTATGTGCTGCAACTCATGCAAGAGTTTTCAAAATTAAAAAAAAAAATAAACATGAAGACTCTGAGTCACCTCATACATATAATAAGCCAAATGTTGACAGAATCACCACCTCCTAACTTGGCTACCATTGTTATATGCTGAGCTGAAAAAAATGTGATTATAATTTTAAAAAAATACTCTTTATGAACACACCTAATAAGATATATTCTGATTCACTTGTAATCTTTACATTGTTCTTACATTATATTGTTCTTACACTTACACTGTAAGTGATTGTAATTTAACAGATTACATAACATTCCTATATTCAAATTATTCTTTGGTGACTGTGATTATTGTAGGGAAAGAACACTCCACATGAACTCATCTAAATTCAACAGTTTCCTTATAAGATTTATAAATGGAAGCTCTACCCCAGTTGAAAATGACATCATTTTCTCTTGCATGCCTCTTTCCCTTACCTCTGCCTCATTACCACTCAAGGTCATGACTTCTTTGACCTAGGAGTTTATTACATGGAGGCAAACTTCAAAATCCCCATGCAGAAATTGTATTTAAAAACTGGAGAAAACCCGCAAAAGCAGGTAGTTTTTCACATAAGACAAAATTAATGTGACATGAATACAAACAGAAACCCACTCCTTTTTATTTTTGGGATTTCCAAAAGTAAAAAGGAGTAGGCTTTGTCTAGTTTCCATTCTGGTTAATATCACATTTTCATTAATGCTAACGTTGTCTGAAAAACATCCTGCTTTTGTGGGCTTTGTCTACTTTCTGTTCAGGTTAACTGTGAATGTCATCTGAAAAACTACCCGCTTTTGCAGGGATTTTTTCCCCCCAGTTTAAATCCAGTTTCTGCATTGGATCCTTCTCATGTGATAAACTCCTGAGTCTATCTATTTGGAATGCAGACTTCCTCTTTTCCTTTTGCTTTCTATTTTGCTAAGCATTATTGTCTTTTCTAGTGAGTCATATCTGCTCATGAGATGATAAAATTAGGATAGTCTCAGTTTCGTTATCATGGCTTCTAGGGAGAGTTCAGGTTTGATTTGCTCTAGGACCTTTTTTTTTTTTTAGCAGTCCATAGAACTCTTCTCCAGCACCACATTTCAAATGAGTTGATTTTCTTTCTATCAGCTTTCTTCACTGACCAATGTTCACAAGCATAAATAGAAATTTGAAAAATAGTGGCATGGACAATCCTAACTTTAGTATTCAATGGGCTCATTCCCACTTGCATTTAAACTGATTTGCAAGTCACATTGACACTGGCTCGCTGAATCGATTCAGACTGATACGTAGTTCTCACTATGGAAGTGTATTATTTCATTATTCCATGAATTCATAACTTTTTTGACATGATTGTCATTCCCACTTGATTTCTGCCACTGCATAATGCATGCTCAGTATTATTTGTGATTGAGCCATCCCATTATTTATTTATTTATTAGAAAATGTCAATCATATTGTGTCATCAGTAGGGAAAAGGAGGTCTCCGTGGTGCACATGGGTGCTTCCGGGGGACAATGCTGCTCCTCTCCTCCTTCTTGGTGGGCAGCAGGAGCAGGTCCAGTGGCAACAGAAGCAGCAGCAGGAGATCTCAGTCCTCCTCTTCCTTCACCGCTGCTGCTGCCACCCAACCAGAAAGAGAGTTTGCCACTGCCTTCCTTGGAGATTGAGAGAGGGCGACTTGTCCAAGCTCACAGAAGGGATTCCCCTAGCTAAGTGGGGATTTGAACCTTGGTCCCTTAGATTCAAAACACTGCAAGCTGGCTGTAGAAAAATCAGATTCCTAGAGCCAGCTTGGTGAAGTGTTTTGTGATATATGTATGTGCGCATGCACGCATGCACACACACACAATACATACTAATTGTTGGTGCCCTCAAGTCATTTCTGATTTATGGCAACCCTAAGGTGAATCTATCATGGGGTGTTCCTTGGCCAGTTTCTTCAGAGGGGGTTTGCCATGGCCATCTTCTGAGGTCTAATACATATATGGTATATATACATAATATATGTATTATTATGTACATATATATACACGCATGCCATGGAAAAAACCCTCCTGTGCCAGAACCAGGCACCAGTCAGGCTTAGTGCACACAGAAATATGGGGCCTGGGTTTATTATATATTAATGTATGTTATATACTACTGTATTATTGTATATTATATATATTAGTGGAAATATTACTTCACTTCTTACAAAGCTGAACTTTCTCTCTTTTTCTTCCTCTGCTAAGTTTACACTGCAGATCTGCATTCAATAAATAGATTCAACAGATATTACTCAGTCCTCATGACTCAGGAGACTATAGGGATCGATAGATATACTTATTATATTTCTCTCTCACTTTCTCTGTACTTATATTAATCAATTCCATACATATGCGTATGTGATAGAGGAATTTATTTATTCTTTATTATTTTTAAGACATGGACAATTGAATTTATGGATAAAGAAGTTGTGGATATAGAGGTCCAACTGTAGTAGGGTGTCATCTACATATCGTACATTGTTGATGTTCCTTCCTCCAATTACACACACCTCCTTCCTCTGGGTCTAGTCCTGCTTTATGTATTATATTTTCAGCACACAAGTTAAACATGCAGCCTTGCCTGGCCCCCTTGTCAATTAGAAACCATTAAGTTTCTCTGTTTTCTGTCCAAACAGCAGCAACTTGTCCTGAGTCCAGGTTACATATCAGATGATCAAATGTTGTGGCACACCCATTTCTTTATGAAGGATCCATTGTTTTTCATGATCAACACAGTCAAAGGCTTTGCTATAATCTATAAAGCACAGGCTGATTTTATTGGAAAGTCTTCTGTGTGTTCCATTATCCAATTTATGTTTGGGTTCCATTATCCAATAATCTTTAGTCTATCTTCCTTTCCTGAACCAAGCTTGGACATCTGGCATTTGGTAAAAGTATTCATTGAGAATTTTGTGCATCACTTTGCTTGCATGGGAAATTAATGCAATGGTTCTTTGGTCAATGCAATCTCTGGTATCCCCTTTCTCGGGGACTGGGGTGTTTATTCAGTGTTTCCAGTCTCTGGGCCATTATTTTGTTTCCATATTTATTGACAGATTTTAGTTATAACTAGAGTAGATTTTGTCTCTGTGGACTGAAGCAGCTCTATTGATATGTCATCTGTTGCTGGTGATTTGTTTCTCTCAGATCTCCCAAGTGCAACTTGCACTTCAATTTTTTTAGAACTAGAGATTCATCTTTATATAGTTCTTCCTGTAACGAATCCATCAACCTTTCATTTCTTCTATATAGTTCTCTAGTATACTGTTTCCGCCATCTTTTCATTTCTTCTTGATCATTTAATGTGTTCCTTTACTTGTCATAAAGCATCCCCACTCTTGGTTTAAATTTCCCTTTGGTTTCTTGGCTCTTGTTGAAGTCTATTTGATTTCTGTATTGACCATACAGTTGCTTCTAAGTTTGTTCAAAGAATGTGTTTGCAATGAATAAATTAAAGGTCTCACAAAATTCAATCAGTTGTTCTACTTCATTTCTTGATCCTAGGCCAAATTTTCCTTCAATCTTTTGTTTATGTTCTATTTTCTATTTTGACATTTCCATAGCCTATAATTAGGAAGAAGTTCTGTTTTAGTATGTGATCAATTTTCTCCTGGACTCCAGCACAAAATCTTTCAGTTTCTTCTGCTTCTATAACTGGAGCATAAACTTGGATTAAGGTTATATTGATAGGCTTCCCCTGAATTCTTATTGACATCATTCAACCAGACTTTGCATTATATCCTTTGACTGCTTTTGTTACATCTCTCTTCATTATTAATGCCATCCCATTTCTTCTCAGATTTTCCTTTCCTGAGTAAAACAGTGTGTAATTATCTGACTCAAAATGTCCCATTCCTGTACACTTTAGCTAACTCAACTCAGGTATCTCTATTGTAATGTTCATATGTTCAATTTCTCAATTTACTATGTCTGGCTTTCCCTGATTCATGTTTCCCACATTCCATGCTCCTGTTATATGTGTTGCTTTGGATATTGCTTTCACCTCTGTGTACATCAACAGCTGAATGTCCTTTCAGCTTGAATCCAGTTGCATCATTAGCCCTAGTGCTACTGGTAGTTATCCCTTGCTCTGCCCTAGTAGCTCATTGAGTGAATCTAGTCACTATTATTGGGAAACCGAGACCTAATTTTGGGGAATTTATAATTAGCTCAAATGTGAGAGGGAAGCACCCAACTTTGCTTCTAAGACCTTATCCAATTGTCTATGGGAGACATAAGAATTCTGGCTAGGAAAGACACTGAAACGGACCAAACTCCAATTAAAGTCTAAAATGTTTATTTGACAACCAAGCAAACATCCAATTGTGGCACACACACACACACACTAGAAGAATAAGCGGGGAAGAGCGAGAGCAGAGGAGGCAAGAGGGAAACCAGGGTAGAGGGAGATATACTCACACCCGAGCGACTCCCCTGGGCTTCTGGCGGCAAAAGATGAGTTTTGTGGAAGGGACATGACCGGCAAGAAAGGGGGTCGCAGGAACTATCTCAGAGCACAGACCAACAGAGTTTCAGCATGCACTTCTGCTAAAATCCGGGGGGGGGGTGTTAAGGACAATTTCTGCCTTCTAGCCATGAGTTAAACAATAGGTGGACAAAGGCTTGAGTGGTTTACTATTGTTTACTTAAGTCTGGGCATAGTCTAAACAATGCATTTGGTTTCAAAACTATCAAGGAAGGGAAGCTAGAGAAAAGGGGTGCGATCAAATCTACTCATTGTCTCATCAAGTGTGAGACTGAGACAAACAAACACCATTAGGTATCTTTTCCTACATAATGGGATATTCCCCAGGGCAACTCCCAAAACCTGCCTGTCCAGGAAATCTTTAGTGGTCTTAAGCAATTTTTAGCTTGCTTACCTGACCTCACATCTTGGGGATTATGGCTGCCATCTCCCAGGGGTCAGGCTGGGATCATAGGGAACTCCACATGGCTAAAATATACAAGAAAAATAGAGGACGTCTGCTAACACTATCACTTGATTCATGTTTGATTTTCTCATCATACAGTTTCTGTGGTAATAGGTCTTCAAAAGGTGGTTTAACAAACCTACCTCTGCACAGTACTAACAATTATTAGCTTTAGTGCCACTGCTGTTGTTTTGGAAAGATCCTCTGCCAGTGTCACACACTTCAACCACTGCTGCTGCCCAGTAGTTGTTTGGTACATTTTGTCTGGCTCGTCAGCAAAAGCCTTGATGCTTATTCAAGAGTATATCCACAAACAGCAGAAAGGAAACTGTGAGGCAGGGACTGGGAACAGCATATAGCATGTGTTTCAATTGTATTCTAAATTGTTTTAACACTTGTGTTTTTAACAGCATTGCTTGTGGTTTGAATTTTTATTTTTTATTTTTTATTTATTTATTATTATTTTTGTGTACAAATAGTTTTTAGTTGGTCCTTGTTTCTAATTGGATATAAGCTGCCTTGGGTCCTACTTTCCAGGCAACCACATCACAACTGGCAATTCCAATTGTCCTTTCACACACTTTCTCTTCCCTGTGGCCTCCTGATAAATTACCAAACGCTAAATAAATAAACAGCAGTAGACCATTATTATTTGAAAGTGGTGCTACATTCACAGCTGATGTGTCCAGATGTTTGCTGGGAGAAGCATAAACAACAGAATGCTTTTGTTTTATTTCAGTGGGTTTTTTGTTTGTATTGTTTTGGGGTTTGTTTGTTTTTTTACTAGTTTAAGCTCTCTGAAGTTAATTGAGAAAAATGCAACCTCTTTAAGGATTTATTTGCTAACACAGTGTGGATGTATGCTTCCTTGACAATGGGCCTTTGCAGATTGACAGAAATAATGCAGCTTGAGTCCACTTGAACTGCCCTGGCTCAGTGCTGGGGAATCATGGGAACTGTAGTTTTTTCTGAGACATTGAGTCTTCTCTGTCAGAGAGCTCTACAATAAACTACAGTTCCCATGATTCCTAGCACTGAGCCAGGGCAGTTCAAGTGGACTCAAGCTATATTATTTCTGGCAGTCTGCAAAGGCCCATTGTTAACATTGTTACATGTTAATACAAAAAGATGTGACAACTGATTTCAAGCTAACTGATTACATTAAATTCTTACATTCAGGTTATCATTTGGTAACTGTAGTTATTGTAGGGGAGAAGGAACATCCTAAATTCAACTCTTTTCTGGTCAAATATGTGAAATAGTTGTCTCAGCCTCAACAGGATAACTTGATGGATTCTACATATGTGTGAAGCTCTGCACGTGCAGTTGCATATCCTCCCACTGTCTAGTAGCTATCACTTACAAGGAGGGAAGGGGGAGTGATTCAGATCATAGAGAAGCATCTAGTCACAGCTAAATTGGGAAGGGGAAGAGAAATGACAGTGTGCACTCAAATGGACTACATCTGCCTTTTTCTTCCCCACGAGTCTGGAGCAGCTGGATCTTCACACTCTTATTCACCTCTCCTCTAACAGTGCAGGACCTTTCTGGGGCTTGACAGCTGCCGGCCATGGAGGATTTTTCAATCAAGCACAAAGGCCAGAAAATAGCCCTCTGCATCCCATCCAAAAAGGGATTTACTGACTTATGTTCATGTACGTCACTAACAGGATGCCAGTCATAGGACATTATCACATGGGGTCTAAAGCAGACAGAACCCCGTCGCATCCCCGTCCCATTGTGGTTCCTTTGCCCCTGTGTTCACATGACGTTGCACAGAACCCCACCCATCCCCGTCGCATCCCCGTCCCATTGCGGATCCTTTGCCCCTGTGTTCACACGACGTCACAGAGTCCCAAGTCACCCCAGCCCTGGGATCCTGTGCTAAAGGGGGACATGCCGCCCAAGGACCCTGGACCATGCCCTGACTGATTGATGGTGGAGGACACTGGTGGGGCCCACAAAGGGGGCTGGGTGTTGATCCCCTGCCACCCCGGCCCCAGCGAGGGGGCCCCTAAGGTAAGCTGTTGCCTTCTGGGCAAAAATCGCCCTATTGAAGTCCATCAAATTGGGGATATCACAGAGGGCTCATAAGGGAAAAACTGTACTTATTAGTGTACCTGGTGGCTCAGACGTGGCCAGCATGGCCTCTGGTACCCCAAGCCCTGAATGGGCTGGGTGTGGGGCCTGGGACTCCACAGCAACACGGAGGGTGATCCCCTCCCCTGGTTGTGCCTTCAACTCTGTCTCTCTGGCCAGCTGCTCAGTTTGTTCCAAGGGCTAGGAGAGGGTCAGACTCTCTGCTGCCTCAGCAGCCTCCTCTACTGCTATCCTTTCCATAATCCCCCCTGAAGGAGAAGTACCAAGGGTAGAGGGAAGGAAAGGCCAGGGACCTCCAGAAATCTTTAAGAATCAGGTAGGTTGTTGGCAAAAAAGGGCAAAAATGTCTACCTCTCCACAAAAGCATCCTGCTTGGAGCATAGGCAGGAAAAGACTGGCTTCGGGGGGGGGGGGGTTAGCCCCTCCCAGAGGGGGCAAAGCATTTTTCCCTGCCTATAGGAGTAAATGGGAAGGAGCTACCCACTATACAGGAGGATGGGATGTCTGCTGGGAAATGAGGTTACAAGCTTTGCAATAACAATGCACATAAAAGGATAAACTGCACAGATGAAATAATACTCTCTTCAGCTACTGTGGGGCTGTAGAAAGCAACAAACAGCAGACAAGCTTCAGAAGAGCAATATTGTCAATGGCTAGTGTCAGATTACAGCCGGCTAAATATTGTAAAGCAATTGAAGTGAAGAACAATGCATTAAGGAGAAAAATATATTCAAACATAACTAGCTTGTCAATAAATGTGGTTGATTATCAAGCGTCCTTAGGGTTGGTGTCACCCGGTGTGATAACTTATGGTGTCACACACACCCTTGACCACCTCCCATAACACACCATACAGAATCCTTAGTACAACTGGCCCTCCATATCCAGGGATTTTTTTATCATTACATGATAAATGCATGAATTAAAAAAAATGCTTGATCTTGTTATTTTATATAAGGGACACAATTTCACTATGCCATTGTATTTAACTTGACTTGAGCATCCATAGATTTTGGTATAAATGGGGGGCCCTGGAACCAAACCCCAATATGAGGACTAGAAACTTGAATCTCATTACATCCTAATGAAATCAAGATTTTATTAAGAAGCATGAGGACTTAACTATTCTGTGCTAACTTCCTCCAAACATTAAAAAAAAATTCCTTGCCGTGTATTCTCCTCAATTTTCCCCTTTTCAGTTTGTATCCCTTCCCAACCCTACAGGGTCCCCCTGCTTCCACAGCTGCCTCCTAACCTTGCAAAAGTAAATAAATAAATACATAAATAAATAAATAAATAAATACTAAGGGATTTTCCCTAGTATCCAGAGTGACCAGATATCCTAACTGCAAAGGATGACAAGGCACCACAAAATATTGGTTCTTCAAGAGAAATGGAGGACATGACCAAAAAAAAGCTAAAAACACTCATATAAATGTAAATTCAGGCTTAGTCCTGCTCCAAATGGAGGACATTTTGGAATTCCTCAACAGAAGACTGAAATGAAGGGCATGTCCTGGAAACGAAGAAGCTCTGGTCACCTTACATGTGCCTTACATGCAATAGCCCCTCAGCCCCCACCTTACCCCTAGGAGGGGCTCCAGAGTGCTCCAGAATAGTTTGTGCTACCCAAATTGTTGCCCCCAAATTGTTGCCTTTTCTCTTGCTGTCTTCTCACCCCTTTTTTTCTCTTGCTTGACCCACCTCTCAGGCTCATCTTCAGATCTCATTGGTCTCCTTTGGGACTCCAAATCTCAGGAGGCTTTGCATAGGATGGGGATGGGGCAAGTCCCTAGCCATGCAGTTGGTAAAGGAGGCCATTTTCAGCTAGTGAAGCCTCGACATGGCTCTGGTTTCCCAGCGGAGAGAAGAAGGGAGCTTTGGAGCTCTAGAAAAAGACAAGTTTTTTTTCTTGTTGATTTTATATTAGATTAGTAAAGACTTTAAAAACTTATTACTGCTGTAGCTTGAAGTTTTTGAGTTCCCATCCTGGCTTTCTAAGGAAAGAGGGCAAGGGTGGCAATGCCTGCGTGTGTGTGTCTGTGTCTGCTTGCCCACATGTATGTGCATGTGGCAGTGTGTGTTTGGTGAGCCGCAATGGGGGCAGGATGTGTGTGTGTTTGTGTGTGTACAGGGGGAATGTGTGTGCATGAGGGCAGCATGTGTGCAAGCGTGAGCAGGGTGGCTGGTTCTGTGTGTTTATGTTGTGTGTGCAGGGGGTGGCAGCAGCAGTGTGCATGTTGGGGAAGGTGTGTGTGTGTGTGCTGGTGAGGGCAGCGGCAAGGTGTCACCCCTGTAAAGGTGTCACCTGGTGCGGTCTGCACCCCACACACACCCCTAGTGATGCTTCTGAATCACAGTGCAAAGGGATCTGACATGAGATGGAAGGTGTTTGGTTTGGTTTGGTTTTGGGAAAGCAGGCCCCACTTGCCTCAAAATTAGCAGATTTGCTGGTTTGTAATTGGCAGGGTTGCTGCCTGAATAAACATAGGATCATCCAACATCTGTTGGCTTCAAGTTAATTAGCCATGAGTTCTCTTTTTTGGAACAGGAGCTCTGTTCTGTAAGCTTTCCTGATTGAAACATTTAATTGTGACTTGGGGAAATTGCTCAGGTTAGAAGCATTTGAAGCCAAACCTGCATGCAGCTCCCTTTCTAACAATATCCCATTTGCCAATGCCAGTCTGTTCTTTGCTGGGTGCAGCCGATACAGTATGTTTAGGCCTTCATCTTGGAGAAGCTTCAAAACACTTGGTTCTCAGTCTGTTAAAGGGCTACTAGTTGCTAGTATTTTAAAAACCAAATCACTGCCAACCACCAGAGGGAGGGGTGTAGGGCATTCTTACATTTCATATGAGCAACAAGGAGCTGTTGTGGATTGATTATCTGTATTCACCCTCTATTAATCTGACCTTCTTTAATATGTGAGCAGAGATGGATCTAGCCTCACTCTTTGGTCATCCTAGTTTCTAGGGAGAGCTCAGGCTCAATCCGTTCCAGCAGCCATATGTTTGACTTTCTGGCCATCCATAGTATCCTCAGCACTCTTCTCCAGTGCTACATCTCAAATGAGTTGATTTTCTTTCTGTCAAATGTCTTCACTCTCCAGCTGTCACTCCTCTATATGGTGATGGGGAATATGATGGTTCTTGCTACACCCTGGAAATTTGAACTTGACAAGATAAATAGTCCAAGAAAGGAAGAGGAAGAGGAAGATAAAAGAGACAGGCAGGGAATTTTTTGATTAGCCTTTCATAAGTGGATTGTGCTGCCCTTGCACAGTGAGAACAGCCTTAAACTCACAGCATGCCTCTATATATTTTTCCAGTTATTATGCACATAGCTGTAAGAGGCAGCCAGTTTCCAGTAACAGTCAATTTAAGTGAATGCTAGTTTTAAGAGATTGTATGTCCTGTGCATAATAACTGTTTGCCACTCAACTGCATTATTCAAGAATAAATAAACAAGGTTTAAATAAGGAGCATTAGTAGAGTTTCATTTTCCATTTTCAGAGACAATGAAGTGCAGCTGATTCTTATCTAATCAGTGATTTCATGAATGTCCTGCTACAGGAGAGCCACCGCAGCCTGAGCGTCTTCTGTAAACAGTAATGCTACACTTGAGTACACAATGGATAATTACTTATTTGGCTACAGGACACACTCTCTCTCTCTCTTGTATGTATTGTTCAGCATGATGCCAATTTGTCATCACACTGATGGGAGAACTGAGGAATTAGTCATGTGAGTGGTGCTTCTGTGAAGAAAGCCACACATGGAGATAGATGTGCCATTTCTTCAAACTCCCATTTCAAATCTGTATATGAATTTCTTACTTTCTTCATTCTTCTTAAGGAAGAGGTCTTGACAATGCAGACACAAAAAAGGGCTACTTGTTGAACTCTATTAGAAGGTTTCTGGTTGGCCACACTTAGTGGCTGACCAATCACTGCATTTAGAGTAATAATGGCCTGAATCAGACAGGCCAAAAGGGCCACCGTTGAGCTGCATTGGGGGCATGGCTTTCACATGACACATGCCCCAAATGAATGTAACCAGAAGAGCTGGGCCAAAGAGGAGCAGGGAAAAATGCTCCTTTTTGGTGGACAGTTCAGGACTGCAGCAATGGCCAGATTGGGACTGGGCACATGCAGTTGCTGCCATCCCACAGTGATCAAGGCAGGAGTGGCCTCTGGCTGCTCCTTTTGCCCTGTCTGCTTGAGGCCAATGTCCCCACTTCCAGAGGGGTAGATGTTGAGGGAGCGTTCAGCATCTCCTTTTGTTGTAATAAGGAATTATGATTTTGACTTTTTAAAAAATAAACTAAACATATCTCTAAGGTGTAATGGTCCAAAAAAGTCCACATTGCTGTCACATGGTCCTGAGCCTTACAACCTTTCTTGGAAGGTATTTGTTGGAATAGTTTGGTTTTTTTTAAAAAATTAACCCAATCTCTCCATGAGTAGGAAACACAAGTAGAAAGGGGAGGTAGGGCAGTTAGATGGTGGAATGAGTTTTGTGATTATGGTCTATTTCCACACTGCACAATTATAGCATTTTGATTCCAGTATAACTTTCATGACTCCATCCTACAAAAGCCTGGGGTTTGTAATTTTGTGAGGCACTAGAATTCTAAATATTTCTCCAAACTGCAAATCTAAGGATTTCATAAAATGCAGCCATAGCCAAAGTGAGATCAAAGTGTAATTTTGTGCATAGTGGAAGTGACCTGATAGCTATAGCTTCCAACCAAGGAATCATTTAAGAGAAGTTTACTCTTTTATTTCCCCACTTTAAGAAGGATGTTCAAGAAACTCATTGGAAGCTTTTCCTAATTCTTATAAGGATCTTATCATACGTGGCCAACAAAGCGATAATAAAGTGAAATAAGAATAAATCCAGTAATAAACCGGATGAAACCCCACAATACGCAAATGGCTATCACATGCAATTACCTTCATAGCGCTTTTAAGGAAAGTGCTCCCAGGAACCGTATTTGCCATTCACACACAAGTGAGAAAATCCCGCACATGTGCTAGAAATGCTCTTCTAGCACATGCGCAATACAGCCGCAGCTGTCACTTGCCGCAGCTGTCACCCCTTCCCAAGCCGGCTCTCTGAGGAGGTCCTCCTTGGAGCGAGGCCCTGCGCAGGGTCGGCGCTCCGAGGAGGTCCTCCCTGGAGAGCCGGCTCTCTGAGGACGTCCTCCTTGGAGCGAGGCCCCACTCAGGGTCCGCGCTCTGAGAAGGTCCTCCTCGGAAAGCCGGCTCTCTGAGGAGGTCTTCCTTGGAGCGTAGGCCCCGCGCAGGGTCGGCGCTCCGAGGAGGTTCTCCCCAGAGAGCCGGCTCTCTGAGGACGTCCTCCTTGGAGCAAGGCCCCACGCAGGGTCCGCGCTCCGAGGAGGTCCTCCTCAGAAAGCCGGCTCTCTGAGGAGGTCTTCCTTGGAGCGCAGGCCCCGTGCAGGATCGGCGCTCCGAGGAGGTCCTCCCTGGAGAGCCAGCTCTCTGAGGACGTCCTCCTTGGAGCGAGGCCCCGCACAGGGTCGGCACTCCGAGGAGGTCCTCCACGGAGAGCTGGCTCTCTGAGGAGGTCCTCCTTGGAGCGAGGCCCCGCGCAGGGTCGGTGCTCCAAGGAGGTCCTCCTCAGAGAGCCGGCTCTCTGAGGAGGTCCTCCTTGGAACGAGGCCCCGCGCAGGGTCCGCGCTCCAAGGAGGTCCTCCTCGGAGAGACGGCTCTCTGAGGACGTCCTCCTTGGAGTGAGGCCCTGCGCAGGGTCCGCGCTCCGAGGAGGTCCTCCTCAGAAAGCCGGCTCTCTGAGGAGGTCCTCCTTCGAGCGCAGGCCCCGCGCAGGGTCCGCACTCTGAAGAGGTCCTCCCCGGAGAGCCGGCTCTCTGAGGACGTCCTCCTTGGAGCGCAGGCCCCGTGTAGGGTCCGCGCTCCGAGGAGGTCCTCCCCGGAGAGCCGGCTCTCTGAGGAGGTCCTCCTTGGAGCGAGGCCCCACGCAGGGTCCACGCTCCGAGGAGGTCCTCCTCGGAAAGCCAGCTCCCTGAGGAGGTCCTCCTTGGAGTGGAGGCAGGGAAATGCTCCCTAATACGTATTGGGGAAATGCTCCCCAATACGTATTGGGGTTTCATACCTACGGTAAAAGCGAAATGATTCACGTCGTGCAATTGCAATTCCTAAAGAAACCGAAATTCAAAAGATCTCGGTTCTTTCCGCATTCTGTCAGGGTTCTGTCGGGGTTCTGTGCGATGTCGTGTGGACACACGGAAAAATAATACGTATTAGGTCGGGATTTCGTTTGGATTCTGTCTGCATTGAGCCCCGTGTGATAAGGTCCTAACTGTGTTTGTCTATGAGCAGTGACAGATGCAGCATCCACAGAAGTCTCTGTGCCTTCCTGAAGTATCACAAGTTGCAAAAAAATAATGTCCCTTTGCTGTTCAGAGTGGCTGATGTAATGGTGGTGGTTTTGTGCCCTCAAGTCATTTCCAATTTATGGTGACCATATCATGGGGTTTTCTTAGAATGTTTCTTCAGGGGGGTTGCCACTGCCATCCTGTGAAGCTGAGAGAGTGTGACTTGCCCAAGGTCACTCAGTGGGTATATCACTCTCCCCACAACCTAAATTAAATTCTTCTAGCAGCCTGACTCAGGGATGTCAGAGTCTCACTTTCCAGTTTATAATTGCAGTGGAGGCTGAGATCCATCAGATAGCCAGGAAGGAGAAGAAAGAATTGATTTTGCTACCATATGCCTCTTCTTTGTTTAATCTAATGGCAGACTGAAGTTTGCTGTCAGTAAGCAGTGACAAGGATGATGGTCTGGACCCTAGGTCACCATCCTACTATGGCTGGTGGTTATGGATGGCTTTGGCATACTATTATATCCAGTCATCTTAAAAGTAACATTCCAAGCTCTAGGGTGCTGGTGCTCTGAAAAATTCAGGATATGCACAGCAATAAACTTAACTTGTGTCTCTCTGTGTATAGAATCATAGAATCATAGAAGAGTTGGAAGAGACCACAAGGGCCATGCAGTCCAACCCCCTGCCATGCAGGAACTCAAAATCAAAGCATCCCCGACAGATGGCCATCCACCCTCTGTTTAAAGACCTCCAAAGAAGGAGGCAGTTGATGGAAAACTGTAGGTTTTGTTGTTGACTCATGGCTACATGTGAATGAGACATGTCCAAGAACCCCTATTCCCCACTGCTCTGCTTAATTCCTGATGATTCAGGTCCATGACCTTCTTGGTGTAAGTATTGATGCAACAAAAAACAAACAGTATAAAACTGAATTTTGGCTTTGCCAGGGTAAACTTTCATGTGCATCCAAACTAGTTTCCTTTCCAAGCAAACAAGGCAGATTATGAAGCCATTTTTTTTCTGTGCACTGCCCTACAAGTCATCTGAAAACATTATTCTGTGAGCAGCTTTATGCTAGTCTCTCTGCTGATGGAAAACTGTAGATTTTATTGTTGTTATCTGCTCTCAAGTCACCCCCTGACTCATGGCTACCTGTGAAATAGACATCTCCAAGAGCCCCTATTCCCCACTGCTCTGCTTAGGTCCTGCTGATTCAGGTCCATGACCTTCTTGATTGAGTCTAGCCATCTGGCATGTGGTCTTCCTCTCTTTCTACTGCCCTCCACCTTTCCTTGAATTATCGTCTTTACTAATGAGTCATGCCTTCTCATTATGTGACCAAAGTATGACTGGCTCAGTTTCATAATTATGGCTTTCAGGGAGAGTTCATGCTTGATCTGTTCTAGGACACATTTGTTTATCTTTTTGGCTGTCTGCGGTATGCTTATTTTATTTATTTTATTTCTATGTTGCCTTTCTTCCAGAAAAAGACCCAAGGTGTATCACAAATAAAACAATCCTCAGCACTATTCTCCAGCACCACATATCAAATGAGTTGATTTTCTTACTGTCCACATTCTTCACTGTCCAGATCTTGCATCTGTACATGGTGACGATGAATCCAATGGCTTGGACAATTCTAACTTTATTGCTCAGTTGTACATCTTTACTCTTAAGGATCTTGTCTAGTTCTTTTATAACTGCCCTTCCCATTCCAAGTCTTCTGATTTCTTGAATCCAATCTCCCTTCTGATCAATGTTTGATCCAAGGTACAGGAAATCTTTAGCTATTTAATTTTCTCATTTTCTAGGTTGAATTTGTGAGGAAGTTCTTCTGGAATTAGTGCATTTCATTAAGCATCATAAGTTTGCAATGTGGCCCCTAGTGTCTCTTCCTCTCTCTCCATATATGATCGGAGTCTATGCTGAATAATTTTGAGCATGATTTTGCTTCCATGGGAAATTAGCACTTTAGCTGCTGCAGTCTTTTGTGTCTCCTTTTCTGTGGATGGGGATGTATATTGATCATTTCCAATTGGTTGGCCATTGTTTTGTTTTCCATATTTGTTGGTATATTTTAGTTAATACTAGAGTTGCTTCTATCTGTGTGGATTGTAGCAGTTCAATTAGGGTATCATATGTTCCTGGTGATTTATTCTTCCCAATTTCTCTTAGCACAGTTTCTGCCTTACTTTTTAGAATTTCGGGTTCTTCTTCATATGGTTCTTCATTCCTTGTTTCATTCATTCAGAATGGAGTTGGGGCAAACTCAACACAAGGTCTGTTTCCTTTCCTGACTAACCTCCAGGTACCTACATGACAACAATGGGTGGGAACATCCCACACTCTCTCATTCACATATTCTCCTCAAATCCACACACACAGATCCAGACATGTAGTATACATCCACACATACCTATTGATATACATTTGTGCATATGCACATGGTTAACACATCCATTCTCATAGCTAACATGCACATATTTTCATATACTTTGAGGTGTAAACCCTTAATTATTTGTTCCCCATCTTCCAATACAAATAATTGCTGTAGTTTTCTTCCCACTGTTGGGAGTTTTCTTCTCATGTTCAAGAGTCTGGAGGATTTTTCTGCACTGAGAAATACATAGGGTTTGTTTCTTTTTTGTGCAAAACCACATTTTGTGCACACAAAAAATGTGCATGCTTACCTCATAGGAAAGACATATTCTATCCAGAAAATGTAGGCTCTGGACAAAAAAGTGACATGTTTCTCTATGTAGAAAATATTCTGGAACATTCCAGGACAGTTGAATACTGGAAGAAACTGTGCAAAATTCTTCTCTTCCATATTATTCTTGCTGGCTGGGCTTCCCAACTGTCAAGAAACTTATTTCCCCTCCCCCTTTGGAAATGAATAAGAGAATGTTCTTTCCATATCAAATACACGTATGTTCTGCTGTTATCATCAAGTCGACTTTGACTTATGAAGACCTATGAATGAGAGACCTCCAAGTTACCCTATCATCAACAGGCCAGCTCAGATCTTGGAGATTCAGCTTCCGTGGTTTGAGTCTATCCATTTGGAACACGGTCTTCTCCTTTTCTTACTGTCTTCTACTTTAGCAAGTATTATTGTCTTGTCTAGGGAGTCATGTCTTCTCACAATGAGTATGACAGTCTCAGTTTAATCATCTTGGCTTCTAGAGAAAATTCAGGCTTTCCTCATTTATTTGTCATTGAAACAATCCATGGTATTTCTAGAATTTTTCCCCTGCACCACATTTCAAATGAGTTGATTTTCTTCCTATTAGCTTTTTTCACTGTGCAGCCATACATAGAAATTGGAAATATAATGACATGGACAATCCTAACTTTAGTACAGTGGGGAGAGCCCCTCCTCCCTCCCTCCCTCTTTCCTTCCCTTCTCCCCCCTCCTTCCTTCCTTCCTTCCTTCCTTCCTTCCTTCCTTCCTTCCTTTCTTCCTTCCTTCCTCCAAGGCTTCTGCCCTGGCTTGGATTTGGGAGCGGAGTCGGCCACTCAGTCAGCTGGGGCTGGGGCTGGGGCTTGAATCTCGGAGCCCCTGTCCCCAGGCCAAACAACTGGGATGGATTTTCTGGGCTCAGCACCAGTCCTGGCTTTCTCGGAACTTGTGGGCCAGAGGGAGTCAAGTCCAGGGCCAGGGCTTGGATCTCAAAGCCCAGAGGCTCCATCCTGGGTGTTAGACCTGGGGACAAGGGCTCTGAGATAAGCCTCAGCTTTGGCCCCAACCCCAGCCCCTGCCCCAGCTGGCTGGGGTATACTGTTGCATATACCAGAGGACTAAGAGATCCCACAATGGTTTACACTGAGACAGGCTTCTCCAATTAAGGTCTAAATATTTATTAAAAGGGGAAAACTGCACACATAATAATAATAATAATAATAATAATAATAATAATAATAATAATAATAACAATAATGTATTTATATCCTGCCCCTCTGAGACCAATCGAGGCGGCTTATAGTGTTAAAATATAATATATCCAAACCCCATTCCCTCCCTCCCCTTAAAACAATATTAAATCAGATAAGAGTTAAAACAAACAAATTAAAACAACAACATAGAATATATGCAGCTACGGCCACAAGTATCTGTGAAAGTAATATAGGAGTACAGCAGTATTATCTTTAAGCTAGGAGGACTCTGGATGATTCTCCTAAGGGGTTCCTGAGGCCAGGATGGTCTATTCTGGAAAGGCCTGCCGGAGGAGATCCGTCTTGACAGCCTTTTTATAGCTGTCTAAAGATGTCAATTGACGAATCTCATCCGGCAGGCCGTTCCACAGTCTGGGGGCAACAACTGAAAAAACCCTCTGGGAGGTAGCTGCAAGCCTAGCTTTTTGTGGCTGCAGCAAGTTCTTCCCAGAGGACCAGAGTGCGTGGGGAGGATTATAGGGGAGAAGGTGGTCCCTGAGATAGTTTGGACCCAAGCCATTTAGGGCTTTAAAGGTGATAACCAACACCTCGTACTGGGCCCAGAAACTTATGGGCAGCCAGTGGAGGGACCGTAAATCTAGAGTGATATGGTCCCTCCTAGATGTTCCAGACACTAATCTGGCTGCCATGTTCTGTACTAACTGTAGGTTCCAAACCAAGCATGAGGGTAGCCCCATGTAGAGCGCATTGCAGAAGTCCAGATGGGAGGTTACCAGTGCATGCACAACAGTCTCGAGATCCCTTACTTCCAGAAAAGGGCACAGCTGGAGTATCAGCCGAAGCTGATAACAGGCGCTCCTGACTGTCGCATTCACCTGATTAACCATCAGGAGCGACGAGTCAAGGAGCACCCCTAGACTGCGAACGCAGTCACTGGAGGCGAGTGTGACCCCATCCAGGACTGGAGGCTGCAACCCAGTTCTTGGTTTCGGGGCTGCTACCGTGAGCACCTCCATCTTGTCCGGATTCAGCTTCAATCTGTTTTTCCTCATCCAGCCCATTACTGCCCGAAGACATTCATTGAGAGAGGAGGCGCCATAGGAATTTGAGGCCGATGAACGAGAGATGGAGAAATAGATCTGAGTGTCATCAGCATATTGATAACACCCAGCTCCATAACTCAGTATGATCTCACCCAGTGGCTTCCTATAGATGTTGAATAACATGGGGGACAGAATAGCACCTTGTGGAACTCCACAGGTGAGCTCTCTTTTTGTTGAGCAACTGCCCCCTTGCAGCACCCTCTGAGACCTGCTCAAGAGGAAGGACCGGAACCACTGGAGCGCAGTGCCCCCGATACCTAACCCCCTCAGGCGGTCCAAGAGGATGCCATGATCTATCATGTCAAAAGCCGCTGAGAGGTCTAGGAGCACCAACAAGGTCACACTACCCCTGTCAATGCTCAGACGCACATCGTTGGTCAAGGCAACCATGGCAGTCTCAACCCCAAAGCCTGTCCTGAAGCCAGTTTGAAATTGGTCTAGATAATCGGTTTCATCCAAGACAGCTTGGAGTTGAAGAGCAACCATCCTCTCGATCACCTTGCTCAAAAATGGTAATAAAGAGACTGGCCTGTAATTATTCATATCCAGGGGGTCCAGGGAAAGTTTTTTCAGAAGCGGCCTAACAGCCGCTTCCTTCAAACATGATGGAATATTTCCTTCCCTGAAAGACGCATTGATGATATCCGTAAGGAACTTCCTCAATGCATCCCCCCCCTGGACAGCCAGCCATGATGGGCAAGAGTCGAGAGGGCAAGTTGTTTTCCTCACCCTACCAAGGAGCTTGTCCACATCATCAGTACTCACAGATTGCAGCTGATCCAGAATACCTTCATCGATGGAGTCACTGGACACCTTGTCTATGGTTTCTGTTAAAAGACTGGCATCTAAGTCAGCTCTTATTTGAGAGATTTTATCCACAAAATAGTTGTTAAACGCATCACAGCAGGCCGTTGTCGGGTTAAGTAAAGGATTTGGCCAGGGGGTACCTGCGTCAGCTCCCTCACCACCCTAAACAGCTCTGCTGGACAGGACTCTGCAGACACAATCCGTGCAGAGGAGAAAGATCTCTGCGTGCAGAGGAGAAAGATCCATGCAGAGGAGAAAGATCTTTGCCTCCCGATAGGACCAAAGAAAGTTCCTATGGCGAGTTCTGTCAGATAAGAGTTGAGTCTTCCGCCATTTGTGCTCTAGTTGTTGACCAACCCGCTTCATTTTCCTAAGCTCCGGTGTATACCAAGGCTTACAGTTAGAAGCAGGATGGCAAGGATGCTTGGAAGCGATCCAGTCGATGGCCTTGGTAAGATCAGTGTTCCAAGTATTGACCAAAGCCTCGACAGGGTCGCCAGCATTTGCAACCATTAAACCCTCTAAGGCTTTCTGGAATCTGATTGGTTCCATTAGCCTTCGAGGGTGGACCATTCTAATAGGTCCATGCCCCCGTGGGGCAGGCGGAGGCTTTCAGTTTCACCTTGACCAGGAAATGGTCCATCAATGACAGAGCGGAGTTCCTAATGACCTCCGCCCATGGATGTTCCTGTTCCGTACTGAAGACTGCATTGAGTGTATGACCTGTACAGTGTGTGGTCCCGACAACCAATTGGGATAGGCCCATGTTAGTCATGGTATCCATGAACTCCCGAATTGCACCTGTTAAACTGTTCTCGAGCAGGATGTTGAAGTCTCCCAATACTAAAAGTCTGTTAGATTCCAACAGCAGCTCCGAGACCAGGTGTGTCAGCTCAGTTAGGGAGTTTGCTAGACAATGGGGTGGTTGGTAGACTAGCAGAATCCCCAAACTATCCCTGGTCCTCAGGCTAAGGTACATGCACTCGAAGTGGACTGTGTTCCGGACAGGTATCCTGGTCAAAGTCAGATTACTCTTATAAACTAGAGCCACGCCTTCCCCCTGCCCACTTCCCCTCACCTGCTTACTGACCCAGGTAACTGCGCTATCCTCTCCCAGCCAGGTTTCTGTAAGATAAGCCAGGTCGGCGTCCTCATCTAAGAGGAGGTCATGGACAATATGTGTTTTGTTCTTAACCGACCTGGCATTACAAAGCAGCAGAGTGAGGTTCTGTGGAATGGTTGGTCTGCTCTCCAATCCATTCTTGGAAACGGAGGGAACTGAAGGCGGGATAGCTTTCAAACAGTGATCCCGTCTTCTTTTGTAACATTGGTTCAATCCGTTCCTGCCATATCTCCCATTCCCCAGCAGAACTCCAATAGCCACCCCCACATTCCTGACCTCAGGTGAAGAAATGGAGGTTAGGGCCACTGGACAGATGAAATAACTGGGGGCATAGAACAACTCGACTCCAGCCCTACCCCATTCCTATAACAGGATGATGGGAAAAGGGGGTAATACAATAAATCTTTTAGCCCAAACCCTAGCCTCGTCCTGCCCCAACAAAATATTCAGTCCTCCAACTGCCATTAACCACTTCCACGGCATCCTCTACGTGATGTCCTCCTAAAGTCCTCCAGGCTCCGCTGCTGCCATTTACCAGCCCCGCATCCTTTGGGGGAGGTAGCACCTACTCTGGCCTCTCAATTGTTAGAGAAGGGAGGGGCTGGTCCAACTCTCTCCGCTAGGCTCGTGGAGCATTCACCGCTGCCATTGTTGCTGGGGAGGCTAAGAGTGTTAAATAGCCTCCACTCCGGCTGTTCAGCTGGTGGAAAAGGGAGGGGCTGATCCAACTCTCCCTGCTTGGCTCCTGGAGCCTTCGCTGCTGCCATTGCTGCTGGGGAGGCTAAGAGTGTTAAATAGCCTCCACTCTGGCTGCTCAGCTGGTGGAAGGAGAGGGGCTGGTCCAACTCTCTCTGCTTGGCTCCTGGAGCCTTTGCTGCTGCCATGTAATCCACACACTCATACTGCACACTTAGAAGTAAAGGAGTGAAAGCGGGAATAGATTGAAATGGGCCAGACTACGGGAGATACTCACTTCCGAAGGCTTCTCTGGGATCCGCTGTGGATGTGGATGATGGTAAAGATGATACATGGCCACCAAAATGGGGGAAGGGATGGCCGAGGGAGCTATGATCATACTGACGTGGAGTCAAGATGCACTCTAAGGATAGCACATGGAGTCTAAAAATCTAGGGGTTTATACAGGCAATATCTAACTTCTGGCTATAGACTTGATGGCTTGGTTGAAGCTTGGACAAAGGCGCTGATTGACTGGGCTTTGTTAAGCTGAGGTGTGAGGATGACCTAAACTATGTACTTGGATCTTAACACAATAAAGGAGGGGAGTGTAGAGAAAAAGGGTGCAGTTAAATCTGATCACTGCCCCATCAGGAGTAACACTCCGGTCAAAGAAGCACTATTATGTTGACTTTTAGGGATAATGGTCTTTCCCCTTTAGCAACTCCCAAACCTGTCTGGTAGGGAATTTTCCAGTTGTTTGGGCAGGCCTTTTCCTGTGCCTACCTGACTTACCATCTAGAGGCTTATAGCTGACATCCCACAGAGGTCAGTTCGGGTCATAGAGGGAACTTCACATGCCCCAAAATTTTATTAAAATTATATTTGCTAACAAGAGGAAGGAAGGGGGGAGGGAAGGAAGGAAGGAAGAAAGAAAGGAGGGAAGGGAGGGAAGGAGGAGGGCAAGGTACTTTTGTCCCCAATGCATGCACACCGCCATTGGGAACAATAGGGGTTTGCCATCTGTGGATGCTCAAATCCACAGATGGCAAGTCTATGGATAAGGAGGGCCCACTGTATTTAGTGGTATATCTTGACATTTCAGGATCTTGCATAGTTCCTTTGTTTAACTTGCTCCCCCTTGCTCCCCCCTTTTCTTTTTTCTTTTTTCTTTTTATTTTTTTTGGCTAAGTGTTTTCTTGCATTCCTCTCTGACAATAATCCTGGCTTCAGTTCAGTTCAAGATTCTTCTGGCTTCTGGCCCATTATGCTTAATAGGGCAAATCTATTTTACATTATCTTTAAATTCTATGGGTATGTTCTTTGGGTTCTATTTTGGCACAATGGTTGGTTTAGTGTTCTTTTTTGGCTTTGATATTAGTAGTTCATGTTCTGTATCACAATCTGCTCCTAGTCTTGTTTTCGCAAAGAGAATAGACCTTCTCCATCTTCTGCTTCCAATGATGCAGTCATGATTTCTATATTGGCTATTCAGGTGATGTCAATGTATATACTGTCCTATTGGGTCAAATAATGTGTATGTGATAAATAAATTAACAAATTAACAAATTGCTCACCTCACAATGCTACTCATAGTTGTCCTCTACAGTAACCTAGTAGCTTGTTGAGTGCCATCTGACATGAAAGCTTCATCTTCTGGCACTATCTCTTGTTTGAGTTTGAATTTTCCCATGGTCTTCATGTTAAAAGACATTCAAAAGGGGTTTACTTCTGCAAAGTACTAACAAATGTTAGCTATGTTGCCACTGCTCTTGTCTCTGAGAGCTCCTATGCCATTATCACAACTTCCATCCACCCACCCACACACTACTGCTGATGCCAGGTAGTTATTTGGCACATTTAGTATGGCTCTTCAGCAAAAGCCTGTCTGACATGGGAGACCCTAACAGCAGCAATGCTGCCATCAGCATAGCCTCTTGCCTCATAGGAGCATGCATTCCCACCACCACAGAAAGGGTGTGCCATATACTCATATATACTCATTTAAACAAACAAACAAACAAACAAAGTAAATGTATGGCACATAAGTAAAAACAAAAAGTGGACAAAGGTATAATCTTTAATTAGGAGCACTAAAGTTATAGTAAAGTGGTACAGAAGTGGTGCAAAGTTTTTAGATTCTTCAGAACTCCCCATCAGGCATGATGGCACAAACTTTGCGGATTAAAGAGAGAGAAATAAAGTCCATTGTGTGTGGAGTTGGTTATTGTATTGGCTATCTGCAGTGTAAAAATGGTTGCTGCAGGATGAGTGAAAAGAAGAGGTTTTAAAAAGTATCAGTATTTTTCCTGGTGAGAAAGCTGGCTGATACCCTGAGGACTGTTCTTTGCCCTTTTCATAGTTCACAGCTCTGAGATGGCTTACAGAAGATGGCTTTTCTCAAGCCTAATGGTTGCAGGGAAGAACAATTAAGTGGTAAGGTCATAGTGGATTGGGAGGGAAAGGTTAACCTATCTCCTCCCAGCTATGACCCCATCTCCCACCCAATTGCTCTCTCACACTGCAATTAACCTTTTTACCAGTGACACCAACAGAATAGCTGTTGCTGCTGTTTCAATAGAAGGAAAATTCAGGGATTCAAATTTAGTGATCCTAATACAAATATTACAAATATGGCAAGCTAGTCATGACATCTGGCCAGTTTGGGTAATTTCTGTTTCTTCCCCCTTCCGCTAAATTTTGTACCATCTAGCCTGAAGAGGATTTCTGGATAATTTGGAAACTTGACATGCTTAGGATGGTTTAGTGTCCCTACTAAATGTATTTAATGACCCTAAGACACTTCCAACAAACAAAAGAAATGTTAGGAAACCATAGATGACTGATAAAATGCTACAAGCAACAAAGGAAAGAAGGGAAAGTAAACAAAAAGGAGATAGGAATAAATTAAGAACCATGAGTGCAACAGTACAACAGCTAATGTGCAAAGATAAGGAAAATTACTACAATGACAAATGTAGAGAAATAGAAGAAAACAACAAAAAGAGAAGAATGAGAGACCTATTCCACAAGATTCAAGAAATCAAGGGAAAGTTCAAACCAAGGACCAGGACGCTCTATGACAATAAAAATAACATAATTCAAGACCAGGAAGGAATAAAAAGATGATGGATGCAAAACACAGAAGAGTTATATAAAAGAGATGACAACATGAGGGACACATGGAATGAAGAACCATGTGAAGATGAACCCCAAATTCTAAAAACTGAGGTGAAAGCTGCAATAAAAGAAATGGCAAAAAACAAGACTCCAGGAACAGATGATATTCCAACAGAACTGTTGCAATCCATATCTTGTGCTAACCAACATATGTCAATAGAAATGGAAAAGAAAACGATGGCCAACAGATTGGAAGTGATCAATATACATTCCCATCCACAAAAAGGGAAACACAAGAGACTGCAGCAATTATAGAACCATAGCACTAATCTCCCATGCAAGCAAAAGCATGCTCAAAATTCTGCAACATAGGCTCCAACCATACATGGAGAGAAAAATCCCAGAGGTCCAAGCAGGGTTCAGGAAAGGAAGAGCCACCAGGAACCACATTGCAAATATACGATGGCTAATGGAGCATAGCAGGGAGTTCCAAAAGAAAATCAGCATGTGCTTTATAGACTAAAGCAAAGCCTTTGACTGCATAGATCATGAAAGGCTATGGGACACCCTTAAAGATATGGGAGTGCCAACACATCTGATAGTCCTGATGAGGAATCTTTACTCAGGACAAGAGGCTACTGTCAGAACAGAACATGGAGAAACAGAATGGTTCCCAATAGAAAAGGGGTCAGACAAGGCTGCATCCTATCACCCTACCTATTCAACTTATATGCAGAACATATTTTAAGGAAAGCAGGCTTGGACATGGAAGAGGGAGCAGTGAAAAAAGTAGGAAAAATATCAACAATCTGAGATATGCTGACAACACCATAATACTAGCAGAGAACTTCACAGACCTAAAACAACTACTAAGAAAGATCAAAGAAGAAAGTGCAAAGGCAGGCTTACTATTGAACATAAAGAAAACAAAATAATGACAACAGAAAACGTACACACATTCAAACTAGACAATGAGGAAATAGCAATAGTAGAAGAGTACTCATATATGGGATCAAACATTTTTAGAAATGGGGACTGCAGCCAGAAAATCAGAAGAAGATTAAGAATGGGGAGGGTGACTATGAAAGAACTAGAAAAGATCCTAAAATGCAAAGACATACAACTCAGCACAAAAGTCAGAATCATACAAGCCATTGTATTCTCTATTACCATGTATTGATGTGAGAGCTGAATACTCAAGAAAGAAGATAGGAGGAAAATCAATCCATTTGAGATGTGGTGCTGGAGAAGAGTGCTGAGGATTCCATGGACAGCCAAAGGGAAAAACAAATGGGTCCTAGAGCAAATCAAGCCAGAAATATCCCTAGAAGCCAAGATGACAAGATGACAAAGATGACATACTTTGACACATCATGAGAAGGCATGAATCATTGGAAATGACAATAATGTTAGGAAAGGTGGAGGGAAGTAGAAAAAGAGGAAGTCCACATGCTAGTTGGATGGACTTTATTATAGAGACTACAAACATGAGTTTGCAGGAGCTGGGCAGAGCAGTAGCGGATGGGGGAGGGGGGCTGGAGATGTCTCATCCATAGGGTCGCCATGGGTCAAGATTGGCACAAAGGCAATTAACAACAACAACAACTCAAAATGAAAATAAAACCCTAAATTGTATTCCTTCTGAAAGATCACATGGCTATTTTATTGGGCATGTGTGTGTGTTTTACCTGACTATCAGCACAGAAGCCAACCCCCCCCCCTTGCCATTTTCCTCTGAGCTCTGCGATTCCTTTTTTCTAACCTCCCCCTTCCCTATTCCTTGAGAAATGTTCCTTGTGTGATGTCCCTCCAAGAGAGAAGAGCCTGACTGGGACAGTGCTAATCTGAATGATCTCTTATGCAACATGAAACCATGTTAGTTTTTCCTTGCTGACAAGTATATATATCCTAAATATTCCAACAAACGAGCTTTTGTATGTATCTGCAAGCTATGTAACTCTTTTGTATTCAAGGGGCACATATTATGAAGAAAAGGACAACCAAAATAGCCAAGGTCTGGAGATCGCTACTACAAACCTGTTCCATCACCTGAAATGTTGGATACAATACTGGCTCTGCTGTTGTAATTCTGGAAAATATTAGACTGGTCCCCCTTGTTGGAAAAGGCCACCCCACAGATGCATATGTGTCTGTGTTACAGGTTGCATTAGCAAAAAGATAAACCAGTCATACTCTATGGATCAAGAAAAGTATCTCCTGATCACAATACTGCCTTAAAGACAGATCTTTGGATGTGGACCAGGATCTCGTGAAAATATGCCCCAATTTGGGGGTTAAATGGCAGCAGCTGGATGCCAGGCAAATTGTTTCATAGCAGGTAATGATGAAGAAACAACAGTACTCCTCTCCCCTGGCCACCACATTGGTTGGTTTTATGTTCATGACTGTCATAATACACCATTGAAAGTGGTCTTGATTTGTATAAATTTGGAACTAAATCATCATCATCATCATCATCATCATCATCATCATCATCATCATCATCATCATCATCTTTTCACTTTCAGGGGATGTGAGCTTCTCCAGTCATACAGCCTTACATATAAAGGGATTTTTGCTCTCCTCAAAGAATACATGACTAAAACATGTGGGGATAATTTACCGAGGGCTGCGTAGTGATGTGGTTTCAATAGACCTTATTCCAAAATAGGCCAGCTTAATATCCTCTATTTACATCATGAGATAATGTCTGAAAGCTATGCCATTTTGTACAGTTGTGTGCTTTGTTATATACTATAGACAAGACTTATAAGCTCTTCTTTCCTTCTTTCATACTATTGTCCTTTCTTTGTGTGATTATGAAAAGTATAAATAATATATGTGGATATATTTTATACATGCCTACAGAGTATTTTCTTTGAATCTTTCTTTCTGTTGTGCTAGATCTTATTTGGCTTGACCTTTGCTTTTACTTGGATTGTGCTTTCATCCTGTCCACTACCAATTTCAGACATCTGTTCAGAATATGTGCAGCTTCACCTGGAACAGATGGAAAGGAGAGAGATATTTGCATGCCATCACCATACTGACAGCATTTGCCTCTGATTAACCTCTTCCAATGATTGCATACAGATTCTAAACAGTATGGGAGACAATCCTTGTGGAATCAGCATAGGTGCCAGGAGGCAAAATAGCAGTCTTTCTACAACGACTTTCTTAGGCTCAATTGGTCCAATAGGAACAGAACCAATAAAACATAGTGTCCCAATTCACATCCCAAATAGGAAATCTACATACAGTTATTCCCAGCTGTGAGTATCCAGATATGTTGTTGGACTTTAAACCCATATATCCCATCAATCATTGTAAAGTAATATAATCTCCATGGCAATACCCAGGGAAAATGGGAATAATTGTCCAACGAGCCTGGAAACCACTGTTTTTGAACCATAACTCAATTATTTCCAGCTGTGTCAAACTTCTAATTTTTAGAAGCTAAAACAAAAACCTTCACACATATGAACAGATGTGAGCAAAGATCCTACACTGTAGGATCTTTGCTCACATCTGTTCATATGTGTGCATAGCACATGTGTAAGACACCTATAGAGTTTCCTCTAAGGAGTCTTGAAACTGTAATTAACTGCATATAGGACATTATCACAGGTGGGCCACAAAGCGATAATAAAGTGGAAATGAGAAATCCCGAAAATAAACCGAAAATAAACCTTGATTCCACAAATAGCTTTCACACGTAATTACCTTAATTGTGAAATTACAGTAAGCTCACGCTCACCGCATTTAACGTTCACACACAAGTGAGAAAAGCCCGTAAATGTACTAGAAATGATCTTCTAGCACATGCGCAGATATAGCTACGCTCGCCGCAGCTGGCCGATGTTGTTTTCGTCACTTCCTTTTCCCCATTTTAGTTGCTCCAAATGCGCATTTGCTTTTCACATTATCGTAAATGCGAAATTACTGTAATTTCGCAAATGCATTTCCTCAAAACAACTGAATTTCAAAAGATCTTGGATAACACCAGTTTCTGTGCGACGTTGTGTGAAAACGTGAGGCACAAATCCAGTTTTTGTTTGGGATTTGTGTGGATTAACCAGCAGATTTGCCCCATGTGATAACGTCCATAGAGGACAAAGCCATATATACTTTAACCTTTATCTGGATCATGTTTACCATCCTCTAATTGCTGCGGGTTAATTTGGATCTTAAGAGGCAGATTCAAAAGCCTTGAATCTCCAAGGGATGTAGAAGTATGGTTACAGAACTGCTCAACTCAGGACTTTCATTATTGCCTCCTGGTGAAAAGTCCTGTCTACTCAGAGCTGAAGATGTTTCTGAACAATTAAAACCACTTGGAGTGCTTAAGTCATTGCCAAAGTTTTTAGGAATTGGCTCTCTATGTCCTCCAAGCTGGCATCTGTTGGGAAAACAAGACCTAATTTTGGGGAAATTATAATTAGCTCAAATGAGAAAGGGAAGCGCCCAACTTCGCTTCTAGGACCTTATCCAATTGTCTACGGGAGACGTAAGAATTCTGGCTGGGAAGACACTGAAATGGACCAAGCTCCAATTAAAGTCTAAAATATTTATTTGGCAACAATAAGCAAACATCCAAATGCAGCGTACACACACACACTCTCTAGAAGAATAAGTGGGGAAGAGAGAGAGCAGGGAAGGCAAAGAGGGAAACCAGGATAGAGGGAGATATATTCACATCCGAGCGACTCCTGTGGGCTTTGGCGGCGAATGAAGATGAGTTCCATGGAGGGGACACGACCAGTAAGAGGGGGGTCATGGGAACTATCTCAGAGTACAGACCGACAGAGTTTCAGCATGCACTTCCAAGGTAGCACGAAGTCTGCTAAAATCCAGGGGTTCTTATAGGGAAATTCTGCCTTCTAGCCATGGGCCGGACAATAGCTAGACAAAGGCGTGATGGGCTTTTCATTCTTTACTTAAGTCTGGGCATAGTCTAAACAATGCATGTGGTATCAAAGCAATCAAGGAAAGGAAGCTAGAGAAAGGAGGTGCCATCAAATCTAATCACTGTCTCATCAAGTGTGAGACTTAGACAAACAAACACCATTAGGTATCTTTTCCAACATAATGGGATATTCCCCAGGGCAACTCCCATAACCTGCCTGTTCTGGTGTTCTTTTGTACATGACTGCACATCTAGGGGATTATGGCTTCTATCTCCCAGGGGTCCGGCTGGGGTCATAGGGGACTCCGCATAGTCAAAATATATATGAAAAATGGAGGACTTTTACTAACACATTCAAAATAATGTTGCCAGGAATATAGGAAGCTATCATACTGTTCAGGGTGACCAGAAATCCTATTTTTCCTGGACACATCCTACATTTTAACATTCTGTCCAGGTTTCTGGGGAAAATCCCAAAATGTCCTTCTTTCATCCTCCTCAGCTGGCCAAAGCAGAAGAATCCTGATTGTTCCTTCTTACTCGAGAGGCTGTAGTTAGACTTGCAGCTGCACAGGCATACCACAGCTCAAAAAGGGCATAGGATGGAAGTGTCTGACTGAGCGGTGAGTATGTGTACTGTCAATGGAGCTTATTAAAGGAAGGGGCAAGGAGAGAGGCTTCAAACAACCCCACAATAGTAGAGATTTGCTGCTCTTCTCTCTCTCAGGGCTCATTCCCACTATGATTTAAAGCAATGTGCTTCATTCACATTGAAAATGGTTTCTGACCTGACTGTTATTGGTTGGAGTCACTTTAAAGTGAGGCAAATGTGAAAAAAAAGCTCTCTTTTCAGACACTAGTTTTCTGGTGGTTCTTTTGAAAAAAAAAAGTAATTTGGAAGCTTGTTCAACAAGTGTGAATGATAGGACTTCCGGTGGCATGGCGGCGCGAGGATCCTCCTGAAAAGTGAGATCAAAGGGAGAGATCGCGGTCCGTGAGATCAAGGCTCCATAGATAGCGATGTCATGGAGCAGAACTAATCCCCTTAGTTAGAGAGGATTCAGAGGGGCTCAGCAGAGACCGAAACGACCCGATACCTCTCCAGGAAAGTAAGATCAAAGGCGACGGATAGGAGAGAGGGTAAGACCCGGGGAAATGGAGGTCTGAGCCGGCCACGATCGCGGACAAGCAGCCGCTTATTGCGGCACAAGTGCCGCCGCCGCTTTGATTTTAATTTGCCCTAACAACTTCTACAAATTTAGAAACCTTGCTCTGGCTGGAGATTTGCCTTCTGCATTATAACCATTTGTGCCAAGACTGCCCTTCCGACTGATTAATTTTATGGATAAACTAGCAGATTAGTAAGAGGAGAAAAGAGAAAAGAAGCGAAGGGTAAACAAAAATAAAATCTAAATGTGGATGTTTTGGTGAGATTGAGACATATCTTAGCTGTAATCGGACACTTTGGACAATTTTGCTATTTTTGCTTCAGAGGACTTCTAGCAAAAGAAGTAATTTTGGGACTCTTATCTGACTGGCTAGAGGACGTGCTGTCTCGAACGACGTTAATGGCGATTTGTTAAACAATCCTGACTTATATATATATACACACGTAAAAGAATTACAAAGCTACAAAGGACATTATTAATAATCAGTTTATGAGATAATGTTAATAATAAATGTGGATTGAGAGTGAAACTCTACAGGTTATAGGACTTTATAAGATAAATACTAAAAGGACAAGATCGCGAATCACTTTCCCTCCCCCTCCTTTCCACTTTCTCCGCTTTGTTCCTGATTTATTATTTGAACTTTGGCGTTTTTTTTGTATCTTCTCAAGCAACTACCTCCGCTTTTAAGAAACTGCAGCAGAGAATAGGACATTAACAGGATACCAACAAGACACTAAATATCTTTTTTTTTTTTCTTCTTTCTTGAGAAAGCATTAAAGGAAAGAACTTTAAACTGCACAGACTTTATGGACTCAAGAGATTCAAATCAAGTGGAAGGGGTGATTTGAACGACAGTTGGATTGGGATCTACAACAGGCATTAAGAGAAAGAAAAAAGATCAAGATTAAGAGGGAAAATAAAGAAGCAATTGAAGACAAATTTGAATACAGAAACTTCTAATTTATAGTTTAATGAAATAACAAAAAATATCGCTATTAACAATATTGAAATATAAAAATAAGACGAAATAAGAGGTAAAATAATAATAACTTTGTGCTATATCCAATAAGATTAGGGGAAAAAGGGGAAGAAGCTGGTTACAATATATATATATATAAGTGTTTGATATATATATATGTGGGTGTGATATATATATATATATATATATGGATATATAATATGTATATGTAGAATATATATAGGCTAAATAATTCTGGAGTGGGTACTGGGAATTGATTTAGAGGGGATATATATAGAGTTCATTTTACACAATTGAATTGTACACAATATATGAGAAAACTATTTAATCTAAGACTTTAAGAACTTACTAAACTTGCCTCTTCTTGATAATATATTAAGTCCTGTAGACATAGATAATAGAATATAAGGGAGAAGCGAAGAGAAATATATTGTATTATATCACGTCATAAGATATAAATGTGATTGATATTTGTTTAATAGTGAGGAAAATTGGTTCAAGAGTTGATTTAACAGTGTAAATTAATACAATAAGTGATTGACAAGCGATACCCAATAGGCCTAATTTGTTTAAGTTAAAATAGAGAATATACTAACAATATTTGGATGTTTTAGATTATATAGATTTATTAAAGTTTCTTTTTAGAAGGATAAAAATAGTGGATTATTGGGTGCCTGAATATAAAAGCATAATTTACCGTTGTCATTCGTTTAGTCTTGGATAAGAGGCAGTAGATTTAATTAATCAAAGTAATCAATTAATTGAGGATCTATCTTATTGATTATGTGATTGAGAAATGATAAGAACTAAGTAGAGATAAAGAGAGATAACAGATACTTTAAGGACATATTTGACTGAAACACATAAAAGAAAGGGAAAGAAAAAACAAATAAATATATTGCAGAGGAGACCTCTTTATTTTTTTAGATTTAGATAGCGACTAAAATTTTTGGAATAAAATGATGTCGAGAAAGGAAAGAGACAAACAAGCTCAAGCACAAGCTCAATTAAATCAAAGGAGACCCTCGTTGGAAACGACTCCCAAAGGAAATGACACAAACATCAGCTTATTGGATGAAATGAAAAGACTACATCTGGAGTTGAGGAGTGAAATCAGAGACTCAAGAGATGATATGAGACGGGAAATTAGAGAATCCAAAGAGGAAACTAATAAAGAGTTAAAGAAAGAAGCCAAATTAATAAGACAGGAGTTGGATAAAATCAATAAAGATATTGGGAAAATAACAACGAAAATGGAAAAAATTGAGCAAAAATCAAAGCAGATGGAAATCAAAATAGATGAACTGAATAAATGCCAGCAAGAAGACTATGAGGCAATTCTAAAACTTGAAACTAAACAAAGAGAGAAGTGTATAAAACTACGAGGATTACCAGAACAACCAAATGAAAATTTATATGAATTCTTAGTGCCGTACCTGGCTAAATATTTGGATAAACCACTGCAGCAAATTCAATTTGATATCGATAGAATATATCGAATTAATTCAAAGATCGCCAGAAACAAGAAACTACCAAGGGATATTGTAATATATTGGCTAAGAAAACAAACAAAGGATGAATTTTTACAAAAGAATTTCAAAACAAGATTAGTGATACGAGGTAATGAGATTCAAGTTTTTAAAGACATACCGGCACAAATCCTGAGAAGAAGAAAAGAATACCAATTTTTGACTGAACAATTGAAAGTTTACAAAATCCCATTCAGATGGGAAGAAATCGAAGGTCTAACATTGACGTGGAATCAGAAAAGATATAAAATAAACTCAATTGAAAAAGCATGTGAGTTTTGGAAAGAGCACAGAAAGGAGATTGAAAAACAAAAGAGAGAAGATGGAAAAACATCGGATAGAGAAGAGAAGGGGGAAGAGGAGGAAGAGGAAGAGAATTCTAAAAGCGATGAGGAGAAAAGTAAAGACAAGATTGACAGAGGAGAAGAGAGCGATAACACAGAAGAGGAAGAAACGATACAGAATAAAGTGTCTCTTTCCTGACTCGACAGCTAGATTTTGTTAAAGATCAAAAAAAAAAAAAAAAAATATATATATAAAAAAATTCTCCTTTTCTTTGTCTTTTCTTCGTCTCTTCTTCTCCCTTTGATACCAATTTCAGTAAAGAGATTAAGGGATGAAAATAATATCTCTTAATGTGAAAGGCTTAAATTCAACATCGAAAAGAAAAAGAGTTTTTCACATCTTAGAGAAAGAAAAATATAACTTAATATGTCTTCAAGAAACACATATTAAAAACTCGGAAAAGAGACTACTAAAAAATAGTAAATTAGGAAATGTATTTATCTCATCCCACACAAGAAAGAAAAAAGGAGTGGCAATATATGTTAATAAACAAATTAAAGCAAAAGAAATAATGAATGATAACACAGGCCATTATATAGGTGTTGAAATATTTTGGAATGGACACAAAATTTTGGTAATAGGAGTCTATGGCCCCCAAGTAAATAAGAGTGTGTTTTATCAAAAAATTCACAAAAAAGTATTGGAATCGAATTATGAAAAGATAATGTTAATTGGAGACTTTAATGGAGTGTGTGACCCTATGATGGATAGGAAAGGAGATACTAACAATCAGGGTAAACTCCCCAGAACCTTTTTCGAATTGGTTGACAGCTATGCATTACTTGATGTTTGGAGATATAAAAAAAAAGAAGAAGATGGATTTACCTTTTATTCGTTTAGACATAGATCTTTTTCTAGACTGGATATGTTCTGGATTTCAAAATCAATTGGCAAAGTAATCAAATCAATACAAATTTTACCAAGGAGTATTTCGGACCACAATCCAATAGTTATAACACTGCAAGAAAACCGAACTCAATTTAACTGGAAATTAAAAGATAACTTGATCCAAAATAAGGAAATTAATAAAGAAATTAGAGAATCATTAAAACACTACTTCGAAGAAAATATGACGGGTGAAACTAAAATGAATATAATTTGGGATGCGGCTAAAGCAGTGATAAGAGGATTACTAATAAGCCAACAAGCTTTTCTGTATAAAAAAATGAAAGATAAGGACCAGAAAATAAAAAATTCGATAATACAAAAAGAAAAAGAACTATTAAAAAATCCAGGAGATGAAATTATAATAGAAGAAATAAAAATATTACAAAAACAAGAAATAAGGAAAACTACACTAGAAATAGGAGAAAAACTAAAAGCAGGGAAACAAAAAAGTTTTGAATTCGCTAACAAACCAGGGAAAAGGTTGGCTGAAATACTAAGGAGAGAAAAGGAAAGAAAAACAATTACAGAAATAAATGTGGAAGGTACAAGAGTGACAGATCAGAAAGAAATAATGGGAGCATTTAGAAACTTTTTTTCAAACTTATATTACCCACAAGAAATCGAAATAGGAAAAATTAAGGAATATTTAGACAATCAAAATTTTCAGATTCCAACACAAAGTCAATTAGAAGACTTGAATAAACCAATCTCTAGATCAGAAATTAAAGAGGCAATTAGAGGACTGAAAGATGGGAAAGCCCCGGGTCCTGATGGCTTTACTGCTATATTTTACAAAACTTTTGAAGAAGAATTGACTATTCCATTGCAAAAAGTTATGAATTTAATTAGGGAAGAAGGCATGCCACAAACATGGAGAAATGCAGAAATTGTTGTAATACCTAAAGAAGGGAAAGATAAAACAGAAATAAAAAATTATAGACCGATATCTCTTTTAAATATCGATTATAAAATCTTTACAAGTATATTGGCTAATAGATTGAAAAAGTACCTTACAAATTGGATAGATGAAGACCAAAGAGGATTTTTACCAAATAGGCAAATGAGAGAAAATCTAAGAGTAGTGATTGATATAATCGAGTATTATGAAAGACATAACGAGAAACAATTGGGAATGTTATTTATAGATTTGGAAAAAGCCTTTGACACAGTAAATTGGGAGACAATGTTTGAAATTTTAAAAAGAATGCAATTAGGCCCTAAATTTATGGGATGGATAAGAGAAATATATAAAGATCAGAGAGCTCAGATCAATATTAATGGAGATAAAACTGAACTAATAGAGATAAAGAGAGGGACGAGACAGGGCTGTCCTCTCTCACCACTTTTATTTCTTATTGTAATTGAGAGATTGATAAAAGAGATTAAGAATCAGGATTTAATAAGGGGTTTGAAAATTAAGAATTACTGTTATAAAGTCAGAGCATTTGCGGACGATCTTGTCATATTTTTGGATAATCCAAATAATTGTATAAATTACTTAATTAACACAATAGAAGAATTCGGGAAGATGTCAGGATGCAAACTCAATAAGGAAAAATCTTCTATTCTTACAAAAGGATTATCCAAAGAAGAGGAAAAGCAATTAGCCAAAAAAACTGGAATGAAGGTACGAGAGAAAGTAAAATATTTAGGGATAATGGTGACTAAGAAAACAATAAATTTGTTTGACGAAAATTACCAAAGTACATGGAATGAGATAAAGAAAGAATTAAATAGATGGAATAAAAAACAATTATCTTTATTAGGAAGAATTGCAACACTGAAAATGATGGTATTACCGAAAATGCTGTTTTTGTTTCAAATGCTTCCAATAGTAAATAAAGAAAAGTTTTTTAGGATATGGCATAAAGATATGGGTAGATTTATTTGGCAGAACAAAAGACCTAGAATAAGACTAAAAATATTACAAGATGAGAAAGAAAGGGGAGGCCTAGGGGTACCAAATTTGAAATTGTATTTTGAAGCTTGCTGTTTAACCTGGTTAAAAGAATGGGTTACGCTCGAGTCGAGAAAACTGCTAGAATTGGAAAGTGATGGTTTATGTTTTGGATGGCACGCTTTTCTAGGATATGACAAAATTAGAGCAAATAAAGAATTTGATAACCATTGTATTAGAAGAGTATTACTGAAAACTTGGAACAAATATAAAAGAAGAGCTATGCCTAAATTTCCAAGGTGGTTTTCTCCACAAGAGGCAATCCGTAGGAAAGAAATGAAAGTAGAATTTAGCTGGGTAACATATGCCAAATTAATCAATGATGATGGTTCAGGTAACTATAAAATCAAAACCCAAGATGAACTGATTAGAGAAGGCTTTTCACTCGACTGGTTTAGATATAGACAAATTTTAGAGAGATTTAAAATGGATAATAAAACACAAGGTATTAATCTGGAATTAAATGATTTTGATAAAATTTGGTTAGGAGATAATAAAAAAAAGATAGGTCCCTTTTATAAATTATTATTGAAGTGGGAGTTAGAAGACGAAGTTGTAAAGGAGAATATGATCCAATGGGCCAAAAATTTTGGATATCCTATTGAAATGGAAAAATGGGAGTGGGCATGGAACAAACGATTAAAATATACAAAATCACAAAATTTGAAAGAAAATTTTTATAAAGTTTATTTCAGATGGTACCTGTCTCCAGAAAAAATTTCAAAAATATACAAAACAAAAAACAATTTGTGTTGGAAATGTGAGGAAACTATAGGAACAGTTTACCATTGTTTATGGACTTGCAAATTGGTTAAAAAATATTGGATAAAAGTGATTGAAATTATTAACTGTATAACACAGTGCAAATTACAGCTTCGACCAGAAATATTTTTACTAAATATGTGGGATAATGAGACAGACAAAAGAGTGGGAAAGATATTATTTTATTTAATCACTACAGCTAGGATTTCCTTAGTGCAAAAATGGAGAGCAAAAATTATTCCGAGTGTGAAAGATTGGTTATTTAAATTATATGAAGTAATAGAAATGGATTTACTTACCAGCTATTTGAATGGTGATATTATAGAAGAAAACAACTCAGATTGGATGCCAACTTTAATGTATTTGAAACAACAATGGGGTATTACAGCTACGGTAGGCTATGAATAAAAAATAAATAAATAAATGGGGAAAATAAAGCTAGACAAATAAAGAAGGAAGAAACAACAGAAATTCTTACAAATCAAAATACAACTTTATTAATAGGATAAAGTTTAGACACAAATGGTGTGGGGCGAGAAGAAGAGACGAAGACGCATGTGCATGTGTATGCATGTATGTATGTATATGTGTGTATGTGAAGGTATGTATATGTATGTATGTATATATATATATATATATATATATGTATATGTATGTATATGTATATATATGTATATGCTGATAAATAATAAATACTTTAAAAATTTTTACAAACTTAAGATAAAGATTCAAAATAAGAGAAGAGTAAAAGAAGGCTACTTACAGTACAGTTATCAATCCAGCTAGGACAAGGAGGAAGTTGGAATGAGTGAAGTTTTGGAAGGAAGAAGAGAATTAGTGGAGGGATGAAAGTAAGTGATAGAGGGTAAGAAGTAAGTGTAGAGAAGGAGTGTGGTAGTATAGAACGAGAGTGAAATTGGAGGTTAAGAAGAAGTGAATGAAGGTGAGCAGATAGATAAGCAGAAGGAATAGAAAAGAAAGGAGAAAGAAATGGGGAAAGGGATACAGGAGGAATAGATGAGAAGGTTATAGGAAGGATAAGAAAGTGAGGGAAATGTTATGGATGATTCCAACAGTATATTTGTAAGAAATGGAGATGCATTATGTTATCAGGGCAAAGTATAAGTGGTAAATGTGGGGGGAGGAGGTTGAAAATGAATGGTTACATTATTTAAATATATTTTGTAATGATATGACTTTCAATTGATTGCCAAAATATGTAATTTTATTTCTACTTTTCTTTTCTTTTCCCTCCCTGTCTCTTTTCTCCTTTTCTTTTTTTTAAATTATGTGAATTTATATAATAAGTTGGATATGGATTGAATGCAAGTTGTACTGGATGATTTTAACCAATAAACTTAAAAAAAAAAAAAAAAAAAACAAGTGTGAATGATAGATCTGATTTGCATCACACTGGAGGGAAGGGACTAAAGGCAGAAGGTTGGAGCTCCCTCTGGCAAAGGAGGACAAGGGTATTCCTCAAAAGGGAGGGCATTCCAGAAGAAAACAAAATAAAGGGAGGGCATGAAACCAAAGAAAAGCTAAAAACACTCATATAGAAATGTAAATGCAGGCTTCTTAGTCATGCTCAGAATTGAAAACTTTCAAGAAAAAGGGGAGGACATGACCCAAGAAAGGACTTTCCACCACTCCCACCATCCTCCCAGCTCCAGGGACTGGAAAGACCCCCGGAGGAGAGGGCGAGGCTGAGCAGCTCAGCTCTCCAAGTCCAGTGGCCACCTCAGAGGAGCCAAGGATGCTCAGCTGCTTGGCTGTTGTCGTTCTTTGGTGTTAGGACACACATGGTGCCCTGGAGGAGGAGAAGGAGGAGAGGACCTGGAAAAGGAGGATGCCAGCTGCTCACCCTGTCTCCCCAGGGGAAGGAGAGAGAGAGGAGGGTACCTTTCCTCCTCCTTTTGCCCTGAGCTTGGGCGTTTGCCACCTAACCCCCTTCCAGGAGCCCTCCCTGGCCCCAGTGGCCTGGCTTTCTGGAGGGCTGAGCCTGCCTTGAACCAGCCATTCTTTCCTCATCTCCTTGGCTTTTCCTCCTCCTCCTCTTCCTCCTTCCTCTGTATCCTCCCCTTTTGCAGCCATGGCCTCAGGCAGAGGGGCTCCTTACCTTCCAGTTGCTCCAGCACCTTCAGGTACAGCCAAAGAGGATGGGCGGTAGGGGATGATAGGGATGGTAGTGGAGGAGGAGGAAGGGCTGCTCTGTCAGCCGTATGGAAGAGCCAGGACCAGGTTTCTCTCCCCTGCAACAGAGCTAGCTGGCTTGTTTTCAGGAAGGCTAGCTCTCTCTCTTTGTTGTTGTTGTTGTTTGCCTTCAAGTCCTTTCTGACTTATGGCCACCCTAAGGAGTTTATCACACGGGGGAAATCCCATGTGAAAACAGGGCTTTAAATTAGAAAAAAAACGCAAAAGCAGTCATGATTTCACACGACATCGCTATTAAATTGATGTTAAAAGGAGGTTAATCTGAATGAAAACCTCTCATTTACGCTTCTTTTTACTTTCAGAAAAACCCAAAAGTAAAAATGAGGGGGTTTTGTTCGGATTAACCTCCCTGTTAACAACGCTTTCACATTTCACACAGGGCAGAACGGGAGAAATCCTGTTCATTAAAAGCTTCCGCTTTTGTGGTTTTTTTAAAAAAACTTTAAAGAGCGATTTTGCACGGGGCTCCCCTCTTGGCAGATTTGTTCAGAGGGGGGTTACTTTGACATCCTCTGAGGATGAGAGAGAGTGACTTGCTGAAGGCCACCCACTGGGTTTTTATGCTGGATCCCTCCTCTGCAATTATTTGAATAACAGTCCCCCTGGAATACTGTGTCCAGTTCTGGGCACCACAATTCAAAAAGGATGTGGAGAAACTGGAGCGTGTCCAAAGGAGGGCAACTAAAATGGTGAAGGGTCTGGAAACCGAGTCCTATGAGGAATGACTTAGGGAACTGGGGGTGTTTAGCCTGAAAAAAAGAAGGTTAAGAGGCGATATGATAGCTGTGTTTAAATATTTGAAGGGATGTCATATTGAGGAGGGAACAAGCTTGTTTTCTGCTGCTCCAGAGACTAGAACACAGAACAATGGATGCAAGCTACAGGAAAAGAGATTCCATCTCAACATTAGGAAGAACTTCCTGACAGTAAGGGTAGTTCGACAGTGGAATACACTCCCTCGGAGAGTAGTGGAGTCTCCTTCCTTGGAGGTCTTTAAGCAGAGGCTGGATGGCCATCTGTCAGGGATGCTTTGATTGGGAGTTCCTACATGGCAGGGGGTTGGACTGAATGGCCCTTGTGGCCTCTTCCAACTCTATGATTCTATGATTCTGTGATTTTAGGGTTCACCTTGTGTGTGGGTGGGTTGTGTGCCTTTAAGTTGTTTCAGACTTATGATGGTCCTAAAGCACTACCAGTCGCCATCTCCCACCCCCTCTGTTCTTCCTTCCTTCCCCAAAGGCAGCTTGGCAGGATCCGTTGGTCCCTCCCTTGGCTTCCTTTCTGCCGGGGCTGTTGGGCATTGTCCCCCTAGCCTGATCTAGGATCCCCAGGACTGCGTGTTCCCTGGGAGGCTTGGGAGCTCTGGAGCCCCAGGGATGCTGCCCAGGTTGGCACTGATGATGCACCTATGCACATCATATGATTGACATTTAAAAAACAAAAAAAAGAGGCTATTGTGAACAACAAGTGTGTCAAAAAAGACACGAATGCATGAAATTATTGTAATAATTCACTTCCATAGTGAGAACTATGCATCAGTACAAATTGCTTCCATGACCCAGTGTCAATGCAAATTGCAAAGTGGGTTAGAAGCAAGTGGGAATGAGCCTTCAGTCAGGGGCTGCCTGGTTTTTTCAAAGTTAGCAAACAGCAGCCATCAGGATTGATGTTGGGGGTGGGGGCAGGACACAGAGAGGCTTCGAACAACCCCACAATAATAGAGGTTTGCTGAATTTATATTTATACAGTCAACCCTCCACATTTGTGTCTTTGACTGTGTCGGATTTGGTTATTCATGGATTTCATTATTATGTTATCTCTGGGAATCTCCAGATCCTCCAGTGTAATTCTATGGTCAAGTTCCACCAAAAATCACATTGGAGTACCTAGAGATTTGTAGAGAGAACACTTCTCTAGGCATTTGTAGGTCCTCCAGTGCAATGCTATGGTCAATGTTTGGCAGATGTTGACCAGAGAGTTGTGCTGGAGAACCTAGAGATTCCTAGAGAGGAGTTCTCTCAGGTTAAAAAAAAATAGTGTTGTTTTTTTTTAAATTCCACTTTCATTCCACTTTCATACCCATAACCTTAACCTCAGCGAATGTGGAAGACCCAATGTATTAGTGTTTTTAGCTTTTATTTTGTAATGTCCTACAATTTTCTTGAAAGTTCTACATTTTGCAGTGCCTTGTCCTCCTTTCTGGCTATGACATCTGGTCACCCTGTGTTTGTCCATCTAGTTCAGTGTTGTCTCCCCTGATTAAGAGAAGTTCTTTAGAGTCATAGGCAAACACCTTTCCCATCTCTTTTTATCTGACATTTGTATCTAGAAATGCAAGGAAGTGGTCAAAGAGCAGTGCAATTTAAATGAGGAAGATTGCATGCAGAAATAACTCTTCCTGTCTGCCTTCTTCCCAACTGAACTCTGTCAGATTGTCAGGATAATCACTGGAACGGGGAAGTGGTACAACTGGGTGACTCACCCATCATGATTAAAGCAGCAGCTGCAGCAACATGAGCAATCCTGGTTTTAGCAATGGGATAATGGCAGCAGCTTCAACTCCACAGAAGGCCTTTGTGGCTTTCCACAGGCTGCACATCACCTATAAGTGATGTAGCTAGTCTTTTCCAGCAATTCCAAATTGAGGCAGGATTGTTGCTGTTGTGTGCCTTCAAGTAATTTCTGACTCATGGAGACCCTAAGGTGACCCTGTTATGGGGTTTTCTTGGAAAATTTGTTCAGAGGGGGGTTGCCATTGCCTCCCTCTGAGAATGAGAGAATGTGGTGTGCACAAGTGGGTTCCAATGGACAAGATAAGATTCAAATCCTGTTCTCCAGAGTTGTAGTCCAATGCTCAAACCACTACACCATGCTGTCAGAATACAAACCAGTGTTTGGGGTTAAAGTATGGTGGTTTAGGTAGGTGGGTAGGGAGCATACACTATCTTTTTCTGAAAGGGATATGGTAATTATTTTCAGGCCTTTTATATTATTTTTCCTTGTTTGGACCTTATGGCCAAGACAATTGCTTTTATATGAACCACTGTACTGAGTGGAACCCACTGTACCTTCCTTTTCATAGTGGAAACTATTATGGTTTCAACTACATCAAATTTTGGATTGGCTCCATGTGAAGCAGGCAACTGTCCCAGGTTGGCAAGGAGAGTTTTGATTAATCCCCTGTTGTCCCACTTTTTCACCTGCTTTTAAAATGTTCCCATTTCTTTCACCTTCTCCCACTTTCCTCTTGTTTCCTTGGCTTGCTTCAGCTGCTGTAAACTGAGATCAAAGTGAAAAAGCAGTTTGACCTTAACCCAACAGTAGGAAGAGGAGAGGGCATAATCTTGCCCTTCCCAGTAGGCTCAAGCAAAGGCACACTATTACAGCCTCTCGTAGCTTGCGTGTTCTTCTTCATTAATAACTTTTGCCATCATGACCATGCTCTGATGTTACTTGGACACACGTGTCCTAGTTTTCATCTGTGAAATATTGAAAGGTATGAACACTCCTGAAGACACTTGTCAGGAAAACCCTGTGATATCACTGATAGTTTTACCTTAGAGTCTCCATAAATTGGAAACAATCTGAAGGAACACAACATACAGTGCATGCCAAGTGGCAAAAGTTTCAGTATTGTATTTCATTCTATAAAGAAGATCTACACTACCCTTTTTTCAGAGGTTTAAAGAGGAAATAAGCTCTTAGAAAGTCGGTTTGAAATTATGTATGCTACAGCCCAACATATTCCTCCATGTACCTCATGATATAATCATTGGCCTCAGCAATGACAGCTGGTGGTTTCTATATGTTGAGACTGCTTGGTGAAGTGGAAGACACTGTATCACTCTTGCCTGCTGTTGCTGGAAATACAAATGTGCAAGCAGAAGTAGCACTTGCTCTTCAGCCTCTCAGAAGTGAAAATGCCCAGTTGCGCAGCGCGCCAGCGGCAGAGGGACCAGGCTGCCAGCTCAGAATTCCTTCCCGAGACGTGGCGGCGGCGGTCCTTGAGACGCTTGAAGGACTCCCCAGCCCAGCCAGCCCTCGCTAACACCGGCACCAGGCAGCAAGAGGCGGCGGGCCGTGGCCGCGGAGGACTGTTTTGCCATCCACAGTCCTTGAAGCATTATAATAATAAGAATTTTTGTATTTTTAAATTTGTATATTTTTATTATTGTTATTGATTTTATTATTGTAAAAGATTTTGTTTAATATGTTGAGGGATGGGTGGGTGGGTAAAGGAGGGATGGAATTTCAAGTTGATTGTTGTTTGTAATTTTGTAATGTTGTACGCCGCCCCGATTGCTTGGCAGAGGGGCGGGATATAAATAAAAATTATTATTATTATTATTATTATTATTATTATTATATTAGCAGGACCCATGAATCCTCTCTGTTTAATTGAACTTTACAGGTGCTATCCAAAGTATGGAACATATTTAGTACCTTGGATGTGTGTTGTGTGCCTTCAAGTCCTTTCCAACTTATGGCGACCCTAAGGTGATCCTATCACATGGTTTTCTTGGCAAATTTATTCAGAGAGGGTTTGCCCTTGCCATCCACTGAGCATGAGAGAGTATGATTTGCCCAAGGTCACCCGGTGAGTTTTCATGTCCAAGCCAGAATTCAAATCCTGGTTTCCAGAGTCCTAGTCCAATGCTCAAACCACTACACCACACTGTCTCTTTCTCCCAGAGTAGATTTACTGCAGCATGGTTACCATCCCACAGACATGGAAGCTATCATCCACCACTGCACTCTAGGAAAGCATTGCTATGATTGCTACCCCTTAAATGCCCCAAACATTGCTCATAAGGTCACTTTTTTAAAAAGCTGCTACAACTTTCATAATCTATTAGAATAGCCACTTCTGACATAAGCATTTTGACCAGGGTTCTTGGACTACAAGATGGAGAAGACAATCTTTGCTTGTTTAGGAGAATCAACACGAAATGCTGCAGCTGCAAATGGAGGTATATAATAGTTATAGGTATAATATGGCATCCTATAGCTTTCCTACAGTTTCAAGAAGTGCTTATGTATTTTTTTTTAAAAAAACTGAAAGTGAGATACATTCATGGAATTCACTAAGGTGATTCAGGTTAAGTGGGTTTCATCTCTCATACATTTACCAAAGGTCAAATTTCTCAGTCCTTCCCCCCCATTAAGGCCCCAGAGTACCAAAGGATGAAAACATGTCAGTGTGTCTTCATTTACATACATTTTTAGTCCTCAGGGCTGTGCATAACAATGACTGCAGCACTGGCCAGTGGGGATGCTATTAGGTATGAAACTAGCCTGCATGAGTTGGAATCTCATCTTTATAAAATTTGGATAGCCTCCAGAATTTCACTTACTTGTCATTTTGTAAATGGGGATTGACAATAACAATATTGGGAATTGGGAATAATAATAGCATATGGCTTTGTGTGTGAATGTGTGTGATAGTTTACTCTTTATCTAAGCCACCTTGCACATATTTTGTGAAAAAAATCCAAAATCCATATTGTAGGAATATCTTTATTACTGTTGTGTGCCTTCAAATTGTTTTCAATTTACAAAGAGCCTAAGGTGAACCTATCATGAGCTTTTCTTATTTTTATTGATTTCATTTATATGCCACCTTTCTCCCCAGACCCAAGGTGGCTCACAAATAAAACATTTAAAATCTCAATCAAATTCAAAACAATTAAAACATCTACACCCAGTATAAAGCCATATATATACAAAAGTTAAAAACAAACTAAAAAATCCACCTGCTCCATAAAAACCAGTCTGCTATGCATTATATACTAAATGCTTGCCTGCATAAAAATGCTTTACTTGATGGTGAAAGGGCAGCAGGGAGAGAGCCAATCTAGCCTCCCAAGGAAGGGCATTCCAGATGGTGGGAACAGCCAATGAGGAGGCTCTCTCTCCTGTCCTCACCAAGGAGCCTGTAATCTTGGTGGAACAGAGAAAGCCTTCTCCTGAAGATCTTAGGGCTCTCACAGGTTCATATGGGTTTGGTTTTTTTTTTTTTGCAAGATTCAAGTCAGAGGGTGCTTGCATTGCTTTTCTTTGAGGCAGAGAGAGAGAGAATAACTTACGCAGTTGCACACAGTGGGTTTTCATGACTGAAGAGAGATTTGAACCCTGGTTTCCTAGTGTTCAAATCCAACACCCAAACCACTACACCAAGCTGGCTCTCCAGTATAATTTTAATCTGTATCTCTGATACCTTTATTAGGCCAAATTAAAAAAAAGTGCACAAAAACACTGTGTCTGCTTTTGACTCCACAGATACCTTCCACAGGTAAATATTTTTTTTAAAATAAAGTAAAAGAAGGCGGGGAAGGAGGGTCTGAACTTTAAAAGAGAAGCATAAGATGCTGAGCCTATTTTGGGGATTGGGTCCATCCCCTTAGATAACTCCTTTGAGGTTCAACTAATATCTGGCTAAAACTGATTGGCTAGGCTTCCTGGAGTTGATGGGCATTGCAATCCAACAATATATGGATGGTCACAGGTTGTCCAGCCTCACAATATTAATACTTTTCTTAATTTAGGGCTGCTATGCCTGCCTGTAGGCAGACCCTCTCTTCCGTTTTGCATTCATAAATGAAGCATAGAGAAGTTTTTTGGGCAGAGCTTCCTTTGCCAGGCTTTTGAACATCTGCTTCCCATCACAACAGATATATTTGGTTAGAACTTTGCTGATCTTAATGGACAAGCATGCTTAGAAAACTCCAGATGGCACAGAATTTTTCACATGAGGTAGTAAAATGAAGATGTATATGTATCACAAGGGATGGTGGATCTGTTGATCTGTCCCATGAATAATCCCTAATGTGGGATATTACTTGAATTGTCTTGTTCAGGCTTCAAGGTTGGTCCCTAGAGTCAGTGAGGAGCATGATGTCCACCTCTTTCATTGCAGGCCTAGGTTAGTCTTCAGGGAATGGAACAGAATGAATAGAAATGATCCTTTCTTGCAACATACTCTTCACATGGGATTCCACCAAAGCTTGCTCAGCTGTCAGTGGAATACCAATGAGCTGATCCTGAATATGCAGAAGATGGCTATGCGATGGTTGAAGTGCAAAAGTGTGCTTATAATACAATGACAGAGCCACATGGGCCATGCTGCTTTATGCTGAAATATAATATGATATGAGGTTTATGTATATCTCTCCCAAGCATGTTGCCTGAATATTTTAATGAAGTTTAAATGAAGTTTTAAGCCTGTGTCCATGTTGGCAAACCTATGGCATACATGCTAGAGATGGCACACAAAGCCATTTTCCTTGGCAGTTGGAGCAGGGAATATGGAAATGGTGCACGCCTGTTCCTCCTCCTACTGGCCATCCCAGGCCTTCAGCTGCCTCTGGAGAGGAAGCTGAAGGCCCAGGAAAGTGCAGGCAGGAAGACGCCCTGCCCCAGAAGTCCCACCCTGGAAATCCTGTTCTCCACCTGAAGTCCTGGAAGGCTGTTTAGTTTGGGCACTCAGTGCCTAAAAGGTTCACCATCACTGGCCTATGTCTTATGGCTAATCCCAACTAGAGTGAATCCAAAGATTAATGTGATTTACCTACATGTTTACTCTAGTTATGACTAACCAATACGAGTCAAGCCACCAAGTTTCATAGATGAATGGAGTTTATCACTGAATCTCATAAAGAATGTTTAAAAAGTTAAGAATGATTGCAAAGCATTAATGAGGGTGGTGGAATAAGACAGAGAGACTGAAGTATGTGAACTTTGGGTTATTTTTAGTTAAGGTCGCTATCTGTGTAAATTTCCCTGCTGTTTAAACTACCACTGACTCCTTTTTGATGTGAGCAGATAAAGCTCTACAAATTTCAACAACCAAAGGACAATTAATTCAGGTGCCTTTTTACTTACCAGCTTGTTTGTGATTCTTTATTAATTTTGTTACATTTGAGGACCACAAACATCATCTATGGCTTATCCAAAGTTAAGCTTAAATATGGCCATTAAGAGTTATTTCTTCTATTTTGAAGCCAACACTTGTTCAGTGTTTTCTGTAGAGTCTTTTTGTCTTGTAATCAAAAGCCAATTAAAATCACTGATATTATTGCTGAAATTATAATGCTACAAAAAGGATATCGATTTTAAAACATCAACATATAAGTTCATCAATAAAACTGAGCCTCCCACATCTACCAAACCCTGACATCCAGTCAATTAAGACTGTAGACTTGTATATGGATCTTTAATAAGTTTAGTCAGACTGCAAATTCAGATTGATTCAGAATTCTTCTTAGCATCTTTTTATCATAAAGAACTGTGTGCTATATACTTCAGCTGTCCTTGAGCAATTTCTATTTTCTGTTTTCTGCCATAAGAAATATGTGTCTCTATTTTGTTTTAGGGGAGATTTTGTAGGTGCTTTGTTGTTCTTGTTGCATTAAAAATGTTGATCTCCATTACTGCTGGCTCGTGGCTTCCTCCCTGTTATCCACTCTTAACTCCCCATCCAGATAGCAAATGTTGCTGAATGTGCCTGAGATGCAGCCAGGTGTTCTGTAAAAGTACACTCACATCCAACATGACCACAAACACAAGCATAACAACTCCTAAGTAATCAGTGTTGGTCCAGCAGAAGAAATTCCAAATCAACTTAGGGGGGAAGCAGACGGGCGGCACAGGGCCGCCCTGGGAAGCTGCGGATCGGGGCCGAGGTATCCGCACTCCTTGGCCCCAATGTGCCACATCCCAGGCCCAAGAAGGAGCACTAAAATAGTGCTCCTTCCGCAAGACACCGCAAAAGGCCTCCGGCGCACCTTCGGCGCCTCTTCCGCTGCAGCGTGTGTGGACGCTGCAGCGGAAGTGCGTCATCAGAGCGCCGGCCATGCGGAGGGCCAGCCGCTCCGACGACGTTTTTGGGAAGGGGTTGGGGCGCCCAGCGTGAGGCTGCCCCTCCCCTTCCTAGCCTTGAAAACAACGCTTTGCGCCATCTGCTTAGGCCCTTAGATTCAATGAAACACACACAAAATAGTGGCAAGCTTTCAAGGTCTTCAGCCACCTTCATCTGGTAAGAGGTTTAAAAAGCAGATTGAGATTGAAAAAATTAAGGGAAAGCTAACCTAATGGTAAAATTATGAAGGTTACATGATAAAAATCTTAAAGCAGATTGGAGGAAAACTGATGTATTTCAATGAATTAGGTCAGGGGTAGGCAACCTTTAAACTTTAAGGGCCGAGGGACTTCAGCTCCCAGAATCCCAGGAGCTATTGGCCAACATGGGACTATTGGCCAACATGGCTGAGGCTTCTGGGAGCTGAAGTCCCTCGGCCCTTAAAGGGGAAAGGTTGCCTACCCCTGAATTAGGTTCTACGATCCCCTTGGTATCTACTGGGATTTCGTTGCAAGACCACCACCACCCATGGATACCAACATCTGTGTGGATGTTACATTCCCATTAAATACAATGATGTAGTAAAATGGTGTCACTTATATTCAATGATAAAATCAAGGTTGATTTTTGCATTAAAAAAAATATATTTTGAATCCATGGATGGTTGAATCCATGGATGCAGAATCTGTGGATATGGAGGGCAAACTATACTACAAGGGTGGGGAACGTGTGGATCTCTTGATGAAGCTGGACTTTAGTTAGCCATCATAACTAATTTTAGACATGAGTGTTTCAGTCTAACACATGGATGCCCAAATGTTCTTTGTCTTTGTTCAACTTGTGCTGTACAGTTCTCTAGTTATACCTAAGACTTCTGGGTCAAGCAAACACATAACTGAGAATTTCCCCATTTTTGGAAATATAATCCAGTGGTTACTTGGATTTATTTTCAACCTTAGTCAAAACAAAGGGTTTTTTTCTGGTAGGCAGAGTGGAAATGTAAATGAATGTAAATGAAATTAAATGTAAATGAAATATTGCATTTCATTTACATTTAATATAAATGAAAAATTTTAATATTAGTGAAACTTTCTTAAACCATTTTGAATACCCATATTTTAAAAAGTAAAATAGCCTTGGTCCTTCCAAATTGTCAACACTAGAAACCTTGTACGAAAAAGGCAACCATATAAATTTCTGTGAAATCCAGCTACCAGAAACAACAAGGAGATAGGGAAATTTGGTTACTTTCCTGTGCTTGGACACAATGTACTGATGACCATAATTGTGTGATGTGGCCAGTATTCTCAGCATTATTGCAAGATATTATTGATTTCTTCACCCAAACTTTTAGGTCAGCTGCTAGGGAAAAAGCCATTCTTTACAACCCTGTTCAAGACCTTTCAGAGTGTGATTGACAGCTGTCTACAATGATTCTCCACACTTCTCATCCTGTCTTTTTGAATACTTTATATGCCTTTACATCTGTCATGTCAATTCACAATGGTTTATGCAAGGTGAGCACAGAAGGCAACCTTGTAATGATAAAACTTATGAAGAAAATTGGATTGAGGAAGATTGGAAGAAGGGACTAACTCAAGCTGCTTAAATTTCCAGCAAGTCAGTCTGTTCAGTGCACAAAAATTAGACTTGTGTCAATGACAAAACTTCTACTTTCTCCTTATAAGATAAAAAAAATCAACCCAGGAAAAATGGAAGCCAATTTCTAACATGAAGTATTTTCATCCTCTTTGACCTAAGCATCCCAATTTTACACAGCCAAATTGCAATGCATATGCCTATTTTGTCCCTCTGACTTCACTGTGACTCAGCTGGTTTAAATCTAAGTCCTTCAATTTAATTGGCTTATGAACAGTGTGTATAGTAGGCCCAGGATATGTCTTTAGACCTATTAATGCACTTATAGAAATTGGGGTCAGAGGCAGCAGTCTATCAGAGTTGTCCCTCATGGCTCCCTCGGTCATGTTAAAGTTGACCTGCTTAGCCAGGCTGTGGCCATGTTGGAAGCTTGAGGGAAAGGGGAGAGAAGTAAGCTGCTATAGGAATATAATGCCTGGCTTTTCAAGGGAGTGGAATGTGAAGGGAGTGAATCTGGAGTGGGTATAGATAGCTGTTAACTCAGATTTGGCAAAGAATATGCTACTGTGCTGATCTTTCCAATAAACCCATTCTGGTTTCCCCCATGAAGTGTGTTCATTGAGTTATTCATGAACATGTAGTTTCTGTGTTCATGAACATGTAGTTTCTACTCTCTATGTGCTTTTTCTGCTCTATGAAGAGACTATGCTTGATCTCTTCATGCAAAATCTGGGTTTAAAATTGGTTGGTTGGTAGCTCATTCGAAGCTTCTTAATAACAATAATATAAAAAAAAATTTTATCCCGCCCCTCTGCAACACAATCGGGGCAGCTTACAATGTTAAAACCAAGACAAATACATGCAAAACCCTAGAACCATCTCACCCCTTAAAAAGATATTAAACAGAGAACAATTTAAAAACAGACTAAAATAAATCACAAACAGTGTAAAAACAATCACAATAACAGCAGCACAAAAAGGGAGAGAAGATGGACTGAGTCTAGGGGCCGGGAGAACTATTCAGGAAAGGTCTTCCGGAAAAGATCCATCTTAACAGTCTTTTTAAAGCTGTTCAAGGTGGTAATAAGATGAATCTTGTCCGGCAGGCCATTCCACAATACAGGAGAGGTAGCAGAGAAGGCCCTCTGGGTGGTTGCAGGTAGCCTTGTTTTAATAGGATGTAGCAAATTCCTCCCAGAGGACCTGAATGTGCAGGGTGGATTATGCAAAAGGAGGTGGTCCTGGAGGTAGGTTGGACCCAAGCCATTTAGGGCTTTAAAGGTCATAACCAACAGCTTGCACTGTGCCCGGAAACTAATAGGCAGCCAGTGAAGTGATTTCAACACAGGTGTAATGTGGTCTCTCCTAGATGTTCCTGAGACCACCCTGGCTGCCATATTTTGTACCAATTGAAGTTTCCAGGTTAGGCACAAGGGTAGCCCCATGTAGAGCACATTAAAGAAATCAAGACATGAGGTTACCAGCACATGTACCACAGTTTCAAGATCCCTGCTTTCCAGAAAAGGGCGCAGCAGGCGTATCAGCCAAAGCTGATAGCAGGCACTCCTAACCGTCACATTTACCTGATTTGACATCTGGAGTGACGGATCTAGGAGTACCCCCAGACTGCGAATACAGTCCTTGGAGGAGAGTGTGACCCCATCCAAAACTGTAAATTGTATTCCCATATCTGGTTTCGGGACTGCAATTGTAAGTACCTCCATTTTGTCTGGATTTAGTTTCAATCTGTTTTTCCTCATCCAGTCCATTACTGCCTTAAGACAGTCATTAAGAGGAGAGATGCTATCTCAAGTCAAAGCTGAGGACTGAGACATGGAGAAAAATACCTGAGTGTCATCAGCGTACTGATAACACTGCACCCCATGTCTCCGGAAGATCTCTCCCAGCAGCTTCATATATATATTGAATAGCATTGGGGACAGGATGGCGCCTTGAGGGACACCACAATTAAGCTCTTTTTTTGTAGCGCAACTGTCCCCAAGCCTCACCCTCTGAGATCTGCCCGAGAGGATGGAACGGAACCACTGCAGTGTAGCTCCTCCAATTCCTAACCTTCTCAGGCAATCCAACAGGATCGTATGATCTATTGTGTCTAAAGCTGCTAAGAGGTCCAAAAGCACCAACAGGTCATGCTACAATCACAATAACAGCAGCACAATCATCAGCCGGGGCAACCATGGCAGTCTCAACTCCAAATCCTGTCCTAAAGCCAGTTTGAAATGATCACTTTACTTAGAAAAGGTAATAAAGAAACTGGCCTGTAATTGTTCATATCCAGGGGGTCCAGGGAATGTTTTTTCAGAAACAGCCTAACCACCACTTCCTTAAGACAAGATGGAACAAATCTTTCCCTAAGGGATGTATTAATAATGTCCCTAAGGAACATTCTCAATGCATCTCCCCCCTGGACGGCCAGCCATGAAGGACAAGGATCAAGAGGGCAGGTTGTTTTCCTCACTCTACCAAGGTGTTTGTCCATGTCATCCATACTTACAAGTTGAAGCTGATCCAGTATAATTTCATCAACGGAGTTGCTGGACACCTCGTCAATTGATTCTGTCACAACACTAGTGTCTAAGCCGGATCTTATCCGAGAGATTTTATCTGCAAAGAAGTTGTTAAACATGTCGCAGCAGGCTGTTGTTGGGTTATGTAAAGAGTTCTGCACAGGTAAAACCTGCGTCAGTTCCCCTACTACCCTAAACAGCTCTGCTTCTCCATTTTGTCTGGATTTAGTCTCAGTCTGTTTTTCCTCATCCAATCCATTACCACTCTGAGACAGTCATTGAGAGGAGAGACGCCATCTGAAGTCTGAGCTGACGATCTGGCCATGGAGAAATATATTTGAGTGTCATTAGCGTACAGCATATAAATGTTGAATAGCCCTGAGGTACACTACAATTAAGCTCAATTCTGGAAGAGCAGCTGTCCCCAAGCCTCACCCTTTGGGATCTGCCTGAGAGAAAGGAGCGGAACCACGGCAAAGCAGTGCCTCCAATTCCTAACTCTCTCAGGCAATCCAAGAGGAGGGAATGATCTATAGCAGGGGTAGGCAACCTTTCCCCTTTAAGGGCCGAGGGACTTCAGCTCCCAGAAGCCTCAGCCTTGTTGGCCAATAGTCCCATGTTGGCCAATAGCTCCTGGGATTCTGGGAGCTGAAGTCCCTCGGCCCTTAAAGGGGAAAGGTTGCCTACCCCTGATCTATAGTGTCAAAGCCGCTGAGAGGTCCAAGATCACCAGCAGGGTCACACTAACCCTGTCGATGCCCAAGCGGAGGTCGTCAGTCAGAGCAACCATGGCAGTCTCAACTGCCTGTCCTGAAGCTGGTTTGAAATGGATCAAGATAATCGGTTTCATCCAAGACAGCTTGGAGCTGGGAAGCAACTGCCCTCTCGATCACCTTGCTTAAAAAAGGTAGCAAGGAGACTGGTCTGTAGTTGTTCCTATCCAGGGGAAGGTTTTTTCAGGAGTGGCTTAACGGCCACCTCCTTTAGACAAGATGGTACAATACCTTCCCTGAACGATGCATTGATTGTATCTCGTAGGAATACTCTCAGCACGTCATCCCCCCTGGACGACCAGCCAAGATGGACATGGATTGAGAGGGCAAGTCGTCTTCCTCACTCTTCCAAGGAGCTTGTCCACGTCATTGTTACTCACAGATTGAAACTGATCCAGTAAAATGCCATCAACAGAGTTGCTGGATGCCTCGTGCCCTAATGCTTCTACTATCCGCCATATTTTTTGTGTCATTTGAGTCAAAAATGCACAAGATCAGGCTATTGGACCCATTGAAGTTATAGGGCTAAAAGAGGGCTCACACATGAAGATTTTCTTGTTTAGTGTGGTTTGTGCTTTATTCTTTATTTCTTTCATTTTCATGCCACCCTTGCTAGCTCCCACTTTGAGGACAAAGGTACCCTGGTTTTTGGAATTGCTCTGGGGGCCCAACCACCTTAATCTGGAGATCCATTACCATGGTAGCTTTTCTGAGTCTATCTCAACATCAGTTTCTAATTAGTATAACTAAAGGATAATAGCATCTTAACAGCCAGATGGAGCTGCTTGTAGTATCATGTTGTGGGCAGCTTGCTAAATCCTCATGCAGAATTTCCAGTGAATTATATGGGACTATCAGACATAGGACCTTATCACATTGGCTATTAAAGCAACTTACCTCTCCCAGTTTTAATTTTAAATTGGGTGGCATCTGGACCCTATTGCAGGGATTTTACTGCCACATCCACTGTCCGGGTCCATCCCGGGTCCATCCCTGCTCCCAGGGGTGCTTAGCATGACTCTTTTCTAAACCAGGAGTTTGCTGGCTTACGAAAATGGCTGCCAGAGCACTCCTGGGAGAGGGGATGGACCCAGGATGAACCCAGGTGGCAGATTCGGTGGCAAAATTCCTGCAGTAGGGTCCAGATGCCACCCGATTCAAAATTTAAGCCAGGAGAGATAAGTCACTTTAATAACAAATGTGATAAGTTTCTTAGACTAGAATCGGGCCCCTCCAAAAAACCACTTAAGTGAGGGTAAGCCCCATTGAACACTGCAGAATATGTTTCTGAGTAAACATACACAGCATTATGCTGTTAGTTCTGGGTAACTAGTGACAGTGTTAGCAAAGTATTTAAAAGAAAACTGGATATTAGAAACACTTTATCATGACTCAGTGATCAATAATCTTCTCTTCCCCTCTTCGGTGTTTACAGTTTAAGCTGTTTCCCATCAGAGAGTGAAAGATGTAAGTTGGTGCTGTAAAACTGCCAGTGCTGTTGACCTCTGGTTTCCTTTAGCATCCCCTCACCCCTTAACAGGCATTCTTTGCATTTTATCAGCATCCTGCTTTGAAGGCCATGGCAGAGGGTGCTGATTAGGCAGCTTAGCCAAACAAGTCTCTTCAGTCACTGTTTCAGAGACAAGATAGCTGCAGGCTATATAATCAGTATGTGTGAAAAGATCAATCCCCTTACATAAAACAAAGCAAGAACTTCTTTTAAAACACCCCATCCTCCAAGGAGGAAAAAAGAGAGGGAGAGGGAAGAATTTCAGACCTCTTGAGGGGAATAAACAGTAATTAAACAAAGGCTATCCAAAGGGGGTAAAAGAAATGAAGCAGGTGAGCCTGGGTGCTGCATGATGGGGTGATCTCCTGTCACTAGTCCTAGCTTTTGCCAACCTAGCAGATCGAAAGCATGCAAATGCAAATAGATAAATAGGTACCACTTAAGTGGGAAGGTAAACAGAATTCTGTGCAATCATGCTGGCCACATGATCACAGAGTAGTCCTCAGACAACGCTAGCTCTTCAGCTTAGTAACAGAGATGAGCACCACCCCCTATGGTTGGACACGACTTGACAACCTTGTCAACGGGGAATACCTTTACCTTTTTTTTTTCTGAGCATCTGATAGATTTTTGTGAAGCCAACAACATATTCATTGCTAACAAATTTTTCTTACAACCAGAAAGAAGGCTATACATATGGACATTACCAGATGGTCAACACAAAAATCAAAGAGACTATGGGCTCATTCTCATTATGATTTAAATTGATTTGCTGATCACTTTATATGTGCCTTGTTCACACTGGATTAGGTTTCTGATGTGATTGCTATCATTAGGACTCGCTTTGAAGTGGGACAAATGCAAAAAAAGTGTTCTTTTTAAATAGTAGTTTTTGGGTGGTTCTTTTGAAAAGAATAGATTATCAAGCATGTTCAGCAAGTGGGAACGAAGGACCTGAATCACATTGCACTGGAGGGGAGGGATTAATGGCACAGGTTGGCAGAGGATGTAACCCATCTCGCCCCTGGTTCTTGGGAAATCTGCCATTTTTTCATCTCTCCTTTCTCAGGACCTATCCTACATTCCAACCTTCTGTCCAGAAGGAGCATGACTAGGAAACATGAATTTATATGCTATGTTTTTAGCATGTGTGTGTGTGTGCAGGTCCTCCATTTGGTGGTGGCATGTCCTCCTTTGTGGTGGGGGCATCCGTCCACCCTGGCCCTGGGTTCTGGGGTCTCTTCTGGGGTCCCTTCCCCACCCACAGAAAAGCTAAATCCCAGTACAGTCCTGCCAAGGCCGTCCCCTTGGCAAGGAGAAGGCTGCCTTGGAGGTCACCAGCCCTGACTTGAATGGTGGCGAAGGAGGTGGCAAGGAGAGGCATTGCCCTGGGAAAGGAGATGACCTGGAGTCATTTCTCCAGTCTTTCCATTTAAACAATGGTTGTGAGAGTGGGGGGAAACACCAACAGGTGTGTGGAGGGGATGGGGCCCCAAACGTTTTTAACTTGGGTCCAAATCCATAATAAGGGTGACTCGATGTCCTCACCACCAAAGAGGACAAGGCTCCCCTTTCTCTGCATATGCTTTGCTCTTCCTCTTGCTGGGTGGTGGCAGCAATAGCTAAGGCAGAGGAGGAAGAAGAGGACCCCTCTTGCTGCTGGACCTGCTCCCACTGCCCACCAAGGAGGAGGAGAGGAGCAGCATTGCCCCTTGGAGTCACCCATGAGTGCCACAGAGACCTCCACCTCCCCACTGAAGATGCAATGTAATTAACAGTGCAAATCAAGTGGGAACAACAACTGTGTCACAAAATACATGAATTCATGGAATATTGAAATAATACGCTTCCATAGTGGGAACTACGCATTGGCCTGAATTGATTCAGAGACCCAGTATCAATGTGACTTGTAAAGTGATTTAAAGGCAAGTGGGAATGAGCCCTATACAATTGGAAGTAACCCCCTTTGCAGACAGCGCTTTGCGCTGTCTTGGAGGCAAGGAAGGGGAGGGGCAGCCTCACGCTGGGCGCCCCAAGCCCTTCCCGAACATGTCATCGGATGACGTCCTTCCGCCGCAGCGTCTGGACACGCTGTGACAGAAGAGACGCCGAAGAGGCGCCCAACGTCTCTTGCGGCACCCCTTCTGTGCCTTGCGGAAGGAGCGCTATTTTAGCGCTCCTTCCAGGGCCCAAAAAGAAGTGGATCGGGGCCGAGGAGTGCGGCTACCTTGGCCCCAATCCATGGCTTCTCGGGGCAGCCCATGGCTACCCATCTGCAGAGGCCTTAAGAGATGGTGAAGCTCCACTGAGGTGGTTCCTTTACAATTTACAATTTTGCATCCACTAACATGTGTTGCCATGAGGTCATTTTAGCCCCTGAACCTATGGAACCACCTGTTAGAAGGCTGTATGAATGATTTCACTTGTGAAATACAGTTTAATATTTATCTTCTCTCAGCTCCCAACTGTCACCCCTTGCGTTACAACTGCTTCCCTATCACTGAAATGTCAGAAGAAAGCAAACAAGGCTGATGTCAGAAAGAGAAGAGGAGAAGGAGGGGGAGGAAGAAGAATTCTGAACATGTGCTATTTTTCATTTTAAAGTAACTTAGGGCCTTTATAGATGGCCAGAAATAATGCAGCTTGAGGCCACTTTAACTGTCCTGGCTCAGTGCTAAGGAATCATGGGAATTGTATTTTTTTCTGGGACATTGAGCCTTCTCTGTCAGAGAGCTCTGGTGCCACAATAAACTATAGTTCCCATGATTCCTTAGCACTGAGCCAGGACAGTTAAAGTGGCCTCAAGCTGCATTATTTCTGGCAGTCTGTAAAGGCCCTTAATTGCTGTTCCATCATGTCTACAGAGAGAATGAAATGGAGTTTGCTGCTTCTGCTTGCTCCACCACTTTGTTATAGGGAGATATAGTGGCATACTTAGAGAACAAATAAGAAACATATATAGCTATGTAGGCACATAGCTGGCATGATTATAAATCTTTTTTAAAGGAAGGGAAGGAAGGAAGGAATCTACAAAAATCAAAGTCAGCTCCAGCTGAGCTCTACCTTGCCCATGCTAGTCCAGCTGCTGATGTCAGGTGTGTTTGTAGGTGCACCAAAATCTATCATGTTCTGTACAGTTATTTCCATGTCCCCTCAGCTGTGGAGCCCAAAACTCTGGTCCTGAAGTCCACTGCTAGCTATATTATTGCCCCTGGCAACAGCCTTGTCTCCAGTAGGCTTTCCAAAGCAACACTGCATTTTGTGGTGCATAATTAAGATCTGAACAACAGGTATGAGGCTTTCAGCAGCTACCTGATGATAACCATGTGCTGACACCAGGAACTAGGGTTTTCAGGTCAAGAATATCCCAGGCCCAGAGATTTCAGGGTCAAAACCTGAAACCTTGGGACAACCTTCATGAGGTTGTCTTAGAGACGGACCCTGGCAATGTCATTGAGCATGACACTAACAGCATCAAGCACAATTACACTGTATATGCCATTCTGATAAAGCATGTCAAATCTAACAAATGTATATGGAATCATAGAGTTGAGGCCTAAGCAGACTGCCAGAAATAGTGCACATTAAATTGAGGCACTGCCCTGGCTCAGTGCTAGGGAATCATGGGAACTGTATTTTTTTCTGGGACATTGAGCCTTCTCTTTCAGAGAGCTCTGGTGCCACAATAAACTACAGTTCCCATGATTCCCTATCACTGAGCCAGGGCAGTGCCTCAATTTAATGTGCACTATTTCTGGCAGTCTGCTTAGGCCCTTGGAAGAGACCATAAGGGCCATCCAATCCAACTCCCTGCCATGGGGAAATACACAATCAAAGCATTCTCCCAACAGATGGCCATCCAGCTTCTGTTTAAAAACTTCCAAAGCAGAAGACTCCACCACACTCTGAGGCAGCACATTCCACTGTCAAACAGCTCTCACCATCAAGAAGTTCTTCCTAATGGAATGTCTTTTACTCTGAATCCATTACCCTATGTCCTAGTTTCTAGGGCCACAGAAAACAAGCTTGCTCCATCTCAATTTGACATCCCTTCAAATATTTAAACATGGTTATCATGTCACCTTTTAAACTTCTTTTCCCCAGACTAAACATACCCAGTTCCCTAAGTCGCTCCCAATTTCCAGACCTTTCACCATTTTGTTTGTTCTACTCTGGAAATGCTCCAGTTTATCAATACCTCACTTGAATTGTGGTGCCTAGAAATGGACACAGAATTCCATGTGAGGTCTGACCATAGCAGAATAGAGTGGCATTATTTCTTCCTTTGGTTTAGAAAATTACTTCTATTCATGCAGCTTAATATCATGTTGTCTTTTTTAGCTGCTGCATCATGCTGTTATCTCATGTTCAGTTTGTGATCTATTTTATCTTGTTTTAATGTTAAAATTGTTTAATTCTCTTTTAAGGGGTGGGAGGGTTATGGGATTTTGGATTGTATTTTAATATTGTATGAAGTTTTAAACTGTTGTGAGCCGCCCCGTTTGCTTGACAGAGGGGCGGGATATAAATAAAAATAAAAATTATTATTATTATTATTATTATTATTATTATTATTATTACGACTCTTAGATCTCTTTTGCATATACTGTTGCCAAACCAGATGTCATCCATCCGATATCTGTGCATTTCATTTTTTTCTACTTAAGTGTAGCACCTTACATTTCTCCCTGTTGAAATCATTTTGTTAGTTTTAGCCCAGCTCACTAATCTATTAAGTCATTTTGAATTTGGATCCTGTCCTCTGGTGTACTGACTACCCCTCCTAATTTGGTGTTATCTGCAAATTGGATAAGCACGCTCCTTATATCCACACACTTGTCATGGCAGCTCTCTTATCCTCAGACTCCTAACCCTTGCCCTGAGGAATGGAGAAGAGAGGCCAGCCCTGAGACTGAAGGTCAGGCCCTGAGATCCAGCAACCCTGTCAGGGACTGTTTCATGCTACACATCTTTAGTGCTATATTTGCTTTGACTATCAGGGCAACAACCTATGGAATCCTGGGACTTTGATTTTGCCCTGTGTTATTGAAAATGAGAGGAGGGGTGGGGGTCCCCACCAACTCTATCAGCATCTCTAAAACTTGGGGGAATTGCATAGCTCAAAAGACACTTGTGAGAGGCTGGGTTACATTAGGATCATTTCCACCTGTGTATATCAGTACTACTCTGGCATTGAAGTCACCAAGCATCGCTACAGGGCTTTGGTTACCCTTGGTGACTTCAATGCCAGAGTAGGAAAGAACTCCGAAGCCTGGAAAGGTGTTTTAGGCAAGCATGGTGTTGGAAATTGCAATGATAACAGAGGCCTCCTGCTAGAGTTCTGTGCAGAACAACAGCTGACTTACAAACACTATCTTTCAGCAGAAAGATAGCTTGAAGACAACCTGGATGCATCCCCGATACAAACACTGGCACCTCATTGACTATATTCTAGTCCACCACAGAAACATTTGCGATGTCCGTTATACTCGAGTGATGCTCAGTGCAGAATGCCAAACAGATCATCACCTCGTAAGATGTAAACTAAATCTTCATCTCAAGCTCAAACCTAAGAGGGGTGGCATCTTAAAGAGGAGACTCCAAGTCAACAATCTTCAACAAGCTACCATGAGAGACAACTTCCAGGCAAATCTGCAAACAAAACTTGAAGACCACCCTACAGATCCTTCTCCTACAGTGCTTTGGCAACATATCAAAAACAGTATCCTCCAGTCTGCGGAAGAATCCCTCGGGTTCTCCCACAAGAAAAATCAAGACTGGTTTGATGAAAACAACCAAGAGATCTAGGAGCTGTTGGCAAAGAAGAGAACTGCTCACCAGGCATACCTCGCCCAACCAACTTGCCATGTAAGAAAAGCATCTTTGCATTTCATGTGTAGTAAACTTCAACACAAACTCTGAGACATTCAGAACAAGTGGTGGATCAATATAGCAGAAAACACACAACACTGTGCAGATCTGGGTGATCTTAGAGGATTTTACGAAGCTCTTAAAACAGTGTTTGGACCTACTTATCAGGTCCAAAGCGCCTTATACAGTACAGATGGTCAAACACTAATTACTGATAAAGCCTCCATCCTGAATCGATGGGCTGAACTTTTTCAAAGTCTCTTCAGTGCCAATTGAGTAGTCCAAGGCTCAGCTATCCAACATATGGTACAAAAAATGATGAAAAACGAACTGGAAGAGACCCTTAAGGCCATACAGCAGATGAAAAACGGCAAGGCAGCTGGGATTGATGGAATCCCACCTGAAGTTTGGAAGCACGGAGGTCATGTACTCCATGCTAAATTCCACGAACTCCTTGTGAGTTGCTGGGAAAAAGGAGAACTGCCATCAGATCTCCGAGATGCAGTCATCATCACCCTGTACAAGAAAAAAGGAGCGAAATCCGATTGCTCAAACTATCGAAGTATAACACTGCTCTCTATTGCTGGAAAAATTCTTGCAAGGATACTCCTGAACAGATTAGTTCCTGCTATTGCAGAACTCCTTCCTGAAAGCCAGTGTGGCTTCAGAGCCAATAGGAGTACTACAGATATGGTATTTGCCCTTAGACAACTGCAAGAGAAATGTAGAGAGCAGAACAAGGGACTGTATGTAACATTTGTCAACCTCACCAAAGCCTTCAACACTGTGAGCAGAAAAGGTCTATGGCAGATCCTGGAAAGACTAGGATGCCCCCCCCAAATTCCTCAAAATGATTATCTTGCTACATGAGGGCCAGCATGGTCAAGTCAGATACGGCGATGCTCTTTCAGAGCCCTTTCTAATAACTAATGGAGTGAAGCAAGGTTGTGTTCTTGCTCCAAATTTATTTACAATCTTCTTCAGCATGATGCTCCAAAGGTCTACAGCAGAGCTCAAAGAAGACGGCGGCATCTATATACTTTACCGTGTTGATGGTAGCTTGTTTAACTTAAGCCATCTGAGGGCTCGCACTAAGACTCTAAACTATCTAGTCCATGAGCTGCTCTTTGCTGACGATGCTGCCCTTGTTGCCCACACAGAAGCAGCTCTGCAGCGCCTAACATCCTGCTTTGCAACAGCTGAAGAAATGTTTGGGCTGGAAGTCAACCTGAAGAAAACGGAAGTTCTCTACCAGCCTGCACCACAGGACAAACACCACAATCCTCACATTGCTGTAGGCAAATCTGTGCTTAAGTCTGTTCAGCAGTTCACCTACCTGGGAAGCATCATCTCCTCAGATGCCAAGATTGACAAAGAGATCGACCACAGATTAGCAAAGGCATACAGTGCATTTGGAAGACTTTACAAAATTATTATTATTATTATTATTATTATTATTATTATTAAGAGTCTGGAGTAACAAACACCTGAGGCGAAGCACAAAAATCAGTGTGTACAGAGCAATTGTACTGTCTATTCTCCTTTATGGGTCTGAAACATGAGTCACCTATCGCCAACACTTATGACTCCTCGAACGCTTTCATCAGCGCTGTATACGCACAATCCTAAATATACACTGGACTGACTATGTGATGAATGTTACTGTCCTTGAGCAAGCAGGGATCACCAGCATTGAGGCCATGCTATTGAAAACGCAGCTGCGCTGGGCAGGGCATGTTTCTAGGATGGAGGACCATCGCCTCCCAAAAGTTGTACTCTATGGTGAACTCGGCACGGGTCAGCGTAAGAGGGGAGCTCCAAAAAAAGCGATACAAGGACTCCCTGAAACAACATCTCAGGCTCAGCCAAATTGATCACCAACACAGGTCCACCCTGGCCTCACATCGGGAGGCATGGAGATGCACTATCCACAATGCTGCAGCCTTATTTGAGAAGTCACGCCGAACAAGTCTCGAAGAGAAATGACAACATTTATTGTAGTTTATTGTGGCACCAGAGCTCTCTGACAGAGAAGGGTCAGTGTCTCAGAAAAAAATACAATTCCCATGATTCCCTAGCACTGAGCCAGGGCAGTTAAAGTGGACTTAATTTGCACTATTTCTGGCAGTCTGCAAAGGCCCATTGTCAGGGTTACTCCTGAAAGTGGTTTAAAACTGAATGCACATAGAACGTATGTAAATATGAGTCTTCTAAATCAAAATTCACAGAGCAAAACTACAAATCACTTTCAATGTTTTTAACTTAGAATGGCATGCGGTTTGAATTCTGCCAGTTAGTCCAACAGGAATGAAATCAACTGTTGAATGGTGAAACATGTCATTAGATACCATTCATTCAATAGAATTCAACCCTATTTCTTTTAAAAATGGTAAATAGCAACCATTAAGAGCTATTTTTAGCACCACAGTAATAGGAAGCAGGAATTCTTTTCCTACCATACTGCATTTAAAATTATTCTTCCAATGTCAAAGGTTCTGTAAAGGTGCATGTAGATACTAGAAATAAAGCAATTTAAAGTGTCATAGCTCCATCCTATGGAATTCTAGGATTTGTAGTTTTATGAGGTCTTTATCTTTATCTTTATCCTTCTCTGCCAAAGAGTGCTAATGCTTCACAAAACTACAAATCCCAGGATTCTGTAGGATGAAGCCATGGCATTTAAAGTGGTGTCAAACTGCATTATTTTTACAGTGTAGATACACCCTTAATCTCAAGAGGAAAGCTTCCATTATTTCCAAAAGGAAATAGTGAAAACTTCCTTCTTGTGCCAAACAGCATATTCTAACACAGAGGATTTGCGTTAGTACTGTAGTGCTGTGGAATGGGTGAAAATTAAAAACAACCTTTCCCTGCACACCATGGCTTTCATCATGAACCTGCTATTTACAGTTTTGTAAAGGTAACTTGTGTCATCAAACTCTCTCTATATATATATTGTGTGTGCATGTGTGTGTGTGTGTGTGTGAGTGTATGTATGTGTAAAATACATGTCACATATAATTTTGGTCCCTGGATGCTTGCTCAGTTATAACAGAAAGTAGTAAAAGAAAATGTCAATTTTCCTATTTTTCATTTATTCCTATCATAGATGTTGCATTTCTTCTTGCAGAGCCAGAATGGATGTTGGTACCACCTTCAGGGATACTGATATGGTGGCACATACAATTGTTTTATATCTGGATATGTATCACAACACAGATCTGATCTCTAGCCCATCTGCTCATTCAATTCCCAATTCAGCAATCAAATCCCACATTACTGATGCACAGTTCTTTCTTTTTCCACTTCCACATCTGGTATCTGCCTCTTTTCATCATTTTTTTTAATGGGACAAAAATGTGTTCCTTTTTGTGTACTTGTAATAATATGTACTTTTTTTGTCTACATTTTCCCAGTTATGCCCATTACTTGTATGTATTATCCCCTTGAACTAAGGCAAATTTGTGTATATATACATTTGAAATGGATGCATTTTTCTGTACAGTTTTCAAATGTATTTATTTTCTTGGACACATTTTCAGTCATATAGTGATTCTTAATTGTAAAGTGTGTCCAATCCACATTTAGCCCAGATACTGTGGACTGAAGGAAGTCCATAGAAAATATCCACTCAATTAGTTTCCTCACATGTCTGTATCCCACCACACATTTTTTTCTTCTTTATCAAGATCTCTCTCTGTAATATACAGATCTCCTTACATTCATGTTTTCTCAAGTAGACACATCAACATTGACAAAAAATCCTCACCAATGTGTAAAATCAACCCATCTAACATTGAATTATACCAGTGGATCATATGCTCAGATATTCCTGTACTAATCACTAGTCATACTCTCTGTCTCTGCTGGCCATCCTGCCACTTGAATTAATGCTGAAAGACCAATTTATTTTGGAAAAGTGAGGAAAACCAAACAATCAGCATCTTTTCCTGCTTGGGAAAACAGACACCTTCGTGCCTGACCCTGGCTGAGCTGTCCATCAACAAGAGACAGCAGGCAAATGATGTCTCTTGCAGTAACAGTGGGCAAATAGCCATGGGGCTTTAAACAGTGATCAGAAAAAGAAGTATTTTAGGTGGAGGAAACTGCCTTGTAAAAATCAGGTCATTTGTGCAACATGCGTGACTAACCTAAGAAATTTTGCTGCATGAAAGGATTCCAAATGTCCTTCTCCCAAATAACAGGGCAACATGTTAAAAACATTGTTGTGCCATTCTGATGCTGTAGTAAACAGACAAGGCAATGTGGTCGTATCCATAGGAGTATCAGGGGAAATAATAGCACTGGTTGAGTCTCTTTTATTTGGAATTCCAAAATTCAAAATAATTCAATAACTAAAGATAGTAACACCTTTGATTTCTGATGTACACTATGTATGCAAACTTTGTTTCATGCACAAAAATATTAAATATTAAAAATACAGTATGTGTATAAAGTATATATAAAACATAAATGAATTTTGTGTTTAGACCTGAGTCCCATTTCTAAGATATCCCATATCTATGTATGTGCAAAGACAGGCATTGAAAAAATATCCAAAAACCAAAACACTTTTGGTTCCAAGCATTTTGGATAAAGGAAATTCAACCTGCACCACTGTTCTTTGACCAGAGTTCACCTGAAGTATTGTGTCCATTTCTGGGCACCAGACTTGTTGATAAAATGTGTTGATGATTGAATATTCAGCTTACAGTCCATGAAGTCAAGTCACCAAAAAACTGGTATCTCCAGCAAGCTTCTTTTATTGTAAAACAGCATGAGCAAAAACAAATAATAATAATAATAATAATAATAATAATAATAATATCTTCACTTTAGCCAGACCACAAGGCTCAGCCAGGGCTGAGGCTCGACTCAGGCCTGCATCCTTCCAAGGTCGCTAAAATGAGTACCCAGCTTGTTGGGGGGCAATTAGCTCACAGTTGTAAACCGCTTAGACATCCCATAGCGTGATATGAAGCGGTATATAAATGAAGCTGCTTTGCTTTAAACAGGAACAAAGTTTATCTGCTACATGGTTAAAGTTAGTTAAGCTTCAGCATCAGCAAAAATATGTTTCAATTAGTCCATTACAGCTTAAAGTTAAAAGACAAGTGTGAGACTTTTCTAGATCACAACTCTCAGCCCCCAATTCTCCACCCCTTTGGGTGTAGCCCTTTCAGACTGATTGGTTGAAGTTACATGACGTGTGTTAGCCCAACCTTTAATTACCATATTAAATCATGTGACTGCAGTTCCCATAACATTCCCATGTTTATGAAACCTCTTATTGTAAACAAAGCACTTTCTCACAGAACTGTAGCTTGTTAACTGCTTGTTTGGGCTAAAGCACACCTGGGCTGATAATGGTGAATCTGGCCTCAGAAAACAACTTTTCTCAGCAAGGAAAAATACAGACACACATCTTTACATTTCAACATTTTAACATTGACTATATGTCCCATCAAATTCTGACAAGACTTCAAGAGGACATTGTTCATCTTGAGGATATTGGTCATTGGTCATTGAAAGGTTTAGAAACCAAACCCTATGAGGAATGGTGTCAGGTCTGGATATGTTTAGCCTGGAAAAAAGAAGATTTAGAGATGATAGACATTATTGTTTGGTTTTTGTTTGTTGTTTTTTGAGTTAGTCTTTATTCTTTAGGAAGACATATTAAAATATAGTCTGACCCACATTTTTTTGCTGTTCTGCTGATGAAAGTTGAACTCTAACAAGTTTTACTTTCATATCTGCATATTTTAGTTTACCTTTAAAAGTATTAACACCTTTGGAAAATAAAATTGCACCCCACAATAGTACTACATCACTTTAATACATTATTGTCCAATATGACACAGACCTTTATATATTTGAAAGTCTGTCATGTGGGAGATATGAACAAGCTTGTTTTCTGTTGTTTGAGAAAATGCAACTTGAACCAATGAGTGCAAATTAAACAGAGCTTGAAAAAGAACTCTCTGACAGCAAGAACTATTTGACAGTGGGATAGACTATCTCTGATGATGTGGGCTCTCCTTCATTGGAGCTTTTAGAACAGATGTTGGATGGCCACCTTTCGGGGATGCTTTAGCTATGAATTCCTGTAGTGGCACAGGGGACTGGTCTTGACGTTCCTTCCAACTTTATGATTCTGTGACTAAGGGGGGTTGCAGACTGCCAGAAATAGTGCAAATTGAGTCCACTTTTAGGGTTAGGGTTAGTGCTAGGGAATCATGGGAATTGTTTTTTTCCAGAGACATTGAGCCTTCTCTGTCAGAGAGCTCTGGTGCCACAATAAAATGCAGTTCCCATGATTCCCTAGCACTAACCCTAACCCTAAAAGTGGACTCAATTTGCACTATTTCTGGCAGTCTGCAACCCCCCTAAGACACCAATTGCTATCTTATTCTATTGCCACCCCATCATATAGTCTCATCTTGAATCAGGATGGTAACAGCTTGCAGCATAGCAGGGCCAGCCCTTATGGTGATTCCCCACCCCCTTCCTCTATAGACTGGAGATCTGCCATTTCCCATCTAGGATTGGCAGAGTTGAATCCATAGCTTATTTCCTGACAGATTCTGCACTCTGCATCATGCAAACAGGCCAGTCCCTGCGGCAGAGGGTAAATGGACATAAATTAGACATTCGGAATGGGAATACACAAAAACCAATGGCTGAACATTTCAATCTCCCTGGACATTCCATCTCAGACGTCAGAAAGCAGTCCTTGAACAAAAGAACTACAAAGGTAGATTGGAAAGAGAAACAGCAGAATTGGAATTCATCCATAAACTTCAGTCCCTCAGCAATGGATTGAACAGGGACAATGACTTCCTGACTCACTACACACATTTCAACACTGTCTGAGCCCATCCTTATGGGGGCATCGTACACTCATCTGTTCTCTTCACCTGTAGGATAGTTTCCAGCCAAACTGGTCTTGCCACTTCATTTCTATTCCCAATGTCTATGTCTTTGTCCACAAATGACCATCATTAAAACTGGACTTGCTACTTCATTTCCGTACACAAAAGATTTTGAATTTGAATTGACATTCTCACACACCAAGGGCATATATATGTCTATCCCTAGCTTCCACCCTACCAAAAGCATCTGAGGAAGTAGAATGAAGTCTACAAAAGCTCATGCTGCCAACTTCCTTCTGTTAGTCTCAAAGGTAGCACAAGATCTCTCTACATACTGAATCTACAGACTAACATGGCTATATCTTTAGATTATAGGTTTGTTTGTTTTTAAAAATATTATTCCTATGCCCTGTTCATTATAAAAGAGGAGATGAGAAGGCCCTTCTTTGTTGCACACCATAAACACTTTGATTGCCAGGAAAACATGGAGGTTAAGCAGGAAACAGAGTAATTGCCTGGAATGACTCAAAATTGAACTGCATGGTCACTGTTTCTGGTTCAGAATGGATACCACTGTGACTTTTCTGGCTGTCCCATATAATTGCCTGAGTGTATCACATTTGTGCTCCAGGTCACTAAGTGCTTTCCTTTTACCCTGGGCATGATAGGCCTTTGCAGTTGCCTGAGGATGCCAGGTGGTGACAGTGTGACTGACTTCTTCAAGTTCTAAAAGAAACAAAATTAGTGAGAACCAGACATTCTTCTTATCTTGTTCCTTTAATGCTACATGTAGACCTGTCCTTAACTCCCATATTTCACCACCACCACCCCAATGCAGAAAAACAAAACAAAAACATCTCACCATTTAAGGTTTCCCATTGTGGGAGAAAGGCAGGATATAAATCCTCGAAATACGATAAATATAAAATAAATAAATAAGGATTCCATACAGCCTCATGGTATATCTTATTTTCTTCTATCTCAGTTAGGGCATGTTCATGCGACACTGGGACTGTGGTGTTACAAGGACTGTATTGATCTATTCCAAGGTTGTACCTATGATAAAAGAGAGCTGTGGTTTCTTTCTCATACATCTTTGGTCTAACATGTGCTGAAGAATTAATGCAGTTTGACTCTCTTTTAACTGCCATAGCTCAGTGCTATGGAATTCTGGCATCTGTAGTTTTGCAAGATATTTAGCCTTCTCTGTCAGTGAGCCCTGGTGCCACAACAAATTACCAGTGATGTAGACTCAAGTCAAGGTGATTGGCTTGGACTCAAATTGGATTCAAGTCACTTCAGTGACTTCACTTGGACTCAACTCAGCAATAAATGACACACTTGACTCAACTCGAGACTTAGGGTTAGGGTTAGGGAATCATGGGAACTCTATTTTATTGTGGCACCAGAGCTCTCTGACAGAGAAGGCTCAATGTCTCAGAAAAAAAACCAATGTCCATGATTCCCTAGCACTAACCCTAACCCTAAAAGTGGACTCAATTTGCACTATTTCTGGCAGTCTGCAACCCCCCAACTTGCTGATGTCATTCACTTTAAGCAGCAGGCAATACTTGTCCCCAGAGTTCTGGGTGCATTTCTCGGAAGGGAACAGCAAATGTGTTAGGCAATGAGCTTGAGGCAAAAGGATCCTTTTACAGCTTTAGAAGGCTCTTTTGACATTCACCGGTGACAGACTGTCAAGCAGATCTCAACCCCCACTTCAAGCCTGTTGCCTAACACAGTTACTGTTCTCCTCTGAGAAACATACACCACCTGGTTTGTTTTTTTTCTGTTAAAATTGGCTTCTAGACTTGAGAGTTGGCTTAAGACCTGACTTGAAAGTATCTTGCAAGAACCTGAGACTTAACTTGAGACTTGAAAATAGAGACTTGAAACGTGACTTGACACTTAACCTAAAAGATGTGAATACATTGTTGAAAACTTCAAATCCCAGAATCCCATAGCATTGAGCCATGGCAGTCAAAGAAGTGTCAAAGTGCATTATTTCTGCAGTGCAGATGAGACCTTTCACCTGTTCCCCCCACTCCACTCCAGTACCAAACCACACTTCATTTTCTATAGTACTCTCTTTGTCCATGATTTATTTGGTAAGCTGTTATTGTTGTTTTAAGATGAGAAATTCTAATTCCTTAAGTGCAATTTGGGAGAAGTACCTTTCCTTCCATCCAAACAATATAAGAATTCTTCATCCCAGCCAAATCTTGAAGTTAAAGGGAAATGTGGATGAGGAGGAGGCTGCAGCAAAGGCAGTTTTTTGAATTTAAGCTGGGGAGCAGCAGGACACCTTTGTACCAAAGGAATAAGATCCAAAATTGTGTTGTGTCCTGAGGATCTATCAGTGTGAATCTTGTACAAAAGATCTGAAAGCTTTTCAACTACCTTTGTAGCAATGGATGGTGAGACCTCTAGTGGCAAAAGTGTGCCTTTTGCAAATGCTTGATTTGCTTGGGAAGAAGCTTTCCTGTCTAATTGAAATTGTTAAACAAATAAGGAATCAAATATGACCCCAGAGAAGCCAATGCTGATTCAAATATTGCATTGCTTATGCAATACTTTCTAACTTTGTATTGAGAATAGGCATCCTACCCAAGACATTTTGCTGCTTGAGATGAAAGCCCCCACTCCAGGTCAAAGTACATACAGTAATAGTTCCTAAAAGCAGCAGAGTCAATTTAGCACGTGAGGCAGGCAATGCAATAAAGATCTCCCCCCCACCCACCCCAGCAGTAAAAATACAATAAAAGCAAATTAAGTAGCTCACAAATTGCTGCACTTTCATGACACTCAGAATCTGCTGCCTGAGGTGACCATCATATTTTGTCTAATGGTAAGACCTGGCCTTATAGGTCAGCTTCTCAGTATTGTGGCTCATTGCATGTTCAGTGTAATATCTTGATTTTGTAGCCCACCAAGTTTCTAACAGATTGAATCAGGGAACAGTTGTGCAGGAGCAACTAAAATTATTCAACTGAGAGAAAACATTTGAATGTGAATCTCCCATGAATAAGAGAATATATATACAAGCTCAATAAACTCAACTGTGCCTTGATTCAGATATTTCACTAAACCAGGAGTGAAAATCAGGGAGCCTTGCAATGAACTCTACCTTAGTGTTATGAGAATGAATTTGGCTGAATCCAGGCTTGCGCACTTCTATTCCTAGAGAGATCTTGTAGCACTTTTGAGACTAAGGGCCTAAGCAGATGGCGCTTTGTGCCTTCTTCGAAGCAAGGAAGGGGAGGGGCAGCCTCACGCTGGGCGCCCCAACCCCTTCCAGAACACGTCATCGGAGTGCCCGGCGCTCCGCACAAACGGCGCTCCAACGACGCAGTTCCGCCGCAGCGTCCGCACACACTGCGGTGGAAGAGACGCCGAAGGTGCGCCCAAGGCCTCTTGCGGCGCACTTTCAGCGTTTTGCGAAGGGCCTGAGATGGTGCGGGTTTGGGCCGAGGAGTGCAGCTAGCTCGGCCCCAATCTGCAGTTTCCTGGGGCAGCCCATGGCCGCCTGTTGGCAGCATGAGGTTTTGTAGACTTAAAGTCTTCTTCCTCAGATGCACTTCTTCCAGTTAGGGGGGAAGCAGACAGGCGGCACAGGGCCTCCCCAGGAAGCTGCGCTGCGGGGATGAGGTATCACACCTCGGCCCCACGGTGCAGCTTTGCCGCCCCTGGAAGGAGCGCTAAAATAGCGCTCCTTCCACAAATCGCTGAAGGTTCACCGCAAAAGGCTGCCGGCACACCTTTGGTGGCTTTTCCACTGCAGCATGTGCGGACGCTGCAGCGGAAAAGCATCCTCGGAGCCCCGGCCATGTGGAGGGCCAGCTGCTCCGAGGACGTTTTGGGGAAGGGGTTGGGGCGCCCACCGTGCGGCTGCCCCTCCCCTTCCTTGACCCGAAAACGGCGCTTTGCGCCGTCTGCTTCCCCCTTCTGTCTCAAAGGTGCTACAAGACTGATTCTACAGATACTCCCGTTCCTAGTCTCCTCCTCTGGCATCCCACAAGCAGGAGATGGGAAGCTTCAACTTTCTAGGTTAAACCAATCAGGGTTTATCAATACAGCCAAACTGGTCCAAACTTTGATTAGTTTAAACATTGTGTTTTCTTTAAATATACCCTGATTAAATTATGATGACAGAAATAGTTTGAGAAATGGGAGAAATAGTAGTAGATCAATCCATCAGAGTAATCAGATTGGCAAGGCAGAAGCAGAACAATGATCCTCTCCCTACCTCCTTCTCTTACACACACAGGGTTTCACAGAGAAAAGAAATAAGCTTAGAATTATTATTATTTTGTAAAACATATAAAATAGCTTTAACAACACATTTTTGGTGTAAAACACATAGTCTAATGGAAGAAAGAGAGAGGAGGAAGAGGAGGAGGAGAGCTGCAGGTTAGAGTGAAACCCGCAGAAAGTAAAAAGTCACCCTAATGCAAACTAGTAATTAGTGAGTAAAGGCATGCAAATGTTACTATCTCACTGCCAGAAATAGTGCAAATTGAGTCCACTTTAACTGCCATGACTCAGTGCTAGGGAATCATGGGACCTGTAGTTTATTGTGGCACCAGAGCTCTCTAGCAGAGAAGGCTCAATGTCTCAGGGAAAAAAAAAATACAATTCCCATGATTCCCTAGCACTGAGCTCGTGCAGTTAAAGTGGAGTCAATTTGTACTATTTCTAGCAGTCTGCAAAGGCCCAAACTAACCATTGTTTAAACAAGTGGTAGTGAACTTATGAACCTCCAGATGTTGCTTGACTGCAGCTATCATAAGCCATCTCCACCATAATCAATGATAAGAGGCCTTGGGAATTACTGCTTAGCAATGTCTGTTCTGAGGTACAGTGGCCCCTTGTTATATGTGGGTGATCCGTTCCTCTCTCGTGTAAGGCAAAAACCACAGGATCTCAGGTCCCATTCTTCCCTATGGCTGCATGCGGTGCAGGTGTGCATGCCATTATAATGTCTGGGGGCTTGCTGTCCTTGTGAGTTCAAGACCGCAGATGGCAAGCCTGCAGATGGTACAGGCACACTATACTTACAGGTATATAGTTATGCATCTATATATAGACATAGGCATAGATATCCATCTTGATTTATTTCCTGGTCAATGAAAGCCCAACGTATGCTATGAACAGCCACAAGGCTTTTTATCAAATTGCATGAAAAATGTGGGGGACATCATCAATCACCTTATTAATTAATGTAAGGCAAAACACAACCTCAACATTGACTCATAATGTAGGGTAAACTAACCACAGTTCTAGTTTAAACACTATGATGAACAGGTTATTTATTTAAAGCAGGTTTAAAATAATTTAAACTCAAAAGGAAAGGATCCTTTCCTTTCCTCAAAAGGTAAACTTGATACATACAGACAAATATGTTATATGGCAGAAACCTCCTGGGACTGCACCACTTTCAGTTGAAGGAAGGATTTGCCTATAGATATTCTCTGTGAGTTGTTTTTTGTTTTTTTGTTTTTTTAAAAAAAAGCACATGCCTCCAGACACATACCACATTTCCACACTACATTCTTATAGTGCTGCTGTTCCGCTATTAGTGCTCTGGCTGCCTTCTGTTGCATTCTGGGATTTGCAGTTGAGGGAGAGACATTTAGAATTCTCAGCCAGGGAGCTGTTAGACCTCACTGAACTACAAGCCTCAGAATGCAACAGGAGGCAGACAGGGCAGTAATGGTGGAATGGCAGCACAATAAGAGTGTAGTGTGGAAATAATTTGCACTATTTCTGGCAGTCTGCAAAGGCCCATAGAAATTTTCTTTCACACCCATACATAGCATGAATTTTAAATCTTGACTCCAAGCTAAACCACGTTGGCTCTCCACTCATGAAGCAGCTAGACAAAATTCACTTCCTGACATAGCTTGCTAAATGTAATACAAATGTTTGGTCTAATGCTGTGTGAGAAGCCAAAATGACTAAACTGAGTCTACCATATGTCTGACATATCATGAGACAACATGGCTCATTAGAAAAATAATAATGCTCAGTAAAACTGAAGACTTTGGAAAAGAAGAAGACCACATATCAGGTGGGAAGACTCAATCAAGGAAGCCAGGGCCCTGAATTTGAAAGACCTCAGGCTGCCTGGCACCCCCCTCCTCACTCAGTCCAATGGTCCCACAGGATTAGATTGGGCCACTGTGGAAGAGAAAGTTCATATCTACTTGCCACTAACTGCTGATTGACTGGGGCACCCAACATCCATGTCCCAGGACCATCCATGTCCCAGGCCATTCATGTCTACCTGCCTTGTTTACAACTCTTGAAGTGGTACAACATAGGCAAAATGATGTTTAAACAAGAATAAAAGTTTATTTTAAAACAGCATGGAACAAATATAACTTGGATCACGGCTTGTCACTGTAGACTTGCTTGGTTACATATAACAATATTTACTTCCAAATCCCTTTTAATACTGTAGCCACACAGGCTAGCAATCTCTCTCAGGAGATAACACACCAGCACCTCCCTTCTCTAGAGTTCTGTATGTGTTTCAACTACCAAAATTACAGTTCCCTCAAGACCTCCTTAAGACATAGCTCTCTCTCTGGCTTAACTATGTTCAACTCTCTTCAACAGTCAAATTCCCACCTCTCCACTCTAACTGCCAGCTTGGAATTTTCAAGTGCTTCCAGCTTGAATTCTATTGGCTGGCCCTCAGCTGCCTCCTGATTGGCCAGATGGGCCTTCTATCCCTCACACCAGGTCACCCAGAATCTCCTAAACTGCCCTGCCTGGCCCCTACTGGTGGGCCTGGAGGGCCCCCCTCCCACTTGGCTGCAGTTGGGGAGCATGTTATGCTATTGCCTGCCCAAAAATGGTGATACCAGACCCTGGAAAGCCTAGAGCCTCAGGCCTCGGCCCACCCAGCTGTTTTTCTCTCTTTGGCTCACAGAAGCTGGCAAGGGAGAGTCTGGAGGATGGTGGGCCCCTCCATTATTTGAAAGAAAATTCCAATGTTCTCCTGGGGCCTGGCAGGGCCTGGCATGTGCCCAGTCTGCCTCCTCCCAGTTGCTGCAAGGGGTACCAAGCCATGGCTCACTCATCCATCCACTCCGGGTTGCTTGCCCTCTTGCTGGAGCCAATGCAAATTCTCCAGCTTTGATGGAGGGCCAATAATAATAATAATAATGATAATAATAATAATAATAAAATTTATTTTTATCCCACCCCTCTGTGTAATGCAACTGGGGTGGCTTACAACATTAAAATATACATTCCATATCCCACAATCCCACCACCTTTAAAATACTATTAAACAGTTGACAGTTTAAAACACACTTAAAATAATAACACAAGTAAACAATAACTGCAGCAAAATCAGGGATAAGCAGGTTGGGCTATCTTTTTGTGGCCGGGATATCTATTCAGAAAATGCCTGCTGGAAGAGATCCATCTTAACAGCCTTTTTAAATCTGTTTAAGGTGGTAATATGACGGACCTCATCTGGCAGGCCATTCCATAATCTGGAAGTGGTTGCTGAAAAGGTGTTCAGGGCAGTTGCAGACATTCTAGTTTTTATAGGCTGCAGCAGATTCCTCCTAGAGGACCTAAGTGCACAGGGTGGATTATACTGGAGGAGGCGGTCCCAAAGATAAGTTGGACCCAAGCCATTTAGGGCTTTAAAGGTGATAACCAACACCTTGTACTGGGCCCAGAAACTAATGGGCAGCCAGTGAAGTGATCTTAGGATCAGTGTTATATGGTCTCTTCTTGTTGTTCCTGAGACCAACGTGGCTGCTATATTCTGTACTAGTTGAAGTTTCCGTATCATGTACAAGAGCAGCCCCATGTAGAGCACATTACAGAAATCAAGACGAGAGGTTACTAAAACATGCACCACAGTTTCAAGGTCCCTAACTTCCAGGAAAGGGCATAGTTGGTGTATCAGCCGAAGCTGATAACAGGCACGTCGCATTTACCTGATTTATCATCTGAAGTGATGGATCCAGGAGCACCCCCAGACTGCAAATACAGTCCTTAGAGGAGAGTGTGATATCATTCAGGTCTGGAGGTTACATCCAAATACCTGGGTTCAGGGCCGCTACTGTAAATATCTCCATTTTGTCTCGATTCGGTCTCAATCTGTTTTTCCACATCCAGTCCATTACTGCTTTAAGACAATCATTGAGAGGAGAGATGCCATCCAAAGTCAAAACTGAAGATTGAGACAGTTGAAGACCATGAGCTCGAGCTCCAGGCCTGAGCACTCTCTGCCACCAATGCTGCCACTGGGCCAAGCACTAGGCTGCTGCTGCCACCACCGCAGCATTTGGTGCCCTACACAGCACTCAATGGCCCACTCATGGGAACCCTACACGTAGGCCCCTGATGCCAAACTGGGCCCCCAAGGGACTCAGGCCTTGCTACCATGCTGCTTTTGCTGGCTTGGATCTCTGCTCCCAAGCGTTGCCCCTTCAGAGGTCCAAGCCAGAATGGCATCCCCTGGGCCACATGGCCTTAAATAGGCCTCCCCAGTCAATTCGAGGGGGCCAGGAATCCCACCCCTTCCACCCACCAGGAACCAATGGGCAGGCTGGAAGTCCCACCTCTTCAGGTGGCTGGACCAATCAGGGCACCACATCTGGCTCCCAGTACAGACTGAGACTTGTAGGCCTGCTGGAGCCAGAAATCCCACCTGCCCATGGCCCCAGCCAGGCAATTGTGGCTGTTCCTAGACCACAGCACTTCCTGGGAAGGTGCTGGGGCTGGGGCTAGGGCTGGGCAGGGAGCTACAGCAGCACTCTCCCCCATCCTGCAAATTGACTAGCCCCATAAGTCTTTCTACTAACCACTGACTACAGGAATTAACTGAAATTGTACTTCACATGTAGATGTAAGGATGTGACAACAATCACATAGGTGAATGATAAAGCATTTTGTTCTTGAGCATTTATACACTTTTGAGAATGGTTTGTTGCCTATCCATGGATATGTCAAAAATGAGGCCTTCAAAGGTGGCAAATTCAAGATAGTTTCTTCCATCTAACATGAATAGTCAAGGTGCAACTACCTCTCAAACCAATAATTATGTACACCTGGAAGTTGTGGGAGCTGGTGTCAGCAGCTATTAAACCAATTTTGGCTAGTCAGTCAGACCAGCATTTTGGCTAGTACCAAAAAAGAGCTTTCTGGCCCTGCCACATTATGTCACCAGATTATCCTTCCAGCATGAGAGGTATCAGCATGATCATTATGCTTCTAGCATGAAATATACTTCATGTGAAAACTCTAAAATGGGGATCTTTGAGTCTATATGACTTCGAGTTCTTTTCATGTCTTAATTATAACAAACAAAAACAAAAACTAGCTCGTACTAAATAAAATTAAACAGTGGCAATCAAAATATTGTTTAAAAAGAACTGTCTCCGTTGGCAGCAGATCAGAAATAAAATGAATAGGATGAGGGGGGAGTGAGGGATGACAAATGTGTAAACCTCCTAGTGTTGCCAGACTACAGCCTCCATCCTTCCTTACATGGTTATGCTGACTTATGTTGCAGTCCAGCGACATCTTTAAAAAAGAAAAGTTGTCTCATTTACCAAGTGAAAATGAAACAACTCAGATTTCACATTTCTAGTTACCACCCAGCTAAAGCTTAGAAAAATTACTTTTTGGCCTGGCATTCCCAGAATCCTCCAGCCAAATATGGCTAAATTGTCTGAGGGAATTAGGGAACTTTAGTCCAAAAAAGTAATTTTCCCTATCTCTGCACCATCCGTTCCTGAATCCAGACAAACCTTTTAGAACTGCAAAAAAAGATACAATCAGTATTTTGAATGTAACTTGTAGATTAAAATAATGACATCTGAAGACTATGCAAGGAATCAGTACACTATACAACTACTGGATGAGAAGGGACAAAAGAAACACAATGATACACTACTATAGGTGCCACATCTTACAGAATGATGCTAAGGATTATGCCTTTGCTACCCAAGAATGATGACAATGTGTGTACAATTGTATTAAAGTTGAAATAGGACAACCTTAAAATGATGCTGCTTAAATTGTTCAGCCCAAAGCATACATTGTATTCGCTCCAGCTGGAATAAATGGCTCCCCATTAAACAAATGCCATCAATTAGACCTACTTAATCTTCCTATTTGTTTCCCTCCAAGCTTTTTAAGAGGCAAAGACAGGTTTATTTCCCCAAAGCAATATGTCAGCAGTGTTCTGGGTACTGGTGCCTCAAGATGAAGCCCAGGCTAAAATATTACAGGAGGGTTAATAGAAGAGGAAGCAAGAAAAAGAGATGGTGTATTTCTCAAGAGGCTATTAGTGTAAAACTATATAATGGTAAACCATATGTAACGACGTAAAGGTGCTTGCAAATACTGTTTTGTATAGCATCCTTTAGTGATGAAGGGCAGGTTAAGCTTCCATAGGAGAATGGATGGGATTGCAGTTCCATAAGCAGTTAGATGTTTCAAGGATAATACTCAAAAGATTTATTTTCCATTAGATGAGGAAGCATGTTTTTACAATGTTTGCTTTATTAAGGCATATACAAGGAAACAATAGCAAGAAACAGATATTCTTACAAGGAAGAAGATCACCTCCCTCATATCAGTTCCCAAGACATCTGTAACCTCAAAGTGCCATCAGACAACTCCCACTGCTCTCTTGTATCCTCTCAGTCACTGCCTTTTCTATCAAGAACTAGCTCTAGCACTGCAGTTCAGATGTTGGATTATAGCTCCAAGAAGCACTAGGCCCAAATACAATTGGTGGTCTCAAACAGAGTAAAACCCTTAAGTCAAAAGGATTTGCATAAATGTTGACTCACTAGCCAAAAATTCATTCAAGAGCTCTATTTTAGCTGGAACTACCAACAGGATTCAGGCCCTTGCCAGTATAACCAATGGTGAAGATTTATGAAATTTGCACTCCAACAACATTTGCAGAACTCCCATGATTCCCACCTGTCATCTTAAAGTGTCACACAAGAGCAGGGCCCTGCCATTAGGTAGAGAGAGGTGGTTATCTCACGTGTCAGATTTGGGATGTCATGAAAAGATAGCCAAAGTTTATTTTCTTTGCTATTTCTATACAGTCAGCCCTCCACATTTACAAGTTTGACTTTTGTGAATTTCATTATTCACAAATTATTTACTGTCACCTCTGCTGTTGCCCAATGCCATTTTTAATATGGACTACAAGCCTTGTGAGACTGAGAGACTGTAAGCTTGTGATGAGGCTTGTAAGTCTCTATTAAAGATGGTGTAGGGCAGCAACAGAAATGGCAACATGCCCTCTCCCCTGCCACCCACTTCTACCTTTTGAAGGAACTCCGCTATCTGGAAGGCATCCACGATGGATTAAATCTGTGGATTGTACATTGTGTGTATTAAACATGATTTTGGGGATGACTAGAGTTATTCAATTATGTAATCTATTTGGTTTTTGTGTTGGCCATCTGGCAATGTCCATGTGTATAACCTTTTCTCTGTATGAAAAATGTGTTAGAAATGAATAGGTTGTTGGCTTCACAAAAATCTATCTTTTACACAAAAAGTAAAAGATGGCAAAACTCCATACTGGTGGCCAAGACTAGACCTAGTGCTGATTGTGGCACAGATCATGAACTACTCATTTCAAAAATAAAAGTAAAACTCAGGTAGTGAACAAAACCAGTCATCATACCAAAATATGATTTAAATAACATTTCCACAGATTTCATTGACAATATAAGGAACAGATTTGCAACACAAAGTATAATAGATTGTGAACTGGAAGAGCTTTGGTCTGAAGCTAGGGACATACTAAAAGAAGAATGCATAAAGACACTTCCAATAGACAAAAGGAAAGTGAAGAAAACATGGATGACAGATAAAATGCTACAAGCAATAAACGAAAGAAGAAAAACAAAACAAAAAGGAGATAGGAATAAACTAAGAAACGTGAACACAACAGTACAATGGCTAGTGCACAGAGATAAGGAAAATTACTACAATGACAAATGTAGAGAAATAGAGAACAACAAAAAGGGAAGAACAAGAGACCTATTCCAAAAGATTCAAGAAATCAAGGGAAAATTCAAACCAAGGACTGGGATTCTAAAAATTGAGATGGAAGCTGCAATAAAAGAAATAGCCAAAAACAAGACTCCAGGAACAGATGATATTCCAATAAAACTGTTGCAATCCACACTGACAGAGTCAACTCTAGTGCTAACCAACATATGTCAGCAGATATGGAAAACAAAACAATGGCCAAGAGATTGGAAACAATCAGTATACATCCCCATCCAAAAAAAAAAAAAGGAGACACAAGAGACTGCAGCAACCATAGAACCATAGTACTAATCTCCTATGCAAGCAAAATTATGCTGAAAATACTGCAACACAGACTCCAACTGCACATGGAGAGAGAATCCCAGAGGTCCAAGCAGGTTCAGGAAAGGAAGAAGCACCAGGGCTCACATTGCAAATATACGATGGCTAATGGAGCGTAGCAGGGAGTTCCAAAAGAAAATCAGCATGTGCTTTATAGACTATAGCAAAGCCTTTGACTGCATAGATCAGGGGTAGGCAACCTTTCCCCTTTAAGGGCCAAGGGACTTCAGCTCCCAGAAGCCTCAGCCATGTTGGCCAATAGTCCCATGTTGGCCAATAGCTCCTGGGATTCTGGGAGCTGAAGTCCCTCAGCCCTTAAAGGGGAAAGGTTGCCTACCCCGGCATAGATTATGAAAGGCTATGGAACACCCTTAAAGATATGGGAGTGCCAACACATTTGATAGTCCTAATGAGGAATCTTTACTCAGAACAAATGCTACTGCCAGAACAGAACACAGAGAAACAGAATGGTTCCCAACTGACAAATGAGTTAGACAATGCAGCATCCTATCACCCTACCTATTCAATCTATATGCAGAACATATTGTAAGGCAGGGGTAGGCAACCTTTCCCCTTTAAGGGCAGAGGGACTTCAACTCCCAGAATCCCAGGAGCTATTGGCCAACATGGGACTATTGGCCAACATGGCTGAGGCTTCTGGGAGCTGAAGTCCCTCGGCCCTTAAAGGGGAAAGGTTGCCTACCCCTGTTGTAAGGAAAACAGGCTTGGACATGGAAGAGGTGGGGTGAAAATAGGAGGAAGAAATATCAACAAACTGAGATATGCTGACAACACCATAATACTAGCAAAAAACCTCACGGACCTGGAACAACTATTAAGGAAGATCAAGGAAGAAAGTGCAAAGGCAGGCTTACTGCTGAACATAAAGAAAACAAAAATAATGACCACAGAGAACTTACACATATTCAATAGTAAAAGAGTTCTCATATATGGGATCAAACATTGATTGGAACAGGAAGTGCAGCCAGGAAATCAGGAGAAGATTAAGAATGGGGAGGGTGACTATGAAAGAACTAGAAAAGATCCTAAAATGCAAAGACATATAACTCAGTACAAAAGTTAGAATCATACAAGCCATTGTATTCCCTATTATCATGTATGGATGTGAGAGCTGGACAGTCAAGAAAGAAGATAGGAAGAAAATCAATTCCTTTGAGATGTGGTGCTGGAGAAGAGTGCTGAAGATTCCATGGACAGCCAAAAGGACAAACAAATGGGTCCTAGATCAGATCAAGCCAGAAATATCCCTAGAAGCCAAGATGACAAGACTTAGACTGTTGTACTTTGGACATATCATGAGAAGGCATGAATCATTGGAAAAGACAATAATGTTAGGAAAGGTGGAGGGAAATAGAAAGAGAGGATGGCCACATGCTAGATGGATGGACTTTATTAAAGAGACCATGAATATGAGTTTGCAGGAGCTGGGCAGAGCAGTAGAGGACAGGGGGACCTGGAGATGTCTCATCTACAGGGTCACCATGGGTCGAGATCAATGCAAAGGCAGTTAACAGCAAGAGTTATTCATGTTTTTTTTCCATTTTTGTATGGGTCCTATGCCCCTAACCCTAGTGAATGTGGAGAGCTGATTGTAGCTCATTATCAGGGATAGGCAGGATTGATTGTGGGACTTTCTGCCTTAGATGCTCAAAGAATTTGGCCATAGATGCTCTCTACTTTGTCATGGGAGAGGAAAACTAGCTACAGCTCTCACTCCAACAGCAGAAAATTTAGGGCCTACTTGAGTGGCACATAGACACTAGTTCTAGGATTAGTGCATCTGCTCTTCCAAAAAAGGATAAACATGAGAAATGTAAAGTAATCCTTCCCTCAGGAGAAAAGACTGAAAGAAGAAGTTTGTGGCAAAAAGAAGGCAAAGTAACTGAGCCAGAGTCAAATGGAACAATTTGAGGGATAGGTATGCTGGTATTCTTTCTCCTGGGCAGGACTTCCATCTGAAACTGGATACTGAGTGATGTATAGGATGAGCATTTTTACCCTGCATTAGCAGATCACTGAGCATCCACTTCTACATGCCTTGTCAAGGAAAGGCAGTGTTCCTTACTTTGTAAGATCTCCTCAAGAGAAGGCTTTATTGGCCATGAAATTACTCCTTCATGCTCTCTTAAGTCAACAGGCCAGCCCTGGGACTCTTTATCACATAGTTCACCAGATAGTGGCCATAAGTTCTGATTAGCACACCCTAAAAGCTACAGTCTCTTTAAATGCCTAATAAAGCTTCATTGGGAGCACTCCCTTGGTCGAAGGCACCCTGTTAGGCCAGTACAAAAGAAGTCAAATCAGGGCCCAAGCTAGAGGGGGCTGAAAATTGCAGCATAGCCCCCATTGTAATTATTAGATAACACAAGACATTTGCTCTCTCTCAAAGCAGTCTCAGATCTCTTAAATGCATGGGGGCTATTACTTGAGTTAAAAAATAACACAGTTTTAATCCAAGATTTTTTTAAAAAAAAAATAACCCAGAGCCCTTTCACACTACACAGTTAAAGCACTATAATTCTACTTTAACTGCTGTGGCTGCATCCTATGGAATCCTGGGATCTGCAAATTGGTGAGGCACTAGAGGAGCTCTCTAGCTAAGAATTTTATAGACTTTCCAAAGTAAAAATCCCAGGATTCTATAGACTGGAGCCCTGGCAGTTAAGGTGGAATGATGGCACCTCTGGATTTTTCTTTCCTTTGTTATGTCTCAATGTGAATTCTGTTTGGCCAAGTTAGAATCTGTCTGGATCTTAGAAGAAAGGGGGGAACATATCAATAATAGCTTATTTTTCCCCTTTCTGCCTTCCCCAGGATTCCATAGGATGGAACTATGGCAGCTAAATTGGAATAACAGCGCTATTATTGTGTAGTGTACTATACCTCAGTATGGTAACCGCAACCATTCAGAATGTATTTTGTACTTACAAGATGTGTTTTTGTTCTGAAGTTTTCAAATGATGTAACTTTCAAACACTTGATTTTAACAAATCAACACTTGGAATAAGGAACATTCAGGAATCTCTCAGCCTAAAGTCAGCATTTCAAATTAACATTTTCTTTTCCTTCATTCAGACAATCACAGCAGAGATGAGAGGATTTAATAAAATAGAGTGCTTATGTATTATGTCGGAAGAAACAGTTATTTGCCATGGAAGTTGGAGGAGCCGCAATAAAGACCACAACACATGTTATTTGGAAGCAAAAGGCCACAACTTTATTGACAACAGCTGAAAAGTAGGACTGGCCATAAAGCATGAGGTCTGGATCTGGCATCCACCAATCCCTGATTGATCAATGAACCCATGACCAAGCTTCAGGATGACATAGGGGGGTGACCGGTTATTTGCCCATTCATATCTCAGTTAACCAGTTGATTGCCTGTTCGCATCTCTACCCCTTGTCACCAGGGGGTGCTGACTTGGTATTGCCCCTGCAATAGCAACCCCGCAATGCTCTCAGCACCCCCAGGTCCCCATTGGACTCCCGATCCAGCACTATGCAGACCTGGAAACCGTGCCAAATAGTTCCAAGATCTATGCTATGACACCTTGCAAAGTTGTGACAGCACAGCTCTCCCAAGCCAGCTTCTCTCTCCTCCTCTAGTGGCAATTGAGCCATCCCAGTGAGTTAGGAGACTTCATTTATCCTCAGGTTCAGTGGATGCTAGAAAGGCAAACAGGGCTCATTTTGTAAAAGAGTTCCACTAAGGAAAAGTGACACATTTCACTTTTACACATTCATTCAGCAATGGTGCAACTGTGTTTGGATTTTGTTGTTAACTGCCCTCAAGTTGACCCATGGAGACCCATGGAGACCCTATGGATGAGACATCTCCAAGCCCTCTGTTTTTACTGCCTCTTTCTCATGTCCAAAATAACATGGGTAATGCAGACCTTCATTTAGGTAACAGTGGAGCATCAGCTCAAACAATATTGTAGGCAAGTCTTGTTAGGATATGGATGGGTTATACAATCAAAGGTGAAATGTAGAGATGTGTGTGTGGAATTTTCCTCATGAGAACAACATCTAGAGAAACAAAGTGAATCTAACACCAGATGGCTACACAGACATAAACATGTACTTTCCCAAAGGTACAACTCATGGACACAGACTTTGTTATGAGAAAGGCTTGATAGAAGTATCCAAAATAATCATTAGGTCATGGGAAAGGAGTCACGTGGTGGATGATGGACAGCAAGGGGATGGGTTAACAAACATCATACACATAACTGTTGATAATAATGTTGATGGATATATTGTAAACAGTCCATAAAACCAATCACCAAAAATCTGGTAACTTCAGCAAGCTTCTTTTATTGTAAAACAGCATGAGCAAAAACAAATAATAATAATAATAACATTTTCACTTTAGCCAGGATGGCTAAACAGGAATAAAACCTATCTGCTACATGATTCAAAACTGGTTAGTTGCAGCATCAGGAAAATATTTTAATTAGTCCATTACAGCTTAAAGGTTAAAAGACAAGTGTGAGACTTTTCTGGATCACAACTCTCAGCCCCCAATTCTCCACCCCTTTGGATGTAGCCCCCCCAGTCTGATTGGTTGGAGTTACATGACGTCTGTTAGCCCAACCTTTAATTACCATATTAAATCATGTGACTGCAGTTCCCATAACATTTTACATGTTTATAAATCCTTTATGTAAACAAAACCCTTTCTCACAGAACTGTAGCCTCGTTAACTGCTTGTTTGGGCTAAAGCACACCTGGGCTGATAATTGTGAATCTGGCCTCAGAAAACAACTTTTCTCAGCAAGGAAAAATACAGACACACATCTTTACATTTCAACATTTTAACATTGACTATATGTCCCATCAAATTCTAACAATACCATCCAATCAACATAAGGTTAACACCCAAAAGGTGGAGTATGGGAAGGGCCTAGAAAATCCTCTGATTAAGAATGTTTGTTGTTCAAAATGTGAGTGTGTGGCTGGCAGAAGTGGTTTCAACTGCAATAAGTTTGGGATTGTTAAAGATGTAATCTTTCATGGCTGAACTGGACAAGTTCATCACAATGGATTTTACTTAGCTGTCTTATTTTTCTTTTATATGCATTAATAAACTATGCTTTTGGACTTTACAATGTATCTTCTTGACTGAGGAAGACAGGATCCTGAAGAAGGGAAGCTGAGCCAGTTGATGGTAAGAGTTCCAAAGTGGCTGTGGATCATAGCAGCCAGCTTGTTCTGCTGGGTGCCAAAGAGCATCACTGCAACACCCATCATCCACACACTGACAAGTCTTGCCAAAAATACAAACAAACAAACAAGCAAGCAACAAAAAATGAAACTCTAATCCAGTAGTATTTAAACTTTTTATCCTTGGAACTCCCCTTTACATATACATGCAGACATCACTTACCCACCCACCCAACACACACTTGATGCAGTAAAAAAGAAATGTATAATAACTAAAATCAAAGAAGGTGATAGAATATACTCCTCTCAGAAACAGGTAAAACAAGTTTTGTATAATTATTATCAAAATTTGTATAAGAAAAAACATATAGACTACCGAGATATATCTAATTATTTGGATAAACGTAATGTTAAATTTATGGAAGAACAGCAAGAACAGTAAGAATCTTTGAATAAAAGGATTGGTCTGCAAGAAGTATTGGATTCAGAAGAGCAAATCAGGGAAATCTCCAGGGCCAAATACTACAAATCTTTAAAACAACAAATTACAATTCCTCTAACTAGGACAATGAATGCAATTTTGGATGGAAGGATTCCCAAGTCGTGGACCCAGGCTAATATCATATTAATTCCCAAAGAAGCTGGAGATGTTTTAGAGCTGTGAAATTAAACTCCTATTATAAGATCTTTGCCTCTATAGTGGCACAATGATTAAAATAAATTATTATGAGCTGTATTCATGAAGATCAATCAGGTTTTTTACCTGATAGAAGGATAAAAGATAACCAGACACATGATTAATTTGATTAATCAAAAAAAAAAAAAGATAGATAAAAAAGTTGCATTTATTTTTCTAGATGCAGAAAAGGCATTTGGACCTTTATGTTTATGTTGTTGGAGAAGATAGGGACTGGGAAGAGTTTTGAGAAATGGATATAAAGAACAGACAGCAAGCATTTTCTTAAGTGGTGAAACAACTAGACCTTCTGATATCTATTGGGGGACTAGGCAGGGCTGCCCATTATCACCAATTTTGTTTATTATAACTTTGGAAATTCTGTTATCATCAATCAGAGAAAATAATTCAATAGAGGGGGTTAAAGTAGGAGGATTGGACCTTGAAATAAAAGTCTGCACAGATGACTTGATGATATTGCTGGCTGACCCCTTGAATAGTGTTGAGAAACTCCTACGGACATTAAATGAATATAGCAGAATCTCAGGATTTTTTTATAAATAAGGATAAAGCAAAGGTACTAACAATGAACTTAACAGAAAGAGAGAAAAATTTTGTTAGTAAATCAGGTTTTCAGATGTATGAGGTGATTAGATACTTAGGAATTAATATTTCAACAGACAATAATTAATTGTTTAAAAATAACTATGAAAAATGTGGATAAACATTTAAAAGAATATGGAAAGATGGAGCAAGATAGGATTGTCATGGATGGGTTAGATATCGGCTATAAAAATGAATCTCTTATCTAAAGTGCTCTTCTTATTTCAAAATTTACAGATTATAACAAATGATATAATCTTTAAAAGATGGGAGAAGGACATTTCATTGTTCCTATTTCATTGTTCCTATCAGGGGGAAAAATCACACGTAAAAATGAAAGTACTACAAGATGAGACTAGTAGAGGAGATATGGCAATACCAAATCTTAAGCTGTATTATTATGTCTGTAGTTTGTATTGGATCCTAGATTGGCTAACACTGAAAAAAAAGAACTTACTTAAACTTGAAGGGTTTGAAAATTGATTCGGATGGCACACTTATCTTTGCTATAAGAAAGATATGGTGCACAGACTTTAATAACCAATAGTTAACATGCCCTCCTAAGAGTCTGGAAAAGGATCAAGAAGAAATTGGATGACTCGATCTCTGGATGAATATCAACCAATGAAGTGTTCTTCAATAGAGAGTCAATATGTTCTGAAAAATGGGTCAACTATGATGACTTATAGATTAAAGATCAAGGTAACATAAGATAAAAGACCAGGTAGAACTAAAGAACAGGATATAAATGTACTTGTTTTTTGTACAAACAAATTAAAGAAAAGTTTGAAATAGACCTTAAGTTTAATGGCTTTGGAGAATGGGACAAAGATTTTATAAATCTAGTAAAATCAGATAAAAATCACCATATAGGTAAATTTTACAAATTACTGCTAAAATATGAATTAGAAGACAAACACATTAAAACACTGCATGGTCAAATGGGCTCAAGACATTGGACAGAATATAGATCTAGATTATTATTATTATTATTATTATTATTATTATTATTATTATTAAGTGCTGTCAATATACACAGTGCTGTACAAAAAGAAAATCAAGTATAAAATAGAATAAAAACCTGCCAAAAGCATACAATCTAAAATATACACAATAATAAAATGATAAAAGTCAATTAAAACAAAAAATAATACAACAGTTAGTTAACAACACCCACTGTCTACCCAAATGACAAAAAAGTAAACATAGATCAGACAGTGCCTGGGAATGCCTCCCTGAACAAGGTGGTCTTTAACTCAGATTTAAAAGTAGACAGAGAAGTAATAACTCGTGTTTCAGGGGGAAGAAGGTTCCAGGAGTGAGGGGCAGCAAGCGAGAAGGGGCGAATCCGGGATCGAGCAGTGGAGATCCTAGGTTGGGAGAGCAGGCCTTGAGGACTAGAACGGAGGGTACGAATGGGAATGTAAGGAAAAAGAAGTTCAGATATGTAGTGGGGGGCTAGCCCATGCAGATTTATGGAACAGACATGGAAAAGAGGGCTTAATTTCACTTTGTGCTATGATCTTAAAGAAAACTGGTATAAAATGCAACACCTTGGTACCTTACCACTTATTGCTCTGCAGAGGGGCAGGATATAAATTATTATTATTATTGTTATTATTATTTATCTAAAATGAGCAATAAGATGAGTAATAAATGCTGGAAGTGTGCTAAGGAGATAGGATATTTTTACCATATATGATGGCGCTGTGATAAAGCTAAGGAATACTGGGAAAGAATCCATGTACAGATTCAAAAGATATTAAAAATTAAACTTGACAAGGGCCCAAAACTTTTTTATTAATCATGATTACAGATAAAGATGTAAGAAGGGGATATGAAAAGATATTGCTATATATGGTCACTGCAGTGAGGATTGTATTTGCTGAAAAATAGAAAAGTGAGTCATGTCCAGAAATAAAAGATTGGTTTGTTAAGCTGCATGATTATATGGTTAAGGAAAATTAACAACATTATTACAAGGAAATATGTTGGATTCATTTAAAGAATATTGGGAACCATATATTAGCTATCTAATTGAACAGAAGGTCCCTATATTTAATAAGGGATGGGACTAATAGAAAGATTATCGCTATTGGAGTAATAGGATGATGGAGACTGCTTAAGTATTGTAATAATAAAATTACAATCATTGTGTGTTAAGAAAGCATTACATTTAAGTAGTTTATATAAGGAGAAGAAATCCAGGACAAAAAACTCAATTTTTAACATAGTTTTTGTTTTTGTTTTGTTTTTTGTTTTTAAACTTTTCTGGTGTCTTAAGCTAATTGTGAAATGTGTGTATTATATGTTGGTATGTTGATATGCTGGTTGATTGGTTGTGTATTCTGTAAAATATATGTATATGAGGTATTTTTATGTTTTATTTAAAATAAAGATTATTTTAAAAAAATTGAACACTGCAATAATTTGAAACTTCACTTGAACATTTAGGAATACATTTTAGGCATCCAAAGAAAGGGATATGGCAGAATCTTGCAAAATCCCAACCTTTCACAAATTTACTAAAATGTTCTACCTGTACAAAGGAAGCCCTTTCATGCTTATATGCTTTGAGTGCCACAAAATTCACCTGTGGTATATCTATAGTTATGTGTAAAAAATCATTCTCAACTTTGATACATGTGCTGGCACCATACAGGTTTTCAATGCTTCATCAAAGAAAAGCAAATGTAGTAATCTTAGCACTGGAAAGTAGAATTCTTGAAGGAATTTCATGTGGACAGTTCATTTGCAAGCTTGAATTAATAGTTCAGATCATTAAAGTAGAATGACTTGTACAGTATGCAGTTAGTTCCTACAACTCTTCCACACTGCAGAAATAAAGCAGTTTGATACCATTATAACTGTTATGGCTCTGTCCTGTGAATTCCTGGGATTTGTAGTTTGGTGAGGTATTCAGCCTGGACTGTCAGAAAAGCCTGGTGCCTTATCCAACTACAAATCCCAGCATTCTGTAGGATAGAGTCATGATAGTTAAAATGATGTCAAACTGCTTTATTTCTGCAGTGTGAATACACCCTCGGTCATGGTTATTTAGATTATACAAGTGTCTTAAACCAATTCAATGGTGCATTTAAAAAACCGTTGGGTTTGTATAATTCATTTGCCTCCATTCATGTTCATTTCACAAGGACAAAGGAAACATATGGAATGAATTAAGGCAAATTACAAAAATGTAAAGGAGTTAGGCCCATTAGGATGAACACAATGAGGCTAAACTAAAACAAATTGAATTGAGTGAGCTGGATGAACTGAAAGAGAGGAGGGCAAGGATGAATTTAAATGTTAAGTTTAAGAAGTGCATTTATTATATTACACTGACATATATTATCCTGCCATATTATTATAGTAGAGATAACAATATACTATAACTATAGTAACAATGTATCTTGTCCACTGAGCTGGAATTCAAGCATCCTTTTCCCTAGATCAGAAATGGGCAACATGAACACTGTTCATACCTCAGCTGCGGCTACCATCACTCATATTTCTAGCCCCCACAAATCCCCATCTTAGACATATTTGCTGCCACAATACTGAATTTCTGCAGCAGACAACAGCAAATCCTCCAGCAATATAATTCTCATATTAATTTGATTCATATTATAAACATGAACTAAACAAATTCCCCTTTCCCACTGTTATGAGCTGAATGATGAAGACATCACACAGAAGGGAACATGTCTTTTAATGCTCAGTATGCAGAGCACACCAGGTTCATAGCAAACAGGACTACCTAGTGTGTTGGCAAGATGGTGGTTCAAATCTCTCTCAACCATTAAATCCATTACAGCAGCCATCCCTCTTTCAGGTGAGTCTCCTCCTAAGAATATTGTGAAGATAATCCTGCATCTGTTACCCTCAATACATTGAAAGAAAAAGTTGAGATGCAATGATGTTTAAACCTCCCCCTGGGCTGCATGTGACCCATGGGGAGCAGTATGCCATCACTGTGCTTGGTAAACCAGGTACCCTTAGAGAATGCGACTCCAATTAACATCTACTAATTTCTCCAATCAAATCAGGAGCCACTTGGAGACACCTTGACAGTCACCCAAGGCTCTGAGTCCTGACAACAGTTGTATAAGAATGTGTATGAATGCCAAGTCTCAGTGGATGACAAGCTCCATATTGAATATTCTTTCTGGCACTGTGCTCCCCATACTAATGATTGAAACACATCTACAAAATGAAAGAAAACCTAAACAGATTGGAAACACACTGGCATGCATAGGTTGGATTATGAATTCTAAAGCTGCTCAGCTCAGCAATCTTGACAGCCGATCTTAACAATATGTCATTTCTTAGATAGGTTAATACAGGCATAGGGGGGGAAACATTTTTTAGACACCATTAGCATATACAGTACAAAAAAGCCCCAGGCAATTCAATTAATTCTAAACCATAATTATGGATAAAGACAAAATTGTATAAATCAGCAGGTTTCTGCGTTCTTTTTACTATAATGATCATTTAACTTTTCCAATTGGATTTGGGACTCAAGCTTAGGCATATAAATTATATCTGTTTCACAGTTCTTTGGGCTCTCATGCCAACCAGTAAGATTAGCAGAATGTATCTCATAGCAAGTCTTTGTTTCTATAGAAAACATAGGTGGATTTTTACTGGCGGTGGTGCAGAATGGGCATCAAGTACATTTTACCAAGGCCCAGAGATCTCAATGTGTTTGGCCTGGGCTGCAAGCCCATATACATGAAGAAAGACCATGGGCCTTTGCAGACTGCCAGAAATAGTGCAAATTGAGTCCACTTTAACTGCCCTGACTCAGTGCTAGGGAATCATGGGAACTGTAGTTTATTGTGGCACCAGAGCTCTCTGACAGAGAAGGCTCAATGTCTCAGGAAAAAATACAATTCCCATGATTCCCTAGCACTGAGCCAGGGCAGTTAAAGTGGACTCAATTTGCACTATTTCTAGCAGTGTGAAAAGGCCCCATATGTACGTATGTAGGTCATTCTTGGTGACATTATGTAAACATCTCTCTCTCTCTCTCTCCCTCCTTTCCTCTTTCTCTCCCCCACTTCCCGGAGTCTTATGAGATCATATGAAATTTGTTTAAGCCAACCAATGAAATCAGTGTTAATTCAGAACAAACAACATCAAAAAGCTGAGCTAATTGCTCACACCTATTTTGTGGAAAGGTGAGCAGTTTGTAGTAGAGGGAACTCTATGGTTTTTAATTTGGACAGCAGGCACACATCTCCAAGGTACTCAGCCAGCAGCATTGTCACTACATGTTCCCCTGCCTGAAAGGTGATATAAAGGCACACCACTGACAAGGTCACCTCCAAAGGGGGCAACAGCAAAGGGTGGTTGCTTTTTTGTGGGAGATGCACTCCATCAGGAAGAGAGTGAAGACAAGAGCTAGGTACCCTGTTTGAGAGAGGAAGGGTTTTCCCTATCTTTTAACAAGTATTAAAAAAAAACACACTTCTCTGCTGGCAAAAAAAAGAATAAATATAGAGTATTCAGAGAGCATGAGGGCAGCTATGGGAGGATCCTTTTCAACATGAATAGGTACATGAAGTGCAGGGAGACAAGGTTATCAACATAAGTGAGAGGAGAGGCACAAATGCTGTTTGCCCCTAAATTGTCCCCCACTTCAAATAGTCTGGAGACCCTTGTCAATAGCCCCATCCCATCCCACCCCCAGGCTGCTGCTGCTGCTGCTCAATGCCAGGTTGGTAAATGGAAAAAAACATGGTGAATCCAGCACCTGATTTTAGGAGAGTATGCTGATCTGAGTTGTATTACAGAGACCTGGCTGGATAAAGCATGGAGTGGAGGTTTAACCTCTCCCAGTTTTGTCCACTGTAGAGCATCAGGCAAAGCTTCGGGTCAGGATGGTAGAGTTGCAGTGGTCTATCAGGAATTGCATCTCCTTCATGCAGGTGCCTTTTAAAAATCCAGATAGGTTGCTCAACCACTCTGGACGTTATCACACGGGGCCCAATCCAAACAAAATCCACACGAAATCCCGACCTAATACGTATTATTGGCCCGTGTTTTCACACGACGTCGCACAGAACCCCGACAGAACCCCGACAGAAAGCGGAATGATCCGAGATCTTTTGAATTTCGGTTTCTTCAAGAATTGCAGAATCATTTCGCATTTACCGTAGGTCTGATAACCAAATACGTATTGTGGCGCATTTCCCCGCTGTTGCCATGGTTCCAGCGAGCATTCCTCTCTCTGTGCATGTGCAGGAGGCTCATTTCGGCTACATTTACGGGTTTTTTTCTCTTGTGTGTGGACGTTTGATACACTTACTGTAAATGCACAATGAAGGTAATGACTTATGCGGAAACAAGGGTTATTTCCCATTTATTTTCGGGATGCCTCATTTCCACTTTTATTTCCGCTTTATGGCCCATGTGTGATAACGTCCTCTGAAAGTTACACAATACTTCACAATGGGGGATGTATCAGTCTCAGCCAGTTTGGCAGGTCTCCATTTAGTGGAAGACAACAATTAAGTACTTTCATCAGTGAAACCATTTCCTCATCAGCAGAAGGGGAGTTGGAGGAAATTTCCAGTTTTCAGCTTAGAATGAGGCTCGACTTTTCCCCTAAAATGAACATGGGTCCAGGAGACCAACATCCTGAGCTGTCCAGTATTCATTCTTTAAAAAATCATGCAGACTCTGGCAACAGGCATTTATTGAAATAATTCATAACATTGCAGTTTGAGCATCCTCTTGGACTCTGATTTGAGCCTGGGTGCCCAAGTTTTGGCTGTGGCCAGGAGTGTGTTTGCACAGTCAAAACTAGTGCAACAGCTGTGCCTAGTCAAATCTCACAACAGTAGTCCATGCTTTGATAACATCCTATCTGGATTCCTGTAATGTGCTCTATGTGAGATTACCTCACTAGGTCAAAAACGTTACAGCTAGGCTGTTGAGTGGGGCTAGTTAAAAGGGCCACATGACACACACACCCCTGCTGTTGACTGGTTACCAGTCTGTTTCTCAGAGTGCTGGGTTTGAGCTCTAAAACCCTAAATGGCTTCAGCCCAGGCTATCTGAAAGGCCATATCTTCCTATATACAAGCCATCTCAAATTTTAAGACCTGCAAGAGTGGGCTAAGTCCCACCACCCTCACAGGCACATTTGGTGAGGACATGGGAGAGGGCCTTCTCAGTGGTTATTCCCAGGCTGTGGAACATCCTTCCACAGAGGCTTGATTGGCCCCCTTCCTGCTCTCTTTCCACCAGCAAAGAAGGGCATTTGTGTTTAGGCAGGCCTTTGAGATATGAATTATGTTCGCAGTAGTAAGTACCGTATTTTATTTTATTTTTTATTTTCAGCACTTTATGTTTTAATTATGTTTTAACTGGTTCAACCATGGTCTTAATAGCATTGGCATTTAATTATTTTTCAGCTTCTGTAGAATAGGATGTTAAATGTAATATTGTTTTATATATTGTAAGCCCCCTTGATCCCGTTACAGGAAAAAGGTGGGATAAACATTCAAGAAGTATAATTTAATTTAAATTTGAAAACAAAACAATTAATGTATTGGATTATATACTATAAAGCCACAAATGCAGTATAGTTAAGTTACAATGATGATGTAATATAATTCTGTCTTCATAAGTAGAGAAAGGAACTACAGCCACACTTCAGTTTGCTTTTTGCAGGGTTTTTTTGTTTTTGGTTTTTTTTTTTTTTTTTTTTTTTTTTTACACCTGTGAGCCATCCCACTTTTCCCACATTTTCTTTCTAGCTGGAAGGTCTTCTTTAACAGCCTTAGTTTTCTGAGGATGGTGAAAAGAGGTTGAAGAAACACAAGCTTTCAGTGTGAGATTGCAGCAGTGAATCTGCAGTAAAAAAAAAAATGCAGCAGATCTAGAGTTAGGAAAGTGTGGTGGGATGTTACTCTAGCTAGTCCTGTTTTAGCTGGGTGTGCCTGTGTACATCAGAGAAGATTAAGAGCAGCTGCATCCAGAATCCCCTTCTGAACATGGATGAACAGCAAAGCTGTTAAGTATTGTTTAAGTATTGATCTATGGATTTGACCACCAAAATGAAAATCATAAGAAAAGTGGGGGGTGATGAAAGAAAAAAGTCAACCCTGGCTGCATTTGATAAGAAATGGTTTCCAGAAGGTTCAAATTGTGTTTATTATGCAAGGCTTACCTGGCCTGGATGTTTCATTTCACATATGCATATTGTTTAGTTTTCAATAAAAAACTTTAATCAAACATGTTGACTGGTTCTTTTTTCTGGTATAGGAACCCCTCCCTATTCCTTCCATATTATTTCTGCCTCGGGTTTGTTGTTGTGTGCCTTCAAGTTGTTTCCAACTTATGGTGCTGCTAAGACAAACCTTGGCAAGATTTGTTCAGAGGAGGTTTGCCATTGCCTTCCCCTGAGAGCAATTGATTTGCCCAAGGTAAGCAAGTGGGTTTCATGGCTGAGCTAGAAATTAAACTCTGGTCTCCAGATTTGTAGTCCAACACTCAAACCATTATGCCATGCTGGCTAGTCACTCTTTTTCTAAATGTGACCAACCTCACAGGGGTTTTATGAAGATAAAGTGGAAAGGGTGCACTCTCCTGTGAGTTCCTTGCAGAAAAGGTAGAATAACTAAGGGCCTTTTCAGACTGCCAGAAATAGTGCAAATTGAGTCCACTTTAACTGCCCTGACTCAGTGCTAGGGAATCATGAGAACTGTAGTTTATTATGGCACCAGAGCTCTCTGACAGAGAAGTCTCAATGTCTCAGAAAAGAAAATATTTCTAGCAGTCTGCAAAGGCCCAAAGTATATAATAAATGAGCAAACCAATCAATCAATAATCATGATGGTAACAATTCATAATAATGATTGTGCTACAATTTCAAACCATTTCACAGCTGATGAAATGGTTTCAAACTTCACATTGGTGGTCTGTTATTTTTATGTGCAAGTCCACATGAATAGGAACTGCCTTATTCATAATCAGTGTTGGGACACTCTGTAAACTTTAAATAAGTGAGACAATTGCTTATTGTCAGTCTTTTACACAAATATCATGGAAGGCCTGTAAGAAATTAAGGAAATGGCATGCTACATTGTTAATTATTATTAAGCACCTACAACTAATAGCACAATATTTGGTTAACAATATTGTTACTTCTGCAGTGCAGATTAGACCTCACCACTCTAAAGTGCCTAATCTTTCCACATATCCACTTTAGGTTTCTACTCCAAAGAAAACCAGTCAAGCTTTCAACATTTTGTACTTATCTAAATTCAGTTAAAACTAATGTTTTAAACTTGTCCTTTGCTATGAATGAGGAATAAGCTAGATAGCCCTTATGTAGCATACTCCAGAAGAGTGTTTTTTTCATTACAGAAAACCAACTTTGAGTCAGAAAAGAATAGAAATCAGATGAAACATTCAGTCCACTTGAGGGTATTTGTATTGACTTTACGCAAAACTGAATGCAGGTTGGTATTGGAAAATCATCTATTTCTAGCTTCTGCAAAAGAAAAAAATGTGTTTGACAATATATGCACATGTGAAAGCTGCACAGTTCTGAAATGCACACACACAAAAAGCTTTCAACAATGGATGCCTGCATTTAAAATTTTAGGGAGAGTGCACACAAAAATGTTGCAATTTTGAGTGCTTGGAAATTAATGGTAGGGGAAAAGTAGTTATATAACTACTTACAGAGAGAAACTGTCCTGCCCAGCTCATTCCCACTGCAGTCTTAAACATGACTTAAAATACATTACTTGTTGAATTTTGGCTTCTTTGGGTGGGGAGGTGGAATCTAAAAAGACTACCCTATATGGGGGGGGGGGGGGGAGCACCTCAGAATGGTCCATGAAAGTACCACCTTGCTTCCCAAAGAGCTTACAGTCATAAGTACCAAGGGGTAATGCTGAAAGAGAAAATTAAACATAGATCAGTGAGATCATCCTGATTAACTTCCATTGCAAGCATTTTTAATATTCCCAATTGTGAAGGTTCTTCTGAGGCCCATTCACACTACACAATTAGAGCACTATGACTCTACTTTAACCTGCATCTTATGGAATCCTGGGATGTGTAGTTGGGTATTCTAAACAACTCCTCCCTTAACTACAAATCTCATGTGATGGAATCATGGCAATTAAAGTTGAATCATAGTGCTATAACTGTGTAGTGTAAAAGAGACCTCCAATTATATTATATCGTTCAATATTTCACAGATGGACACATGTGGCCAAGCACTATCAGTGTGTGTGTGTGGTCAATATGGCAAATGTTGTTAATGAGGAAGAACAAACAAGCCTAGGAGAGTCCAAGTCAACTGCAAAGGACAAGATTCTGCCCCCTCCCCTCCTTTTCCCTTGCTGAGTTTACTGAGTGCAAATTACTTTTGCACTTTGAATCTAGTTTGCATAAAATAAAGTAAGCTAAGGATAAAGGAGGAGGAAAAACTGGGACAGAAAAAGTGGAATGACAGAGGAATGGTCTGGGCTGTCCTTCCAAATCAGGACAGTTGGAGGGTAACTCAGATTTCCCAGTCACTATAGCAATGTCCATGCTGGCTGAGGGGTTCCAGGAGTCATTGTCCAAACCAGGGGTAGGCAACCTTTTTGAGCTGGGGGCTGGGTTGCTGTGCCTCAGACAATTGGGGGGCTGAAGCACCAAAAATAATAAATAAATAAATAAATAAATATTTTTTTAAAAAATTAAAAATTAAAAAAATATGCATGCACACTCTCTCAGCCCCAGAAAAACCATGGCAAAACCCCTGTGGAGATTTTGCCAAGAAAACTCCAAGAACACGTAATAACAACAATAATCAATATCATCATGGCAGGTGGGGACAGCGGTGGCGGCGGCGGCAGGACAAGCCTGGGGCTGGTCCAAAGCCCTCGGGGGGGGGGGCATCTGGCCCCCGGGCCTTAGGTTGCCTACCCCTGGTCCAAACAAATAACTTTTACAAGCTCTCAATGAGAGCATAGGACATCCAGACCTGGTGCCAAATGGAATTTAAAAAAACACAGTATCTGATAAAAAGAACACAATAACCACAAATCTCTCTGGCCCCCTCAAATGTTGACCTCATGGGTGAAGGTAATAACCAATAAAGCTCTCTCAGAGCCAGTCAATTTCCAGTCCAAGATATCACCTGATATATCTGTCCTTATCTACTCAGTGAGTAGAAGAGTTTAAGTTTAATTGTCTGAGGCAACATGAAAGAAAAGCAGTGTAGTATAGTGGTTAGATATTAAAGTGGACAAACACACACGCTTGGGAAAAGTTGTAGCAGTTTGCTTTTCCCTGAGCCTATGCAAGTTTCTGTCCCTTCCTCTCCTCCCCCTATGCAGAGTTGAGTGCAAACTCTTTTGTACTTTGAACAGTTTACAGCAACTGAAGTAAATTGTGGACAAAGTGGGGAGGTGGAAGGGGAAGGGAGAAACCAGGACAGACATCAGGATAGTCTCTTCCAGTTGGAGGGCATACAGTTTTAATCTGCCTTTTAATTGTTTACTGATTTTTTTTAGCCTTTAAAGACATTATTTTAAAAATAATTTACACTGTTTTAAATTTGTCAGATTGGTACACCACCCTAAGATTTCTGGCTAGAGGCCAGGTTAAGTTGTGTGTGTCAATGCCTCTGAGGGACATGCAGATAAACCTTAGACTCAAAAACCTGAACCCTGCATTTTGTGTATATTTGCCTTAATGATATGACAGAAAAGGGGGGGGGGGGAATTATGTTTTTCTCCTTGAACGAGCAGGTCTCAAAACTAATCTCCCCTCAGCTAAAATTGAATTTAAATATAATCAAACTTGCATTGCTTCAGTGCATTCATTTATCTTGCTTAAAACTTCTGTGCAATTCTCACCAGGACTTGCTCTGGGGCTGTTTGCTTTTGTTTTCTAGAATCTGCTGTCCTCAGCATTATCTGCTTTCAAGAGAGAGGGAGAGAGATGATGGATGGGGCACCACGCATCCATTATCTGCTATCTGCAGGAGCAGAACCCATGTGCAGGGCCTCTTCCTATCCTGCCATCATATCTACAGCTAAGCTCAAGAGGAACCAACTGTTTGAAAAGATAAAGCAGCATTTCAGAGAAGGGTAGGAGAAGAAGATTACCCGTAGTGTGATTGATGTATTGGCAGCTCCAATATAGAAGCTGCTTTTTCTCTATGGAGTAAAAGAATTCCACACAGACAACAGTTAATAAGTTATATTGCCCATTGTATCTTCCTTCCACAAGCTGGCTAAGAGAAAGCAACCAAGTTCATTTCTTTACATTTATAACCCCCCTCTCTTCTTATGAGCTCATGGTGTTCTTCACAGTAACTCTTCTGGGTAGGTCCGAATGAAAGTGGGAGAAAGAGAGTGGTTGACTCAAGTCTGTTTGAGTCCCATTTAGGAGAAAAGTGAGATATAAATTAAATTAAAGGAGACTATCACACTCGGTTATAACACGGCTTACCTGAGCCAGCTTCAAATTAGAAGTGGGCAGCATTCTGATAGCATCACACACGTTTAGCCACCAAAATCACAGCCTGGCTCCATCACTGCTTCAAGGGGCAATCCTTGCACCTCTTTTCAAAGCCAGGAGTTTTCTGGCTTGAAAAAAAATGGCCACCACAGTGCCTCTCGGAGAGGCACTAGAGCCAGGCTGCAGCCAGGTGGTGATTTCAGCAGTAAATATGCGTGGTACTATCAGGATGCTGCCCGCTTCTAATTTTAAGCCTGCTCAGGTAAGCTGCTTTATAACCAAGTGCAATAAGCTTCAAAGTTTATGGCATAATAAATCCATGTCAAAGCAAATCTGTGCGTGAATCTACTCAGAATTAAGCCCCATTCATACATTTTCCTAGTTAAGCCGGTATAGAAATGCAACTTTAGGCCTAAATTCAGCTGTTAGTTTCAACTAAGTAGATGTCTTGAATCAATGGGAACTTGGTAAATCAATTTATGTAACTTCCATCAGTTCAATAGATCTTCGCTATTTTAGACTGAGACAGTGTGGTGCAGTGCTTTGTATGATGGACTAAGACTTTGGGACACCAGGGTTTGAATCCCCATTCAGCCATTGAAAGCTACTGGGAAACCCTGGCCCGGCCATAGAGGCCATCATGTCTAAAGGAAGCAGTTGTATGACAATTGTTGAAAAGGCCTTCCCTAGATCCCATTATATTGGACAACTACCAGTCAGCTTCCAACATTCCATATTTGATCAAGGTGGTGGCTTCCCAGCCCCAGAAGTATCTGGATAAAATAGATCATGGGCCATTGCAGACCAAAGGGCCGGTCTGGGTGTAGAGTTGGGGAGGGGCAGCTGAACGCTGGCTGCCCCAACCCCACCCCAAGACCAACCTGACACTCCATGGCTGTACACATGGTGCACGGCATCAGGATGCCCTCCCAGCACAGCGTTTAAACATGCTGTACCGAAAGGGCACTGAAGAGCCATGGTGCCGACTCTTAGGACAGCCTTTTGCTGCCTCTAAAAGGAGCTGCATTTTGCCGCTCTTTTCAGAGTGGCAAAAGGGAGGATCCGGGCCATGGCGTGGGGTTGCCACAGCTCCAATCTGCCACTTTCCGGGGCGGCTCTGTGCTGCCCCAAGCAGCCGATCTGCATCAGCCCTGTGTATTTTTAAATCTGGTTTCAGGCCTGGCTATAAACAGTGGTATAGATTAGTCAACAGATTAAGATTCAATTCACTTTAATGACTGAACTTCAATTGGACTCCACAATAAATGATGCATTAACTTGACTTGATTCATGATATGTATATTTTTAGTGATCAACTTGTGGGCCTAACTTCACCCAGCAACCTTATAGAACAAAAAAATGGGTTTCCTCCTTTGAGCATTACTTCCATCTCACTGCTTTTTGCTTACCAGTCACATGATGCAAATGGTACTTAACATTTGCTGTATAGGAAGGCCCTGCCTCCTATAGAGCCCCCCACCCACCCACCCATTGACTAATGCATTTCCTGCTCCGTTCAAGAAATGTGCCGTATGCTATGTGCTGTATTGCAGCATCTGTGACATTTTCTGCTCTGGGTGCAAATTCACCATGACAGGCTCCTCCAATGTGCAGTGGGGACAGGTGGCTAAGTAGACCTAACCCCCATCTCAAGCCCAGTGTGTGGAGCATGTTTCTCAAACAGGAACAGCAAATACATTAGGAAGTGGGCTTGAGGTGGGTGTTGAAATCTACTCACAGCCTTTCCCCACTGCACATTGGAGGAGTTATCTAAAACTTTTGAAAAACATTAGAAGGATCCTTCTGCCTCAGCCTTCCCACATACACACTCCATCATCAGCTCCTTTTTTCTATTAAAGTTGGCTCCTAGACTTGAGATTCAACTTGAGACTTGTGTGTGAAGTATCTTGCAAAAACCTAAGACTCAACTTGAAGGTAGAGACATTAGACTTAGGGCCTTTGCAGACTGCCAGAAATAGTGCACATTAAATTGAGGCACTGCCCTGGCTCAGTGCTAGGGAGTCATGGGAATTGTATTTTTTTCTGGGACATTGAGCCTTCTCTGTCAGAGAGCTCTGGTGCCACAATAAATTACAGTTCCCATGATTCCCTAGCACTGAGTCAGGGCAGTGCCTCAATTTAATGTGCACTATTTCTGGCAGTCTGCAAGAGAATCCTGTTCCATTCCTTGACTATTGGCCTATGGAATACCTTGGGGCTTGGCTCTGTCCCCCATGCTATTTAATATATAAATGAAATTTCTGAGAGAGATTATGTAATTTTCAGGTCTGGTGCCATCAATATATGGATGAAACCAAATTCTGTTATTCCTTTCCACCCCAAATCAATAAAGCTATCTTAGTTCTAAACAGGTGTCTGGCATCAGTAATGGACTATATGAGTGCAAACAAAATGAATCTTAATCCACACAAGATGAAAGCACTCCTGGTCAGTTGAAAGGCAGACCAGGGAGGGGACAGGGATTTAGCCTGTACTGGATGGGGTTACACTGTCCCTGAAAATGCAGGTCTGAATCTGGGTGAACTCCTGGACTCAACCTTAGTGGTGGCCAGAAGCTATTTTGTTACAACATTCCTACAGATTCTGATCTGGCCACATGACTGTTACATCCTTTGTGAATTAATGTAGCACACAACTTTTGATGAGTATCTGGAAGCTTTAGCTAATCCAAAGAGCTGCAGTCAAATGGTTAACTGGGACTGACTACATGGAACAAATAACTCCCTTGTTGCAACAACTCCACTGACTGCCAATTCATTTCCAGGCATAAATCAATGTGCTTGTTATAACCTATAAAGTCCTCTACAACTCTGGACAAGGTTATCTCAAGGACTGCATCTCCTTGTTTGAGCCTGCCCATGTCTTGAGAACTTTCGGGTAGCCTTCTTTCTGTACTACCACCTTCACAGGTAGATTGGGTAGGAACTTGGAAGAGGGCCTTTTTGCTGGCTACCTACAGGCTCTGGAATTCCTTTCCTACAGAGGTTAGACAGCCACTTTCCATGCTATCCTTTCAGAAGCAGGTAAAGCCTTCTGGAGGAGAGGGGTAGACCTTTGATTGGTGAAGGGGGAAAGCCCTTACATAATATGCTGTATTGTCTATTCATTGTTTTCTTTTAAATTGTGAAGCTTTAAAACTGTTTTTAATCCTATTGATAGCTCAGTTATATATTTAACATTTACATGATGTGAATTTATATGAGGGGGTATTGTAAAATAGTAATTATCACCCAGACGTTATTATGGTATATTGATGAAATGTTGTCAGTGTCATCATCACCTAGTGACATTTTCTTTTCCCAAAAATGAAAAATCCCTTGTGGGGTCACCAGTTTGACAACACAGATGATGTCTTTCATGAAGTTGAAGAGTGGTTTAAGGTGCAATCTGCAGACTTCTACAATAATGGTATTTGAAGGGTCAGGAAATGCTAGGGAAAATGTGTAAATCTGGATGGTGACTATGTAGAGATATATTAACAACTACAAATCATAACAAACTTTCTGCCAAAAAATTTAAATGTGATAATTAAAACTTTATGATACCTCCTCGTAACTGTGCATATGTTCTAACTTTCGTAAGCCACCTTGAGTACCAAACTAGTGAAAAGGCAGGATATAAAGAGGAGGGAGAAGTATTGGCCATGGTGGAGGAGGGCAATGAGAAATCTCTTCTGAATAAATCTTGCCAAGAAAACCCTATGATTGGTCGCCTCAAGTTAGACTCCACTCAAAGGCACATAAAAAGAATGATCAGACCTAACAGTTGCATTCCTGTGTCTTCAAACTATTAAAGGACTCATTGAATGTTGTCATTTTTATTATTATCAGTAGTAGTAATAGCAGTAGCATTAATGAACTCAACTGGCATACATGGCTGTCTATGAAATTTTATCCAAACAAAAAGTTGGGTAGAGAGAGAGCAACTAATTCAAGATCAACCAAGTGAGTCCTCCATGAGGCCTTAACCTGGATCTCCCAAGTATCTGTCTCACACCTGACTACTACACAACACTAACTCCCTATCCTACTACTGTGTGTGTAAAAAATAACTTCTTTTGCCACATTCCCTTTTTAATTCAACGTTTTAAAGGTACAGAGCCTCTGTTCTCTATTAAACCAGGCTATCTCACAAAAAGTGATTCTCATCTCTTAACACATGCATATGGTTGCCACCTTGGTTGCTAGGTTTCCATGGCTGCATTTAACAGAAAACCAAACATATGAAATCTTTGCCTATTATGAAGATAAACTTAACTTTTTCAAATTAAAGTATTGCAGCAGGGCCAATAAAAAGTTGATAACCCTGCACACAACCACACTGTGCCCACTGCCTTGTTTTTATTACTTGTTACCTAGATAGGTTTCATGGGCTGGTTCAAAGTTTTTTAACCTGGTTGTCAGAAGGGTCATTATTGTATAGTGGCATCCAGAACACTAAGACACTGAGGTTTTGCCCTCCCAAAGGACCATGCACTGTAACCCATGATTATCAATCAGATAGGTAACTGAGAGACTGGGGTAATAGTGACCTGTTTTAAAGTGGGCAAGCACCCAAGAGTGTGCACCCACAGAAGTTGACCAGGGGAAAGAGAGGCTAATCCCATGGTGACTTTGGTCCAAAAAGCTGGGCCAAAGCTAACAAAATGAATTTCAACATGGAGAAATATAAGGTACTGCACTTAGGGTGGAAAAAGGGTAGAGCATGTCCAGAGGAGGGCAACCAAAATGGTGAAGGGTCTGGAAACCATGCGTTGTGAGGAAAGACTTATTAGGGGTCTGGGTATGTTTAGCCTGGAGAAGAGATGGTTAAGAGGTGATATGATAGCCCTGTTTAAGTATTTGAAGGGGTGACACATTGATGATGGAGCAAGCTTGTTTTCTGCCACTCCAGAGACTAGCACATGGAACAATGGATGCAAGCTATAGGAAAAGAGATTCCACCTTAACATTAGGAGGAACTTCCTGACAGTAAGAGCTGTTCGACAGTGGAATAGATTCCCTTGGAGAGTGGTGGTCTCCTTCCTTGGAGGTCCTTAAACAGAGACTGGATGGCCATCTGTCAAGGATGCTTTGATTGTTATTTTCTGCATGACAGGGGGTTGGACTGGATTTACCTTTCTCTGCCAGGACACTCTGGTGCCACAACAAACTAAATCTCGGGATGGTTTAATTGACTTAGATACAGCTTATTGGAAAAACTATACCTCTCTATATGGACCTAAGACTCTTAAGATTCCCAGGAGAGTTTCTGTTAGTCTCACCAATATCATAGACCCATCTGCTGAGGATATGAGACAGAGCCTTCTCAGTGGCTGCCCTCATCCTCTGGAATGCCTTTCAATGGGAGGCTAGCTTGGACCCCTCCCTGCTCTCCTTTGATCGGCAGGAAACATGCTGATGTCTGAAAGCTATCCCGCCTTCAATTCACTCTGTCGCCCGGAATGGATTGGAGAGAACACCAACCATTCCACCGAACCTTACCTTGCTCCTTTGCAATGCCAGGTTGGTCAAAAATAAAACTCAGATCATTTATGATATTCTTCTAGATGAAGATGCTGACCTGGCTTGCTTTACAGAGTGCTATAACCTGGGCACCTGGCTGGGAGAAGGCAGTGCTATAACCTGGGCACAGGCCCTCCCAGCTGGGTACTCTGTCAGTGAGCAGGTAAGAGGAAGTGGGCGAAGGGGCACAGTGGCTCTGGTTCATAAAAATAACCTTACCTTGACCAAGATACCTGTCCAGAAAACAGTCCACTTCGAGTGTATGTACCTGAGCCTGAGGACCAAGGATAGTTTGGGAATTCTGCTAGTATACCATCCACCCCATTGTCTGGCAGACTCCCTACCTGAGCTGACACAACTAATCTCAGAGCTTCTGTTGGAGTCACCTAGACTTTTAGTATTGGGCAACTTCAACATCCCACTTGAGACCAGTTTGTCAAATCTAACAGGTGCAGCTTGGGAGTTCATGGAGTCCATGACAAACATGGGGCTATCTCAATTGGTTGCCAGGCCCATGCATTGTGCAGGTCATACCATTGATGCAGTCTTCAGTACGGAACAGGAATATCCATGGGTGGAAGTAATAAAAACCACCGCATTATGGACAGGTCATTTTCTGATCAAGGCTGAACTTAGAACCACTGTCTGTCCCATCGGGAGTGGAGCACCCATTAGAATGGTCCACCCTCGAAGGCTAATGGAACCAATTGGATTCCAGAAAGCCTTAAAGGGTTTAATGGTTGGTAATGCCAGCGATTCTGTCAAAGCTTTGGTTAATACCTAGAACACCGATCTTGCCAAGGCTATCAACACGACTGCTTCCAAGCGTGCTTTCTAACCTGCTTCTAATTGTCAATCATGGTATACAGAAGAACTCAGGAAGATGAAGCGAGTTGGACAATGACTAAAGTGTGTCTGGTGTAAAACTCAACTCTTATCTGACAGAACTTGTCATAGGAAATTTCTTTGCTCCTATAGAGAGGCAATACATGCAGCAAGGAAATCTTTCCTCTCTGCACATATTACGTCTGCAGAGTCCCGTCCAGCAGAGATGTTTATGGTGGTAAGGGAACTGACACTAGTTCCATCTGTGCAGAACCCATTACTTAACCCAAAAATGGCCTGCTGTGATGTGTTTAATAACTTCTTTGCAGATAAAATCTCTCAGATAAGAGCTGACTTGGACACCGGTGTTATAGTAGAATCGATTGATGAGGTATCCAGCAACTCTGCTTATGAGGTTATACTGGATCAGTTCCAACCAGTGAGTACCAATGACATGGACAAGCTCCTTGGTAGAGTGAGGAAGACAACTTGTCCTCTTGACCCTTGCCCTTCATGGCTGGCCATCCAGGGGGGAGATGTCTTGAAGATGTTCCTGAGGGACATCATCAATGCATCCCTAGGAAAAGGTTGTGTTCTATCTTTCTTGAAGGAAGTGGTGGTTAGGCCGCTTCTGAAAAAAACCTTCCCTTGACCCTCTGGACATGAACAGCTATACGCCAGTCTCTTTGCTCCCTTTTTTGAGCAAGGTGATTGAGAGGGCTGTTGCTCTTCATCTCCAACAGTCTTGGAGGAAACTGATTATCTGGATCCATTTCAATCTGGCTTTAAGACAGGATACAGAGTGGAGTCTGCCACGGTTGCCTTAGCTGATGACCTTCATCTGGGCGTCGACAGGGGTAGTGTGACCATGTTGGTTCTACTGGACCTCTCAGCGGCCTTTGACATGATAGGTCATGATATCCTCTTGGAACGCCTGAGAGGATTGGGAATCGGAAGCATAGCATTGCAATGGTTCCATTCCTTTCTCTCGGGCAGATTTCAAAGGGTGATGCTTGGAGACAGTTGCTCAGCTTTTGGTAGCATAATTCACAGTTGGTTTCAACCTCACAGATAGTCTTGGTTTCAACCTCACAGTTGGTTTCAACCTCACAGAGCTTAATTGTGGTGTCCCTCAGGGCACCATCCTGTCCCCGATGCTATTCAACATATATATGAAGCCGCTGGGAGAGATCATCCGGAGATATGGGGCAGGGTGTTATCAGTATGCTGATGACACCCAGATATATTTCTCCATGTCTTGGTCTACAGCGTTGACTTCAGATGTTGTCTCCCCTCACAATGAATGTCTTAAAACAGTAATGGACTGGATGAGGAAAAACAGATTGAAACTGAATCCAGACAAAATGGAGGTACTAATAGTAACACCCCCGAACCCAGGTATTGCGACACAATCGCCAGTCTTAGATGGTGTCACACTCTCCTCAAAGGACTGTATTTGCAGTCTGGGGGTACTCCTAGACCTGTTGATTCAGATGACAATTCAGGTGAATGTGGTGGTCAGGAGCGCTTGCTATCAGCTTTGGCTGATACACCAACTGTGCCCTTTCCTGGAGATTAGGGACCTTGAAACCATGGTATATGCATTGGTAACCTCTCATCTCAGTTTCTGCAATGCACTCTACATGGGGCTACCCTTGTGCCTAGTTCATAAACTTCAGCTGGTACAGAATATGACAGCCAGACTGGTCTCAGATAAAACCAGGATTGACCATATAACACCTATCCTAAGATCACTTCACTGGCTGCCTATTAGTTTTCGGGCACAGTACAAGGTGTTGGTTATTACCTTTAAAGCCCTAAATGGCTTGGGTCCAACCTAACTTCAGGACCACCTCCTTCCATATAAAAACCACTCCACACACTAAGGTCCTCTGGGAAGAATTTATTGCAACCTATAAAAATTAGATTATCTGCAACTACCAGAGGACCTTTCCAGCTATCGCTCCCAAACTTTGGAATGGCCTGCCAGATGAGATCTGTCATTTGACCACCTTAAACAGCATTTAAAAAGCTGTTAAGATGGACCTCATCCAGCAGGCCTTTCCTGAATAGGTAACCGGCCACCGAAAATAGTTAAGCCTGTCCCTGATGTTTGCTATAGCCATTTTAAATTATTTGTTATTCATAATTTTAAGTATGTTTTTATATGTTGTCTGTTTAATTGCATTTTAAGGGGGGTGGGCTATTGGGGAAAGGGCTTGTTTGTTTTATCTTGTAACCTGCCTCGGTTGTTTTTACAGAGAGGTGGGATATATAATTTTATTAGTAGTAGTAGTAGTAGTAGTTTTGTTCAAAAGAGGTTTTTAAAGAGTAACTGCTTGCAGTCAATGGTGTCCCAGGCCAGGATGTCACCAAGTGGGGGGGGGGGGGGCTTCTAGGGGCAGGGTTTAAAAGGCATGCCAAGGGGAGGGATGCTTCCTTCTTTGGGGGTGGACCACCCTTTTGGAGCCCATACTCTTTCCTGTCCCCAGAAGCAGGTGAGTCCTTGGTGCCCACTTTCCCCTTTCAAGCAGCAGCAAACTGTGATGCGGACAGAGCCCGACTTGGCTGAATGTGCTGCTTCTCTCAAATGGGCTCTTGGGGTCAACTGGGGAGGGGGGACCTGCTGCTGAGGGAAGGGCTTTTCCTTCTTTCGGGGTGGTGGTGGAGGATCCCCAACCCTGTTTGGAGCCTGCACTCTTTCTCTTTGCCCGCTGGTGAAGTGAGTGGGTCCTTGGTACCCCTTTTTCCTTCCTCCCCTCAGACCCATGAAGGCTCCAGACCAGACACATGTTATCAAGGTTGGTGCATCCCCAGGGACTGAGAGGCTGAAGTCTCCACTAGGCAGACCACAGGGATCCAAACAGGCCACTCTGGTGGGGCAGCACTTGCTTCCCAGGCAGGGTTTATAAATGGGAGAGATCAGAGGGCGGGGGATGATGAGTCCTCCACAGAGAGACAAAGACAGATGAGATTATCACATGAGGGATAGGACATCATTGTCTCTGTCCTGTCCTTCCTATCTAATCATGGGAAGGACTTTCACACTTGTCCATCAGCTGAAAGTGCTTTCAGCCATCATTTGCTGTCTTTTGTATTAACGTCTTAACCCATTAATACCATGATGGTTGAAAGCACTTTTCAGCCAGCTTCAGTGTTAATGTAATGTGATTTGCATAATCACCTTCAAGCAAGTCATGGACAGGATAAGAAAGAGAGAGTGATCCCGTCCTCCATGTGATAATCTAAAGAGCTAGAGACAGAGAGAAACCAGTGGGTAGTTCACGATGGCATATTGGTGGGCACTCACCCAGGTGTAATCCCTCTTCTGGGGTGTCACCTGGTGTGGTCCACACCCTCTGCACCCCCTAGTGATGCCACTGCTTGCAGTGAGCTTTTTTATGGGGCAGAGTGATATGTTTTTACTTTGCTATGTCTCTGTATGCTTTTATAATATTTATATTTTAAAAAATAATGGTTTTAATGTGATGATTTTTGTGTTTTAATTTGTATTATCAGGTTCTTAACTGATCTTTTTAAGCTTTGTCACTCTCCTCGGGTCCCACATTGAGAGAAAGGCAGTATATCAATGGAATAAATAAATAAATGTCAGGGTGCAGTGCTCTTCACCATTCAGCCAGTATAGCGTACCATCATGTTGAACTGGGAGAGCAGGATCTTGCAGTCTCTTCTGCCCTTGTCATGGTGACAAACAGCCTGGAAATCATGTTTTTGCCAGGAAGGTTCATTTAACCACATTCTTATCACATTCATTTTCCTGCTGATTCAGTTCTAAAACATCACTCTGCAAGATTATCGTTAAACTATTTGTCTCTTGTGTGTGCTTTAAAGTGTGAAAAGGGAAAGGGGTGGGGGACAAATGTGATGATGAGGCATCACTCCATATGGTGATTCCTGAGGGCTTGTCAAAGACATGCAGGCAGGAGTTTACATGATTGCAAGGCATCCCCCTATTGGCAGAGTCAATGTCACTAGATGAACAACAGACAGTGATTGAGCTAAACCCTGAGAACACTCCATCCCTCAAGTGCTGACAGCACTGAAAAAGCTTTTCTCAGCTAGAAATATTGGCAAAACACGTTAAATGATACATTGTCTTTGAGATAATTTTGAATGGTTTTGATAAAATGATAAGGGAATGCAGAGTACTTGATTTGTTCATTAAAGAGAAATATCTTGGAACCCAAGCAGAGTCAGCCCTAGTCAGTACCTGGACCACCAACGAATATCAGGTGCTGCAGGCTATATTTCAAAGGAACGAACTGGCAAAACCACCTCTGAGTATTACTTTCCTAAGTAAACTCTCTGAAATTAATGGGGTCACCACAAGTTAACAGGTGACTTGAAGGTGCATACACCACACATGCACACATGCACAAACACACACACATCATAATGGTGATGGGCAACCTTTTTTATGAAGTTGATTGTCTCTCTGAGTCTATCTGTGAGGTTGAAACCAACTGTGAATTATGCTACCAAAAACAAGCAAACCCACATGACTCTTGCACTGCTTCTGCTTTTCCCTCTCCATTCAATGTGCTACATCTTCCATCCTTCCTCTTCCTACGTGCCTACAAGGTCTGCTACAGAAAGGACAGAGCAGTCTCTCAGAGGTTGAACTGATTCAAAAGAGTAGGTTTTTGAAATTAAGCTGCAGGCAAAGTTTGGAAAAAGTTACTTTTTTGGACTACAGCTCTCCGAATTCTCCAAAGTTGAGATTCTGGATGTTATAGACCAGGGGTAGGCAAGCTTTCCCCTTTAAGGGCCGAGGGACTTCAGCTCCCAGAAGCCTCAGCCATGTTGGCCAATAGTCCCATGTTGGCCAATAGAGCCTGGGATTCTGGGAGCTGAAGTCCCTCGGCCCTTAAAGGGGAAAGGTTGCCTACCCCTGTCATAGACCAAAAAGATAAGTTTTCCAAATTCTCGCTGAGGACTGCTATAAGGCAGAATCAAATTTCTTTATTTAAAAAAATGCAAAAAGAAAGAGGGGGATAAAATGTGTGTGTTTGTGTGTGTGAGGGGGGGGGTTAGTTGCTTTAGTGGGCTTCATAAGTGATAGGAGCATCCAGACACAAACATCATTAAAAATACAGTTGACCCTCCGTTTTTGCAGGGGATCCATTCCAGACCCCCTGCAAAAACAGAGATTCAGGAATATTCAAGTCCCATAGGCTTGAACAGGGCGCCCCTCTATGAATATACAAATTGTGGAAATTAAGTCCACGAGAAGGAGGGGCAACTGTACTGAAAGAGAATAGAAATAATACAGGCTAAAGCTTTAGAGTAATCACACCAGGAAACTAGAAAAAACACACTGGTCTTGCTCTGTCCGGGAAAGCTGCCAACAGTGTGACTGATAAGAACAACGTCCGTCTCAAGCACACAAACACAGATGTAAGTACAATACCAGTGATTGCTTCAAGCAGCCAAACAGTGAGTCTAGAGTTCAAAAGGCAAGTCAAAGAGAGCAATCCGAGGTCTAGGGTTATCACAAGCAGGTAGACCAAAGCCGTTCCGAAGGTCACAATATCCAAAGCAGTCCAGAGTCAAGCCAAGAGTCAAGAGTCAAAAGCTTTGGCCGGGAATCCCAAGATAAGCTCTGACAAGGAACTCAGCTTTCCTCAGCTGCTTATATAGCACAGCTCCCACTCACAGCTGTTTGGCCTTAGCTGCGCGTTTCTCTGATAACCTCCGAGAACGCCGGAGGCACGCCCTTTCTGTCCTCCTCTGAGTAAAGATAGGTACCTCCATGTCCTGCTCCTCTGTCTCTTCCAGGCCTGAAACCTCTGCTGGGGGGGAGGCTTTCTGCTGGGAGGAGACTAGGCTGCTGAGGCAGGTGCTGTGCCTCAGTGGGTCCCACAGAGCTAGACTCAGGTTCCACTAAGTCCATGGGAGCTGGTAGTACCAAACTGGGATCTGGCTCAGCCTCCTCATCCTCGGAATCCTCTATGTCCTCAACCTGGCTGTCCCTGACATGAGCTTAGAAGGCAACTGGAAGTTGTTTTGAAATTGCCAATATCAGTGTGGGGTAGTGGATTGAGTGATGGACTACAACTCTAGAGACCAGGGCTCAATTCCCTGCTCAGCCATGTAAACTGACTGGGTGATCTTGGGTGAGTCACACACTCTCAGTCCCAGAAAAATCCACTATGTGGCCTTAGGGTTGCCATAACTTGGAAACGACTTGAAAGCACAAAGCAACAACAACAATTCATGGATTTGGAGTTCAGGGCAACCTACAGCAGGACTGTAAACCAGATATTAGTGAAAATTCCCAAATTTGCAGTGTTGCAATGCAGTTGAATTCAGAGCAGTTTACAAGCTCATCATGAACAAACTACAGCACCCATCCTTAAAAAAAATCTTTCTGCAGTATTGTGTCCCTTGAGAACAACAAGCAAGAGATCAACAAACCTTAAAAAGCCCTGGTGGCACAGTGGTTAAATGCCTGTACTGCAGCCACTCACTCACAAACCACAAAACTGTGAGTTCAATACCAGCCAGAGGTTGAGGCTTGACTCAGGATTGCATCCTTCCAAGGTTGCTAAAATGAATACCCAGCTTGTTGGGGGCAATTAGCTTACACATTGTAAAGTGCTTAGGGAGTACTTAAGTGCACTGCTAAGTGGTATAGAAATGCACTTGCTACGGCTATTGCTATTGCCATTCCCTTAAAAGGGACTTAGCCAGCCTGGAATCAGGCACCAAGTGGGCCCTCTGGCATCACCACCAGCTGCATCTTTGAGGGTGTCAGGACTGAGAAAAAGACACCAGTCTACTTTAACTAAAATCAGCAAGTGTTTTATTGACTACAGCAAAGCATTTGACTGTATAGATAATGAAAAGCTATGGAATGCACTCAAAGACATGGAATGCCACCACATTTGATAGTACTGATGAGAAATCTGTACCAAGGACAAGAGGCCACTGTCAGAACTGAACTCGTAGAAACAGAGTGGTTCCCAATAGGCAAAGGGGTCAGGCAAGGCTTCATTCTATCACCCTACTTGTTCAACTTATATGCACAAAACATCATAAGAAAAGCAGATCTGGAATCAGAAGAAGGAGGACTGAAGATAGGAGGAAGGAATATCAATAACCTAAGGTACACAGATGATACCATAATAATGGCAAAAAACATCACAGACTTGGAACAGTTACTAAGGAAGGTCAAAGATGAACGTGTAAAGGCAGGATTAATGCTGAATATAAAGGGGAAAAAATGACCACAGAAGAGATACAGAATTTCAATCTAGATACCAAGGAAATAGTTAAAGAATTTCCGTACTTAGGATGAAATACTGATCAGAAATAAGATTAGGAATGCAAAGGGCATCTATGAAAAGCTACTGAAGAGTAAATATATACAACTGAACACAAAAGTTAAAATTAGTCCAGGCAATCGTATTCCCCATCATAATGTACGGATGTGAGATCTGGACAATAAAGGAAGCAGACAGAAGGAAAATCAGCTCATTTGAGATGTGGTGCTGGAGAAGAGTGCTTAGGATACTGTGGATAGCCAAACAAACAAACAGATGGGTATGAGAACAGATAAAGCCAAAGATCTCCTTAGAAGCCAAGATGATCAAATTGAGGCTGACATACTTTGCCCATATAATGAAAATGCATGGATCACTGGAAAAGATAATAATGCTAGGTGTCAGAACCAGTAAACTCAGTTCCCAATAACCAGGAAAACCTCTTAGTGTGATAAAAAACAAAAGACTTTTATTCCGGACATCAGGACAGAAATTATCAGTAGAATGTTTTTGAAACTGACAGTCCCTTTCCCATACCATAGTATTATAAAAACTATTCAGCCCTACTTTCTGGCTATCGGCACCCAGGCTTTGGTCCTGATCAAAGCAAATTCCAAGAGCCCTTTCTTCCTCTACATCCCAGGATTGTTGCAGGAAGGACAGACATAAAACCATAAACCTCTTCATTCTGCTTATGATTTGCTCCCCCCCTCCACCATTTGCCCACTCTGCTACTTCCCATACCCAGGGCCCATACATGATTCATGCATATAATTCAGTATTCAATACACTTCAATATTCAATACATACATCCTTTCAAATAAACCACACCAATCATGACAGAACCATACCCATGGATTCTGATATCCCACCACCCCAGGACTAATCTCCCCCACTTCCAACTGGCTTGTTCAGATACTTCTCATGAAACTACTGAGTCAATTCAGGGGCATCCACATAATGGTCATACACCCATTCATTTTCAGACTCAGGGAAGTGCTTCCAATGGACCAAATACTGCAACTTGCCCCTGTGGATTCTCGAGTCCAAGATCTTGGCAACTTTAAAATACTGTTCCCATTCAACTACCAGAGATGGGGGTGGTCCTGGATCCATTCATCAGGGGTCCATCATCGAAGTCAGCTTCAACAAACTGATATGGAACACTGGGTGCAGATGTCTGTAGGGTTTAGGCAGGTCCAACATTGCAGTCACTTTGTTAACTAGTCTTTTCACAGTGAAAGGTCCCACATACTTTGACCCTAACTTCTTAGCTGATTGTCTGGTCTTCAAATGTTTAGTGGACAAGTAAACTTTGCATCCCAGAACTAAGTCCCATTTCATGTCCCTTTTGTGATCTGCAAACCTTTTATAGTTCCTCTTTGACTTATCTAAAGCAGTTGTAATCTGAGGCCAAGCATTCCTAATTTTTGTAATCCATTGTAAGAGCAGAACAGGGTCTGTTGGCTCTGCCGCCAGTGAGGACAGAGTTTTTGATTTGTAGTCATAAACAATCTCAAAATGGGGAGTGACTTGTGATCTGGTTAATAGCCTCACTAAAAGCCACCTCTCATGGGGCAACAAGTCAATTATTTGCAGACGTTCTGCAAATAATTACCATAACATCACAAATATTGCTCCAGAGTGGCATTCATTCTCTCGGGTTGTCCATCCATTTGCAGATGATGGGAGGTGCTCATTGCCTGATCGATTCCCAACTTTTTCTGCAGCACCTTCCAAAACTGCAAAGTGAACTGGCTGCCCATGTCATGCATAATTTTCTTGGGCAGCCTGTGTAATTTGTACATATTGCCAATGAACAAATCAGCCAGCTTGGCCACCGTTGGTAAGCCTTTCCACTCCACAAAGTGTGCCTGTTTTGAAAACAAGTCAATTACCACCTATATGGTGCTTTGCCACCACCACCCCCCCCCCCACTATCAGGTAAATCCAGTGTAATGTCCATTGCTATGTGCCTCCAGGGAGCACCCAGTATGGGTATCAGTCGCAGCAGTCTCCGGGGTTTGCCTCCTGCTGACTCTGTGAAAGGCACAAACTAGGCAGCCTTGGACATAAGTTTCCACATCTTGCCTTATCCCATCCCAGCAGTACTGCTTCTGATTCAGGTACCAGGTTTTCAGGAACCCCCCAATGTCCAGCTGCCTTGGTATCATGGCACAGCTGTATAACTTTAAGCCTCAGTTCCACCAGGACATAGACCCTAGCCTGTTTATACCAGAGTTCATCTTTCAACTCTAGGCCATCCTCATGCTCCTTAATCCACTGGTCTTTCCCTTCTGCTTCATGAAAACTTTGCAATAGAGGGTCTGTGGATGAAGATTCATCTCCTTCCTCTTTTCAGGCTTGATTCCATGTCATCACTGTGAGCTCCAGTTGCTCCAGGGTGAACACAGTATCTAGCGGAGCTTGTCTCTTACTTTCATGCTGGGGGAATGTAGACAAGGTGTCTGCCAACACATTTTGCTTTCCTGGAAAAAACTTCAATTGGAACTTAAAGCAGTAAATCTCCTTGGCCCACCGACTCTTCTTTGGGATTAACTTTCTCAGGTCTGCAATGCTTCTAAGTTACAGTGATCCATGCAGATCTCAAAAGGGTGAAACATGCCCTCCAGGAATTGGTGCCAATTCTGCAGAGCCCACTTGACCATGAATGCCTCCCTTTTCTAATTCCACTCCCTGAATCTTTTTGGACAAGTAGGCAGAGAGCCTTCATCCCTCATCCAAATCTCTTTGCATAAGCACCACTCCCAGCACCACATCACCAGTGTCAGCCTGTATGACAAAAGGCTTGTATGGGTCTGAGTGTTTTAGGATGGGTTCAGTGCTAAATTACCTTTTCAAATGCCTCCTCACACTCCAGTGTCCTCTTGACTTTTATGGATGGCTTGGGTTTCTCACCAGGGCTGTTTGGGTGGGTCCTAGTCTTCAACAGATCAGTGATTGGGCAGAGCTAATTGTGCAGTCAGGGATGAACTGCCTATAGAAGTTCACAAACCCCAAAAAGCTCTGCATCTGTTTCTGGGTCTTGGGTGGGGACCATTCTAGCACTGTTTGAACCTTAGCAGAGTCAATTTCAATTCCCTGGATGGACACACGGTATCCCAGGAAATCTAATTTGTCTGTATGGAAGTTGCATTCGATAGCTTGACATGCAATTGATTGTCCAAGAGGCACTTCAGTACCTCCCTTACCAATTTCACATGAGCGTCCAGGTTCTGAGAATAGATCAGAATGTCATCTAAATAGACCAGGACCCCTTCAAATACCAGATCATACATGATTTCATTCACCAGTCTCATAAACATGCCCAGAGCTCCCGACAGCCCAAACGGCATCACTAAATATTCAAATGCCTCAAAGAAGGCAGTTATAAGTGGTCTTCTGTTCATCCTCCTTCCAAATCCATACTTGGAAATGGATGTCACTTAAGTCCAACTTGGTGAAAATTCTGCTGGTGGCCAGCCTCCCTAGCATATCCTTCATGAGTGGGAGGGGATACTTATTGGTACTACATAGTCCATTAAGGTTCTGGTAATCTGTAACTAGTCCCAGTAACCCATCCTTCTTTTCCCTAAAGAACACTCGGGCTGCAAACATGGAGGTCGACAGGTGAACAAAAGCTCTATCCAGATGCTTTTCAATGGGGAGGGGGGGTCATCAAGTACAAAATTGATTTTGGGGGCTTGAGCCCCCAGCTCCAATTCAATGGCACAGTCCATCTCCCAGTGAGGAGGTAGCTGGTTGCACTTTTTTTCCCTCAAACACCTCCACCAAGTCCCTGTAAAGAGGGATAGCCCAGGTGATCCTCCTGGATAGCTTTCCCCACTTGATCTTGCCAGGAGTCCAGCCAGAACAGCATGGTCACTGCATTCCCTTCCGGATTCAAGTTGGGGCCCCAGGTGTGTTCCCTACACCGCAGGTAATCAAAAAGTGTCTTCCGCCACTGTCTGAGCCAGGCCTGAGAAATTTCACAACAGTTCTGCATTGTCCTCTGACTCTGTGGTGTCCAGTGTTCCCTCTGGTTCTGTGGCATTTCTGCTGGCCACCTTGCACACCCAACTGCCCAGCATCCCCTGCCCAAGCACTGATTGTCCCTCAACAGGCTTGGGGTGGGTGCCTTCCATGCTGCAGATTTCCTGGTGGTGGACCTCTCAGTCAGGGCAGTCAGAAGCCATCCCTTCTTCCCACATGCCAAACAAAGTCCCAATCTCAGTTGTCATTTCCTCTCTGGTTCTCAGGTGATTGCTCCTGTTTCTCTACCACTAGTGGGGTTCGGGTTTTGGTTGGTCACCTTTCCCACTCCCCTTCTCCACTGTCTTGTCAAGTGGATCTCTTCTTTCACCATCTCACCTTCTCTGGCTAACTGAATCCATTCCCGCACGGTCCAGGAGTTGTATCTCAACAGGGCCCACTCTAGAAGGTCTGACTGCAGTCCCTCCTTGAAGTACTGCACCTTAACAGTCTGGGGCCATTCTGGAACTTGTGCGGCCAGCCTGTGAAATTCCACTGTGTACTCAGGCACTGAGTGGGCACCTTGCTCCAACATCATGAGCTTGGACCAGGCCCTGTCTGCCTGGAAGGGGTCTTTGAATCTGATCCACAAGACCATGATAAACACCTGCAGATCTCTCAGTTCTGCTGCTCCTCCATCATATAGCTGCACCAACCAGTCTTCAAACACACATCTCACTTTGGCTCCTTTGCTTGGGAAGGTGTGTCCCCACTCATTCATGTGCCCCGCCACCTGGGCCAGGATGTAGGCCTACTGGCTTGCCGTCCCATCAAATCATACCCCCAGATGTCGGGCTGCCAGGTCCTGGACTCAAGGGACTGGGGCCAGGGCAATCACAGGTGCTCATAAAGACATCACTCTCGCTGGAGTCTGGGCCAGCCCCTGAGGCTGCAGGGTCTGTGCCAGTTAAGGGGGTGCCACCGCAGCCCTTGTTCCACCATGGGCCAACTGTCCCACTGGGATTCCTCTCACTCTGTGAGCCAACTGTCTCACCACGATCCCTGCTGTGCCATGGGCCAACTGACCCACCAGGATTCCTGTCGCTCCAAGGGCTAGTTGTCCCACTGAATTTCCTGTTGCTCTGTGGGCAACTGTCCTACCAAGATTTTGGTAAGCATATTCACTACCTCAGCCATGAGGTTGAGCATTGAACACTCTTCTGTCTACATCTGCTGCCACCAGGTTTCATTGTCATCTCCACCCTGGGGGTCCAAATCTAAATGTCCAGCTACCACAAGATTCCCAGCCCGACACTCTCCTTTCTTTGAGTCGCTCCCAACCTCTGCTCAGGGCCGGGATTTGAAACCACATGTCTTCCCTCACGCAACCCAGCGTATCTTGCTCACCTTCTCCCTGAAGCCAGTCTCCATCTCCTGTGCCTGCCTCAGTGCCCAGGGGTCGCTCCTCCATGAAAACTGGCATGTCCTGCTGGGTCTCTCCCCAAAGTAATCTTCAGTCCCCCTGTTGCCCTTGGTGTCTCAGGACCCTTCCTCCCTGCAACTCTGCATGTCTTGCTGTGCTGGCCTTCCCACCAAAGCCTTTCTCCATTCCTCATTCCACCCTCAGCATCTCAGGGTCATTTGGGCTGGGCTCCTGACTCCGGAGCCGTATCTTCATCCAGGGCTTCATCTCCCTGGCTGTCTTCCAATTCTCCCTCAGAAGGCTTCTCTGTGATGAGTGTGCCCTGCCCGAATGCTGCTGCATTGTATGAGGTGTTTTTGTGTGTTTTGGCAAACTGTCAGAACCAGATGACTCCATTCCCATTAACCAGGAAAACATCTTGCTAGGCAGTTAGCTCTATACAACTGCTGCCAGAGGCCAGTTTCAGGTCAGTTTCGGCCAGGACAGGGGAAGGAGGAGGAGGAGGCTCTCCAGGCCAGTTTCTAACAGAAAGGAGAAAGAGAAAGAGATTTTCTAGGCCAGGGGTAGGCAACCTTTCTCCTTTAAGGGCCGAGGGACTTCAGCTCCCAGAAGCCTCAGCCATGTTGGCCAATAGTCCCATGTTGGCCAATAGCTCCTGGGACTCTGGGAGTTGAAGTCCCTCGGCCCTTAAAGGAGAAAGGTTGCCTACCCCTGTTCTAGGCAGTTCTGCCAGGAAAGGAGACAGAGAAGAAGGCCAGTTCCTGCTAGGAAAGAGGAGAAAGCAGTTTCCAGACAGCCATCTTGAGTGGGTAAGTTTTTAAATTCTTTTTAAAAACACTTGGGGGGAGTGTGACTGTGACTCAGCGGGTGGGGCTTTGTTGAGTGGCATTTGCAAGTCAATAGGGGGTGGGCTAGGCAATTAGCTCTATACAACTGCTGCCAGAGGCCAGTTTCAGGTCAGTTTTGGCCAGGACAGGGGAAGGAGGAGGAGGAGGCTCTCCAGGCCAGTTTCTAACAGAAAGGAGAAAGAGAAAGAGACTTTCTAGGCAGTTCTGCCAGGAAAGGAGACAGAGAAGAAGGCCAGTTCCTACTAGGAAAGAGGAGAAAGCAGTTTCCAGACAGCCATCTTGAGTGGGTGAGTTTTAAAATTCTTTTTAAAAACACTTGGGTGGAGTGTGACTGTGACTCAGCGGGTGGAGCTTTGTTGAGTGGCATTTGCAAGTCAATAGGAGGTGGGCTAGGCAGTTAGCTCTATACAACTGCTGCCAGAGGCCAGTTTCAGGTCAGTTTGGGCCAGGACAGGGGAGGAGGAGGAGGAGGCTCTCCAGGCCAGTTTGTAACAGAAAGGAGAATTTTATAACCAGCAGACTTAAATACTGTTAGCAAGGGATTTTCTTTGAGGAGGAAAGTTGTAGTCCACTTTCAGGTACTAATTAAGACTTAGTATGGACACTGAAGGAACTGCTGCCGTCACCTGCAATACCTGTGGGATGTTTGTATTCTTACCTACAGATGTGGGGAACTACACATCCTCAAAGTGCAAGTTGGTAGCCCTGTTGGAGGACAAAGTACAGCAGCTGGAGGAGCGGGTAGCTACACTTCAACATATTAGGGAACAAGAGGCTTTCCTTGACAGAACAAAACAAACGGTCTTGGATGGGGAACACACAGAGGAAGTCGCTGGGGAAGAGAAGGTCACATCACGCACACAGGAGGTAGAAAGCTGGAGGAAGGTCACACGCAGAAGTAAGGAGACCAGGGATCGTACTGGGAGCTTGCAGCTACAGAATCGATTTCATGCTCTTACTCTTAGCAAGGAGGACGCAGAAGAGCAGCATGGACAGATTTCAGAGACAGAGCAGGGGACCCTGGCAGTTCCACCACAGGGAACAGTCGCTGCTAAGCCTCAGAGGAGGTGTGTGGTCGTGGTGGGGGACTCATTGCTGAGGGGGACAGAAGCAGTGATTTGTGGGCCTGACAAGATGTCTCGAGAGGTGTGTTGTCTTCCTGGGGCAAAGATCAGAGATGTGACAGAGAGGCTGACAAGACTGGTCAGGCCTACCGACCAATACCCCTTCCTTTTGGTCCACGTGGGAATGAACGACACAGCAAGACACAGCCTTCAGAACATCAAAAGGGATTACGAGGCTCTAGGAAAGAAGCTGAAGGAAATGGAGGCACAGATTGTCATCTCGTCTCTTCTGCCAGTTCAAGAGCATGGTCCAGGAAGAGAGAGGAAGATAGCAGATGTCAACAATTGGCTCCGCAGATGGTGTCGTCGAGAACGATTTGGATTCTTGGATCATGGGCTGCGGTACCATGAGGGCGGACTCCTGGCAAGGGATGGGCTGCATCTCACACCAGTTGGAAGAAATGTTTTTGCCAACGGTCTGAAGAATTTGATCAGGAGGGCTTTAAACTGAACTGTGTGGGGAAGGGAGACAATGTCCTGGAAGACAAAAGGACTGGAGAAAATAGTCAAACTGTCATAGAGGAAACAAGGCAAACAGTACAGGGACCCAACAGTGGGAGGCAAAAAAATGTGCACAGGCAGCAAGTAAAGGGGACACATGGTCTTAGATGTCTCTACACTAATGCACAGAGCATGGGAAATAAGCAAGATGAACTTGAACTCCTAGCACAACAAAGCAAATATGATATAATAGGCATCACTGAAACCTGGTGGGATGAGTCTCATGACTGGAATGTAGAAATAAAGGGGTATAACCTTTTCAAGAGAAACAGGACAAACAGGAAAGGAGGAGGAATAGCATTATATGTCAGGGATATTTACACCAGTGAAGAAATCCAGGACATCAATCCTGGAAGCCAAGTGGAGAGCATCTGGATAAAAATTAAAGGGGAAGGGATGTTAGTGTGGGAGTCTACTACAGACCCACAACTCAAGCAGAAGAATTGGATGAAGCCTTTCTAGAACAGATGACCACACACTCAGAAAGGAGAAATATAGTAGTGATGGGTGACTTCAACTATCCGGATATTTGCTGGAAGTCAAACTCGGCAAAATCCTCAAGGTCTAGCAAATTCCTCACTTGCCTCGAAGACAATTTCATTGTTCAAAAGGTGGAAGAGGCAACGACTTCCGGTTGGGACGGTGAACCGCCGAGATGCGTTCCTCATCGTCTCCTGAGGGAACCGTCTGGCCATAGGGGGAAAAAGGTTGTTTGGGAAATATACAACCTGAATTGACCGCCTGGTAAGGGGGTCTCGGGGGCGAACGGGAGGCTGCCGGCGGGGAAAGAGGAAGATAAGGAACGGGAGAGATAAGAAGAACTTTACGCCGGCAGTGAACTGAAGGAATTGAGTTGCCATATCCACCTATTGGCTCTCCCCTTTTTTAGGGGTTGAGGAACACCTCCAACTTTTAATCTATAAATCAAGAAGAAAGTGATGAATTACTATTCATCGTATTAAGTGGGGCTTTGGACCTCGGGTTTGGCGAAACGCTTCCCCAACTGCTTTCGCCCTTGTTCAGAAAGGATATAATCCATCTTTCATGTGGATCTTTGCTCTAGTTTGGTGTCCTTTTCGTGCTTTTGAAGATTTAAAGACTTAAAGGAAATCTTTTTTTTTTAATGAAGCAGAACTAATGCGGGAAATATCTCCATATCTGGTTTTTTTTCTAATGTACCTACCTGGATGAATCGCTATTGATCTCAGCGTTGCTCAAGAGTAAACGTGGTTGCGGTTTGGAGACTGAGGCGGATGCGGAAGTGATCAGGAGTGGGGCAGAGGCTGCTGGGAGTGGTAGTTCGGAGCTCCGAGGCAGAGGCTGTTGGGAGCGGCTGGCCGGAACCGGAGCGATAAGCTTCAACAGAGCCCACAGACCCTGTAGTGTCCGCGTATTTGAAAATAATAAAGGGGGAATTATATGGTGACCCTTGGGCAAATATTAATTCAGAGGAGGTACAGAACTTTATCGTGGCTGTACTGTAGGGAAAAGAGAAATTCAGCGGCTGAAAAGTTGAAAGATACTCAACTCATTTAACTTGGTCAAATATGGAGATGGCGGTGAGTTGGATTTGAGCTAACAGCGTTTTTGACCTTGGGAAAAAATATGGATTGAATTAATACGGACTAGAATTTATGCAATTCAGATTTATGGCTTAACACTTATTTTGGACTAAAGACTTAGTACCTGCTAAACCACATCTTGTTTGAGGAACTTCTTTGGAGGACTTCTCGGATTTAATATACTGCGAATGTGCCTTATATTGTCTTGGTTGATACTTACCTGTTTAGACTCTCAAGCTTTATTATTGTACTTTGTATTTATTAAGGCTAAGAGTAGGTGGAGAATTCCTTGAAAACAGTGGGGCAATTGCTATTATCTGTTTATATATAAATGGCCACTGGGAAAACAAGAGCACAAACCCAAGCACAGAGTCAGGCAGCTGCTCGCAGACCATCACTGGAGCAAATTAAGACAATGGACAGTAATTTACAAATTCTGGAGGAGATAAGAAAAATCAGATCTGAGCTTGGTAAAGAAATCCAAGACTTGAGACAGGAAATGGTGGATTTACGAGGAGAATTGAAAAAAGAACTTAGGGATGACTTGCAAGGAGTGAGTGGATCCCTTGATAAAGTGACATCTGAAATTAATAAGATTAAGCATAAGATGGATAGAATTGAAAATAAACATGAATCCTTTGAATGTAACCTAAAGGAAATTAAACAAAAACAGAAAGAACTGATTGACGATAATATGATCAGAGATCTGAGAGCCAGGGAAAAAGCAGTTAAAATTAGAGGACTTCCAGAACAAGGGAGAGAGAACTTGTTAGAAGTGGTATCACAAATATTAGGAAAGTACATGGAGATTGCCCCAGAATTGTGTGTCCTCGAGATAGATAATATGTATAGAGTGAACTCGTACATAGCTAAGCAAAAGCAATTACCCAGGGATATTATGGTTATTTTTGTAAGGAAAAATCTAAGAGACTCTTTGTTGAACAAATATAGGGAAACCCCACTGTACTAGGAAGGTAAGGAGCTGTATTTATACAAGGACATACCACCAGCAATTTTGAGAAGGAGACGGGAGTATAAGTCGTTAACTTTAACTCTTAGAGAAAGACAGATAGTGTACAGGTGGCTAATCCCAGAGGGGTTAACTGTCTGGTACCAAAAGAAAAAAATTGAAATAAGATCGATTCAGGAGGCTAGGGTCTTTCATAAATTCCTTAAGAAAGGAGAACAAAAAGACGAGAACAGTGAAGGAAAGGGTCTTGGTAGTAGTATAGAAGAAACTAAGCGTGACTTGGGAGATAAAAAAATACATGCAGAAGGTAAGAGTAAAAGACAGAGAAGAGAGAAGAAAGACAATAGCAGGTTAGATCTTGACCAAGAGGAGGTGAAAGAGGAGAAAGGAAGGAAAGAAAGGAAGTCAAAAGTCCAAAAGCAGACAGACGATCAAGAAATGCCAGACTATACACAAGATCTGTCTGATATAGATTCAGAATTAGGCAGTGAAAAGGAAACCGACGAAGAGGTCTAGAGAAAGGAAGAGAAAGGAAGAGTAAGAATCCTAGGAAGAAGAGATTATCAGTCGATTGTTATATAATGATTAGAGATGTTAAAGATGATTTGAAAAGTATGAATAAGTTAAAAATTGCTTCACTGAACGTGAAGGGAATGAATGGTAATGCCAAATGAGGAAAAGTTTTCCAATATTTGAAAAAACTAAATGTGGAAATCTTATGTTTACAGGAATTAAGAGTTAGAAAGGATAAATTGAAGTTATTGCAATATCGGAAGATAGGTGAAGTGTTTGTTTCCGCGTCAGACAAAAAACAAAAGGGAGTGGCTATTTATGTTAAAGGACCATATGAGGCAGTAGAAGTGTTGAATGACAATAAGGGACACTACATCGGAGTTCAAATTAATTTAAATGGAAAAAAAGTCTTACTGTTGGGGGTCTATGGCCCAATGATAAAACGCGGGAAATTTTATGAAAAGTTACTAAATAAAATTGATAATCTCTCCTTTGATTCATGTATATTCATGGGAGACTGGAACGGAGTAATTAACCCGCAATTAGACAGACAGTCAATGAAGAAAATAAAGGAAAGTCAGGGTAAATTGCCTCATAAATTTTTTGATATTATGGACAGATATAACTTAATTGATATTTGGAGAGAACTAAACCCTGGAAGGAAAGAATTCTCTTTCTACTCGGACAGGCATTGCTCTTGGGCAAGAATAGATATGATTCTAATTTCTAAAAATATTTCTCATTTGGTATTAAATGCAGAGATTTTACCGAGAGCAATCTCGGATCATGGTTTAACAGCCTTGGAAATAAAAATAAGACCGAAAGAGTATTCTTGGCGGCTGAACGCTAACATTCTAAATAATGATAAAATCTCCCAGGAGGCATTAATATGTTTGCAAAACTATCTTAAGGAGAATCAGGATAAAGATACTCCCGTAACGGTAGTATGGGAAGCCGCGAAAGCGGTCATGAGAGGGTTTTATATGGAAAAGAACTGCTATCTTAAAAAGATGAAATTACAAAATCTAAGGACTCTACAGGAGACATTAAAGGCAAAAGAAAGTCAGCTTAGACAGTACCCAAACAAGCAAAATATAAAAAGGGAAGTAAAAGACCTGCAGTTACAAATATCCACAATACTATGGGAGGAGAGACAAAAAGAGTTAAAGTTCATTAAACAAAAATTTTTTGAGGGAAGCAATAAAACTGGTAAATGGTTGGCTTACCAATTGAGAAAAGAAAGAGTTAAAAGACAAATTATATGTCTAAGAGATCAGGGACAAAACTTTACAGAACAAGACCAAATTAAAAAGATTGTTTATGACTTTTATACACAGCTTTATAGAAAAGGAGACGAAATTCCGAATGAAGTCATCACGGAGTATTTAAATAGCTGTGATGTAGAAGCATTCTCAGCATCTCAGAAGGAATTACTTAACAAGCCTATCAGTACTCAGGAAGTATTAGATGCTATCAAAAGGATTAAATCGGGCAAGGCTACCGGTCCGGATGGGTTCCCTGTGGAATTTTATAAGAAATTTGCTCTGCAGTTGGCACCAATATTAGTAAAGGTAATGAATAAAATAATTGATGGTAAACTCCCGTTAACTTGGACCCAGGCGAATATTGTGTTGATCCCGAAGGAACAAAAAGATGCATATGAAATTGGAAATTATAGACCCATTTCCTTATTAAACGTAGATTACAAGATCTTTGCATCCATCTTAGCTGAGAGATTAAAAAAGGTTCTTAAGGATTGGATCAATAAGGACCAATGTGGGTTTTTACCACAGAGACAAATTAGGGACAATCTGAGGGTTGTTCTCAACTTGATTGAGATCCACGAAAAAAATATCGATAAGAAAATGGCCATGACCTTCATCGATTTCGAGAAGGCCTTTGATAAAGTTGACTGGTCCTTCCTTTTTGCAGTGTTAGAAAAAGCACAGGCCGGGAATAATTTTATTAGCTGGGCTAGAGCCATATACGATACACAAGAAGCAAGAATTCTTGTGAATGGTGAGAGAACGGATGGAGTTAAAATAAACAATGGAACTAGGCAGGGGTGTCCATTATCCCCCCTATTATTCCTTATGGTCATTGAAATGCTAAATAATAAAATTAGGAATGAGAACAAGATCTCCGGATTTAAATGTAAAGGACAGGAATTTAAGCTTCGGGCTTATGCTGATGATCTCCTTGTTATGATAGTAGACCCTGAAGAAAGTATGAGACACCTTTTAAATACTTTGAAAGAGTTTAGTCTTGTCTCTGGTCTGAAGATTAATAAAGAGAAAACATCTGTGTTAGCTTTGAATATGCTTAAGGATGAGGAGGCAAAAATTAAAGAATGTTCCGGCTTTCAGATCTGTAAGACTGTTAAATATCTGGGGATAACACTGTCTAATAAAAATGTTGATTTGTACAGAAATAATTATGAGAAGATTGTTAGAGAATTGGCCAATGAAACAAAATTATGGAATCAGCTACAACTGTCTTGGTTAGGAAGAATTGCGGTTATAAAAATGAAAATCCTGCCAAAATTTATGTTCTTTTTTCAAAATTTGCCAATAATTACTAATTTTAAACCCTTTAAGGTATGGCATAAAGAAATATCTAAATTTGTGTGGGGAGGAAAGAAACCCAGAGTGAGGTTTAAAACCATGCAGAATAAGCTCGAAAGAGGAGGACTCGCTCTACCTAACTTACAAGTATATTATGTGGCATGCTGTTTCACATGGATGCTAGACTGGTTTAAGTTAGAGAACGAAGGAATTTTGGCATTAGAGGGCAGTGGGCGTAGATTTGGGTGGCACGGATATTTGTTTTATGAGAAACACAAAATACATAGAGAATTTGGAAACCATTTCATTCGAAAATCTTTGTTTAATGTTTGGGAAAAAGATAAAGCCAGAGTATGTCCGGAATTACCTAGATGGACCTCCATCCATGAAGCATTTCACCAAAGAGAAGTCATCAAAAAGGGAAATGGATAACCTATGATGATTTATTGGAAAGAAACAAGGAAAGTGGTAATATATCCTTTAAAAAACATTTACAGTTAATAGAAGAGGAATACACATGCGGTTGGCTCCTGTACAGACAACTGAGAGAAAGATATCTCGTGGATCAAAAATTGATTGGCATTAGAAACGAAAACAATAAATTAGACGAAATTATTTTTTCTGAAAATAGACATAAAATTGCTTTGTTCTATGACCTTTTGTTGAGCATTGAAATGGAAACAGAGCTTATTACAGAATCCATGATCAAATGGTCACAAGACCTAAATTATAACATCAATTTGGACCAATGGGAGAAAATATGGAGGAACAGAACTAGATACTCACCATGTATTGATATTAGAGAGAACCATGTAAAAATGCAATTTAGATGGTACCTGACTCCAGCCAAAATCGGGAGAATCTATAAAGGTACTACAAATAAATGCTGGAGGTGTAAAAAAGTTATAGGTACATATATGCATATGTGGTGGTATTGCAAAAAAACCCAAAAATTTTGGAAAAGAATTCACGGTATTATTGAAAATATTTTGAATTTAAAATTTAAGTTCGACCCAAAACTTTATCTGCTGAGTCTTTGTGATAATCAGGAGTTAGAAGGTAAATATGGAAAGTTAATTTTTCACATGACTACATGTGCCAGAATGGTTCTGGCCAGGCATTGGAAAAAAGAAGAAATCCCAGCCACAGATGTTTGGTTGAACAGATTATGTGAGATTGAACAAATGGACAATTTAACGTGTTTAGTAAAGGGACATAACTATGAAGGAAATAAGAAGGATTGGAAACCGTTACGTGACTACATGAACAATTTGATTAAGGATAATGATAAGTGTATTAAATGATTTTGTTGTATTTTGCTCCGAATTATTGGAAGCTATGAGAGTGGCTATACTCAAATGGACTGAAAGATTCCTGGTTTTTATAAATATACTTTTATTAATATAGGATAGGTTATTATTGGGAATATAGAAATGAATTAATTAGGAAACTGTAAGTTGTTAATGGATTTTCATTTAATTGAGCGTAGCTTCAGGATAACAACATGGGAAAGGAAGTATAAATTATTAATTAAGACCGAGGTTCCAGGTTCAGGAAGTCATGTTTTGTTTTTAATGTGTGTAAGATTAATTTGCTTGTTGTAGTGTTAGTAAGTTTGTAGTTTTTGTCTGTCTATGTTTTCTATGATGTATGTTGTTTATTTTAATCAATAAAAACTTTATTTAAATAAATAAAAAAAAAAAGGTGGAAGAGGCAACGAGGGAGTCAGCTATTTTGGATCTGATCCTAACTAACAGGGAAGACCTAGTTAATGGGGTGCAAGTGGTTGGATCCTTAGGCGGGAGTGATCATGTCCTCCTGGAGTTTATTATACAGTGGAAAGGAGAAGCCAGGCATAGTCAGACACGCATTCTAGACTTTAGGAAAGCTGATTTTACTAAACTTAGAGAAATACTGAGGGTGATCCCATGGACAAGAATACTAAAAGAGAAGGGAGTTCAAGACGGATGGGAGTTTCTCAAAAGGGAGATACTGAAGGCACAATTTCAAACCGTGCCAACAAGGAGGAAGAATGGGAGGTGTCTCAAGAAACCAGGATGGATGACTAAGGAACTTGCAACTGAACTATGTTTTAAACGGAATATGTATAAGAAATGGAAAAATGGGGAAATCACCAAAGAGGAATTCAAACAAATAGCTAGCACGTGTAGGGGTAAAGTCAGAAAAGCTAAAGCGCAGAATGAAATCAGGCTTGCTGGAGAGGTTAAGAACAATAAAAAGGGCTTTTGGGGGTATGTCAGTAGCAAAAGGAAAAAGAAGGAAATGGTAGGGCCACTGTGTGGAGAAGATGGCAAAAAGTTAACAGGGGACAGAGAAAAGGCAGAATTACTCAACACCTTCTTTGCTTCAGTCTTCTCAGAAAAGGCAAAGGGTGCTCAACTTGAGGATAATGGAGCAGAGGACAGAATAGGAGAATTTCAGCACAGAATAAGTAAAGAGATAGTACAGAAACATCTGGTTAATCTAGATGAATATAAGTCTCCAGGACCAGATGAATTACATCCAAGGGTATTAAAAGAACTGGCAAATGTAATATCGGAACCATTGGCAATAATCTTTGAGAATTCCTGGAAAACAGGAGAGGTCCCAGTGGACTGGAGGAGGGCAAATGTTGTCCCCATCTTCAAAAAGGGGAAAAAAGAGGATCCCAACAATTATCGTCCAGTTAGTCTGACATCAATACCCGGAAAGATTCTGGAGCAGATCATTAAACAGAGAGTCTGTGAACATCTGGAAGATAATTTCAGAATCACAAAAAGTCAACATGGGTTTCAGAGAAACAGGTCATGCCAGACAAATCTGATCTCTTTTTTTGATAAAATTACCAGCTTGGTAGATGAAGGGAATGCTGTGGATATAGTATATCTTGATTTCAGTAAGGCCTTTGACAAGGTTCCCCATGACATTCTTGCAAGCAAGTTGGTAAAATGTGGGCTAGACAAAGTAACTGTTACATGGATTTGTAATTGGTTAACTGGTCGAACGCAAAGGGTGCTCAACAATGGCTCCTTTTCAACTTGGAAAGAAGTGACCAGTGGGGTGCCACAGGGCTCTGTCCTGGGCCCAGTGCTATTCAATATTTTTATTAATGACTTGGATGACGGTATTGGGGGCATAGTTATCAAATTTGCAGACGACACCAAATTAGGAGGAGTAGCTAATACCCCAGAGGACAGGATCAAAATTCAAAATGACTTGAACAGACTAGAAAGTTGGGCCAAAGCTAACAAAATGAAATTCAACACAGAGAAATGTAAGGTACTGCACTTAGGGTGGAAAAACGAAAAGTACAGATATACGATGGGGGACACCTGGCTGAATGAGACTACCTGTGAAAGGGATCTAGGAATCCAGGTGGACCACAAGTTGAACATGAGTCAACAGTGCGATGCAGCAGCTAAAAAGGCCAATGCAATTTTAGGCTGCATCAGTAGAAGTATAGTGTCTAGATCAAGAGAAGTAATAGTGCCACTCTATTCTGCTTTGGTCCGGCCTCACCTGGAATACTGTGTCCAGTTCTGGGCACCACAATTCAAAAAGGATGTGGAGAAACTGGAGCGTGTCCAAAGGAGGGCAACTAAAATGGTGAAGGGTCTGGAAACCAAGCCCTATGAGGAACGACTTAGGGAGCTGGGGATGTTTAGCCTGGAAAAGAGAAGGCTGAGAGGTGATATGATAGCCGTGTTTAAATATTTGAAGGGATGTCATATCGAGGAGGGAACAAGCTTGTTTTCTGCTGCTCCAGAGACTAGGACCCGAAACAATGGATGCAAGCTGCAAGAAAAGAGATTCCACCTCAACATTAGGAGGAACTTCCTGACAGTAAGGGCGGTTCGACAGTGGAACATACTCCCTCGGAGAGTAGTGGAGTCTCCTTCCTTGGAGGTCTTTAAGCAGAGGCTGGATGGCCATCTGTCGGGGATGCTTTGATTGGGAGTTCCTGCATGGCAGGGGGTTGGACTGGATGGCCCTTGTGGTCTCTTCCAACTCTATGATTCTATGATTCTATGATCTTAGTGTGACAAAAAACAAAAGACTTATTCCAGACATCAGGACAGAAATCACCAAAAGAGTGTGTTTGCCAAAACTGAATGAGACAGAGTACTAAAGAAAAAGATTTATTATAAAGCAAAGAACATTAAAGCATAAGACATGGAGGACAACTGGTCCTCCAGGCACAAACTTAAAGGATTAATTACAAAGGATTAATTACAAAAAGATAATCATTTCAGCCAAACCTGAATCCCTGATTAATAATAATAATAATAATAATAATAATAATAATAACACCTAGACCTTACTGTTTCTCAGCTTCTCCTCTTCCCAATTGCTTCAATGGTCTCTCTCCAACCACCATCCAGAAGGTTCTTTTCTAACAGCCATCTGATTGTCTGGTTGCCCTCACACCACTAGTGATGCCATCCTCCTCATAGATTCCAGTACCTCCTCCCACAGAGAAAAAGGCCCTGATAAATGGAGGGACTCCCATTTATCACATGCCCCCCCCCCCAAATCTCAGTCAGTTTGGGAACAACTGGAAGTTGGACCCAATCCAGCTGGGATTTCTTTAAATCTGTCAGCCTGGGAACAACTGTACATTGGCCCAAACTGGCTGGGATTTCATCCTGTAGCCCAGGAAAACAGAACTTAAACCAACATGCATCATCACACCTCCCCCAAACTCCATTGGTCATTGAAACATCATGAAGCTGAAACTACACTGGCCATGATGTTGTCAGGTGACTTAAAAAAGAGCAGGTTAAATAAACATGAAACACATAATAACAATGGTTAACTAGACATGCAAATTTTCATGCCAAACAGATCAGCCATTTCATCCTGAATTGTCAAGCCAGTACTGCTGAAGTACTGGAAGGCAATCTTGAGTTGACTCAATGACCGTTCTTGGTGGTCTTTCATGGGTGGAAACCCAGGATGTCCACAGAAGTGTGCTGTAGCGACCTCTGTCTATTACAAACTGAGAGCACTTGTCAGTTCAGGAGACTGGGCCTCTATCTTGTTTACTTTGTCTGTGCAATTTGAAGATTGAGATCTCCTCCCTGGTGTCCACTGTGACTTTGACACAGAAAGAAACTGAGCAACCACTTTCCCCATCTGCCATGTAGCTTTCAGACTCTGGTTTCCTCCGAGCTCCCTCTGAAACCTCTGTTGTCCCACTGGAACATCCTCCTTCTCCTGACATGAATTACTTGTTTGAAAGTCCTGCTGCATCCTGGCAAAAAGTAATTCTTGTTCAGAAGAAGAAACAGTACTTGTTGATATCTGAATTTGCTCTTCCTTTATTCTGGACACATCAGCCAGTCTCTGCCCAGTCTCTTGTCCCTTGGCCAGAGCTGTCACTGGAGTGTCCACTGGGCTGTGCACTGCTTGTTATTCCCAGAATGTTTCTGCAGTTTGCAATGCTGGTATCTCCTCAGCTGCATTATAGTCTTGTGGCAGATCAGCAAGGCCATTCTGCCCCTGACTCTATTCATTATCCACCACAGACTCCTCCACCCCCTTTGGCTGTGCTGAGTCAGGTGGGCTGAGCACAGAGCACTGGGCTTCATCTGTAAGCTGTTGAGCAGAAAGAAGAATAACCTGGAAGCTTTCCAGACTCTGAGAAACTGCTCCCGAACCTTCCTCCAAATCCTCTTCTCCCGAGTCCTCAGTGCAGGATCCCTTAGCTTTTGCCCTCTGACCACCATTGGCACTGGGCTGACAGCCAGGACCTGCAACTCTCTCATCTCGCTGGGTAAAGTAGGACTCAATAGCTCAACTGTCTGCTCTTCTGTCTTGACTCCTTGCTGGAAGTCAACTGTAGCCTCCTGCATCAGGACAAGTTGATTGTCAAATGAGGATACTTCTGTCTCCCTAGGCCTCTATGTATCAGGCAGTGTCTGTTGTTGAACAGGCTGAAGAACATGCTGGGTTTACACCTGGGTGTGTATAATTTTGTCTGTACCACTTCCAGAGTCATCCCCTGCCATGGAGACATCAGTGAAGTTCTCTTCAGAGCCCATTCCCCCATCTGGGGTGGTTGCTGTGCCATCCATGAGTTCTCCAGGTTGTGATTTGGCTGTGTTCTGAAAGTTCAGCACCTGTTGATTGCTCACTGGTACCTCTTCTTCTCCTTTCAGGAAGATTGCATCTAGAGGAATTGGCTGCTGTAGTGTCTGGCCTCCTGACTGAAGTGCTGCTTAACTCTTACTTTGGCTATGGTTGGGTATGGCTTGACATTTGGCCTTCCTCATTGCTTAATTGACATGAAAAAACAAATCATCTCCCAATATTGCAGGTCATTCAAAGTCACTGTATACTGCAAAAGTCCAGTAAACTTCCCATCCTTTATCCTGAATAGGGACATGTGCAGTTGGCAATTGTGCTGGGGGTGCCCTGAAGCCTCTCACCATAATCCTGATCTGGTCATCAATGAGGCCAGGGTCCACATAGGATGATAAATAGCCAAAAGCTGGGCACCTCAGTCTCTGTAAGCAACAACCTCCTTGTTGCCAGCCAACAACACACGTCTCCTGTGCTCAGGAACCATGCTAGGGTTAGGATCAGCAGCTGTGCCAATCCTAGTTGCATTTGAATTGGGTGCAACCACCAACTGGATCAACTTAGATCTCTGCTTACATTGGGCCTTAACATGGTCAGATTCCCCCCACAAAAAGCATTTCATATTATTCTTGTCCTTTGGTCATCCCTGGTGATTAGAAGATCACTGCTGATCCAGTAGAGGCAGTTGTGCCAGTTTAAGATTATCATCTTTCTGCACTTGGTGATGAAAGTCGGCTTTGTGTGGAAATTGCTGTTCTGGCCATGAACTGTGGGAACTTCCTTCATTTGGCTGTGCCAGCTACAACTGGTCCTCCAGGCACAAATGTAAAGGATTAATTACAAAAAGATAATAATTTCAGCCAAACCTAAATCCCTGACTAATTTAAAAAAAAAAAACCTAAAAGCCAAGACTTTGCTGTTTCTCAGCTTCTCCTCTTCCCAACTGCTTCAGCAATCTCTCTCCAACCACCGTCCAGAAGGTTCTTTTCTAACAGCCATCTGATTGGCTGGTTGTCCTCACACCACTAGTGATGTCATCCTCCTCATAGATTCCAGTACCCCCTCCCACAGGGAAAAAGGCCCTGATAAATTGAGGGACTCCCATTTATCACAATTTCCCATACCCAGGGCCCATACATGATTCATGTGAATAATTCAGTATCCAATACACTTCAATGTTTGATACAAACATCCTTTCCAATAAACCACACCAATCATGACAGAACCATGCCCATGAATTCTGACACTAGGAAAGGTAGAAGAAGAAGAAGAAGACTGGACTCAATCAGGGGGGCATGGGTATGGACTTGCAGAAACTAGAGAAGTGTAAGATAGGCGTTTTTGAAGGTGTTTCATCAATAGGGTTTGAAGTCAACTTGAGGACAGATGACAACAAGTAATTTAGGGCAGGACCTTTAAAAACCTTAACTAGAGAGCTCCTCTGGTGCTTCTGAGCAAGCTACAAACCACGGGATCCCATAGAATGCAGCTGTGACAATTAAAGGAGAATCATAGTACTATAACTGTGTAGTATGAAAGGGCCCCTGGTTTTCCTCATGCCACCCATGTTCCTGGTTAATTTATGCGATTGCTAACCCCTAGGGGTATTGTGTGATCACATGCTGCATAAGGCAACCATCATGGGTATCAGTAGGATGGCTAAATTATGCTGCAACTTGTCTTATCCAAATGGGCACAAACCACATATATTTAAAGCACTCACACTGGAGACACCTTGAGGTGATCAGAAGTTCCATCTGTGATATTCTACCTCATTCAAACATGGACTTTACCCTTTGATATTTCAGGCATCAATGACAGACATATACATGTGTGAATGAATCCTTAGACTCATTTGCTTGAGGACAGTCAAGTTTTGTTTTCTCATGTCCATATGACTGTGATCTGTTGCCAAGATCTTCAAAAGGGAATTGGGGGAGGGGGGAGGGATACAGTATACATAATTCATGCTTGGCTAGGTTGCTGAAGCTTGCAATCATCATCTATGGCATATTTACATCTCCTGCTTCTCAGATGTGCCACACAGTGAGTGGCATATTTACTTATCACAATAAAAAAGTCAAATAGTTTGCTTAGCTGAATATATAAAATAGAAGGCATATGATCAAAAACAACCACTACAACAACAACAACCTACTCAACAGAGAGGAAATGTCCCTAAAGAGGCGTGAAAGAGATATGGATCAAACTGTCATCACCATGACAGGCTCCATCTGCTTTAGGGAGATGCTGTTGAGACTGGTGGATCTATAATGTATTGCAGGGGCCAAGCAATAAACCTATGAGTAGAGTACCATGTTGTGCAATGACCTCATTCACCAATTTCAGGTCTCTGATCTGTTCAAACTTACTTACAAAAAAGCAAGTCCTTAATAGTTATGTAAAATATTTATGCAATATTTACACAGACATAAGAAAGACAGAAGGGGAAACATTAGTTTAAATTAGAAAGCCTCCCTGTATGTTCTCATATAGTCACAAAAATATCTGCTATTCATGGTACTGCTACAATTGTCTGAATAAGAAGTTCAAGGATACAGTGGCTATGCAAGCCTGGAGCAGAACTTGGAAGCAACCAGTTACAAACAACTAGTTTATATGTGGTTTGTCATTTATAACTAGTTTATTAAGAAATTAATTATAAATTAACTAAGGGCCTTTGCAGACTGCTAGAAATAGTGCAAATTGAATCCACTTTAAGGATTAGGGATAGGGAATCATGGAAACTGTATTTTATTGTGGAACCAGAGCTCTCTGACAGAGAAGGCTCAGTGTCTCAGAAAAAAAAAGTCCCATGATTCCCTAGCACTAACCCTAACCCTTAAAGTAGACTCAATTTGCACTATTTCTGGCAGTCTGCAAAGGCCCAATGAAATAAAGTTAATTTAAAGTGACTAGTTTAGCTACTTTGAGAAACTTGAAAGTAAACTTTTGAAAATTTTAACTAATTTTGGTGGCCTTGGACCTAAAGGTGTAACTATTTAGATTTAAAAGTAACTTTCTGAGCTCCAGTTTAAAGGCCAATTGGTATTTTGTAATAATTATATTTTTGCTGGTTATACAAGGTGAGTGTAAGAAAGTACAGCTTAAACATGCAATGGCAGATTTTGTGGAGCAGGAACTCATCATGAGAGTCCCCACAGCCACATCGCCAAGCCATAGTGACTAGACTATGGGCCTTTGCAAACTGCCAGAAATAGTGCACATTAAATTGATGCACTGCCCTGGCTCAGTGCTAGGGAATCATGGGAACTGTATTTTTTTTCTGGGACATTGAGCCTTCTCTGTCAGAGAGCTCTGGTGCCACAATAAATTACAGTTCCCATGATTCCCTATCACTGAGTCAGGGCAGTGCCTCAATTTAATGTGCACTATTTCTGGCAATCTGCAAAGGCCCTATGATATTTTTGGTTAGGGTAATTTTATTTTTTAATTCCTTGATGTAGCTTGGAGTGCCAGGGTGATGTAGTGGTTTGAGCGTTGGACTATTTTCTGGAGACCAGGGTTCGAATCCCTAGTCAACCATGGAAACCCCTTGAGCTTGGGCAAGCCATACTCTCTGAGAGAAACCCCCTCTGAGACAAATCTTTCCAAGAAGAACTTGTGATAGTTTTGATTTAGGCTCACCATAATTTAGAACCAGCTCAAAAGCACACACCAACAGCAACATAGCTCTCTTCTGCTTCTATAAGCATCCTTTTCCCTCATTATAAAATAAAACTGGCCTAATGGAATTTGGTTCAGACAAAATGAAAGTCTGCAATAATTTTACTACAATCAAATCCAGTCATCCAGATTTTGTGATCTATGGTATAGTGATCAATAGTACAATGACATTTAAGATACAGGAAATCCACAATGCAGAAGCTTGTGATGCAAAGTGGCTGTGAAAAAGAGAAACATGTTCAGTGTTCCATGTCATTCAGATCTCACAAAATATGCCCCTTCTATACATCCCAGATTTCTGGGTGATCTCTGAAGTGCAAAGAAAAGCATTAACTCATTTTTAAAAGATTTAAAGTCTCTTGTCCAAAAACACTTCCCTTTTCAATGATTCATTCCTGTGCAAGGCCATTCTTCCCCCACAACTCCTTTTTCAAGGAGCTCAAAAGAGTTTGCTTGAAAAAGATTATAGTGTACATTTAGAATGAATGCTAACTCAAAAAAAGAAGGTCAACATCTCTGAAACTTCACTTTCACATATGTTGTGTTCTATATTCATTGCTTGTGCTTTATTTCACTCCATTGAAGGTTTCAAATGTCACACTTCAGCACTCCACCTTGTGATATTTGAAACAGAACCAACTCTAACCATCTGATGATAAAGTGAATGAGACTAGAAGAAGTTAACACATACTTCCCATTCATTTCAACAGGACTAGAACAAAAAATGTTCCTATGAGTAGTCTGGGGAAAGCAGACGGGTGGCCGTGGGCCGCCCTGGGAAGCTACGCTATGGGGCCGAGGTATCCCCACACCTCGGTCCCGCAGCGCAGCTTTGCCGCCGCTGGAAGGAGCGCTAAATTGGCGCTCCTTCCATAAGTCGCTGAAGGTGCGCCACAAAAGGCTGTAGGCGCACCTTCAGCAACTCTTCCGCTGCAGCGTGTGTGGACGCTGCAGCGGGAGGTCCTCCTCGGATCGGCGGCCGTGCGGAGGGCTGGCTGCTCCGAGGACGACCTGGGAAGGGGTTGGGGCGCCAATTATGTGGTTGCCCCTCCCCTTCCCTGCCCCCAAAACAGCTCTTTAAGCCATCTACTTCCCCCCATTGTTTTACATCCTCACCCATTAATGTTATTACTTCCAGTGGTGGAACAAGAAGGCCCCTGCCTGAAGACTTCAGTATATTTGAAGAGGCAGCCTAGTCCTTCAAATACTGTGTTGCTATTTGGGGCTTTAAATGTCATTACACAACAAGCAACTTCAATTCATATGGAAAGCATAGTGGCAGCCAGTGCAATTTCATTCAAATGGTCATGCTTTGGATTCTATACAATGTTCTGTTCATCAGTCCAGCTACACTATCTGCAGCTTATGATTATGATTTCATAATCACTATTCTACATTCATGAAATGGGTGGGGGGGGGTGTCAGAGAACAAAATCCTCCATGTGTAGCCCTCCTATGCTCTCCCACTGTTTCCTCCATCTTTTTATTTCTTAACCCTGGCTATTGACACACTGCAAAACTGATGCAGTTTGATACCACTTCAGTTGTCATGGCTCCATCCTATGGAATCATAGGATTTGTAGTTTGTTGTGACACCAGAGCTCTCTGAAGAGAAGGCTAAATATTTCACAAAAGCAGAATTCCATAGCACTGAGCTATGGCCATTGCAAGCAGTATCAAACTGCATTAATTTTGCAGTGTAGATGCAACCTTTGAAGATTCATTAAATAGGGAATGATGGAATAACTGCAGGTATTTTTTTTACTGGTTAGCCACTATAGTTTAGTGATGAGAGTGTTGGTCTGGGACCTGAGGAAACTAGGTTCAAGATCCCACTAATCTATAAAATTCATGTTTTGATCTTAGGTAAGTCTTTCTCTCTCAACCTAAACTAACTCACAGGATTCATTTGTTCCTTATCCAATAACAACAAAAATCCACCAGTGATACCTTTATTGGGCCAACCAAAATGTACAATATACATGTTGCAAGCTTTCAACTTACACTCGCTTCTTCATCAGATAAGGTATTAAAAACTATACAGGAGGAAAAAAATGAAGATGCTAGTCATAGGCTTGCATTTGTTTGCAACATGTATATTGTGCATTTTGGTTGGCCCAATAAAGGTATCACTGTTTGGTGGATTTTTTATTGTTACTGGATTTTCTACGTGTCCAACATGGCTACCCCTGGATGTTATTTGTTTCTTATTTCTCAACATTCCAAGGTTGTTTTGAAAATAAAACTGAGAGAAGACTTGCTAGGTACTCCACATTGTTCAGACTGGAGGAAGAATGGGATGTAAATGTAAAGAGCTATCCATCTGGAACATATTGAATCAATGGTACTTTAAGCACTGACTTGCCAAGTTCTAATTTATTCAGTAAATAAGTCTATTCTATTAGGGACTAACAACTGGATTTTGGCCCAAGGCTGCAATCCTATAAATACTTAAATAGGAATAAGTCCTACAGAACCCAATGCTGCCTATTTCTGAATAAACCCTTATATAAGATTGCCCTGTCACATATTTATTATTGTATAGGCATTCATGGATTAAAGTCTATCCTATACATTATATTTTATCCTGCCTATTTATGAAGAAGGGGAAAGGAGACCTAGGGAGGAAGCAATCAGTGGGAATTGAAATATGGAAAGCTGAGTGTGGGCAATTCAATTGAAATTTAAATGTTTGCAGAATAAATACCATGATAATTCCAGTATTTAGTAAAAACACTATCCTCTTAACATGACTGAAGTAATCAGCAACCTATAACAGGGCAAAACAATATCTTTATACACCCGCAAATCAAAAAAAATGGGAATCAATTTGCACTTCCACATTTTGAGAGATTGTTGTAGTTTCTTGCTATCATGTTGACTGACTTGTGACAATCCTAAGAACTCCAAGATCTCTTGTCATCAGCTGACCTGCTCAGCTTTTTCAGACCCAAGGCCATGGCTTCCTTGATTGAGTCAATTTGTAATGTGGTCTTCCTCTTTGAATACTGTCTATTCCCAGCATTATCAGGCTTTCCAGTGAGTCACATTGTCTCATGATATTCCAAAGTAAAACAATGTCAGTTTAGCCATTTTGGCTTTTAGAGACTTTTCAGGCTTGCTTTGCTTTGAGACTCATTCATTTGCCCTTTTGGTGGCCCATTGTATCTGTAGAACTCTTCTCCAGCATCACATTTCAAATGAATAGATTTTCCTCCTATCAGCTTTCTTCACTGCCCAGCTTTCACACTCATATGTGGAAACAGATACATTATATTTTACAATACATTCCTGCTTTACTGGAGGTACCAGTCCTTTGGTGTCCAGCTTCTTTTGCCCTTCTGACACAGGGTTGACATGTAGTTCCAGTAATTTCCCAGGTGGAAAAAAAATGGCAACCCAATGCTCACATGAAAACAGATTTGCTTCTAACGACTTTTCCAAAGTTTCAAAAATGCATATGAATGGGAATGACATTGTAGATTAGATCACCCACCCTGCTGTAAGTTCATTTTGAAGATCTGTAAGCCATGCTGCATGTGAACAGCATGCCTATGGCTGGAAGTCTTCTTCATTCACTGCAAATTGTTGTATGAATATCAAGTCTTTGATGCTTTTCTCACTCTATCTTAGGAGTGTCCAAAATCTTCCTAATCATTATCATTAAACAAATCAACACACTTCATGCAAACAAGAAGAAAGCAAATGTAGCATAAAGGAAAAGAATAAACCATGTTTTGCTTCACTAGTAACAAGGTAAAACAAAATCCCACCTGCAAAGGAAAATGTGATTAATTAAAAGAAATAGAAGGACTGGTAACGTAAGATGTGCTAATGAGTTTCTTTAAAATTCAATTTTGACAGTTGAGGAGTTTTAGCCAAACAATAAAATGCCACATAATACCTTGCAGCAGATAGATTTAGACAAAGAGGAGAACAATGAATTCCATGTGGTATACAGTATGCATGAAAACGTAGCTTAAACAAGGAATAATTGATGGCTACAAGACCTTCTTGGTAGCTACTTCTAGACATTGGAACTCCCTCCTTTTGGTGGCCAAAAGAGCTCCCAACCTGATCTCCTTCTACTGCCAAATGAAAACAGTCCTCTTCCAACAGGCTTTTAGGAACTGACTGCAATGAGATTTTAATGATGTGATATTTTGCTGTTTTGTTATATCCCAACTTTTAATGGAATATAAGAGCTTCTAATTCTATAGATCAGGGGAAGGTAACTTTTACATACCTCGGGCCACTGGTCTGGAGCTCTTCCGCAGGCCGAGGGGGAGGGGGGAAATGGCACCGCACACGCTCGCTCGCTTGCGCATGCGCAGGACGCCGGAAGTACTGTGCATGTGCGTGCACTCTCACGCACGCATGCACAATACTTCTGGTGTACTGCGCATACGCAAGTGAGTTGCGCCCGCCATTTTGTTTTCCAAAATGGCGGCCATGACTCATTTGCGCATGCGCAGTACACCGGCACATGCACAAATGAGTCACGGCCACTATTTTGGAAAACAAAATGGTGGCTGTGACTCGTTTGCACATGCACAGTACACTGGCACATGCGCGAACGAGTCGCAGCTGCCATTTTGGAAAACAAAATGGCGGCCACGACTCACACGGGGTGGTGCGTGCAGTGGTGGTGACGGCGTGCAATGGTGGAGCACGGCGGCAGGACCGGGCTGGGGCTGGTCCAAAGGTCTCGCGGGGCTGGGGCCATCCCATGGGCTGTAGGTTGCCAACCCCTGCTATAGATAGTTGAATTGTTTTTAAAAATAAACACACAGGGTGTATCCACACCACAGAAATAAAGGGGTATGATAACACTTTAACTGCCATGAATCTATCCTACAGAATTCTGGGATTTGTAGTTTGGTGAGACACCAGAGCTCTCTGACAGAGCAGGCAGAATACCTCCCCAAACTACAAAATCCAGGTTTCCACATGATACAGCCATGACTGTTAAAGTGAAGTCAAACTGTTTTATTTCTGCAGTGTGCAAGAGCTGGAACATGCACACACATTCCTGATGGTTTTGTATATTTTTAATTTGTTCTGGTTCTAATATTCTGCAATCCACCTTGAATCCCAACATTGGGGGGAAAGTAGCATATAAATGATTAAAATAAATTTAAAAAATAATAGCTCATATCTATTCAGAATTTTAAGCTCAATGGGATGGAAGTTCAATGGGATCTACTTCCAGATCAGCATGTACAGGTTTGGAGTTACATGTAGTTTTTTAAAATAGGAGTGTACTACAATAATTAATTTGCTAGGACAAGAGAAAGTTGATAGTGTATGCAGTGGTGAAGAAGAAAGTGAGCTTTAACCCACTTATGCTTGCACAAGGGTGCCATGGTTCTTGAGACTTTAGAAGATTATGGCATAAGGATATAAACCAGTTTATCTGAGCTGGCTTAAAATTAGAAGTGGACGGCATCCTGATATTATTTAGCCACCGAAATCACTGCCCGGGTGCAGCCTGGTCCATCGCCGCTCAGATGGGTGCTCTGGTTGCCCTTTTTTCAAGCCAGAAAGCTCCCAGCTTCAAAAAAAAGGCATGAGGAGTGCCCCTTTGTGCAGCGATAGACCCGGGTGCAGCCAGCAGCTAAATTCATCTGATAATATCAGGATGCCACCCACTTCTAATTTTAAATTGGCTTAGGTAAGCCGGTTTATATCCTTATGAGATAAACTCTTTACAGAACAGGACCATCATTTTGGACTGATTTTGGTGGCTGCACGTTTAAATCCCACACAAATGTACCACTTCCTCTAAGTGACACCTTCTTGTGTTCCTTTGGGGACTGTAAGATAACTCATGGTCCATGCACTCCCGAGATGATTTTGTGGAGCCCATCAATGGTAGTCTTTCCATACTCAAAGCAGCTCACAGTTTAAAAGGACAATACAATTAAAAACATACAAAAAGTGAGCATTAAAATAGAATTAAACTATTACAATGTTAAAAACTCATCACTCATTCAAATAATAAAATGCAATTAAAAAGAAAAGCAATTTAAAACAGTACAATTAAAACAGTATAGCACCCCCAGCCTTTTCTTTAAAAACTTTCTGTTTTAAATATCTGTCTGAACAGAAAGGTTTTTGCCAGCCAACAGATGGACAACAAGCATTCTGGCCTCCCTGGAAAGGGAGTTCCAAAGTCTAGGGGTAACCACCAAGAAGCCCTCTCCCATGTCCCCATCAGATTTTCATGTGATGGTGGTGGGACTGAGACAAAGGCATCTCCTAATGATCTCAGAACCTGGGCTGCTTCTGAGATCATTGTGCAAAATAAAGCGGTTTCCAGCTGCTTTGAAGGTGGGGCATTTAGACGATGCACACCTCAAAAGCGGCTGGAAACCGGACCAAAACTGTGCACCAGGGCTAAAAACTGGAGCAAAAAGAAGCTGGGATAATCTGGCTCAAGGAAGAAAATGCGCATCTTTGCAGCTGCATATAAACACCCCGACATGAGTGCAAGGCTGTGGCAAAGAAAAGAAATGAAAGTGTGACAACTCCACTTGCTGTAATTACAACATACAGAAACCAGACAGTCCAATGGAGGGTAAGGGGGGCAAGGGGTATTATGGGGCCCCTCCATGATTGTGTTTTGCCTGTGTATCACTGGCACACCAATGCACTGATGCCCCGTATGGTGGAGTATCACATGCATGACTGCGTGGCCAATCAAAGGGCAGCCATGCAATCAGATAACATCTGGGCAGACATGGGAGGTAACTGGAAGTTGAATGTGGCATATTTGTGCAATGGTGTGCATGTATGATGGGAAGGCAACAAAAAAAAATTACCCAGCTGCACCATGTGGTTTAGCCGTGTATTCAGCCTACCTTGGGAGTGGGCTGTATAATCAGTGAGGTTTTGACCCACTTTTGGAAAAAGCAGGATCAAGCGGCTTTTTCCTCCCTGTCTGCTGCAGCCCACAGTCTGCAAAATACCCTGGACCTAAGCCATATCGAAGTATAACCAGCATTTTGAATTGTGTCTGGAAACAAACTGGCAACCAGCAGAGCTGTTTCAACAGGGACATTTTGTGGTCTCTGTAACCTGCCCGTTAATAGTCTGGCTGCAGCTGTACATTACTTTGTTATCCTTTAAAGTGCCACAAGACTGTCCAGTGTTTCAAAGGAAGATCAACATAGCAACATCCTTCCCTTTTGCACCACAGCTCTTTGGAAAACATTGATGTGCATTGTCACGATTTTAGGCACTAGCATTGATCAAGTTAAGTGGCTCAGCCACCTTTAGTCTCATATTGGGAGAAAGATGGCTAGTAAACATGCAAGTAAGTAAGTAAATATTATCATGTGGTGGAGAATCCTATATTTGAACTCTGCTGTAATGTATGTTCTCTTTTAAAGGCTGTCCAGGCCAAGTGCAGGCTAAAGGTTTTTATTTTTATTTTTTAAAAAGCAAGGACAGCCTTAACATTATTTTTCTTCATTTAGCACCTGGTGAATAGGCTGAGCAGATATACAAGTCACTTGCACAAATAGATAGGATAGAAGAATTAAATGAAGGTACAATAATGGTGAGATTATTGTACTTCTATTTAAATTACAGTAATAATTCCCAAATTTGCATCAATATATATATAACTCAATATATGTAAATGTTGCATTACTTCATTTCTGGCAACACATTAAGTGGCTACCCTAATGTATCGTCAATGATCTTCCTTGGAAATGCTCACTTCTAAGATCCTTAGCTATTGGAAAAAAATCACTTACAGTAATCTCCCTTCCTTTTCACTGCTTGGGAAAAGCAGATATTTCCTTCCCTCTTGTCTTGTAAGAAATGGCTCATTTTTCATCTTTATTGCCAAATGGAAAGAAATTCATTTCTTTAAGAAGTGAAAAAGATTTCAAAGGCCAACACAGTGGGAATGCATAAATGAGCCAACCTCTGGCCTTCCAAGTGTTCCATGTGAGTTTTCTATCTGCCACACTGCCATAACAGATAGAGACACTGCTCAGCACACCTGCAAACTTCTTTTCATTGTCCCTCACATGGATTTTTTTTCAAATAAAAAATATCCCACACACACATTCCCATTTCTCATCCTTTTCACAAAATAAATTTTCATCCCTCTTCACTACCCTTATTTTGTGTGGTGGTCTAAATGACAGGACAAAGTGGCAAGAGAGTTCCTTTCTTGTTATAAAAGTCATTGATCTGCTTTCTATTTTTTTTTTTATCTTTTTCTTTCTGGATAGGTTGACAGAAAGAGAAAGAGAGATGGAAACACTGTTCAGGGGCCTTTTCATACTATAAAATTATAGTGCTATGATTCCAATTTTACTCCCAATGTTCCAACCTATAGAATCCCATGATTGAGTTTAGGGAGGGATTTGCAGAATTCTCAGCTGAACAGCTCCTCTAATGCCTCCACAAATCCCAAAAAGAGAGCCAACAAAATATTTTACATAAAATTAGCATATGCTAATTGGCATGTATAGGTGCACATTTAAAAATAATTGCTATAATTTAAATAGAAATACAATACAGCTTATCATAATAAGGGAGGCTGACCAGGATATCTGTCTACCTGCTCTGTCTGCTGTCCAAGTACTAACTGTTGATGGGCAATTCAAGAGCCCCTTCTCTGCAACTCCTTCTTAGGTTTTGGCTTTCTTGATCTTTAACTTGGATCTGAACTGGACAGCCCTTCAAATGGAAGATCTTTAACTTCTACCTCAGAGCAGCCAACTCATTCCATGCTGGAACTTGCAGCTATGATCAATTAGTAGCCACAGGTGGCATGACACTCAAGCAACAGTAGAAAATATCCTCCTCCTATATCTCCAGAGTGCTCTTATGTACAGTGAACCCTCCACATTCACTGGTTCTAGTGGCACAGGACCCCTGTGAAAATGAATAAAATGTGAATAAAATGCACTATTGTTTACTTGAGAAAACCCCTCTCTAAGAATCTCTAGGTCCTCCCATGCAACTCTGCGGTCAACATCTGCTGGAAGTTCCCCATAGAATTGCATGGGAGGACCTACAGATGCCTTAAGAAATATTCTTTCTAGAAATCCTTAGATCATCCAATGTGACTTCTGCTGGACATTTACCATCGACTCACACTGGAGGACTTAGAGATTCCTAGAGGGTACATATTAATCAAATCCATAAATAATCAAGTCTGTGAATAATCAAATCTGCAAAAGTCAAAGCCATAACCATGGAGGGCCAACTGTACACTGTATGCAAAGTTTGGTTGTTCTACAGTAGTGTTGTGCATGAAGGAACTGAATACCCCCTTGTGAGACAAATATAAAAGTACATAAACTGGTGTAATGGGGCATTATGCAACTGTATGTCACCAATCAGATTCTGGATTTCTCAAATGAACTAACAATTAAATAAAAGGCAATCTCATCCCTTCAGTGTTCAAATACAATTTGTGTGTGTTTGTGTATGTGTGTGTGAGTGTGTGTTTGGAAATAAGAAGGGTATTTCTCCCCATTATTCAAGCACCTATATATTGACATTGCATATAAGTCCAACCTATCTAAGTGGCCAGTCCACTTCTTTGCAACAATGAGACATGCTCTTGCTTGGACAGTTTGGGGCATTTCATTCACTGTGGGATTTATTTTAACCTTTCATCAGAAAAACCTGCTTTGAGAAGAGCTTTCAAAACAGAGTTTTCAACCCAGATTGGAGCTGGCAAGTATCATATGCGTTACTTCACCCGCTAACTACTGTTTCCCTCACTGGTCTTCCTGTCATTCATTCTGAAAAGCAGGTGCATTAGTGCCGGGGAAGAGTGGTTCAGGCATCTATAAATAGCTGGATTTGCTGGGCATAATTGCTATTTTGTAAGTGTCTGTGGGAATAAAATATGGTATTTCCCTTAAACAGCTGAAAATTGCTCTCCTTTCTGGCCCTTCAGCCTTCATTTTCTGATTATCAGCCTTCCTTTCATTCTCCAGCTCTAAGGCTATCAATCATTTATTGCCTGACACAAATTACTTCCTGAGACTGGCTACAGCCATTCTCTGTCCAGAAACACCTTTGTTACTTGGTCCTTTCTCTCTTTCCCTGACTCCATCTCCATTACACATCCTCACAAAGTAAAGATGTAGGTCCACATTTGGCCTGAGACTATTTTCAAGTCTATTTTATTTTAATTTTGAATGGATTTTTAAGATATTTTTTTCCATTTCAAGATTAATTATTCTCCCAAGGTAGTTTATAATCAGAAAAATAATGCCATGTATTTAACCCCTGCCCTCCAGGTGACAAAAGCAACATTACAAAATCAAAATAAAACAGCACATAAATAAATCAGATAAAAATCAAATAAAAATCTCAGCAGCATATAAAATAGAAATATTATAATAGCAACAGCAGGACAAACAGTTAAAGAACCAGCTGTCATGCCAAATACAAATATACTTTTTAAAAAAGTTCTTCAGAGCCTTACCACAAGACCAACAAAAACTCCCATCCCCCCCAAAAAAATGCACTCCTGAGATGTGAAACCACTCAGAAATGGTTCCTCTATGGTACTTGCTAACCTACCAGATGCTGGTCTCACTGGTGGTCCCGAGGATATGGATTCAGATACTGATCATTGTTGTCATTGTTGTTGTCTTAAAGTCATTTCCAACTCATGGTGAACTTATCATGGGACTTCCATGGCAAGTTTCTTCAGAGGGAGTTTGCCATTGCCATCCTCTGAGGCTGAGAGAGTGTGACTTGCCCAAGGTTACCTAGTGGGTTTACATAGCTCAAACAAATAATTATGAGTGTAAATAGCTTTCTGATAGCTTTGTTCTAGTCCCAATCAAAGTAGAGGTATTGATTCAATGGGATTCATATAAGTATTGACTTACCATTCAGCAATGGTTTCTGTAGATCTGCTGTAGCTGGCATTAGTGATTTGGATTTTGGTGCAGATAAACTGGATCCTGGACCTGTTCTCTATTCTTTGACCCCAAATTAAAACACAGTTAGCCAACCAGGCTTCTGATCATTATGCAAGCCTGAGCATATTTTTCTGCAAGAAGTCTGAGTTAAAAAAATTACCATCCATGTGCACAAAATGACTAATGCAAATTGTGTTGATTTGCATTCAAAAGCTGGATTTTCTCATATATTTATTCTGAAGACTGAATACTTACTGAAGTGGCATTTAATCACAGGGTAGAAAGACAGCAGGAGAGGGGAGCTACTGGAGTGGAGCAGGAGACATTGCTTTAAGGCTGTAGTGAACTAGCAGGAAGACCTACAAGAAGGTGGGAAACATGTTATCAGGCTAACCACAGGGTCCAACCAATAAAACATTGTAGAAATGGAAAATATTGCATGTCCTCTGCTAAACATAAACCTATGAACTGTTACCATAAGTACATTTTTCTGAATTTTGGTGTATGTATGAATTCCATATGGCCCAGATGGACTCTGCATCACATTCCATGTGCCTCCATGGTATAGTAAAGAAGTCATGCCCAGGTCACCTGGAAGACTGGAAAATCCCCAGCCCCTGAGTCAGGTAGATAGCATGGGAGTTGCAAATGGACAATCATCACTTCCATAATCAGAAGGATAATGGCCGAGATATCTCACCTGATGAGCTGGCCAGACAACTCAATCCCCTCATTTCCCCCTTGAATATTGCCAGACCAGATTACCTCAGATAGGCAATCTAACACCTTTGTCTAAACCTTAATCAAACAACCCAAGCAATAGCTAAGCAATCAGATCCTTTTGTCTAGACTGTTAGTCAAGCAGTTAAGCACATTGCCAGGGGCTTGATTTCCTTTTAAAACCCCTGGATTCTTCCACTCAATGTCGTTAGTCCGAGTTCAGGGGGACCCTGCGTCACTTTGTTCTCTGATCTAGTTACCAGCATCTATTCACCCCGCACTCTCAGAACAGTTGTGTCTCACTCCACTTCACCCAACTGGACCCCAGAGAAGGCTTCATCTATAGTGAGTATCACCCATAGTTTTGTCTCGAAACCTTTCCCCAGCACCCCCTGATCTCCTGAGCCTTGTATGAGTGTGCGTGTGCATGTACATAGGCGTGCTGCTATTGTTATTACTAAATTAGGATATTAATTGGAAAAGCTTGTCTCTGCTCTGTTTCTCGAATCCCCTGGTCCACCTGGTATAACAGGATGCAATATCCGCAGGGCTGTTGTAGCCAGCTCCTCTCATAATTTGAGCTAACTGTAAATTCCCCTTAATAACACTCTTGGCTACAGAACTTGAAAGGCACAGAGCAGAAAAATAGAGGAGCTGGTTAGGAGTGCAAGAGTTCTGTCTTGCTCAAGTGGAGTGTACTAGTCAAAATTAAGAATATGATTCTTTGCTAATTTTCTTCTCAAAATAACAATTTTAGCAATTTTCTTTGTGAAAAAGTGAAAAACTTGAAGTTTTCAAAGACTATTCACAATTTTCAAAGAATATTCACAAATGTACATCTTTTTTTTCACACAGAAAATACTGTTTCCTGTGAAGAAAACGCTGCTTTCTGTACAAAACAACCATGTGCAAATTTTGCATAGTATAAGTCCTGGATTGTGAAGATTCTTATCAGTCCACAGTTCTTCTCATCAGTACTTATCTGGTGGTGCAGTGGTTAAATGCTTGTACTGCAGCCACTCACTCATAGACCACAAGGTTGCGAGTACGATACTAGCCAGGGCACAGGCTACACTCAGGCCTGCATCCTTCCGAGGTCGCTAAAATGAGTACCCAACTGTTGGGGGGCAATGAGCTTACAGTAGTAAACCACTTAGACACCCCATAGCACAGTATGAAGCGGTATATAAATGAAGCTGCTTTTACTTCTTCATACTCAAGAAACATGTTTTGGGACCATTATTCAATTGTTTTTGAACATTATTCTAATCAGAACTTTTTAAAAAAAAATTGTTTGTGTGAATGTAACTGATAGAATCATAAGGGCTGGAGAAAACCAAAGAGCCAACTAGTTGTTGGAAGCACTCTCTGTGTTATAACTTTCCTTATTAGGAATGTTGGGATATAATGCAGGGCTGTCTAAATGCACAAAGTATGCATCTTTGCCAGAAGATATTTAGACCTTCTCTCCATATATGGAGAAGCTGATTATATCATTAGTCCCCACAGCAAGCAGTTTTTCTTATGTGTTGACTCATCATTCAACAATTGATTTCATGGGTCTACTTTCAGGAGGAAAATAAAAGGAGCTATCATACGTTGTTGTCTGTTCTTTGTAACTGAATGCAGCATTTTGGGTCCAATAATAGTTTAATAACTACGACTAATTAGAAGACCATGTTCCTCTCTTGCTGACACTAAACTCCCCAATCAAGTTTGTGAAGTTCCACGTATTTGCTACCCCATGAAGCTAGCATTGCTAATATTTTCTTCTTCACTGCCAAGTACAGAGAAGGCACTAAAAAAGGTAAAGGTATTCCCTGTTGACAAGGTTGTCAAGTTGTGTCCGACCATAAGGGGTGGTGCTCATCTCCATTGCTAAGCTGAAGAGCCAGCATTGTGAGAGACTACTCTGTGGTCATGTGGCCAGCATGATTGCACAGAATGCTGTTTAACTTCCCATTTGAGTGGTAACTATATATCTACTTCCATGCTTTCAAACTGCTAGGTTGGCAGAAGCTGGGACTAGTGACAGGAGCTCACCCCATCATGCAGCACCCGGGCCTCGAACTGCCAACCTGCCAATCTTGCAATCAACAGAGTCAGCGTCTTAACCACTTGAGGCCCAACTCTCTTGTTAAGATGGTGTTTTCCAGCAGCTGATAACTAGGATCCTTACATTCATTTTGCAGCTAGTTGGGAGGTAGAAGAACAGATCTTATCATTTATCTTGCCTCACTGGACTGTACATGTACATTTCATACTGCCCTGCCAGAATGGTCAATGTGCTAAAAGATTTCATTTAACACACACACACACACATACACACACATACACAACGCATGCCTACTAGGTGTTGCATCCCTAAATAATAGAGGCAGTAAATAGATGCTTTAAAAACTTTTTTTAAAAGGCCATTGTGATGGTGCAGGCAAAAGAAATGAATTTTTTCTTTAGAAACAATGTAGATGAGGAGCACACATTTTGTTTTAAAACAGCATTGTGTTTCTATGCTTTGAAACAAGACATTTATTACTCATGTGTTTTGCTTTTAAAGAAACTTGGCTTTTTTGTTGTTGCTGCTTTTGTGATGCTTAAATCTAAAATTGAACAGTAAGTTGTGCAGCTGAATCTCACCAGCAAACTGGGAAAAGCCCTTTCAACTGTGGAGGAAATGCTTATTTAAAGGGGATTTTAACAGTTTGCTACCAATATTCAGCAATTTGAACACCTTTTGATAGCAGCCAAACCAACATTACAGCTGGGGGAGGGGACTGACCCCTAAACCCACCAACCTTGCCCATCTTAGAACTAGACATTTAGCTCTATTCACCTTGAAGTTTCAAGAAATATTACTAACCCAAATGTATGTGTCTTCTGGTTATATGAAGAGGTACCAATGTTTCATCAGAGTTCTGAAATCTTACAATCCTTCATATGATTAAAATTTAGGATGATCTACCCTATTATTTCCAGTACAGATGGACAACTTTCAAAGTCTGAGGGGGCATTATTTCACCCCCACCCTACATATCCCAAAACTTGGTCAGTTGAATCCCAAGAAGCATCTAGAGCAGGAGTCGTCAACTATGGCCCGTGGCCTGGGTCCGGCCCCCCGTGGCCTTTGGACCGGTCCCCGCCACTGCCACCGCCGCCACACCCACCGCCTCCCACTGCCACTGCGCATGTGCGAATGAGCCATGGCCACCATTTTGTAAAACAAAATGGCGTCCGTGACTCGGTGGCGGCAGGGGTTGCCGGGGGGCCGCGCCCCCCCCAGGCCCACGGAAGACCTGGAGGCCAGCGGACCGGTCCCAGGTAAGAAAAACTTGCCGACCCCTGATCTAGAGGATAGTGCTGCCCATTTCAGATCAATCTGGGGATGACCTTGTGCCTGTTTTAGGCCTAGGGAGAACCCTCCTCCAAAAAATAGGGACTAACTTTAGACTTTAACCACATGAGCCCAGTCATAAAGCAATCATGCTAGTAAAAATAAAATGGCAATATACCAGTTTTCAGGCAACCATCACTGTAGTTCCCTCCATTGTGCATCTTGAGCTGCTGCTCCCATCACACTCTCCTTAACCCAGCATGTCTGCCTTACGTGCTACCCAGCATGCCTTTAGGGATTTGTTTGTTTTTCCCTCTTTTCTGTGCCATTCTGGAGCTCTGCTGCCTCAACTGACATGTTAAGAAGTTAAAAGAAAATAAAGAAAATAAATAGGAACAAAAATAATGGTAATCAGGGCACTTCAGAATGTGGGGAGGAGAGGCGACAGGGGAATAAGGGACACTGACACACTGTGACTGCCAGTTGCACAACTGCCCTCTCTTTAAGAAACACTTGTCTTTTTTTTAGATTTTCTTAGCACTCAGTCAATTTGGGAATGCTCTCTCTCAACCTTTTAATGTTACTCCATTCTAAGTGCCTTTGCAGACTGCCAGAAATAGTGCAAATTGAGTCCACTTTAACTGCCCTGACTCAGTGCTAGGGAATCATGGGAAGTGTAGTTTATTGTGGCACCAGCGCTCTCTGACAGAGAAGGCTCAATGTCTCAGAAAAAAATACAGTTCCCATAATAATAATAATAATAATAATAATAATATTTATTTGTATCCCGCTCTTTGGGAAACCCAATCAGGGCGGGTCACAACAATAAAATCATACATAATGAATCACAACATTCCCACCCACCCCCTTAAAACAGTATTAAATCAATAACAAATTAAAACACATTTAAACAATTTAAAAACACATTACATATAACATCTTACAACAGCGACATTGGGCCATGGCAATGTTTGCTCATTCCCTCTGTAGAAGAGCTATGGAAAGATCATTTGAAGGGAGGAAGTAGCCAAGGCCAGGATATTTAGTCTGGAAAGGCCTGCCGGAAAAGATCTGTCTTGACAGCTCTTTTAAAGCTATCTAGTGATGTTAATTGATGGATCTCATCCGGCAGGCCGTTCCAGAGTCTGGGGGCGACAACTGAAAAAGCCCTCTGGGAGGTTGCCAAAAGCCTGGACTTTTGAGGCTGCAGCAAATTCCTCCCAGAGGACCGGAGAGGCCCTAAGCAGACGACTAATAAAGTCGTCTTCCGGGCAGGGAAGAGGAGGGGCAGCCGCACGAGCGGCGCCCCTTCCTCTCCCCGAGGTCGCCCCCAGATGCGCCGGCCGTCCGCACGACCGGCGCATTGGGGATGACCTCACGGCGCAGCGCCCACATGCGCTGCGCCGTTTGAGTCAGAGAAAGTGCGCCCGCCGCTTTTGCGGCGCACTTTCTCTGACATCTAAAAGGAGCGCCAATTTGGTGCTCCTTTTAGAGTCGCCGGCGGTGCGCCTGGATGCGGAGGCTGCAGCCCCGCGGCGCTCCGTTCGGCGGCGGCTCCGGGGCCTCCGTCTGCTGAGGCCCAGAGTGCGGGGAGGATTGTATGGGAGAAGGCAGTTCCTGAGATAGTTTGGACCCATGATTCCCTAGAACTGAGCCAGGGCAGTTAAAGTGGACTCAATTTGCACTATTTCTAGCAGTCATTTCCATCTTCTTGATTAATTAGTTTAAAGAGAAGAGCTTGGCATGGTAGCTATGTTAGAGATGTGAGATAAGCAGAAGCATGGAACAACATGGAACAAGGTAACAGTCATGTTTGTTTCCTTTTACAAGAGAGCAACATTAAGAAATCTATATCATCTGTATATTTCTAAGATAGGTAAGGAAATGAAATCAGCCTGGTGGAGTGGTGTGTTACATGGACCATAACATATTCTCCTGACTGCAGAACTTTAGCCAGATACCCTGATCATTACTTGCCCCTGGCGGCAACTGTGGGAAAGGCTAGTTGTGCTAGGAAGGTATTGCAAAAGGAGATACTAAATACTTCCTAATTAATGGACTAAAAAGAACACACATAGACCTAATGGGACGTGTATGTCAGCTGCAGAATTAGGGTCCAGGAGAAGGGAAGGAGAATATGCTAAAGTTATTTTTAACTTTTCTGCTTATTTTTAAAGCTTTATTCCTGAAAATTGACTGTTGGTCCATGGATAATACTGCAGAAGATAATAAGCAGAAAACAAATTGAATGATAATCATATATGAATAGTTCTAGGTACGTTTTGGATTCAGAAGAGCCACCAAATAAAATCTGAGCATTTTCGAAGGGAACTACTATAACTATGTAATAACTGCATAATTTATTAAAGAGCTGGATAAAGAATATGTGACAGAGGCAGTAGTGGTCTATAGTAGCTGCTAATTTGCAATGTAAATCTTTATAAATATCATTCTCATGAATAAGAACATATAATTTAACAATTTTTCTCCATGCAGCAATGAAGTCCTTGAAAACTGCAGTTTTTGAGGACTATTCACAGTTCAGGACTTACTCTGTGTAAAGCAAGCCATGGGGGTTGTGAACATAAAACACCATTTTCTGCACACAGACACACAAATCTGTTTTCTGCATAAAACCCCATATGTGGGGGGTTTTCCCACAGAAAAAATCATGAACAGTAAATACTTTTGTCCATTAGGATTATCTCTTTTTCATCTGGGATATTTATGAATACTCTTTCCATCCCTACTGCTAACCAAGGATAAAGTAGCAGTTAGGAAAATAATATGGTGTGCTTTGTATTCAGAAAAACCGAGATTTCTGAACCAAATTGAGCTGATGTGAACAAATTTGGGAGAGAGATGTATTGTGGCACAAATCCTACAAAGTGAACTGAATTCAAACCCAAATCTCAACATATTCATTAGCACAGAGGGGCTACAGAGACACAGAAAGCATGTCTCAAAAAAAAAATGAGACCTTGATCTCAAGCTCTCCATACAGGAAAGATAAGTCAGAGATAAGGAAGAAGATGGCCCTTCCAGTCTATTTGTAAAAGCTGACCAGACCTGGTAGAATGAGAAGCTATCCTCTACCACAACTGGAGGGATCAGGATAATTTAAGAGGTATATGGCAAGTGTTGTAACTCACAGAGCTCCATCCTCCCAAGATAGTGGACTCAAGTGGATGGTTCCTGTCCCCTAGTATCTATCACATAAAGCCTTTCCCTCATTATACCTAATGGCAGGAACAGCCCTGCAAAAGCTGCATGTATGACCTGGCTGAAAAACACTGACAAAATAAAATATTCCTAACTCATCAGTGATTAATAAACAAAACTGGGTTGAGAATCTTCCATTGGGCTTAGATTTTATATCTGAACAGACACTGGCATGGCAGGTAAGGTGGGACATTAGCTTCTATACTTCCATCCACTGATGATTGTGCATTTAAAAATAGGAATACTGTCAGGGATGATGGGAGTTGTAGCTCTTCACCTCTGGCTCTAACTCACCACCTTGTTATGCAGCAGAGCTGACCAGCTTTGATCAGTGGTTGATGCTTCTTTCCCAAGCAGCAGAGTTTCAGAGAATAGGCTGAAGACCCTGACAAACTCTCCTAGCCTTCTCTCTCTTCTTCCTGAGATGTCTCCAAACTTCTCCAGGATTCTTCTGGTTCTTGTATCTTCCCTCAAGACACCAGACAACTCAGTAGTCTTATATAAAAGATCTACTTTATTCTACTATATACATAAATACTATATGCCCTACAAATCACAATCTCTACACTTCACAATATCTCCAAAAATACACCACACTACTCCACAATATACATTAGCAAACATTGCAATTTATAGCCATTGTTAGACACCACCCACCAGTCAGTTTCCACCCAGTGGGTGTGTACATACATCTTGATTGGTCCACATAGATCATCCCATACCTAAGACCAACCCAAGTGTTTCATCACTTTACCTTGACCACTTAATGAGTCTCAGGTGTTTGCAATCTATCACAGGTGTTCTCAATATACCTTCTATAACTTTGTCCTTGGCTCTCAAGGCTTCTTAATTATATTATCTTTTTCACCTGTGTATCTTCCTGATTGCTCCTGCTTAGTCACTTTGACATTCACATACATATTTTTATTTCTATTACTGTATATCCCATGTTGCTTTTTCCTTAACACCTCTGAGTCATTCATGTGGAAATAAAGTTGTTGTCCTGCATAAAATTTTCCAATAGTAATATCCTAATGGATTTGGTGGGAAATCACTAATCTGCCATTGATGGACCTACTCAATATACTGACAAATAAATGTAAGAATAATAAAAATATGGTGGTTTATTTGCATGTCACTCTAATTTATCTGTAGACACAAGTGTAACTATGGTATTGCTCAGAGTTCTTTCACCTGCTGCTTCAACATCCTAAAGCATGGGCAATAGTACAGTGTAATTGACCTAATACAATTAGACATCCCTAATGAAAGGATTAATTACCATGTCCTGGATTAATGTGGGGGACCAAGCAAGAGAGCTGTGCTAGCTGACAGCTATGCTTCTGAAGGACCCATTTTCCTTGAGGGTTTTTTTGGGTTGGGTTTTTTGTTTTTCTTGTTTTTTTCTATCCAGAAGAAATCTTTCCATTATATTCCTAGATTAAATTCTTCCACTGTAGTCTCATGAACCTCTATGGATTTCACCAATCTGATAGTGTTTGTCTTCCTTTTCTTTGGCTTTTTTCTCCTCTTGTTATGATTAGAACTCCCTTGTGATTCAGCACTGTTCTTAGCTGTTGGCATTATTGCAGAACTGAGATAAAAATGGCTGTGTGGTTTTGATTTCATTTGAAAGTAGCTTAAGTCATCTTATCTTCAACTTGAAAAATACTGACTCAATGAAAAACCATGTTGCAGGAGCTTCATAGCTGCTCTATGTTCAAACTAGAGCTTGGATATATTACTTTTGAGGACTGTGGCTCCCTGAATTTCACAACCAGCATGACCATTGGAGAATGTCAACTGCTCATGATGGCTGGGAAATTCTGGGAGTCCTGGTCTACATTTTAAATGTAGAGATATATCACTGAATTAAAAAAAAAAAGCAAAAAAAATGAGATATAGTTTGTTGAGGAGAGAGCCAGCATGATATAGTGGTTTCAGTGCTGGACTACAATTCTGTAGATCAGGGTTCGAATCCCCTCTCAACCATGAAAACCCACTGGGTGACCTTAGGTAAGTCACACTCTCAGGAAAAGGCAATAACAACCCTCCCCTGAACAAGTGATGCCCCCTCCCAAAAAACCCCCAAAATCTGGGATGGGTTTGTATTAAGGTTGCCATAGGTCAGAAATGACTTGAAACACAGAACAGCAGAAGATTGTTGTTGCTGTTGTTATATTTATTTACATTTTGCTTTCCCACCCAAAATTGGGATTCAAAGTGGCTCATAATTTAAAAGAACAACACAGTGCTTTGGTTCAAAGGGCACATTTTCTCCTCTCAGATTTTTTTTTTTACAGTTATAGAGTTCTAGTACAAAAGTACAATTTCACTGATGCCATATAATACTCTATTTAAAACAATAAAAAGGCAGTAAGAGGAACATATTGTTCTGATATGTCTCAGAATTAAAAATAAATGCACTCAAGGGTAGAAATAAAATGTTGCAACTGATGCCAAAAATTGCCAGAAAATTGTCTGGGACAACAGAAATGGAGAAAGAGAGAAAAAGAGAGAGAAGCCTGAGAACTATTGTAATATATACCACCATCTCCAAATACATTTGTCCCATCCATAGGAGCCCTGAATGAATTTTCATAAAATAATTTTATTGGTTTACAGAATAATTTAAAAAAATGGTCCCAGCTACTAGAAAGAGAGTGTGAAGAAGCATTTCACTGATAATTAGCTCATCTCTGCTGTTCACTACTGACTTCCAACAAGTTCCCCCCTGGGCTGTAATGATGCTTAACATTCAACAAGTTTTCTTGGGGTTTTAATGATGCTTATGACTGCTGATGCAAACGTCTCTTTAATAAATGAATGGTAATTACAACTGTCTCCATGTGTACTTCATTAGCCAATATGGAAATCACGTTTATTCTGAGATCATTCGGAAGGCAAAGATGGCTGAGAAAGGCTGCTCCAGATGTAGATGCCAGTGCTGAAGCCACTATACATGGGAAAGACAGCAATGTTCCTCACAAAACTCTTCCACCATTTGTAACCTTGCTGGTCTGCATTGCTCTCAGTCTTTGCAAAAGTAAATCTGTGACTGAAGGAGTACCAAGGGAGATTATCAGCAGGAGGATTTGGGGGGAGAGGAATCATTTGAGTTAACTTCCCAGTGGGTGTGGATGGCGGTGGAAAATCTGCTTGTGGCCATTTAATAATTCCCAGATTGGAGTACAAATGTGCCACAGCCCTTGTTGAAATGGTGTTGAACTGTCTCTGGAGAATTCTTTCATCTCACAACAGACACACAATCTCTTTTAGGATGTGTACATCTTTGGTGAATCAAAAGCAGCAGTGACACCATGGCGTTCTCCTCCAAAGCGCTTTTGTAGACAACCAGGAAGAGGCAGGGGGGAGGGTTGTAAGCAAAACCCCTGTAAAAAGAATGTGAAACTCACATTTCATTCAGAATGTGACTGGCAATGTAAAAATATAGGACAGATTCACAGTGGTTTCTTACCCAAGGGGTGTATACCAAGAACACAGAATCTTCAAACTACATAACCACTCATGTAGCTTTTGAAGGCTATAAACATTCAGGCCATTAGTCCTCCTGCTCAACTGGAACTTTGAGAAATACTTGTATGAAATATTTTACGTTGACAGTATTGTGTGCATGGGATCCGCATACAGAAAATCTAGTTTCAAATCTGTATTTTTACATAAGGGGTTGGATTCAGATTAAGTCTCAAGAAAGTGGGGTCTTTCTCTTTCTCTCTACTCCCTCCCATTTTTTAGTTTTCTAACAATGTTACACAGAGGGCTGGGGAACTGTCTTTCTTAACATCTTAAGATTAAATTACTTTAATGATTTAAGGCTAACATTGATATTTGCAAAGTCTATGATTGAGCTTAATTTTTTTTTTAGAACAGACCTATTATTTAATTAATTAGTTGTTAGTTAGTTATTTAATATGATGTCAAGGTGGCTCACCGAAGGAAATCAACTACATTTACAATGCATTTTTTAAAATATTGTAGGATTTGTATACAGGAAAGTCACTTTCATCAATAAATGCAAATCAATATCAGTGGTGAATAAATTATAGATAATAATAATAATGAAAACAATAATGTATATGATAATAGAAGAAAACAAAAGATATGAAGTAGGTCAGTTGTTAAGCATATTATCAAGAATTCATAGCTTCTGAGGAAAGTACATCATTCCACTTCCACAAGTGATAAGCAGTCAGTTTCAAGAGCTGTATATTGTCATTAATATAGTCTCTCAGAGAGAGCTATTATTTATTAAATTAATTAATTTAATCTTGTATTTCTCCTGGCAAGGGACTCAAAGCAGATTACAAAATTTTTAAAATAAAGTCCAACTAAAATCATTTTTACAAAAGCTTTAAAAGTCTCCAATTAAACAGAGAAGACTATTTATAAAGTTTAATATCTATTTAAGCCATAATGAAAAGACAGAAAGAAAAAACAACACTGCACCACATTCAAAACACATTTCTCCTTCATCATTTAAACACCAAAGGCCTGCCTAAATAAAAGGCCATTGACTGCCGCAGAAAAGAGAAGTCAACTAAACTTCCCATGGACTTCCCATAGCCTGGGATCAGGCACTGAGAAGCCTCCCTCAGATGTCTTCACCAAACATACTGTATTTTCTGGCATATAAGACAACTTTTAACCCAGGAAAACATGGGGTTAAAGTCGGGGTTCATCTTATACGCTGGGTATAAGGAGGAGGAGGGGGAAGGGGAGGAGGGGGAGGAGGACAGAGGTGTGAGGGGGGAAGCAGCCTTGGAGGAGAGGAGGATGGAGGAGGACAGAGGTGGGGGTGGCAAGAAACCTTGGGAGAAGAGGAGGACAAGGAGGACAGAGGTGGAGGCAAGAAGAAGCCTTGGGAGAAGAGAAGGACAATGAGGACAGGGGTGGGGGTGAGAAGAAGCCTTGGGAGAAGAAGATGACAAGGAGGACAGGGGTGGGGGAGGGAAGAAGCCTTGAGAGAAGAGGACAAGGAAGACAGAGGTGGGAGCAAGAAGAAGCCTTGGGAGGAGAGGAGGACAAGGAGGATGCGGTGGAGGCAAGAAGAAGCCTAGAGAAAAGAGGAGGACAAGGAGGACAGGGGTGGGGGGAAAGCCTTGGGAAAAGAGGAGGGCAGAGGAGGACGGGGGTGGGGGTGGGGGGGTGGGGGTGGGAAGAAGCCTTAGGAGAAGAAGAGGGCAAGGAGGACAGAAGTGGGGGTGGGAAGAAGAGGATGAGAGGAACCCTAAGGCGATCCTCTCCTGGGGTTTTCTTGGCAAGACTGGTTCAGAGGAGGTTTGCCATTGCCTTCTCCTAAGGCTGATAGTGTGTGACTTGTCCAAGTTCACGCAGTGGATTTCATGGCAGACTGGTGAATCAAACCCAGGTCTCCAGAGTGGTAGTCCAACACTCAAACCACTACACTATGCTGGCTCCTATTCCCATGTACTACCTATGAAACAATTGCAGACTTTTTTTGTTGTTCTTGTGTGTCTTCAAGTCCTTTCTGACTTATGGTGTCCCTAATGCAACCTTATCATGGGGTTGCCATTGTCTGTGTGTGGATGATGGGTGTTGCAGTGATGCTCTTTGGCACCCAGCAGAATCTGCAGGACAAGCTGGCTGCTGTGATCCACAGCCACTTTGTAACTCTTACCATCAACTGACTCAGCTTCCCTTCTTCAGGATCCTATCTTCCTCAGTCAAGAAGACACATTGTAAAGCCCAAACGCATAGTTTATTAATGCATATAAAAGTAAAATAAGATAACTAAATAAAATCCATTGTGATGAACTAATCCAGTTCAGCCATGAAAGATTACATCTTTAACAATCCCAAAAGATTAGGATCCCAACTTATTGCAGTTAAAACCACTGTTTCCAGCCAGTCACACACGTGCGCTCACATCTTGAATGATAACATTCTTAATCAAAGGATTCTCTAGGCCCTTCCCATACTCCACCTTCTAGGTGTTAACCTTATGTTGATTGGATAATGCCTGTATGATGTATACTAACCCAACCTCTTGCTGTCCATCATCCACCATGTGACTATTTTCCCAGCCTTAATGACTGTTTTCGTATTGTTATCAAGGCTTTTCTCATAACAATGTCTGTGACCATGAGTTCTACCTTTGGGAAAGTATATGTTTATGTCTGTGTAGCCATCTGGTGTTAGATTCACTTTGTTTCTCTAGATGTTGTTCTCATGAGGAAATTTCCACACACACACATCTCTACATTTCACCTTTGACTGTATAACCCCTCTATATTCAGCCATTACCATCCTCTGAGGCTGAGAGTGTGTGACATGCCCAGGGTCACTTACTTGGTCGCAAATTGTACATACCCCAGAATGCATCACCTAGTATATTGGCAGTCCTTCCCCCCCCCCCCCAACACTTTCTCATTTCCCCCCAAACATCTCATAGCTGGGAGATGGAAATAATTTTTAAAGCAGCATTTAAATCTGGACTATTTTTTAAAAAGTAAGATCCAAAATACACTGCAGAAATAAATGATAGGGAACATGGGAGCTGTAGTTTGTTGTGTTTATAAGTGACAGTTTTCCTGCTAAGTACCTGCATGTCATAAGCATTTGAATTAAAATTACCATATTGAAATCAAATCTGATGTTTTTTTCATTTTTATTTGGTGTGCGTTGGAAGAGTTTGGGATATACTCGTCTTATACGGCGAGTATATCCCAAACTGGAAAAAATATTTTAACTGGAAAAGTTGGAGGTCGTCTTATACTCCCAGTCATCTTATATGCCAGAAAATGTGGTATTTGTGATGATGGTGAGACTGACAAAGCCTTCCTCTGAAGATCACAAAATTCACGCTAGCTTATATAGGTAGATATGGTCTATTAAATAGCCTAGATCCAAGCCATGTAGGGTTTTAAAGGTCATAGAATAATAGAGCCGGAAGAAACCATAAAGATCATTCAGTGCAGTCTCATACCATGCAGGAATACGTAGTCAAAGCACTATGGTCATTCAGCATCTGTATAAAAATCTCTAAAGAAGGAGACTACCACACCCCAAGGCAGAATATTCTATTGTCAAACTGTTCTTACCATCAGGAAGTACTTCCAAATGTTTACGGTAGGTGAAATCTCTTTTCCTGTAGTTTGAAGCCATTACTCCATGTCCTAGTCTATGGAGCAGAAGAAAATAAAGTTGCTCCATCTTCAGTATGACATCCCTTCAAATGTTTAATCATGGCTATCATGTCAGCTTGTAACCATCTCTTTCCCAGACTAAATATACCCAGCTCCCTAAATTGCTCCTCACAGGGCATGGTTTCCAAACCCTTCACTATTTTGGTCACGCTCCTCTGGACACTTTCCAGCTTGTCAATATCCTTCTTGAATTCTGGTGTCCAGAATTGGGCACAGTATTCCAGGTCATAACCAGCACTTTGAAATCTGCCCAGAAATAGGCCAAAGCCATAGCCAAGACATGTAGGTTTGCCAGGTCTGGGTTATCCCAGGCCCTGACTTTTCAGGGTCAAAAACTGAAACCTAGAAACTACCCCTTGTGATTATACAGGAGGGATACTCTGACAATATTACAAGGGGCAGCCTTTAGTGACAGCATTAAGTATGCTACATTAGCCATCAGCCACAGTTTCACAGATTATGCCATTCAAATAAAACAACAACAACACTAAGGGCCTGAACAGACTGCCAGAAATAATCCAGCTTGAGACCACATTATATGTCCTGGCTCAATGCTAGGGAATCATGGGAACTGTAGTTTTTTCTGAAACATTGAGCCTTCTCTGTCAGAGAGCTCTGGTTCCACAATAAACTACCGTTCCCATGATTCCCTAGCACTGAGCCAGGGCGGTTAAAGTGGTCTCAAGATGGATTATTTCTGGCAGTTTGTAAAGACCCTAAGGACGTTATCACACGGGGAGTTGCGGAGAGAAAGTGGAAATAAATGGGCATGAGCGGAAGTCTTTCATTTACGGGATTTGTCCCGTTCTGCCTCGTCTGATAACTAAATTCGAATTTAAAAGGGGGTTAATTCAAACGAAAACCTGATCTTTTCATTTTTGGGATTTTTGAGGATTTGAAAAGAACAGGTTTTTGTTTGAATTAATCCCCTTTCAAATTCGAATTTAGTTATCAGACGAGGCGGAACGGGACAAATCCCGTAAATTAAAGTCTTCCGCTCGACCCGTTTATTTCCACTTTCTCCCCGCAACTCCCCGTGTGATAACGTCCTATGGACATTACCACACTGGCCCTACAGCAGCGTCATTTCAGCCTCACTTCAGCCTCGTTTCAGCCTCGTTTCAGACTTTTTTTCCGTGTGTTCACACGACGTCGCAGCAAACCCCGCCCTTCCCTACCTCGTCTCGGCGTCATTTCAGCTTCGTTTCAGTCCTTTTGACTTCCGAGAATTTTAAGGAATACACCCGAGCGGTCGGCACTATACCGGAATGACGCTGATCTCGGCATAGGTATAAACACGAGATCCTTGTCATTCCGCATTGCCTTGTTTTACGGCCGATGGTTCCTTGCGGTATTCCCCAAGTGGGAGCAGAGGCGGAGGCGCTGGGGCTGCCGGGGGACCAACACCTTCCCCACCAGCACACCTGGAGCTGGAGCGCAGCCGGGAACTTGTGGTAACGTCCACTGCCTTGCCTTGCCTTGCTTTGCCAGCACCAGAGAGGGATCTCCCTCCTGGACCCCTTGCCTTGCCTTGCTTTGCTAGCACCAGAGAGGGATCTCCCTCCTGGACCCCTTGCCTTGCCTTGCTTTGCTAGCGCCAGAGAGGGATCTCCCTCCTGGACCCCTTGCCTTGCCCTTCTTTGCCAGCACCAGAGAGGGATCTCCCTCCTGGACTCCTTGCCTTGCCTTGCTTTGCCAGCACCAGAGAGGGACCTCCCTCCTGGACCCCTTGCCTTGCCCTTCTTTGCCACCGCCAGGGAGGAATCCCCTCCTGGACCCCTTGCCTTGCCTTGCTTTGCCAGCGCCAGAGAGGGATCCCCTCCTGGACCCCTTGCCTTGCCCTTCTTTGCCAGCACCAGAGAGGGATCTCCCTCCTGGACTCCTTGCCTTGCCTTGCTTTGCCAGCACCAGAGAGGGACCTCCCTCCTGGACCCCTTGCCTTGCTTTGCTTTGCCAGCGCCAGAGAGGGATCCCCTCCTGGACCCCTTGCCTTGCCCTGTCTGCGCATGTGCATGAACATCCTTGCCGGATCGAGGTAGGGATCTTTCAACTTGTGTGTGAACAGGAGTTCCGAGCCCCCGGAGCGGAACCATTCCGGAATCTCACATTCCTCACTGATTCCATTCTAGTGTGGTAATGTGTTCCGCTTGCCGGGCACATTCCGGAATGAGCCCAAAATGGTTCCGAAATGATTCCGACCAGCTTTCTCGCCGCTCCCTTACTGCAAGTGTGATAACGTCCTATGTCTAACAAAAAAGTGAAGCTATTGTTCTTTAGATGTATCATGAGAGGGATGACTCACTGTAAAAGATGATAATGCTTAGCAAAATGGAAGACAGTAGGAAAAGAGGAAGATGGCACTACAGGTAGATTGATTCAATCAAGGAAGCCATAGTCCTAAATTTGCAAGACTTGAATGGAGCAGTTGGTGAGCAGGGCTCCTGAAGCTCTCTCATTCATAGAGTTACCTGATGAAGTTAACCTGATGGCAAATAGCAACAACAACAATATTTACACATGTATGATAAAAGGCAGTATCTCATCCTGAGATTCTTCCCCTTTGCCCCAAAAACTGAAGAAGAGGAGCCAACCCCTGAGATCTAGCAATCCTAATCACATGGATTCACTATTCAGGTAGCCATGCCACACTTTAAAGACATGGCTTGCAGATCTTGCAACACGTTCATGTTTTTCTTCTATCTTTTTACCGCTAACATTTTTAAAAGGACTTTATATGGATTGCGACATGAGTGAGGCAGTGAAGAGGAGTCCACCACTTAACTCAGTCCAGCTCAGAGTCCCTATGGCCTGCAATCTTTATTGTAAAAAAAAGTGGCCCATTAAAAACAACAGCTTTTGATCAATATGAACTGCAGGAATAGAAGACTGATATGGATCATGTCCACAGTACTTTGAGGCTTTGAACATTCCAGCCCAACCCACAAAGTAGGGTACTGATCCAGATCAAATCCTTTCCATTTGCCTTAGTGTAAAAACCAAAGGGCAAAAAGACGCAGTGGCTCATTCTATTTTAAAGGAATGTGTCATTTTGGTTCCAAATTTCTTCATCCTATTCCTTCAAGTTGCAGATAGGCTCTGTCTAGAATCTTGTACAGTGCCTCTTATGAGCTATTCATGTCCTAATGTAGTTTATAGTTCTTTTCTTCCTAATGGCCTCTTTCATTTCTAAAGACAATATCCTTGTGCTGCAAGTGCAGCTGTTGGCCAAATGATAAAATTTCAAACTCTTGGGCTGTCATTCACTAACAGGGGAAAAAACAGGTTGTTTAATGTAGTGAGCCACCCATTTCCACATGCACCATTACTAACATTATCAGTCTTGACTTTGCCCATGGTGAATAGGGAATGGAATATTGATAGGCAAGAGTATTAATGCTGAATGCATCCTAGCTCACATGATATGGTTGTTTCTATGTCTGCATAAAACTTAGTAGCAAAATCCAGGCAAGTGAGACAAATCTTGAGTTGGTTTTCATTTATTCTCATAGAAATTGCTGAGTTTCCTTGATTCACACAAGCTTTCAGTTGTGCTCTCTCTTTGTCCAAAATAATAATAATAAAAGCAGAGGCGTGGGATGTGCTGCTATATTTAACAAATTTTACATGGTCCTGTCTACCTTTTAGTTTGGTTCAGTAAAGAGACCGCAAGTTGCTCTCTGTCATGTCTACGTCATCAATCAAAATGCATCTGCTGCTTGATTTGCCTTTCATTAGGTAGCTTGGTGTTTAATGATCCAGAATGTCAGTTTGATGTCTCTCATCAGTGAGAACTAATTGTTAGGAAATAACCACCTGAGATCTGGAGATTCTCCCTTGAAAGATTTGAAAGAAATTGGGATAGGGGGAGGTCAGTAGATGATAAAAGCAGTTGGCATTCTGGAAAAGACACTACTGTGATTCATCTAATGGCATAGTAGGCATAGGGTTCTTTTTTGGAGATGTGATCTGAAGTAAGAGCCAGGGTAACTGATGACTTCCATGTTGATGGGGTGGTGAGTCATTTCAAGATTTTGGTCTGAAGTTTAAAGGATCTGTTCAGAGTACTGAACCAGTTGGGGATGGTGGCTGGAGTTCAGCACCTTCAATAGCTCTTTTAAAGGTCAAGCTGAAACCCAATGGATTCATGGCCACCAACAGCCACTGAGTAGTATATCTGATAGCTTATAGGGGTGCCTCTAAACATATGTTACCTGTATATTTTCAGATAGAAAAAAAAACTTTAAGTCTTGTGCTTTCTTACCTCAGGGGAATCAAAACTGGGTAGTGCTACCCCAAGAACTTCTCACTGCTCAGGGGAATACAAAGCACACAACACTATTAACAGCCGCACATAAACCACAGTTCACAATCCACTCCTAAGACATTTATGTAGATAATGTCTCCCTAAAGCAAGGATGAGGAATATGTGGCCTTTCAGGTGTTCCTGGACTACAACTCCCAGCAGCCCTAGCCATCACAGACAATGGTAAGGAATGCTGGGAACCATGGGCCAACAACATCTGTAGGACTCCATAATTTCCACCCTTGCCCTAAAGGAATGCTGGAAACCATGGGGCAACACCAATGACCTCTTGATACTTATAAATATGCAATATATATCAATATATATCAAGTATCAAGAGGCCAATGGTGTTGCCTATTTAGGCATATATATATAACAGTTGATAGAAGTAACAGCTTGATCTGAACACATTTTCTCTGAAGGTGGTCCCACTGAACCAATTTTTTGTTTCCAGGTAGGGAAGCTGGAGAGTTGACTAGGTTAAAAAAATAATCCATCCTTTAGGAAAAATCTCCCTCGCTCCAACCCTTGTTAAAATCATGGAGGGGGAAAGCAAGAAGACCTCAATTCAGGTCTAATTGGGTCAATTCTCTGAAATTAGTTTGACTGAAACACCTCCCAAATGGTCATAACTGTTCTTAAAATCTTCAGTTCTCTCTTCTGTCCAAAGGCAGACACATAAATGGTCTTGTTTGCCTACTTATAACTCAGTCCTGAGAGAAATAGTAGAGATTATTTGTAGATGTGCTGATGTCTGTCAGTGTCCACTCACTTACTAGCTAATCATAAAATATTCTGCTGGGGGAGGGAGGTAACTATCCTTGACAGCTAAGAAGTACATTTTTAAAGTTAATTGTGCTTCTAAATTCTCTCTCCTGGCAATTATGCTGATGATATTAGTGCTAAAGAGCCTGGATGGAAATTTGTTGAAGAAACATTCTCTTTAAAAATGTTAATCCTTCACCTCTTTCCAGATGGTGACTTAGAAAGCAGGGTAACTGGGGCTTATAAGATATTCTTGTTGGATATCATTCCAAATCAACTTCCTGCAACATCCATATTAATGAACACAAAACAGCTGAATTTAAACAAACCTCACCAACAACATTTCCTTCCTCTGCATGGGGCTGATAGAAATGACATGCTGATCACTCTTGCCACTGATATCGCATTTCCATTGTTAGCATTGGCGGATGGTAAGGTGGGAAATTACTTTAGGGAGTTTAATACAAAATGCAACCACTTTCAAGTAATTCTGGGCAATTTTAATCAGTTTGGCCACTATTTACTCTTCATCTGTGTTGCCTATGTATGAACATGATGCTGTCTATAACAAAGCATGTGTTTATAGTGGCCTGAAAAGGTTCCCACTTCAAAACCAGTGTGGTATAGTAGTTTGAGCACTGGACTACAACCCTGGGATCAAGGTTTGGTTCCCTGCTCAGCCATGCAAACCCAATGGATGAGCTTGGGCGAGTCACACACTCTCAGCCCCAGAAAACCTCATGATATAGGGTTGCTAAATGTCAGAAATATGTCATCATATGTCAAAAATTACTTGAAGGCACACAACAACAAGGTTCCCACTTTACAATACAAGGTGATCTTTAGCTTGATTTGACTGCAGACAATGCACAGGATGTGACTTAGGGTATTGCACTGGACTGAATGAAAGATTTGGAAGATGCAGTTTTATAAGCCATTCTCAGACATGTCGAATTCTGTGTGTATTGAGAAAAGTCAGAGTATGCATAACTAAGGACCACAGGTTAGACAAGTTGCTTTTGGGAACTACAACTCCCAGAATCTTCCATACAGGATTGTCACTAGCCATGGGGAATCAAGTACCAAAACAAACAAACAAAAACGCCCGGACTCAATCTTTTCTAGCTACCTAGGAAACAGATTATGATAAATTATAGGATGGACAGAGTTACTGTCAGAATCCATGGGCATGGTTCTGCCATGATTGATGTGGTTTATTGGAAAGGATGTACATATCGAATATTGAAGTGTATTGAATACTGAAATGTATGCAAGGAATCATCTATGGGCTCTGTTTATGGGAAGTCTGAGAAGTGGACAAATGGAAGGGGGGCAAATGGTAAGCAGAGTGAAAGGGTTTATGGTTTTATAACTCTGTCCTTCCTGCAGTATTTCTGATATGTAGAGGGTGCTTATTTTCCTTTTTCTTTATGGCAGTAAAATGGTAATACAGGGGAAGCTGTATGTGGAAGAAATGGGGAAGAAAGGACTATTAGAATTTGTTTTGATCAGAATCAAAGGCTGGGCACCACCACGCAGAAGAGGGCCTGGATAGTTTGAATTCTAATGCTATGGTAGGGGGAAGAGACCCTCAGTTTCGACAAAGACACGCTACTGGTAACTTCTGTCCTAATGTCTGAAATAAAAGTCTTGTTTTCTACTACAATAAGATGTTTTACTGGCCATTGGGAATTGAGTCCACTGGTTCTGACAGTTATGCATACAGGAAAGGAATGTTTAAAGAATATATTATCCTTTTACACTGACAATCTTGTCTTCAGCCCCCACAGCACTAAATGAGAGAGATTCTTCAGGCTAGCACCTTGCTCATGGGACTCAGGAACTAGTTTGGGTAGGAACCTTTTGGGCCACTCCCAATCACATCCTCTCTAAAGTCAAATAAATGGTCTGGATCTTCCCAGGAAGAAAGGGCCAGCCAGGGTCAATATATGGGTATGCAGCAGGATGCTAGGTAGGATGTCTTCTTTCTAATGGCAGAAGAATGGTCTGGTAGCAGTCTCTGCCTTGACCTGATATTCCACAGTAGGGTAGGTCTCTTGCACAATTTTTGTTGACACTTAAATAAAATTGTGAGCCTACTTTACTTAAAACCAGTGGTGTTACTACCTGTGATGTCACTCAGCTTCTGGGGGTGGCACCAAAAGGGCAAGCCCCCTCACCTCACTGCTGCACACCAGCCTACTTGTGAGTAGAATGGTGCACTGCAGGGAAGGATGGTGCTCTGGGCACTATCCCTCCCTGCCATGTGCCACTCTAGTCAGTAAAATGGTGTGTGGCGGGGGGGGGAGGTGTCATCCTTCTTCTGGGGTGTCACATGGTGACTCCACACCCCTGCACCTCCTAGTGATGCCACTGCCTATAACCCATCATTGTGTTCTGTCTCTTTATTCCAAGGTGGGTCGAGGGGCAAAGTTAAATTGGCTTAGAGGCACCTATTGTAACTTGCTGTAAGCTTCCCAATCGGATATCCCTATAAGAATAATTGATATATCTGAGTACATTTGAAAGTTTTTTTAATGTTTTTTACCAAGGCCTGGGAGTCTGATCTATAAAAGACTACCTCCTTCCAAATTAAGCTATCCATGTAATGAGATCATAATCAAAAGCCCTCTTCGAGTTGCCTCTATCATCTGAAGTACAGTAGATGACAACTGGACTTGACTGCAGTGGACTGCTTAAGGGATTTTGTTCCAAAAGTGTTGTTTTTAAATTCTCTATATTTCTCACAATAAAAAAATCCCACCTCTTCTGCACGACAAAACTTAAAGCTGGATACATAGCATCTCTTATCACACCATCTCTTATCCAGACATGGCTCAACTTCAGCAAGGTTGTTCAAGGTTGGCATATCATTCTCATTTAGCTGCATATACTGTTCTATGAGCTAACAGGTTTTGTGGACTTGCATACAAAGTTGTGCTAGCTTCTAGTGCAGAGAACAATCAAACCTGGAAAAATAATCATGTTGTGGATTTATGGTGAGTAGACTTGATTATGTTAGTAAGATAAATTGCACTCATTTTTCTTTGCTGGGTTATTTCATCTAATTCTTAAAATACACTGAATTTGATATAAATAATTAGGATATGATCCAAGCAAAATAACACCATCATTCCCCTTCCCAAACTCCTAAATTTTGGGTGAATCAAAATTTGCACAAGTGCAACAAACAGATGGCACAACTTGTATTGAGCAAGAGAACTCCAGTGTCAGCTGAGAGTGGATGGAGATGGGCACACCAGCTTTAAAGCCATTCCAAACACAACATCTGTTCTGCTTAACCTGAGGTTTGTCTCCCTAAGTGGAGACCCAGGGAAGCAAAGCAATTCCTTAAGACTTCAGTTGGCTCCCTGAAACTTGGCAACTCTATTTAGTTGGAAGAAGGGCTGGTAATTAATAGGATCAAAGCAAACAATTTCTTCTTGTACTGTGAGTTCCTGTATAGCACTCCTCAGGAAAATCCCACTTCTAACTTCCAGCCTTGAAATGGAATCCCAGTTTGATACAATGAAACATTTAATGTCATATGTAGTCCTATTTTTCCCACTAAGAGCTTGGTAAAGTGATCAGTTTTGGATCTTTGGGAATGAAAACCAAAAAAGTAACTTTCACAAACTCTCTCCTCTCTTTATTGAATAGATTACATAGGGTCTCACATTGAGCTCACTGGCATATAATTTGCAAGGAGAAGGATACAGCAGACATCACTTCAATTGGTCACCAATTCTTTTCCTCACTTCCTTTTAATGGGAGGTGACTTTGAGAAATGGAAGGTAGATCAGGTACAGATGCTCCAATTGTCCCAAGTTGGTAGAGACAGTCCAAATTAATCCTCTGTTCTCCCACTTTTTCAGCTGCTTTTAAAATGTCCCAGTTTCTCTCTCCTCCTGCCATTTCCCCTTTGTCCTCAGCTTATTCCAACTGCTGCATAGTGAGTTCAAAATGCAAAAATAGTTTGCCCTCATTTAACTCAGTAGAAAGATAGAAAAGGAGGAGCAGAATCTTGCCCTTGCCAGTACACTCATGTAAAAGCAAACTGCTGTTGTGTCTCCTAGCTTTTATCTTCTGTCTTTTTTCATCTTGGCCATACTCAGATGTTGCTTGGCTACATGTGTCCTGGTTTTCATCTGTGAAATACTGGAAGATGTGCAGATATAGAGAACCAGTAATGTGTGGTGGTTTGAGTGTTGGACTAGGACTCTGGAGAACAGGGTTTGATTTCATGCTTTGCCATGGAAACCCACTGGGTGCAGGGTGAGCAGATGTCATAACCACAAAGGAGGACATGACACTGCAAAATGTAGGACATTCAAGAAAAAGGTAGGGCATTACCAAATAACAACTAAAAACATTACTATTAATATGTTCATTTCATATGATTCATACTGTATTTTATTATGTACTCTATCATATTTTTCTGATGAACTTAGAACTCTGAGAAAATGCTTAAACTTGTACTTTAATAGCAATAAGCCCTTGACTATAAATTATTACTTTCATTTGCTCTCTCATCCCTCCTTGCTCAACCCAAATCACACATTTGCTCAACACATTTTCACCCTGCTTCCCCTTGGTGCTACTGATTTGCTTCAACAACCTAGATCTTCATTTCCTTTCCACACCTCCATCAGAAAAACAAAACAAAACAAAAAAACCACTACATGGTCAGTGGGGTGAAACACATGGGCAAAATAAAGTGGCATCCAGACGTTTTGAAGGCAGGAGAGTTAGACAACACATGAGGTGAAAGCAGGTGGAAATCAAAACAAAGCTATGCTCCAGGGCTAAAAACTGCAGCAAATAGAAGGTAGGATACTCCAACTCAAAATGGAAAATAAGTATCTTCACACCAGCATATAAACAGCCTGGCTTTAGTGCAGGAATACAGCAAAGCAAAAATGCAATCATCAATAAAGCAATGCATGTAATTACAACATACACAAACCAGATAGTCCAAAAGGGGGCCATGGGGTGTAGGAGGATGAAGAGGGGTGTATGGGGGGTCTTTATTATTGTGCTTTACCACTGGGTACACTAATGCATCAATGCACCAATTCACTGTACAGTCAGTTCATTCCATGTGCAACTGTGTAGCTGATCATATGGGTGGGTATATAATACAATGGCATCTGGGCAGGAAGAGAAGTAATTGGAGTGGTGTGTTTGTACAATGGTGTGCATGCATGGTGGGCAAGTGGGGGGGGGAGGAATTCACACTGCACAACTTGACACCGCATCATGTAGACAGCCTGTGGGTGTTTGGGCTGCCTTCAGTGTGGCCCATGTGGACAGCGGGATTTCGACCTGCTTTCAGATAACACAGGATGGAGCCACTTTTTTCTGCCCATCTGCTCTGGCCCAGTGACAGCCTTCTCCACAGCCTGCAACTAACAAGCCCTTTGCAGCAGCTGGTGCAGTAATAGATCTGTTGAGCTACCTCTTGCTTGCCTACTGAGATGGCACAAGGAAAGTTTTTATGGCTCAAAATAGAGGAGGGCCCCTGGACATAAGGTTGAAATGTATGACATGTCTGGGAAAAGGAGGACCTTGGTCACCCCACCTGGATAACTTTGGGCAAGTCAAACTCTCTCAGCCCTAGAAGAAAGTAAAAGACAAATCCTCTCTGAATAAATCTTGCCAAGAAAACCCTATAATAGGTTTGCCTTAGGGTTGCCATAAGTTGGAAATGACTTGAAGGCACACAACAACAACAAATAATGCAGATCATCTGCTGCTCCTTCTGTACATTCCCCTTTAACAATAGGGGTTCAGTTGAAGGTCAGATTTACTCCTAAAGCTTCAAGCTAGGGTCCCTGGTATAGCTCATTCCCATGTAAGGTGCCAAGGGATGTGTAGCTAGTTGTTACTGCATAAAGTATCAGAGAAAGGCACAACATTGCACAGAACTCATTTAGCTGCAGCATTACCAAGTGGAGGTAGAAGCCTGTGGCAAGAGAATTAATTAAAGGTGTTAATTTCCTCCATTTATGTTTGGCCTCTTTAGCTTCACTTCAGACATGCTAATTACAATTTGTGCAAGTTCCTTTTAACACCCTCATTTAAAAAAACCTTTGAATCCTGGCCATCTCACAAACCTACCACAAATCACCACCACAGCACAGTTGAGCTGCCACCTCATCTCCCGGTAAGAGAGCTTTGTGCTTTTAATTACAGCCTCAAGCCATTTTATTTGACTGCTGTATTAAAGTGCCTGGAAGAAAGGAATATGCTCGCTATCAGAGAATTATGGCTTCTTTATCATCTTCTTAAGTTTGCTTTTCCTATAATTTCACAACATTCTGAAGCAGCTTTTCTCATTTTAAAAGAAGCATTTGAAAAGCCTGTTTAATTATTAACATCACAAGAGCAGCAGCATGGATCCACCCTAACAGCACACGGCCATCTTCCTCATGCTCCAAAAAAGACGAAAAAAACCCTACCACAAGCCACTCCATTTTCATAAAGGCACACAGACACATCTGAGCCGGGTTCACTGCCAAAGGCCTCTTGCATATTTTATAACACAAGCAGAATTACAAAAAGAAATTCAGGCTTTTAAAATAACTTTTTTAAAAATCACCTTGACACTTCCTTGAAAATTACACCATTTAGAAGATGAGCTGATAAAAAGCAAACCAATCTCTACTGTCAACCGAAGGATATTGTCCTGTCAGAGCATGAACCACTAGTATGTTACTTTGCAATAAGTCTTCACAGAGTCAATCAGACTGGAGATTCTTTGAGAAGACAGCATATCTTAGTGGTCTTGCAATTGCCTAAATCAGGGGTCAGCAACCTACAGCCCGTGTGCCACACCCGGCCCGCAGACCCCCGCTGTCACTGCGCATGCCACCGCTGCATGCACCACCACCATACGTGCCACCGCCGCCATCTTGTTTTCCAAAATGGCAGCCGCGACTTGCTTGTGCATGTGCAGTACTCCTGCACATGTGCAAATGAGTCACGGCCACCATTTTGGAAAACAAAATGGCATCCGCGCCGTGTGCAGTGGTGGCGCAGCCAAAATGGTGCCCTGGAGGAGCCCCACGGCAGCACTGGGCCTCTCAGAGGCCCAGCGCTGCCGAGGGAAGCCTCCTGGGGGCCTCCCGCGGCAGCACTGGGCCTCTCGGAGGCCCGGTGCTGCCAAGGGAAGCCTCCTGGGGGGTCTCGGAGGCCCGGCATGGCCTAGGGAGTCCTCCTGGGGGGGCCGCCACCATGTGCATGCACGCACGATGCGGGCAGGGCAGCCACCATTTTGTTTTTCAATTTTTTTGGCCTAAATTGTTAGATGCAAATCATTGTTAAAAATTCAGATACAAACATGGACTACTTTTATTCAAGGGTTCATCATGAGTGCACATGCTGGGTCCATCTCATCCAGTCTTGTTCTGGTTACAGGCAATAGATCTTTCCTGTTACCTGCAACCCGATCAATTTAATTCAGGGTGGGCAACTTCAAGGTGTTTCATAGGGCCAGTTTATCCCACCTACCTGCTTTGGCCTGCATTCTCATCACAGCTTTCATGGCAAGTCATGCCGCTAAATGCCAGCAGCAAATGAGAAATAGTACTTTAAAACAAGTAGGAAAGTGATTGCAAGGAAGTTTCTCAGTTTGCTGCTGGCATTTGGTGTCATGGTTATTTCAGAGGTTAGGACCATTTTTGCAAAAGCTAACATTGTAGCATCAGTTTTTCAAAGAAAAAATAAACAGATGCTACTTATTTATTGCTTGTGATTAGTTTATTTAAACGGATGCTACTAATGTTTTGCTTGTTCATTAGTAACATGTTACTAATATGTTACTTTTTAATTGTTTTGTTGATCACTTAAAAATATACCCCAAAAACCCAAAACAGCACAAAAAATCCATCCAAATCTATCCCCAGTAACATTTTGAAGTAACATGTAAGCATTACTCATTGCACCCAAAACTTGAAATTCATAACTGCTTCAAAACAAAGCTGTATGGTTACCTTCTTGCAACTACTGCCAAAAGTAATTCTTTGGGGTCCATTTTGCTTGCAACATAGTACAAAATAAATCTGTGTCATTGCTGTAAGCAGGGTTGCTATTTGTAATGCATTATTTCCAACCTCTGGGTTTTGTGGAATTTAGAGGACCATAGAAAGCCCTTGGGGTGGGGAGGAGCATGTGTCCTGTGGGCCATGTATTGTCCATCCTAGTTAGGAATTGGCCCTGGGGTCTTCCACTTGATGAAATATGAAGAATAGAAATATTGTTCCCTTCAAAGTACTTGTGGGTTCTGACCCCAACCTCACACCACTCTGCTGTCCTGCCAAAATCCCACTAGTTTAAGAATGGAATCATGCCAGTTTGGAATAATATCTTCTAACATTTTCTCCCATGATAGCACTTTGGTTACATGATTTGTTTTCTGCAAGGCTGAAAATATTTATTTATTTCCCACCTCTAATAATAGTAATAATAATAATAAAAAATTATATACCGCCCTTTGGTAATCCAATCAGGGCGGTTAACAACATTAAAAATAATACAAAAATCAATAAATAAAATCTAATTCCCTCCCCCCTTAAAAAGTTATTAAATCAGTTACAAATTAAAACATACAATATAAAATACAACAATAATGTTAAAAACAATTCCACAGTGTGGCAGCGAATCTTCATTACATTTTAAAATTGAAAGCCTGGAGGCCCACTCAAGGGGAAAATTCCTGAGGCCAGATTATCTGTCACAGAAAGGCCTGCCAGAAGAGATCCGTCTTGACAGCCTTTTTAAAGCTGTCTAAAGATGTCAATTGATGGATCTCGTCCGGCAGGCCGTTCCATAGTTTGAGGGCGACAACCGAAAAGCCCTCTGGGAGGTAGCCACAAGCCTAGCTTTTTGTGGCTGCAGCAAATTCCTCCCAGAGGACCGGAGTGTGCGGGGAGGATTGTAAGGGAGAAGGTGGTCCCTGAGATAGTTTGGACCCAAGCCATTTAGGGCTTTAAAGGTAATAACCAACACCTGTACTGGGCCCGGAAACTTATAGGCAGCCAGTGGAGGGACCTTAAAACCAGAGTAATATGGTCCCTCCTAGATGTTCCAGATAATAATCTGGCTGCCATATTCTGTACTAGCTGTAGTTTCCAAACCAAGCATGAAGGTAGCCCCATGTAGAGCGTATTACAGAAATCTAGACGTGAGGTTACCAGCGCGTGCACAACAGTCTCAAGGTCCCTTAGGGCGCAGCTGGCATATCAGCCAAAGCTGATAACAGGCGCTCCTGACTGTCACAGTCACCTGATTAACCATCAGGAGTGACAAGTCAAGGAGCACCCCCAGACTGTGAACACAGTCACTGGAGGAGAGTGTGACCCCATCCAGGACTGGAGGTTGCCACCCAATTCTTGGTTTTGGGGGCGCTACCGTGAGCACCTCCTTCTTGTCTGGATTCAGTTTCAATCTGTTTTTCCTCATCCAGCCCATTACCACCCAAAGACATTCATTGAGAGAAGAGACACCATTGGAATTTGAGGCCGACAAACGAGACATGGAGAAATAGATCTGGGTGTCATCACCATACTGATAGCACCAAGCTCCATAACCCCGTATAATCTCACCCAGCGGCTTCATATAGATGTTGAATAACATTGGGGACAGAATAGCACCCTGTGGGACCCCACAGGTGAGCTCCCTTCTACTGGAGCTACTGTCCCCGAGCAGCACCCTCTGAGACCTACCCGAGAGGAAGGACCAGAACCACTGCAAAGCAGTGCCTCCAATACCTAACTCCCTCAGGCGGTCCAAGAGGATACCATGATCTATCGTATCAAAAGCCGCTGAGAAGTCTAGGAGCACAACAGGGTCACACTACCCCTGTCGATGCAGATCGTCGGTCAAGGCAACCATGGCAGTCTCAACCCCAAAGCCTGTCCTGAAGCCAGTTTGAAATGGGTCTAGATAATCGGTTTCATCCAAGACTACTTGGAGTTGAAGAGCAACCACCCTCTCAATCACCTTGCTCAAAAATGGTAATAAATTGGCCTATAATTATTCATATCCAGGGGATTCAGGGAAGGTTTTTTCAGAAGCGGCTTAACAGCCGCCTCCTTCAGACAAGATGGAATATGTCCTTCACTGAAGGACACATTGATGATGTTCACAAGGAACTTCCGCAATGCATCCCCCCCCCCCCCGGACGGCCAGCCATGATGGGCAAAGGTTGAGAGGGCAGGTTGTTTTCCTCACACTACCAAGGAGCTTGTCCACATCATCGGTACTCACGGATTGGAGCTGATCCAGCATAATTACATCGACGGAGTCGCTGGACACCTCATCTATGGTTTCTGTTAAAACCTTAGCGTCTAAGTCGGCTCTTATCTGAGAGATTTTATCTGCAAAGAAGTTGTTAAACGCATCACAGCAGGCCGTCGTCAGGTTAAGTAAAGGATTCAATGCAGGGGGAACCTGTGTCAGCTCCCTCATCACCCTAAACAGCTCTGCTGAACGAGACTCTGCAGACGCAATACGTGCAGAGGAGAAGGATCTCTGCGCTGCACATATTGCCTCCCGATAGGACCAAAGAAAGTTCCTATGGCGAGTTCTGTCAGATAAGAGTCGAGTCTTCCACCATCTGCACTCTAGTCATTGTCCAAACTGCTTCATTTTCCTAAGCTCAGGTGTAACGCAACCGGGGTGGTTTACAACATTAAAATATATATTCCATATCCTGCAATCCCACCACCACTTAAAATACTATTAAACAGTTGACAGTTTAAATAATAACACAAATAAACAATAACTGCATCAGAATCAGAGATAAGCAGGTTGGGCTATCTTTTAGTGGCCAGGATATCTATTCAGGAAAGGCCTGCCAGAAGAGATCCATCTTAACAGCTTTTTTGGAGCTGTTTAAGGTGGTAATATGATGGATCTCATCTGTCAGGCTATTTCATAATCTGGGAGAAGTTGTCGAAAAGGTCCTCTGGGCAGTTGGAGACAGTCTAGTTTTTATAGGCTGCAGCAGATTCCTCCCAGAGGACCTGAGTGCATGTGGTGGATTATATGGGAGGAGGTGGTCCCAAAGATAGGCCACAATTGCTGCTCCTTCCCTTTCTTGAAACGTGGGGCTGCTGTGAATGTGCACACAGAAGTTAACTTCAGGAAGGAGTTGGCAGTTGCAATCACTGTGAGGAGGGAGAGGGGGGGAAAGAAGCAGAATCACACCCACTGACACACATGACTACCTAGGAAGTGGAATTGCAGCAGAAAGGACCTACTGCATGAAGGCAGTAATGAAACAGCAGTGAGACAGAGAGCCTATTGACAGGCTTTGCCCATTATACACTACAGTAATGAATGGAATGCAAAGCAGTAGCAGAACAGACACAACACTGTGTGCCAAAAACACTTTTATTGTTAAAATCCTACTTTTCTAGCCAGTGTCATACAGTCCTTCATCCCTATTAGAATCATAGACTCATAGAGTTGGAAGAGACCACAAGGGCCATCCAGTCCAACCCCCTGCCATGCAGGAACTCCCAATCAAAGCATCCCTGACAGATGGCCATCCAGCCTCTGCTTAAAGACCTCCAAGGAAGGAGACTCCACTACTCTCCGAGGGAGTGTGTTCCACTCTCGAACCACCCTTACTGTCAGGAAGTTCCTCCTAATGTTGAGGTGGAATCTCTTTTCTTGCAGCTTGCATCCATTGTTTCGGGTCCTAGTCTCTGGAGCAGCAGAAAACAAGCTTGTTCCCTCCTCGATATGACATCCCTTCAAATATTTAAACATGGCTATCATATCACCTCTCAGCCTTCTCTTCTCCAGGCTAAACATCCCCAGCTCCCTAAGTCGTTCCTCATAGGGCTTGGTTTCTAGACCCTTCACCATTTTAGTTGCCCTCCTTTGGACACGCTCCAGTTTCTCCACATCCTTTTTGAATTGTGGTGCCCAGAACTGGACACAGTATTCCAGGTGAGGCCGGACCAAAGCAGAATAGAGTGGCACTACCACTTCTCTTGATCTAGACACTACACTTCTACTGATGCAGCCTAAAATTGCATTGGCCTTTTTAGCTGCTGCATCGCACTGTTGACTCATGTTCAACTTGTGGTCCACCTGGATTCCTAGATCCCTTTCACACGTAGTCTCATTCAGCCAGGTGTCCCCCATCGTATATCTGTACTTTTCGTTTTTCCGCCCTAAGTGCAGTACCTTACATTTCTCCGTGTTGAATTTCATTTTGTTAGCTTTGGCCCAACTTTCTAGTCTGTTCAAGTCATTTTGAATTTTGATCCTGTCCTCTGGGGTATTAGCTACTCCTCCTAATTTGGTGTCGTCTGCAAATTTGATAACTATGCCCCCAAGTCATTAATAAAGATATTGAATAGCACTGGGCCCAGGACAGAGCCCTGTGGCACCCCACTGGTCACTTCTTTCCAAGTTGAAAAGGGGCCATTGTTGAGCACCCTTTGCGTTCGACCAGTTAACCAATTGCAAATCCATGTAACAGTTACTTTGTCTAGCCCACATTTTACCAACTTGCTTGCAAGAATGTCATGGGGAACCTTGTCAAAGGCCTTACTGAAGTCAAGATATACTATATCCACAGCATTCCCTTCATCTACCAAGCTGGTAATTTTATCAAAAAAAGAGATCAGATTTGTCTGGCATGACCTGTTTCTCTGAAACCCATGTTGACTTTTTGTGATTATGAAATTATCTTCCAGATGTTCACAGACTCTCTGTTTAATGATCTGCTCCAGAATCTTTCCAGGTATTGATGTCAGACTAACTGGACGATAATTGTTGGGATCCTCTTTTTTCCCCTTTTTGAAGATGGGGACAACATTTGCCCTCCTCCAGTCCACTGGGACTTCTCCTGTTTTCCAGGAGTTCTCAAAGATTATTGCCAATGGTTCTGATATTACATTTGCCAGTTCTTTTAATACCCTTGGATGTAATTCATCTGGTCCTGGAGACTTATATTCATCTAGATTAACCAGATGTTTCTGTACTATCTCTTTACTTATTCTGTGCTGAAATTCTCCTATTCTGTCCTCTGCTCCATTATCCTCAGGTTGAGCACCCTTTGCCTTTTCTGAGAAGACTGAAGCAAAGAAGGTGTTGAGCAATTCTGCCTTTTCTCTGTCCCCTGTTAACTTTTTGCCATCTTCTCCACACAGTGGCCCTACCATTTCCTTCTTCTTCCTTTTGCTGCTGACATACCCCAAAAAGCCCTTTTTATTGTTCTTAACCTCTCTAGCCAGCCTGAGTTCATTCTACGCTTTAGCTTTTCTGACTTTACCCCTACACGTGCTAGCTATTTGTTTGAATTCCTCTTTGGTGATTTCCCCATTTTTCCATTTCTTATACATGTTCCGTTTAAAACATAGTTCAGTTGCAAGTTCCTTAGTCATCCATCCAGGTTTCTTGAGACACTTCCCATTCTTCCTCCTCATTGGCACGGTTTGAAATTGTGCCTTCAGTATCTCCCTTTTGAGAAACTCCCATCCGTCTTGAACTCCCTTCTCTTTTAGTATTCCTGTCCATGGGATCACCCTCAGTATTACATACTAATCTTTCATGAGCGAGGACATCTTGACTTCAGAAAGTATTTTTGCCATTCAATCTGCTGTCTGCATTCTGAAGTACAACAATCCCAGGAAATTTCTTCAACATATTTTCCTAATATCTGAATTGACTCCAAAGTCACAATACCTTTTCATGGAGTTCCCTAACACATTCAGCCATGACTTACCAAATGGCAGATCACCCACCCAACCAGCAATCCAGTGAAGTGCAAGGATGATGCCAGGCTCACCTTATAAACTGCATGTCTGATTAAATGCCACTCTGTTTGCTATGGATGTGAAGTTACTGGCAAACCTGTCTTGTTTTGCAAGAGCTTCTATAGTAGCTGAAATCACTTCTTGATCAAGATGATATTCTGGCACAGCTCCCACTAGTACACTAAGCATAGACTGAGAGGCCATGAACACCTGCAGTAGCACCAGGAATGTGGTAAGCTTCTTCTGACTGGGGACAAACTCTTGCACCAACCCAAAAATCTTCTCCAGGTCCATGGTTCCACCAAACCTCTTCGCAGCATCCTATCAAATGAGAAGCAAGTGAGTAAGCAGTGGGGCCTCATTTAGCATCAGATTCTTAGAGGTGGCAAGGGACAGCTGAGGCAGAGAAGAGGGAAGAGTAACAAGAGCTTGTAGAAAGAATGATCTGTGGTGACAGAATGCCAGCCAGGCATTGCTCTCAAATGGTAATTTATTCATAAGTGATCCATATATGGGATAGCCATAGTTTGTGTGCATATAAGCTTTCTCTAAACATCATCTTCAGAAAGCATGGATGTCATTGGGGTAGGGACATTGCATGTTCAGACAGGGGGACAGAGCCTGTGACACAGTTCCACTCCCCATCATCCATGCATGAAGGAACAGTGATAAACATGGGTATTTGGTCTGACAAGATCCTACAACAAAATTAAAAGGTGAAGAAACAGATAATCTATACTTTGTTGTTCTTTTGTGCTTTTAAGTTGGGGATCAATTTGGAGGGATTTTGTGCTATTTTGGGCCTTTGGCAGCAGGTGAATTTTCAATGCTTTTATCATCCAACTGTTGAAGTTGTTGGAAGAAACTTATGCATTTTCTTTTCCCTCATTATATAGATAAGGATTCCTATTTAGGTCTCTTTAACTGTCTCTATCTTGAGATTGTAAACTGCAGTCAACAGTAAGCAATATGTTGTGGGGGGGGGGGGTCTTCCTGCTATCTAAAGATGGTGAAATTTATTTCTCTTTACCCAACTATCACCAGTTAGATTAGGTTTTAGTTATTTTAAGTAAATATTTATTAAAGCCATTATTATTTGTTTTAAACCTCGAGCTGCATGTTTGTTGTTTTCTTAAGTCCTTTTTCTTTAGGAAGGCAGATTTAAAATAATAGTCTGACCCACACTTTTGTTGTTCTGCTGATAAAAGCTGAACTCTAACAAGTTTAACTTTCATACCTGCATATTTCTGTTTCCCTTTAAAAGGGTTAACAGCCTAGGAAACTCACATTGCGCCCCACAGAAGTGCCCTGTGCAATCCTTAATTCTGCATATTTCTTGCCTAACTAAAGTTGGTTCCAATAAAAGGGGCAACCTTCACTGTTGTCTGCATCTTGAAAGTGATGCCTTTTATGCTTGTTTTCTGTGAGATAGTGATTTCCAATCCCCGCTGCCATATGCTGCCTTGAATTTTATGCTGCAGTGCTTTATTAAAGCTCAGATTTCCCTTTGCCATTAAGGGAAATATACAGCATTTGAAATGGACTGTGAAATAAGGTAAAGAAAAGTTTAATCATACTAAAATCAATTTGGTGGAGGGGTTTTTATGAATAGTTCCCAGCCTGGCAACTCGCTGCTTGTTAAATATTGTGTGTGCTTTTGCAATCTGACCAGCTTATGCTGCTGCAGTTTTTATGGCTTTGAAGCTAAAAGCTTGTTAGCTACTGAAGGAGATCCAATGTCTTGCAGAACAAAAACTGCTGTGTGCAAAAGAAGATCTAGATGTGTGCCACTGGACCATGGAAATTGGCATTCTGAGCCTCTTCTATGACAACAGTGACTTCAGCTACTTGGGAAGATAATGAACATTTGTAACTACTTAGAGCCTTAATACCCTAAAAGTACCCAATCCCATCTGATCTTGGAAGCTAAGCAGCGTAAAACCTGCTTAGTACTTGGATGGGAGATCACCAAGGAATACCAGATGCTGTAAGCTATATTTCAGGGGAAGAAACTGGCAAAATCACATCTAAGTATCCTTTTGCATAAGAAAACCCTATGAATTCATGGGGTCACTATAACTCAGCAGGTGATTTGAACACACATTCTCACACATGCACACACCATTAGAAAGAAAAATATGAGGCCCACAGAGACCACCAAACTACTTAACAGTTGGAGAGGTTAAGCTATGCCTCAAAAGCATTTAAGACAGGACTTCAGCTAATGATCCCAAGCCAAACAGGGTTGTGATATATCTGTAATTCTGTTTAATGCTGTTGTACCTCAAACCTTCCCCCTCCTGCTTTGATTTTCCAGTCCCAGACTTCCACATATTTTTAAAAAATACATCCTGTTGTAAAAAGAGAGAAGGTTCAAAGATCTTCTATTACAGTCATAGACCAGCATTAAAAAGACAAGCTCCAACCAATTAAAAACTGTTTAAAACATAACCAAAAAGAATGAATATAAATATATAAAAAGAGAAGGAAAGATTTAGATAAACATATTGTGCTATTTAAAATGCTATATCAAACACATTATCCATCACATTATTAAACCCAAACAGGTATTCATTATTCTAGTCCATAGTAAAAGTAATCACTCAATGAATTTTAATTGTTGTTGCATAGAATTTGGCCATTTTATTTGTTATATCAGGGTTAGTATCTGAAAACAACAGGGAGACAGAATTGGTTCTGTACATCCTGGGTATTTGTGCAATAAGGGTTAAATGAGATTAATACATTAAGTCTATAATATAAACAAGAAATAGCACATGGTCTACTGCAGGGGTAGGCAACCTTTCCCCTTTAAGGGCCGAGGGACTTCAGCTCCCAGAAGTCTCAGCCATGTTGGCCAATAGTCCCATGTTGGCCAATAGCTCCTGGGATTCTGGGAGCTGAAGTCCCTCGGCCCTTAAAGGGGAAAGGTTGCCTACCCCTGGTCTACTGTTTCTATTTGTCCAGTCACAGGGACATTCAAGGAAAGCAGACAAGCAGTAAGAGCTGGCTTGGGGGTGGAGTAGGGGCATGGTGACTACATTTTGCATGCCCCAACTCCACCCCCAAGCCAGCATCATGCCACCCACTCAATGAGATGGTAGGCAGCATCATGATGTTTCTGCGGTGAAGCGTTTGCACCGAAGAAATGGGGAAAACCATCACTAAGGTGGCAAAGGCATATTTTTTCCACTCCAAAAAAGAACAGCATTTTGTTCCTCCTTTTGGGGCCAAAAAAACACCGGATTGGAGCCATGACATGTGGTTGCCAAAGTCCTGATCCAGCATTCAACAGGGCAGTGGCAAGCCACTCTTTGGGGCCATCTGTTCAGCTCCATTGTCTCTCAAAATATGGAATCTTCAAGAACAGTTAAAAGAAAGGCATAACATTGTGTTAAACTAAAGACTGTTCAGTGTTTAGGTACTTCTAGTTTGTAGCAGTTTGTGTTGGACTATGACTCTGGAGACCAGGGTTCGGTTCCTGGTTTGGTCATGAAACCCACTGGGTGACCTTGGGCAAGTCACATGCTCTCAGCCTCAGGTGAAGGCAATGGCACCTCCTCTGAACAAATCTTGCCAAGAAAACTCCATGATATGTTCAGCTCAGGGTCGCCATAAGTTGGAAATGACTTGAAGGCACACAGCAACAACAACAACAAAGATTGTTTATATAGGCCATGAGGAGGCAAGGTACCTACTATACTCACTGGAAATAAAAGGTGGGGACCTGGCCAGATCTATTTGGTGCTCTGTATCAAATACATGTTGTTTAATAATAATTTTGGCCTGATCATATTTCATAATAAGAAAAAGCTCTGGAGAGAAGCCCAAAGACAGAATTTTACCATGTATGGATGTGAGAGATGGACAGTTAAGAAACATGACAGGAAGAATGTCAGTGCATTTGAGATGAGGTGCTAGAGAAGAATGCTGAGGATCCCATGGACAGCCAAAAGGACAAACAAATGGGTCCTACAGCAGATCAAGCTGGAAACCTATCTGGAAGCCAAGATGACCAAACTGAGGCTATCATACTTTGGGCACATCATGAGAAGAGAGGATTCATTAGAAAAGACAATAATGCTGGGAAAGGTGGAAGGAAGGAGGAAGAGAAGACGGTCCCATGCCAGATGGATGGACTCTATGAAGGAGGTCATGGGTATTAAGGTCTTGGAGATGTCTCATCCATAGGGTCGCCATGAGTCAAAATTGACTCAAGGGCAGTTAACAACAAATGTAAGGAAGGTGGAATGTAGGGGGGGTTGTGTTTTGTTTTGTTTTTACAAGGTAACAGACAGAACAATTTAATATTGTTGAAGAAAGTTCAGTAGACACCTGGTGGCATTTTGTGCTTTCCCTCTGAGTTCTTTTTTTCTTTCTTTTGCTTGTCTTTCTTCTATTGACTCAGGAAAGCGCAGTCTCTGTTGTTTTTATTTTTTCCTTTTCCACATTTGAAGTTGCTGCTTTTAACCAATTTAACACTTGGGTTGGCCATGGCAGAGGTGAATCAAGAGATTTGCCAGCCATGTTCACTCACACAACACCTTGCTAGAAAAGGTGTCTGAGAAAAGAAATGCATGAAAGGGATGAATGAAGGGGAAAATAAATCTGAAAACAAATGGAAGCTCCACATACGGCACCTACTTTACCAAGCAGTTGTGATTCATGTACAGAAGCAAATATATATACTTCTTGCTCCTTCCACCATCTCATCATGTTTACAGTTGTTTGTAGACTCTCATTCCTTGTAGCAGCCCTTAGAACCTCGTGGCCTTCCATATGTATTTGGATTTCCAACTCCATCATACCTAACTGGTCAATTGCTAGCTAGAGCTGATGGGAACTGGAGTCCAACAGGGATGTAAACAAAATTGCAGATTTTCTCATCCTTGATGTCACAGCACACCAAAGCACCTCACTCTCCAACTGTGGGATTTTTTTGTTTATTTATGCATTTTTTGCATTTGGCATTTATACCAAAACTATTGTCTTGTAGAGATATTATATAAAACAAGCAGAGTAGGCATGTGGCCATGAATGACACTTTCAAATTTTCCTAATACATGAAATCATCATTTCCCTCTTTAGTTCCTCTTAAGGTAATGTGAGGGAGTGCTGCAATGTCACTTCTAGTTGCCATTTTGAGAGAAATTAAAGGGAAAACAGAGATATTTTGGATTGCTTGAGAGGAATACCCCCCCCCCCCCATGGGTTGCTGATATCTGTTATAAATCAGAGATCACAATAAGCCAGGGAAGAGGAATCAACTATACCAATACTCCAAGGCTTGTCAACTGTGAAGGAACAGAGGCTAAATTTGGCAGCCACTTTGCAAGCTGTGGTGCTCTTAATGACATGTAAATCTCACCTGGATGAAACTGGAAATCACTTTCCATTTCTAGATTTTGAAAGGACTTTCTTATGCATTTTTTTTCAGTTTGTGGGCTATGATCCACTGACTTACTTTTCATCGAGGCTTTTATGTGTGATTTTCTTCATCATCCCAAAATGTTTTTGGTTTTTGTTTGTAGACATTTTTGGAGAAGGATTTGGTGGGGGCTTTGAGGGATACAAAAATGATTGGGGCTGTATGTGGCTCATGGATCACACTTTTCCCATCCATAATTTGAAGCCAAGTAGGAAATGTTCAAGTAAACATAGCATGTAGTAAGTTAATATGACTGAAATGCTGCATTTTATTTAGAAATTGAAATTTATGCTGGTTGTTGTTGTTGTTGTTCTTGTTGTGACATTGCAGAACAACAAAAAGGGAAGAACAAGAGATTATTTCACAAGATCTAGGAAATCAAAAGAAAATTCAAACCAAAGACTGGGCCGATCTATGACAATAAATATAACATAATTCAAGACCAAAAAGGAATAAAAAGACATTGGATGCAATACACAGAAGAATTATACAAAAGAAATGACATAAAAAAGAACACATGCAATGAAGAGCCATATGAAGATAAACCCCAAATTCTAAAAAAATGAGGTGGAAACTGCAATAAGAGACATAGGACCTTATCCCACGGGGCCAAAAGCAGCAAGAATCCACTAAGAATCAGGCGCTATAGCGCTATAGTTTTCCGCGTGATCCCACGACGTCGCTCAGAATCCGCTAAGAATCAGGCGCTATAGCGCTATAGTTTTCCGCGTGATCCCACGACGGCGCTCAGAATCTGCTAAGAATCAGGCGCTATAGCGCTATAGTTTTCTGCGTGATCCCACGACGTTGCTCAGAATCCAGCAAGAAACCGCTCGGAATGCAGCATCATTCGCATTCTTTTGAATGTCGGTTTCAGCGGGCATTGCAATAGCGCGAGGTGATCCATAGCGCTATTATAGCGCTAGCGCCATATTTATACTAGCGCTATAGTACTGGAATGATGCTCATATCGCTTTCTTGCCACTTTTGAGAGCAGCGTGGGATAAGGTCCATAGAGAAAAACAAATCATCAGGACTCATATTATTTTTAAGAGTGTGATAAGCTTAAGAGTCAGCTCTAGTGATAATCAACATATATCAACAGATACGGAAAACAAAATTATGGCCCACAGATTGGAAGCGATCAATATACAGCCCCATCCACAAAAAAGGGAATGAGTCAAAATAATTTTAGTAGCTCTGAACTTTGACTATGGTCCAAAACACATTGCAGAAATAACCTAGTCTGAGACTACTTTAACTACCTTGGCTCAATACTAGGGAATCCTGAGAACTGTAGTTTATTGTGGCACCAGGACTCTCTGACAGAGAAGGCTAAATAGCTCACAAAGTACAGTTCCCAGAATTCTCTAGCATTGAGCCAGGGCACATAAAGCTGTCTCAAACTGGATTATTTCTGCAGTGTGTTTTGGACCTATGTTTCAGGAACAAATCTACTCTAGGAATTAATGAATCCATATTCCAATTTTTCAAAAGATTCACACACTCCTTTCAATCATTATTGTATGCATAACCTGAAAAAGTAACTCTTTCTGGCCAAAAACCTGAGGCTCACCACATATCTGATGCAAGGACTTCTCACAATGCACACAGGAAATATGCTTCTTTAAACCAGTAATCTGGCTTAACAGAAAATAATATTTACTCCAGAGTTTCCACAAAACTCTGGAGTGAACCTGGGTGTGTTGGATGTGAGACCAGCTGGGTCACTCTGGATCCAGCCCAGTACAGAGTATCCCAGCTGTCTACACATCTACATAACCAGTGCCTCATCCCTGTTGGCCCATTTCCCTCAGTGCAACCACTGCCAACACCTTGTTGGCTAAGCAGCCCCATGTGAGAGCCTGGCCATTGCCATTGTCACAATGGGGCACCCTGCCATGTGATCAGCAAGGAAGGTGTTGCCTTGTTGATTGCAAAGACACCCGATTCTGACCTCAGCAGATGTGACAGTGATGACCAGGCTCTCACAGGAGCTGCTTGGCTGGTAAGGTTGTGGCACCAAGGGGGGGAGGACCAGCAGGGATGATATGGTGTCATCTGTAGGCTCATCTGGACACATTTGGCCAGCATCATGTCAACCTGGGACAGCTCCAGAGCATACTACTTCAGGTAAAGGCCAGTATAGATGTACCCTTGGACTCCAGGCCCTAGAATCCTCCACTCATCAGCCATGGTGGTTGAAATTCTCTAGGATTATTGTCCAAACATGTCACTTTCCTAAGGTATGGTTGAAATCCTGTATTGGTTACTTGGGAATACCTCCCATCAAATGCAAATGTGCTTTCTTCCAATTACATATTACATAGGATTGCACTGTATATTGATATAAAACAGAGGTGGGCAATTTGTGACCCTGGGGGTATTATAGGTGCATAAATATATGCCTGATGTTAGAGAAAATAAATAGGAAAATGTTTTTAGACCTTTCTCATAATACTCTAACATGGGATCATTCATTGAAGCTAGATTATGGCAGATTTTCACTCTTCACACAGCATATAGTTAAACTGTGGAATTCATTACCACTAGATATAATTACATCTAGATATAATTTGTCACTAAGTTTCTTCTCAAAGGAAGCAACCAGTAATTTTAGCACTTTTCTTCCTGCTGCAATAAAGACTTTGAAAGCCATAGAGTTTTTGAAGCCTTTTTGGAATTCAGGACTTGTTCTGTACAGAATTTGCCGGTAATTATTTTGCACTGAAAACAGCTTAATATTTCTATGCAGCAACATCTAGTAAGCCACAAGTGGCCTATGCAGAAATATTATTTTGGAGGCAGAAAGTGCTATTTCTTGTGCAGAAAATATTGTTTTCTACACAAATCACTCACATGCAAATTTTGCATAGAATAAATCCCAAACTACAAAGATTCTTGTCAGACCAGCATTCTTTTCATCAGGGTTCTCAGCACAAGATTTTAATTATTTTATAATATTCTTTCCATTCCTAACATATATATCTACCTAACTGGATGCCTTTCAAAATGGATTTGATGAATTTGAGGAGCATGGGCTCATCAATTGCTACTAGCTAGGATGGCTATGTATCTTCTCCAATACCAGAACCAGTTCCTCTGCAAACCAGTTGCAGGAGAGTGTAAAACAGACAGTGCAGATGTTAGACCAAGGCAACATGAATCATCTTATGTTTTTACTAGCTGAAGCATACTGGTGCTGTCCATGTTTGAACCTACTACCTCAAAGAGATCAATGGGATCACCAGTTTTATTATTTCCCCTTCCACTTTTTTTTTAACCTTAGGGAGTTTTAGTAACAGTATCTTAGTCCTCCCTTGTTATTCCACCTTTTCCTTATCTCAGAGATCTCAGCATCAATGCATCAGTGAGCATGGTCCCATTTTCTAGAACTTTAAAAGCATTTTTTCCAATGGGTTATAGCAGGCCCTCCTTTTTTGTTTCAAGGAAGCCCACCCTTTGGTGACTTGAATCTTGTCAATGGTTAAATGCCTGTACTGCAGCCACTCACTCATAAACCACAAGGTTGCGAGTTCAATACTAGCCAGGGCTCAGGCTAGACTCAGGCCTGCATTCTTCTGAGGTCGCTAAAATGAGTACCCAACTGTTGGGGGGCAATGAGCTTACAGTTGCAAACTGCTTAGACACCCCATAGTGTGGTATGAAGTGGTATATAAATGAAGCTGCTTTGCTTTGCTTTGTCACTAAAACCTGGAAAATAAGCAAAGACACTGTGATAGATTTTAAAACCTCTACCACAGTTTCCCAGCAAGTTATGACTGGCCTCATGTTTTTGTTTCTAAGAAGCTCTAATTAGGATTTTTTTACTTGAAGCTTGGAGGGTAACTAAAAACAATATCTCAAATTTTGAGGCAACTATAACATTCCTTTGGTAAATTGTAGTGACCCCAGATACAAATACGTACCCTTTTATTATTGTAGATATTTTGTTGGACTGTTATTTCCATCACCCTTCACCGTTACTGTCTAAGGCTCATGTATACTAAAATTTAGCAACATCTGGTAAGCCACAAGTGGCCTATCTGTGATATAAAGTATTCACTCTTGTTAGGACCACTAGCCTGTGGCTGCTATTGAAGTATAGTGAACACAGTACAGTCAGCCCTCTTTATCTACAGATTCTTCATCCATGGATACAACCATCCACAACATGAAAATATTCAAAAACAAATATAAATTCCAAAAAGCAAACCTTGATTATGCCATTTTATATAAGGAACACCATTTTACTACACCATTGTATCCACAGATCTTGGTATCTATGGGGGATCCTGGAACCAAACCTCAGCAGATATCAAGGACCCATTGAATTTATATCTGGCCTGGAAGATCTGACATCAGTTCAATCAATTCACTTGCTGACTTGTTTGGTCCAATTGCTTCTTCTCATTATAGCCTTCATCAGAGGGTATCTGTGAAGATAAACTAGGATAACTCATGTGTGTACTCACTTTATTCTTTGGAAGAAGGACAAGGGGAAAACATGCTGAATAATAGTAATTTTTTATTAAACAGCCAACAGAAAATCAGTTGTGCCACACACCTTCAAATTCCATTTAACAATGCCATTTCAATTTCTCATTTCTTGCTAGTGCTGGTTAAAGTAAAATGGAAAAGCTGAACAGCAGTTGCCTTGGCAGGAGAGTGATTCCCATAAGGAAGCTGAGAAGCCACATGGAGGAAATAAGAACTGATTCATGTCAGCCTTGTAGGCTCATGCAATGAGCCCAGATTGATAAGGTGTTGGGTCTGGTAAATCATAATGTAAATAAAAGGACTATTTTTCATGGGGCGTATTTACAATGGTGTTAGCATGCTACATTTTCCAGGGAAATATATGTTCTTGTCAGAAAACTTCAGGGGAAGTAAATGAGCTTGCATCACATGAGTAGGCTTAAATGCCAGGCTGAAATTTAGTAAACTGCTTGGCACTGTCTCTTTTTCTTCATTAAAAGGGGGACATTTTTCTCTGTCTTTTGATGCAGTTAATAAAATGTCTGGATTGCATCTCTGACTTTTCAGGTCAAACCTTGCTTAAAAACCTTTGTGTAACTGCAGAGAAATATCCTCATTAAAAAAATCAATGAAAGGAGATGAAAGTGGTCACAGTCCCCGTTCCCCCCCCCCCCGCCATATAACTGCAGCATTTTCTATACCCAACAAATTGTTTCAGCCATTATTCTGTCATGTACACAGACCCCATTTCAACCAAAGAAGGGAAAATCAAAAAATATGCTTAATGCTCATTTTTATACATGTATGTGTGTGTGTGTGCCTTCAAGGGTACATTTACACTGTAGAAATTCTGTAGTTTGACACAATTTTAACCACCATGGCTCCATCCTACATAATCCTGGGATTTGTAGTTTTGTGAGGCACCACCACTCCTTGGTAGAGAAGGCTAAAAACCATGTAAAAGTACAAATCCAAGGATTTCATAGGATGGACCAGAGCACTTAAAGTGGTGTCAAACTGCGTCATTTCTACATGTAGATGCACCCCAAGTTGCCTGTTGATGTGACTCTATTAATTTCATAGGGTTTCCTTAACCAAGGAATGATCAGAAGTGATTTTGCTAATTCCTTCATCTGAAGTATAGCCTACAGCACATAGTATTCATTGGTGATCTCCGATCCAAATACTAACTAAGGCTTATCCTGCTTAGCTTCCAAGATCAGACATGATCTAATGCCTTTAGGGTATTTAGGCATGGGTATGAGAGATTAATGCAATGTTTATTGCAATTCTGTGGTTACTGGAATCCCAGATGTCCCCTTTTTGGGGGAATGGAATGTGTAGCAAGCATTTTTAGTCAGTAGGTAATTGCTTTGTTTTCCATTACAATTTTTTTTAAAAAAAATATTGCTTTGTTTTCTATAACAGATAAATATATTTTGTTTTCCATAACAAAAAAATTAAAACATTAGTATTATTAAACATCCAGGGGTGATGAACAGAAACACAGCAGGGAGCTGTGAAGACCTGAAGACAGCTGACCAATCCTGAGACAGCTGGAACCAGCCAATGAGAGAGCAGCTGGAAGGAGATAAATAGCTCAAGCAGTGAGGGATATAGTCAGTTAGGGAGTTAGGCAGTTAGGAATTGTGGAACAGAAAGCTTGGAACTTTCGAGAGTGTCAGTTGGATCTGACTTAGATAGGGGTACAGTGAGGCAGTACCTTAAGCAAGAGGCTGTGGATTGTTCCTGAGGGAACTAAGTTGTACAAAGAGAAGAGTCAAAGGGGGGAAAAAGAACTCTTTGTGGTTCAACGGAGCTCTAGTGTAGAGAATGTCTGTGTGGTGAGATTGTACTCATAGAAATAGCTGAAGGATTGTATTTGAATTAGCTACAATACACTTGAAACTGTATCCGGGTAATATTATTAACCAGTTTGAAAACCAAGAAGCAGTGCCTGTATCTTTGAAACACAATAAAACATTCTTCTATTTTATAAAAAACTATTTTGGCCTCTGTGTGAGAATTTTGAACAAACGCTAGCATGTGTGTTATTAATAGTTATTGGACCAGTAGGTGATGAGGGCTATGAAGCCAGTCACATAAAATTTTAAAAGAGAGAAATAGTCAAGGTGGCAGGAGTGTTCGCCACGGCTGTTTTGGCCATATAGCAAATCCAATAACATCAAAAATCCACCAAACACTGATAACTTTATTGGGCCAACCAAAATGCACAATATACAGCTGTCCCTCCCCATTTGTGGACTTCGAGCCTGCAATCTCACTCTTTGTGGGAGAGAAAAGTGGCAATAGATAAAATTGTGGTGCGCATCTGCGCGCAGCCCTGCACACACACCATTATTTTCAACGGGCTCAAATATTTGTGAGCTGCCATTTTTGCAGGAGTCCCGGAATGGATCCCCTGTGAATTGGGAGGGGCAACTGTACATGTTGCAAGCTTTTGGAGCTCCACTGGCTTTTTCATCAGGCAGGAGAAAAAAAAATGGAAGATGTTAGTCATATGCCTGCATTTTGCTGTTTTTGTTCTCAGTTCAGAAGGTATGGATGGGATATTTCTTGCAGGCTGGCATCTCCTGCTTCTGGCCATGTGGCTACTGGGAGATTCTCAAAGTCCAGGAAATTTGACATCAATTTGCTACACAAAAATGTACTTCCTTTGCAATACAGTATGTCTCCATCCTTTGTGAAGCTACAGGCCCCTTTGTTAAGCAGAGGACACTGAATTTCACAATAAGCCTTCATGCTTTTGCATCAGAAAAACATTAGGTGGTGTTGTATTAAAACCTGTCCATGCAGTCTTACCAAATTTGTTGAGGAAGGTGATGGGACTAAAATAAAGGCCTCTCCCAGAGATCTTACAGCATGAACAGGTTCATACAGGAAAATAGGATATTTGAGCATGTTTACTTATGGAATCTTTTAGGAGTTTATTTATTTTTAAATAAGCCGACTTACCTCTTTCATTTTAAAGTCGAATGTGGAATGCAGCCAAGTATTATCACACAGAAAATGCAGCCAATGCCTCCAGCTGGCTGCATCCTACCTAAAACCCAGCTAGAAGCCGTGATCAGATAGCTGATTTGCAAAGTCAGGAGCTTCTGTTTGCTGTGTTTGCATCCCTTTAGTAACTTTGTTTTCTCCTTTCCTTTGCATGCTTCAACTTTATTTCTAAAGGCTCAGCTGAAGTTTTAAGTTACTGCAATGCCAAAAATTTGAGGACAAAAGAAAATTTCATTGGACAGGGCAGAATTCTTATTTGGAGGGCAATGTTCTCATTTTGCCTCCCATCTCCTTCAAACTACAACCTTGGGTGTCCTCCATTCAAACTATTATCCTTTTACTACAGGGTTATTCCTCCAAAATGAATGTATCCTAGTTTGGAAACTGAATTATTTGGATGTCCTCTGTCTTTCTGTCTAGGCTTCCATTTCTCTTTTGGCATAGATTTCCCCTTCCCCACTGCCATATTTTTCTCCTTTTGTATCATGTCTTTTTAGATTGTAAGCCTGGGGGCAGAGAACTGTCACATTAACAATCTGTACACCCTCTGAATCCCTTGTAGCTGAATACTCTAAAAAAATAGAGTAATCTGTTCTTGTTGCAATATATCCATTATGAAGATGATCAGAGGAGTTGTGGGGTCAGATCACTGCTAAGCCAAGCAAGTATTCTTCCACCAAGCTTCCTCTGCTCTCTCACCTCTGTAAAATGGGGATAAATTGGATCTAGATTAAGGGTGGAAACAGATGACAAGTAAGGAGCAGCTCTGTGCCACCCCTTTGCTCACTGGGTTGGGTCCACAGCAACTGCATGTTATGCCCCCAACCCAGAATGCCACTCCTTTTTGCACCAGAGAAAAGGTGTCCTTGCTCCCACCGTGGTGGGTTTTCAGTGTTTCTTTGGCATAGTGTGCCTAAACACTGCACTGCAGAAATGCTGTGGGTCTGCCACACATGCAGTCGGACAAGTGGCTTCCCTGCAGACTGGGGACCTGCTGCTCTCTGAACGCCATGCCCCCAATACACTGGGAAGCCAGCTCTTTGTGCTGGTCTGCTTTGCCCCTAAGTCATGCTTTGAATAGGCTAATAAATCAATGGAACCAGGTTTGGCATGTTAAAAAATAATTACTATAGTGACAGCAGATGGATGTTGCTGAAGTTGTCCAGAAGTGAGCTATGGTGGAATGATGCTCTGGTAATGAGGATGAAGAAGCCATGGATCAAGCTAGGATGTACATGATTTGATGGAGGATGTACTTGGTCTGTTGGCATAATCTGCAAGGAATAAATGTTTCTAATCTCAGGCTATTGTTTTTATAGCAATGACAATGACAACAACAATGATGTAGCATGTTCTGTTTAAAGAGTTCCACAGGTAGCTGTTCAAACATCATCATCTCCGGCTAATAAACCTAGCTATTCCACTTTCTTCACTTTCATCCAACACTTACATGACCATTTTTGTGCTTTTACTATGTTAAACCACAGCATGCCATGATGTTGAAACTAGAAAACATTGGTTAGCCACAAAACACATATGAAACCAAGCCATTATCAAATTTGAACCAAGCCAGCATCTCAGCACTCACTTACAATAACAATCCTGTAGCAAACTCTACTATCTCCCCATTGTCATCATCTTGATTTAATAGAAGTAGATAGAAGCTGTGCCAGCATGGTGTAGTGGGTTGAGCATTGGAGCATATCCCAGCTCAGCCATGTAAACCCACTGGGTGACCTTGGGTAAGTCACATTCTCTCAGCCTCAGAGGATGGCAATGGCAAATGCCCTCTGAAGAAACTTGCCAAGAAAACCCTGTGATAGGTTTATCTTAGGGTCACCATAAGTCAGAAGTGACTTGAAGGCACACAACAACAACAAAAGAAGCTGAGAGCCTGGTGATGTGCCTGATTTTACCTCTAAGTGGCCAGAGATATGAAACTAGAAAGAGGCCTGCAATGCACATGGGGGGTGGGGTTTGATAGAAATGTGAAGGCAATTATTGCTTGTTTTCTGTGATGTCACATGCTGTTGGGGAAACATGTTTACTGCAAAACAATTCAACAGGTGCAGCTTTTCATAGTATATGGGGAACTCTTATCTATTGAATGTCAGGTCTAGCTACCTTACCAGAAACAAGAAAGGTAGTAAAATCCCACCTAACATGGATTTTTGGAGAGAGAGAGAGATGCATGCAGAGGGACATTATCTGGAGCATCATGAGAGCACTGCAATTTCATGACTTTCTGAATGGTGTGACCTCATTTCTATAGCTTCAAGCCCAGTTTGCATCCCATTTGATCTTAACATATATATATATATATATATATATATATATATATATATACACACACAACCTGCAGAGTGGAGCCCATTTTTAGTATTGGGAGCCATTGTTGCAATAAACGGAAGAAAGATAATCTGCTGTGTGTTGCAAATATGAACAGAGAGGTTATAGCTGCTAGAGAGAGGCATATGAAAGCATTAGCAATTGTACATTATCGCTGGCACCCTCATAACATCCCCCATTATTCCCAATGCATTTCTAAAAGAACACTGCATTCAGAAGTCAAGTCCTTAAAAATCTCCTCTTTATCCTGCCACTGCATATTAGATTCAAAAGGGAATGGCAGCAATTTTCATGTGTAAAGCTATAAACGTGACTGTTTAACAAGAAGGAGAGGACTTATGTGTAAGAGACGTTCACGTTTTGTTTCATTTCATTTTATTATTATTTTTTACTCTCATCATCACTTGTAAACAATTCTGCTTTTACTGACTGAAATAAATAGAGGTGAAATGAACCCATGCATTGGATGGGTTCTATTCTATTTCTCTTTTTAAATCTGCTTTTAAGCTTTCTGAGATATCTGTTTTGCAGTAACTTTGTAAATTGATCCATGTATACTCAGAGGTAAGTGTCACTGAATTGAATGGAACTTACTCGTAGGCAAATGGGTGTATGATAAAACATTTAATCAAAGGGCAGTAAGTACAAATTATCCTGATTTTAAAAAGCTGTACTCCTGGAGTTTAGCTCAGGGAGAGTCAAAGAAAGATCTGTGGCACACTCAGAACTAACAGAAGAGCTTCTTTAAAAAAAAAAATTAAATATGTGACAAGCCCCTGTTGGATTCATAGCTATGCATTTTCAAATCCATTGTTCAACTCCTCCCCACATACCTCCTAGTATCAGGCTTGATACTGTTGCAATCTCAGCAGGTAAATCAAATATATATCTAAGCAGCACATAGCATCCTATTAATGTATTTCTCTCTGATCATCTTGGTACTAGGTGGCTAAAATCCTATATGGCTCCAGGTAGCATAGCTATTCTGCATACAGAGCTGTGCTACAGCAGGTCATTCATGAATATCTGGATTTAACAAGAGCTGCTGCTCTCCCAATGGCAAATCCATGCTTGGTGGAGAGTGAGAAGGGAAAGAGAAGCTTCTGACTATATCCACTGAAGTCCATCAGCATCTACTGAAGGTCTCAACAGATAATAATAATAATAATAATAATAATAATAATAATAAAATATATTTATATACCGCCCAATGGTTGCCCAATCCGGGCGGTTTACAACATAAAACAATTACAGTAAAAACATATCCCTCCCCCCCTTAAAACAGTATTAAACAACAACATAGTTAAAATCCTAGTAACAATTAAATGAATGGGGAAAAAATCATAACAATTAAAATAATAACCCCTGACACATCACCCCATTATTACTCTGCAAGGGAACCAAGGTTCGAATAATATAGCTAAAGGGAGAGGGAACAGCCCGGGGCCGGGCTACCTAGTCTGGAAAGGCCTGCCGGAAGAGATCCATCTTGACAGCCTTTTTAAAACTGTCCAAAGATGTTAACTGATGGATCTCGTCCGGCAGGTCGTTCCAGAGTCTAGGAGTGAAGACAGAAAAGGCCCTCTGGGAGGTTGCAGATAGCCTAGATCTTTGTGGATTTAAAAAATTCCTCCCAGAGGACTGGAGCGCGCGGGAAGGATTGTACGGGAGGAGGCGGTCTCTGATATAGCTTGGACCCAAGCCATTTAGGGCTTTAAAGGTAATAACCAATGCCTTGTACTGGGCCCGGAAGCGAATAGGCAGCCAGTGGAGGGACCTCAAGACCAGAGTGATGTGGTCCCTCCTAGATGTTCCTGAAACAAGCTTGGCTCCCATATTTTGAACTAATTGTAGCTTCAGAACCTGGCACAAGGGTAGCCCCATGTAGAGCGCATTACAGAAGTCAAGGCGTGAGGTTACCAGTGCGTGCACAACAGTCTCGAGATCCCTTACTTCCAGAAAAGGGCGCAGCTGGCGTATCAGCCGAAGCTGATAACAGGCGCTCCTGACCATCGCATTTACCTGATTTGTCATCTGGAGCGATGAGTCAAGGAGCACCCCCAGACTGCGAACACAGTCACTGGAGGAGAGTGTGCCCCATCCACGACTGGAGGTTGCAACCCAATTCTTGGTTTCGGGGCTGCTACCGTGAGCACCTCCGTCTTGTCTGGATTCAGTTTCAATCTGTTTTTCCTCATCCAGCCCATTACCACCTGAAGACATTCATTGAGAGAAGAGATGCCATTGGAATTCGAGGCCGACGAACGAGACACGGAGAAATAGATTTGAGTGTCATCAGCGTACTGATAACACCCAGCACCATAACTCCGTATAATCTCACCCAGCGGCTTCATATAGATGTTAAATAATGTCGGGGACAAAATAGCTTTCTGAGGGACTCCACAAATGAGTTCCCTCTTGCTGGAGCTACAGTCCCTGAGCAGCACCCTCTGGGACCTACCCGAGAGGAAGGACCGGAACCACTGCAAAGCAGTGCCCCCGATACCTAATGATGTAATCACTTAGCATTTGGCTAGAGGGACATAGCCAGATGCTTCTCCAATCCCTCCCCTACTCTCTACTGGGCACGAAAGAGCCACAAGGAGCACTTTGGTCTTTGCAGAGAGAGGGAGGAAATACCAACCTTTGAAGCTGACTTACATCTGCGTATGCCACTGATAAGATGCCAGCCAATTAATCCTAGAGGACTTCCAGATGTATGGTTCCTAGCACAATCAAACAGCAGGCAATGGCTTGTCCCAGATTTAGAGAATTTACAGATTTTTTTTTGAGATATAAATTTGATTACTCCTGAGCTTTGAGGATTTTTTAAAGTTAATAAGAATTTTTTACAGATTTTTGCATGAATTTTTCATAATATGCACATTGTTTCAAGCTAACTATTCTAATACATTTCTTAATTTTGGTAGTGTAGCTAGGCCTAACATTTATCAGATACAGTTCTCCAGTGTATATAATGCATTTTATGTTATCTTTTTCAATATATACATTTTTCTGGGCACTCAGCATTCTTCCACTGCAAATTTAGAGAAATTTAATTTTTTCAGGATAAGTAATTTTTACTCCCTGGATTACAGAAGTGTGAGCCATCATGGTATATTGGTTTGAATGTTGGACAAGGACTCTAGTCCAAGCAGGGTTCATATCCTCACTCAGCCACAGAAATCTAGTGGGTGGCCTTGGATAATTTGTACTGTCTCAGCTCCAGAGGAAGGCAATGTCAACCCTTCTCTGAAAAAATCTTGTGAAGAAAACCCTCTGACTGGGTTACCATAAGTCAGAGTTGACCTAAAGGCACATAACAAACAAACAACAAACTGCAGGGTTGCATAAAGTGTGACCTGCAGATCCCATACAGATCCTGGAGCCCACTTTTGAAAGCCCAGTTCTCCCACACCAGTCCCTAAAGCCCCCACCCATCCACATTTCTAAAATAATTATTTTGATATGATTTTCTGGTAATTTTCACCTCAAAATTAAATAGTTTAATATGCAAAACATGCAAAACAAAATTTCTAACAACTCAAGAGAAAAGAAGTGATAAGAAGTGAAGTTATATTATTTCCAGTAACAATTTTAAGAGTGATTTTGAAGCAAAAAACACTGGGGAGGTACAAGCAATGAAGAGGTCGGTTATTGAATGGTTGCCACCACACACTTTCCCACTACTAATGCATTTATTTAAAAGTGAAAAAATTGATACTCACATAAAAATGGAAGCCAAAAAATTATGCTACCATCCCTACTCTAGGAGCACCCATAATTACCCTTAAATATTCATAGCTATTAAAGATTAAGGTGATATACAGAAGTAGAGAGGCTAAGAAGATTATCGCATCAGGATGTAAATCTGCTATCAAAGCTTTTGATAATAATTATCACACAATGTCATGATTGTTTCATTGCTGCATTGCTGCTAGAGCATTCCTTTTCATTGATGATGAACATCCATGAATGAAAACCCACAAACATTTCTGTAGCATTTGTCCTCAAGCGTGATAACTCTTTTGGTGGCAATTCTGGTATTGGGAAAACATGTGGTATCAGTGTCTCATCCCTCCCCCTCATCTCTCCTGCTCTATATTCCAGAGCAGGCTACATTTTTAAAACTTTTCTTTTCTTTTTTTCCTACTTCACCCTTTCTGCCAGATGGAGACCTTCCTGTGCTAGATTCTCCTCACAAGGAGACCCTGTCATTCCCCCTTTGGCAAATGGGGGTGAGGTGGGGGTGGGTGGGTGGGTTGAGAAGGCATACTAGGAAAGGCAGGGAGGTTGAGTGAAAAGGGATTGCAGAAGAGTGTGTGCTGTGACCCCTGATGGCACTAAAGACCTCCTTGCACTATTGAGGAGAAGTGAGGTAATGAAAGCTCTAAATGTGGTGTGTATTTTGTTCTCTTTTAATAACCTGACTGCAGAGAGACTGTGGTGAAAAAGAGGCCGGTGTGATAATCTCCTAAATGTAAATGTAAAGTACTACATCTAGACAGGAAGAATGAAATGCACAAATATAGGATGTTTGACACATGACTTGAAAGCATCACAAGCAAAACATGAGTCAGCAGTGAGATGTGGTGACCAAAAAAGCCAATGCAATTCTGGGCTGCATCAAATACAGTGTCCAGTTCAAGGGAAGTAGTAATACCACTCTAATCTCCTTTGGTCAGACCTTATCTGTGTCCAGTTCTGGGCACTATAGTTCAAGAAGGATATTGACAAGCTAGAACATGTCCAGAGAAGGGAGTCCAAGACAATCAAAGGTATGGAAACCAAGTTTGATGAAGAATGATTTAGGGAGCTGGTATTTCTTGCTTAGAAAAGAAAAGATGAAGAGGTGACAAGATAACTATCTTTAAATAGCTGAAGGGATGTCATATAGAAGACCGAGGAAGCATATTTTATGCTGCTCCAGAGACTAGAATACAAACCAGTGGGTTCAAATTGTAAGAAAAGAGATTCCACCTAAAGATTAGGAAGAATTTCCTGACTGTGAGAGCTGTTGTTCAACTGTAGAATAGGGTGGCTCAGTGAGTGGTGGACTCTCCTTCTTTAAACAGAGGTTGGATGGGCATACCTCATACCTCAAGAGAGTGCTTCAGTCATGTATTTCTGCATGGCGGGGGGTAGGACTAAGGAGTGCTTTCCAATTCTAAGATTCTATAATTGTATAAGTTCTTCTTCATGGTTGGATGAAATCACAGAACTTCAAGGTATTTCAGATAAATTGTGCATATGTAAGCATGTGTGTACTTTATCATTGTCAGCAGTTCTCTCAAAGTTCTAATTTATTTACATCTTTTAAAAAAATCTTCCTTTGACTGATAACATCACTTCAAGGATGATTACATGTTTGACTATGTTAAGCCTCCAGATTTTATTTATTCAGGTCTTAAGACATGGTAATATTATATCTAATTGATTCCATACAGCCAATTTTGGAGAAAATGCAACCACTTTCCCCCATCATATGCACTGTAATTCAACAAAATATGGTTTGTAATCTGTAAAGAAATGCAAGCATTTTAAAAGATTTTTTTAAAAAAAAAAATCAAGTACAATCCTAAATTTAGAGATATAATTTGCTTTCTCAATTTTCATTATAAATAATATTTTGAGGGGAATAGTCCAGTCATCCTTCATGAAGGTTCTCAAGTGCCAGTTATATTAACAATGAAATTAATATTGCTCCAATCCTGACAGAAATGTCAACAATTTATACACAATAAAAGGTAGTAGAGGAAGATCAGCACTGCATGAATCTCAGCCCAACCATCTTTGCTGGCCAGCATGACACAGATTACATTCAGTTTGAGAATGAGCTGTCTGACATAGATCTTAGTCTAGAACCAATATGTTTCTAATTTAATCCTCTTTGGCTCCTAAAATAGGAAAAATGGATATACTTCCCAAGATATTATCGGATCACAATATAATAACAATGAAAATCAAAGACAGAATTAAAGAATACAATTGCCAATTAAATGAAACGTTATTGAAGGAAGAAGAAACGATAAAACTAGCAGGGAAAAAACATTGAATTATTTTTCAAAGAAAAATCTAAACAAAGAAGTTAAGCCTCAAATAGTGTGAGATGTGGGGGGTTTTTTATACAGAAAAATGTAGAAAAATGGGGGGGGGGGAGAGGAGAAGGAATGAAGCAAATAATGCAAGAAATAAAGAGTAAAGAAATCCAATTTAAAAAAAACCAACAAATAAAGATTTGATAGAAGAAATAAAAATCCTACAGAAAAAAAATATCAATAATGATGACAGAGGAATTAGAAAAAAAGATTATATTTGCAAGACAAAAACAATTTGAATTCTCTAATAAGCCTGGGAAATGGTTAGCATGGAAACTAAAAAAAACACAAAGAAAAGAAGACAATCTGGAAGATAAAAGAAGCTGGAAAAATATTTACAGACCAAAAAGAAATAAAAAGAGTATTTCACAAATATTTCAAAGAATTATTTACTCAAAGAGAAAATAATAAAGAAGAAATTCAGAAATTCATGGACAGACAAAAAATACTGAAATTTAATGAAGACCAAAAGATTGAACTGAATAAGAAAATCTCGGTAATGGAAGTAGTACAAGCGATTGGAAAATTAAAACCAGGAAAAACTCTAGACCCTGATGGTTTCCCAGAGATCTATTATAAAAAGTTTATGAACCAATTAGCAATCCCACTTCAAGTTACAATGAATGCAATTTTAGAAGGAGAAATCTCTGAAACTTGGAAAACTTCTTTCATCACGTTAATTCCCAAAGAAGAAAAAGAAATACAAGTAGCAAAAAAGTATAGACCTATAGCACTACTAAATGTAGAGTATAAAATTTTCACGACAATAGTGGCAGCAAGATTAAAGAAAACACTAAACAATTGTATTAATGAAGATCAAGTAGGCTTCTTACCTGGCAGACACATGAAAGAAAATATAAGAAATATAGTTAATATTATTGAATATCATAATAAAAGACTGGACAAGAAAGCTGCGCTTATCTTCTTAGATGCTGAAAAAGCATTTGACAATGTGCATTGGGAATTTCTAATAGAAACTATGAAAAAGATAGATATGGGACGAAACTTTTTGAAATGTACAGAAGCAATTTATAAAGAACAAAATGCTCAAATAATAATTAATGGAGAGAAAACAGAAAAATGCCAAATGCAAAAAGGTACAAGACAAGGTTGCCCTTTATCACCTTTATTATTCATTACAGTCATGGAAATATTTTGTAACAAAATTAGAGAAAATGAATTAATAAATGGTATAAAGATCAAGAAATCTGAATATAAGATCAAGGCATACGCAGACGATATGGCTATTATGTTATCTAATCCAGTGGAAAGTATCATACCATTACTGGAAACAATCAGGGATTATGGAAAAATAGCAGGGCTGAAAATAAATGATAAAAAGACAAATACGTTAACTTTTAATATGTCGAAAAAAGAAAAAGAAGAACTCCAATAATGCTCCAGATTTGAAATTAAAAACAAAATAAAATACTTGGGAATATATATCACAACTAAAAACACAGAATTATTTAAAAACAACTATGGGAAAATCTGGCAAGAAATAAAAACAGACTTAGAAAAATGGACTAAATTAAATCTGTCATGGCTAGGTAAAATATCAACAATTAAAATGGATGTGTTACCGAAATTAATGTTCCTATTCCAATTGCTACCAATAATAACAAATGAGGAACCATTTCAAAAATGGGAAAAGGACTTGTCTAACTTTATACAGAATAAAAAGAAACCCAGAATTAAGATGAAAATCCTGCAAGATACCAAAGAAAGAGGAGGACTTGGTATACCAAACTTAAAACTATATTTCCACACCTGTTGTTTAGATTGGATAAAAGATTGGATACTACGGTATTAAAGAAACAGTGGTTTCTACAGTTGGAAGGTTATGATTTACCATACGGTTAGCATGTGTATTTAATTTATGACAAAGTTAAGGTAAATAGGGAATTCAACAACCACTTTATAAGAAAATCAATATTAAGGATCTGGAAGAAGTATAAAACAATCTTTGTATCCAAAATACCAAAATGGACATCAATAAATGAGGCTTTTTATAGAAGAGAAAGGATGAAAGATGGAGGATGGATCTCATATCATGATCTATTAATAATGGGAAAAGGACGGTATAGATTTAAAACAATGGAGGAACTAAAGAATGAAAATTTAAAATGCAATTGGTTTTTATATAGACAGATATTGGAAAGATACAAAATGGACACAAAACCTAGCCAAATAGAACAAGAAGAAACCCAATTTGGAAAATCAATGGCCTATGAAATGCAACACACTATATCAAAAATATATTAATTGTTATTAGAGGTAGATTTAGAGGATGAAAAATAAAACAATATATGATAAACTGGACGCAGGATTTAAAAAGACCTATAATGTTAGAAGACTGGGGGAAAAACTGGAAGAAAAGAATAAAACATACTTTGAGCTATGATATTAAAGAAAATTATTACAAAATCCAGTATAGATGGTACCTAACTCCTGAAAGATTATCAGAAATTTATAAGAATAAAAAAGAGGTTTGTTGGAATTGTAAAGAGAAAAAAGGTACGTTTCTGCACATGTGGTGGGAATGCAAAAGAACAAAGAAATTCTGGTCACAAATTTGTAAAGAAATAGGAAAGATAATAGACATAAAAATCAATCTAGACCCTGCCACTTATTTATTAGGAATGGTTAATGAAGAATTGGAGGGAAAAAAATGGTAAAATATTTTTTTATATGCTTTCTGCAGCAAGATCGGTTTTTGCGCAAAAAAAAAAAAGGAAAAATACAGAAGAACCCTTGATAAACGAATGGAGATTTAAACTATATGACTCAATGGAAATGGACAAACTTACTTGTTTATTGAAAGATCAGACAAAAGATAAATTTGAAAAAGAGTGGTTACCAGTGATGAAATATTTATCAGAAAGAAAGGAAAAATAAAAGGGAATTTAGTCATGTTTAAAGATTTAAGAATAAATGAATGGAAATTGGGAAACTATATGAGTGATTATATCTCTGTTTTAGACAAGTAGAAAGAGGAAAGATTAGTAATTATTTATAATAGTGTGTGTTGAGAAAAAATAAATTGTATAGAATTAAGAATAAAGGGTAAAAGGGACAATAATTTACTAGAAAATGGGAAGATGATGTGTACTGTCCTAATTAATCATGGACACTTTCATACTACATAGATATAGTACTATGATTCCACTTTAACTGCCATGGCTACATCCTATGGAATCCAGGAGTTTGGAGTTTGGTCAAAGGCATTCAAGCCCTGTAACAGAATTCTAAACAGCCCTCTCTAAACTACAAACCCCAGGATTCCATAGGATGGAACCATAGCGGTTTGATGGTTTTAATTTTCTGCTCTGTATGAAGCACCTTGCCAACACTCTATCTTCAAAATGTGGTTTTTAATAAATGCATGAATAAAAATTAAATATGGCCTTCTTGCCCCCTCCAAGAATGACACATACACCTGCTACTTACACCACTTGCAATGCCTTTGCCAACAACAGGTAGCAAACCTATGGCAGAGCAGCATTAGGTTATTGTAACTGAGAGTTCCACTAATGCAAGTCAACAGAACCTTTCAAAAAAGCATAGCTGCGATTGCATAGTAATTACCCCTTCCTTCATGGATGAAAGGGCTCCAGGATGAAAGCAAACACCTAACTTTATCAGGAGAGCAGAACTAAGGCCTTTTCTCTTCGCTTGTCAACAAGCGTATTAATGGCTAACGTACAAACACAACTTACAATGATGGTGTGCTTGAGAAGGAAGAACTCTAATTGGCAGATTATGGCTTGCCTCTGAAATTCAAACTGCCCTTTGAAACAGCTACTTTTGACAAGTGATTATTAAACTGCAACTTGGGAAAGATTCACCTATCTCATGCATAAGGGTCTCTGAGCTACCACATCAAGGTACCACATCCTCACCAATTATACTGCAAGTTGCTATCCATTATATAACTACTCCAGAGCTAGGGAAAATGACTTTTTGGGATAACTTCCATAATCCTACACCCAGCATTTTCCCAAGGTTTCATCTCTCCCTCCAGCATTTCACAAATAAAAACTGAGACATGTATGACCAAACATCATCAAATATGGTCAAGATGACAAAAGTTATTAATCGGAAAGAAGACACAAGCTAGGAAATGGTGGAGCAGTTTGCTTTTGTCTGAGCCTACTGAAAGAGGCAAGACTGTACCTTCTCCACTTTCCCTCTTTCTGAATCAACTAAGGGCAAATTAGTTTTGCATTTTAAACTTAGTTTGCAGCAGTTAAAATAAGCTAGGGACAAAGTTAAAAAGGGGGAGAGAAACTGAGACATTTTAGAAGCATATGAAAGAGTTGGATGAAAAATTGGGACTATGCCTGCTATGTTGGCAGCTATTAAGTCCTAAAGTCAACGAAATGGCACTGTTGTGTTTGTGTAAGCCAGGGGTAGGCAACCTTTCCCCTTTAAGGGCCGAGGGACTTCAGCTCCCAGAAGACTCAGCCATGTTGGCCAATAGTCCCATGTTGGCCAATAGCTCCTGGGATTCTGGGAGCTGAAGTCCCTCGGCCCTTAAAGGAGAAAGGTTGCCTACCCCTGGTGTAAGCATTCAAAGGACCACCTGATATTTTCCCATGATGCAACTCAGCTGTACAGACCGGCACTTTGAGCCAGTCGGGGCAGAGTGGAGGCATGGCAACCGCATGACACACACCCAAACCCCACCCGATGCTGGTGTCATGCCGCTCACCCAATCAGACAGTGGGTGGCATCACGTCATGTCTTTGGTGCAGTGTTTAGATGCACTGCACTGAAAAATTGGTGAAAAACTGCCACCACTGCAGTAAAGGTGCCCTTTTCCACTCTAAAAAGGAGCGGCATTTTGCCGGTTCTTTTTAGAATGGCAAACTGCCAGATCAGGGCTGTGGCATGAGGTTGCCACAGCCAAGATCCAGTGAGGAAAGGGGAGGCCAGAGACCACTCTTTTGGGGCCATTTGTTGAGCCCCCCAGTCTTCTAAAGATTATTTATTGTCTCCCTGGAGCTGAAGATAATTTGTTTCATCAAGATCAGAAGTAGTCTTAAAGGGTATGTAAGTGGTGAGTATAGGAGAAGTATTGCTTGTATATACAGTTCCAGGAATCTAGGAATCCAATGGTTCTATTTCTTTGGGGAAGTACCTGCAACACACAGTTGTGGATCCCATAGGATGGAGCCAAAGCATCTGAAGGGCATCACAGTTTGATACCACTATTTACCTTGGCCCCATCTTATCAGATTCTTAGAATGAGATGCTTAGAATTCTTTGCCATAGACCTTTGGCAATATAGGGCCTCGGCAGACAGCTAATTGAGCTGTCTTCCGGGCCTGGAAGAGGAGGGGCAGCTGCACAAGCGGCGCCCCTTCCTCTTCCTGAGGTCGCCCTCGGAGTCGCCGCCCCTCTGCATGGCCGGCGCTCCGGGGATGACCTCACACTGCAGCGACTAGATGCGCTGCAGCGTTTGAGTCAGGGAAAGTGCGCCCGCCACTTTTAGGGAGCACTTTCCCTGACATCTAAAAGGAGCGCCAATTTGGTGCTCCTTTTAGAGTCGCCGGAGGAGCGCCGCAGTGTGGAGGCTGAGCTCCGCCGGCGCTCTGGACCAGGGCGTCCCTGACGCCCTGGTCTGCAGAGGGGGGTAGTTCAGTTTACTATAAAATTATACATCCAGCACCAATTAATTGTCCTAGGATCCTGTAGGATGGAGCTATAGCAGTTAGACGTGTATATAACTGTGTAGCCGTGTGGATAAATTGTAGTTAAACTGAATATGGCATAAATATGTATATATGAGCCAATGTTCATCTAATCCAGAATCTAACCCAGCTTTCTAAAACTGGCACCCTCCTACAGTATTGGGCTACAATTTCCACAATCCACAACCAACCTGGCATCATGTTGGCTGGAGGTGTCAAGTCTTATAGTTCAATATATCTAAAGTGCACCAGCTTGGGGAAGGCTGATCTAGAGTAATATTTTCTGTTCTTGCTGGCCTGCTGGCACCTCTCTCATATTCCTCTCTTGTTATGTGAGATCTTTTAATCAGAAATTGCATTCTGGAAATGTTTCCTATGCAAAATGTGTCCCCAGCTTTTGAGCTCTCTCCTAGTTATTTTTATACACAAAGCCATTCTGTTCTTTCTGCTGAAGTTTCCAAATGGCAATCCTGAATCAGAGCTCAACCAATGTTTTGGAACAGTTTAAAAGTGAGCAAAGTCCAGAATGCAACTTTGGTCAAATTCCAAATGATAATCCAAACTAGAGTAAAACCCTTAACTCCATTGGTAAATAGGAAATTAATATTATGTACATCCTGTTGATCCAACAGTTCTGCTCCAGATGGGCCTACCAACTTGATTTAGGTTATTAATATTAATAATTAATGATAATAATGATTTAAATTAATATTGTTTGTTAAGACAAATGTCCAACATATCCTAAATTAATATTTGAAGTCTATCATTAGTGGATTTTTGTCTTTCTACCTAAAATTTTGAATTTATTTTTTTTTGCAGATGTGTTAAGCATCCATGTGTTTTTACACCTTCTTATAAATCCCTTCTCTGTGTTCATAATGGGAATGTGGAGATGTGGGGGTATATGATTAAGGAGATGCAAATTAGAACATCTTCAAGCAATTCAAACAAGAAAAAAATCTTTGAAAGTCCACACACACAACCCATCGAACATCCCAAATATGTTTCAGAATTACTGTCAATTGAATTAAGCATAAGACTTGCTGTACTGGGCACAGTTAACTTGCTGGTTAGCTTCAATGGTATTTAAGAAGCCACGCTGTGCCCAGGATTGCAGAAAAGGCTTGTAAGAGCTGAGCTGTTAAATCAAAGCTGAACTCATTGTAAGAAGTCAGCTTTGCTGCAAGTTAAAGATAAGTCGGATTCATTTTGTTACAGGGCAGCTGTTGCAGATCAGTTAAAATTAGGAGCTTGTTTCTCCACTAAAACAAAGGATTCTTACCTCTCCCGAATTGAATTTTAATTCGGGCTGTTAAAATAATGTTGTGGGAGTGTTGAAAAACAGTCCTTTGAAACCAAACATTCAAAACTGGAACTTTTCAGCAAGCTTCTTTATTGTAAAAGACAAAAGCAAAAGCAAAACAAAATAATAACAATAATAGCATCTTCACTTTAGCCAAAGCTGGCTAAGCAGGAATAAACTCTATTTGCTACATATTTCAAGATTTTGTTAGTAGCATATCAAGAGAATGTTTTAATTAGATCATTACAGTTCAAAAGTCAAAAAGCAAGTGAGAAACTTTCTGATTCTCAGCCCTCAGTCCCACAAAACTCCACCTTTCTGGGTGTGACCTTTACAAGTTGATTGGGTGATACTACGTGACGTGTTCTAGTCCAACCCTTAATTACAATAACATATCATGTGACTACATTTCCCATAACAAAAATTATGTTTACAAAACCATAACACAAACAAACCTTCTTTCCCAGAGAATGGAGTCCTGTTTTGGCTAAACCGCACCTGGGACTGATAAACTGTGAATCTAGCTCTCAGAAAAAACAACTTTTCACAGCATGGAAAAATACAGACACACATCTTTTACATTTCAACATTTTAACATTGACTCTATATCCCATCTAAACCTAACACGGGCTGCATCCAGATACTATCGCAGGGATTTTGTCACCAAAACTGCCGGCAGAATACACCTTGGTTCCAGCCTGGGTCCCAGGAGTGCTCAGCAAGCCTCTTTTTGAAATCAGGAGTTTTTCGATTTATGAAAATGGCCACTGGAGCACTCCTGGGATTGGGGCTGGAGCCGGGCTGTATTCTACCTTTGGTTTCAGTGGCAAAATCCCTGTGATAGTATCTGGATGCATCCCAAAATAAAATTCAATTCGAGAGATAAGACACTTTATTTAGCAGCGTGATAAGCTCCTTACTTGCTTCCAGTTAAAAAAACAAAATCCTCTGCAGTATCTACAATCTTCTCTCCTCCAGTTTGTCTCCATTTCCCAGATGCTTCATTCCTTAACTTCCATCATTAAAACCTTCTTCCTATATTTTTCTTAATGTTTACTAATCCTTTGTTGAACAGTTTCTTGATTGTTTATTAATATACTTATGCATATCCTGAAAAGAGTCTTTCAGAAAAACTACAATAGAACCAAGTCAATCAGGGCTGATATGAAAAAAACAGGCCTTAAAATCAAATAGAAATGTGTCTAAGGTTCTGTATCTTATATTTTCTCATGCATATAAATAGATATAGATATGGGGGGGGGATTAGACACAGACATGCACACACACGTGTGCACACACATTTCATATTTCAATCTTCCATGTTTCAAGTTAAAGCTTTTCAATTTTTAGTACCTGTATCTACAAACTTTGATTTTTGCCACAACTATATGTTTGCAAAGTGTGAAATTATGAAAAGGGAAATGAACAAAATTGGAAGAAAAATGTGAGTAGGGAGTGTTGGAGCACTCAGGCCCTTTAAACAACTGCCCAGCTGTTTCCCTCTCTCCTGCCTTTTTCCCCCGGCAATGCCACAGCTCAGACATTGCCCAAGCTGGTGAAGGAGGGTCTTTGGGGATTTATTATTATTATTATTATTATTATTATTATTATTAATTTGACAGAAAGTGCAAACCTTTGCATTTCCATGGCTTCAATGCATGGTGATTTTATTCTCCAGTCCAAGGCTGGTGTGGGGGGGGGGAATCCCCCAAGGAGAAGCTTTATGGGGGTTTGATGGCAAGGAGTCCTCCAAAAGGCTTGTCCTTCCCATCCTCTGAGGATGAGGAGGGTTCACCCAAACAGTGTGACGATATGCATCATTTGATTGACAAATCCAACACCCCCCCCCGAAAATAAGCGAATGTGATTGATGAGGAGGCTCCATTTTTAATCAGTACTTTGGTCAGTGTGAACTTGACAGGGTTAAATTGCGCTGGAGATATTTGACTGAGGTAAAGGTAGTGTGAAATTCTCTTTGGGTCAGATTCAGTATTGCATCAATGAATCTACCCTGATCTACCCAGCACAAAAATGCAAGTGTGAATGTGTGCCTAGAATGCCCTCTCCAGGGGATTTTCCAGCTTTTAAAAATCTATGCAGCCCTTTTGAAAGCTCAACAAATAAAATTTAAAGGCATGCCAAGCTCATGACTGTTGTGTTAATGGACTGGAGTGGTGTGACAATTAAGTGCAAAGTTTCCAATAATCAGACCATATGACTGTACAGTACAGGTACATTGAAATTAACAAAATTACTGTATTCCTGGATGTCACATTAGATCTTTAACCAAAACAAAAACAAAAAAAATGTGGTACCAGAGTTAGAAATAACATGGACAGAGTAGGGATAGGTTTGTTTTGTCTACAACAGACAAAAAAGAAAAGCACTTGAACATGTTTCAACATGTGTTTTTATTCAAAACTAACAATATGCACCTGGGAAATGAAATTACTAGGCTGCATAAGTCTGGCATAAGTAAACAAAAAAAATTAAAACTCCTAGAGACTGCTTGAAAGCTTCTTCCAACGTGCACCCAGTGATTACTTTTCCTTCACCAGCCTTTACATTTCTTATGATTTCCATTTTTGTGGCCAAACTTATACATCTATGCTTTTTTTAACAAGGGTAGTATATGGGGTAGACTTAGGGCCTAAGCAGACTGCCAGAAATAGTGCACATTAAATTGAGGCACTGCCCTAGCTCAGTGCTAGGGAATCATGGGAACTGTATTTTATTGTGGCACCAGAGCTCTCTGACAGAGAAGGCTCAATGTCCCAGAAAAAAATACAATTCCCATGATTCCCTAGCAGACATGCTGCTGTAACCCAAAGTCTGTTTATCCCTCCTTCACTATCATCCCAGTGTTGATACAGCTATTTTTTTTTCCCAGCTAGATGGTCAATAAGGAAGAAAAGTGGCTGGCTAGGTGTAAAAATACTTCATAAAGAGGAGCTGTGCTGTCAGACGCTTTGATAACCATGTAGTTTAACTTGCCTGTATTTAGAAGAAATCCAGATTTTTTTGATAAAGCAGCTTTTTGCAAATGTGCTTGCAAATTTATCCACTTGGTTGTTACAATTGAAATGCTCATGAGGGGCAGGATCCAAGAAGGTTGTTGCACTAACAAAACTGTTTCTGTCTTTGAAATTAGGAAAGGGATGGTTCCTCTTATCATCCATGTTTGTGTGCAAGATATGTTCCATAGGGCACATGCACTACAATATATTTTTCTATCCCACAGCCAAAGATCTCCACTGACACTAATTTTTGATATTATATAAGTGGCAGAACCCCTCCTCAAATTTTTATTTTTATTTTTTATTTAAAATATGGCTTTGAAAGTAAAGGAACCTCATCTCCAATGGCACTTTCCACCCTTTCTTGCACCACTAGGTTTCCATAAAAATAGCTTGAAAGTGTTCCTACACCTTTAGTGATTGTGTAGAAGAGGAAATTTCAGAAGACAAGAGAAGAGGAAAGCCCTCTCCGGTTTTCACTCTTGACAAGATACACTTGGAGGAATGTGTCTGGCAATGCCCCCACCCCCACCCCAGTTAGTTTTAGGACAATAGGATCCTATCCCTGCTCTAAAACAAGGCCTTCACTTTCATGTTTCTTTTATATAATTAGAACTGCTCTTCTGGAGGGAGCTATAGCTCCCAAATGACTTCAGAGGTTCAAGAGTACCTCTTGATCCCCAAAATTTGCTCACCTGTAGTCTAGCCCATAACTTCATGAGTGAGTCACTTCATGAGCCAACCAAGTATTTTCCTGCAATTGCAGGAAAGGGACTGTATGCTAGGAAAAAGAATTGCCCAGAGAGTCCCTTGTATATTTTCAATCAATTAGTATAGCATGATGGTATCAGAAGTCAACTTTAGCATCAGCATGGAAACCACTAAAAGCTTGACCATCTTGGGATACTCTGCAATTCAGCATAGGTGGGCATCTGGTCACCATTTCCTAATCCTCCTCAGGAAAGAAATGTTTGAATGTCCTATTTTACTTTATGTGAGCCTTTACTATAGTCTTCTTGGGTCTAGTGAAAAGCAATACAGTTCTTTCAGTCTTACCTCATGATGAATCTTTCCTGACAAGCATTGTTTACCTCTCCAGAGTTTTAAGATGTCAAGTTTTAAACTGGCTACCTTCATAATATTGATGACAAGTGAAACAAAGGGGTATAAATAATGCATATACCAAAAGTCATGAAAAATGCTGCACAGCAAAAGTCCCCAAATTATTTCTGCTTGGTGTTGTTCCACCTGAGAATAAATTTCTATCATTTTCTAAGTCTTCAAGAGCTAAAGTTATCCCATAGATGAGTCTCAAACTTGATCAAACTTATAAGTTTATTTACTGCTTTTCTCTCAGAATGAATTGCAAAGATTTTGAAAAGTAATGTAGTGGTTTGGAAAAGTCAATTTTAAGCCATTATTTGCAGACATGCCATGTTGCAGTACATCATGTCAACTCAAGTCACTCAAACTGCATCGGTCACATTTTGTTAGGCTTCTTTGGAAAACACTGCTGGTCCTGGCACTTTGGAGATGACTAACAAATGGCAATGAGTCAGGCTGATGTGACAGGAAGGTTAACTCTTTGGCATCCCATTCATATTACACATCTAAGATCATCATTTGATGTGTGTGTGATTTGGTCATTATGGCTTTGATGCAAGGTCATGCGAGTAGACTGCTGCTCCCCCCCCCCCCACACCGCCTCCCAGACCTTGCTGTTCCACTCCATGTCTTCTTGTCAACAAATCTGCTCCAGAGAATTTCCATCCCTCCAGATGATTTTAGGGGAGTTAAGAACTGTATGGAGGGATGAGAAATCTGTTTTGCCAGCAGCTTCCATTCCACTATTAGGAGGACACCATTGAACCAGTACAATGCATTCTAGAATTTAGGAGAGCTGATTTCAGTAACTTAAGGAAATACTGGGGGTGGTCCCATGGTCAGGAATACTAAAAGATAAGGGAGTTCAGGACAAATGAGAGTTTTTCAAAAAGGTACTGAAGGCATAATTTAAAACAGTTCCAATGAGGATGAAGAATGGGAGGTGTCTCAAGAAACCAGGATGGATGACTAAGAAAGTTACAACTAAGCAAAGTTTTAAATGGAACATGTATAAGAAATGGAAAAAAAGGGGAAATCACCAAAGAGGAATTCAAACAAATAGCAAGCACATGTAGGGGTAAAGTCAGAAAAGCTAAAGCACAGAACAACCTCAGGCTTGCTAAAGAAGTTAAGAACAACAACAAAAGGCTTTTGGGAGTATGACTGTAGCAAAAGGAAGAAGAATGAAATGGTAGGATCACTGCGCAGAGACGATGGAGAAATTCTAACAGGGAAAGAGGAAAGGCAGAACTATTCAACACCTTCTTTGCCTCAGTCTTCTCACAAAAGGAAAAAGGTGCTCAACCTGAGGAAAATGGAGCAGGGGGCACAACAGGGGAAATGCAGCACAGAATAAGTAAAGAGGTAGTACAGGAATACTTGGTTAATCTAAATGAATATAAGTATCCAGGACCAGATGAACTGCATCCAAGGGTATTTAAAAAAAATGGCAAATGTAAAATTGGAGCCACTGGCAATAATCTTTGAGAACTCCTGGAGGACAGGAGAAGTCCCAGTAGAGTGAAAGAGGGCAAACGTAGTCCCCATCTTCAAAAAGAGAAAAAAAGAGGATCCCAACAATTATCATCAGTTAGTCTGACATCAACACCAGGAAAATTCTAGAGCAGATCATTAAACAGAGAGTCTGTGAACATTTAGAAGGAAATGCAATTATCACAAAAAGTCAACATGGGTTTCAGAGAAACAAGCATGCCAGACAAATCTGGTCTCTCTCTCTCTCTCTCTCTCTCTCTATATATATATATATATATATAATTACCAGCTTGGTAGAGAAAAAGAACACTGTGGATATAGCATATCTTGAGTAAGGCCTTTGACAAGGTTCCCCATTACATTCTGGCAAACAAGCTAGTAAAATTTAGGCTAGACAAGGTAACTGTTACATGTATTTGTAATTGGTTGACTGGCCGAATCCAAAGGCTGCTCAACAATGGCTCCTCTTAATCCTGGAAAGATGTGACCAGTGGGGTGCCACAAGGATCTGTCTCGGGCCCAATGCTATTCAACATCTTTATCAATTACTTGAATGAAAGAATAGGGGGCGTACTTATCAAATTTGCAGATGACACCAAATTAGAAGGATTAGCTAATACCCCAGAGGTCAGGATGAAAATTCAAAATGAACTTAATAGATTAGAAAGCTGGTCCAAAGCTAACAGAATGAATTTCCACACAAAGATATGTAAGGTACTGCACTTAGGAGCTTTGGTGGAGCAATGGTTAAATGCATATACTGCACCAACTCACTCACAAACCACAAGGTTGCAAGTTTAATACCAGCCAGGGGCTCAGACTCAACTCAGGCTTGCATCCTTCTGAGGTCGCTAAAATGAGTACCCAGCTTGTTGCGGACAATTAGCTTACTGTAAATCATTTAGAAACTGCATAGCATGGTATAGAATCATAGAATCATAGAATCATAGAATCATAGAGTTGGAAGAGACCACAAGGGCCATCTAGTCCAACCCCCTGCCATGCAGGAACTCCCAATCAAAGCATCCCCGACAGATGACCATCCAGCCGCTGCTTAAAGACCTCCAAGGAAGAAGACTCCACTACTCTCCGAGGGAGTGTGTTCCACTGTCGAACAGCCCTTACTGTCAGGAAGTTCCTCCTAATGTTGAGGTGGAATCTCTTTTCTTGCAGCTTGCATCCATTGTTTCGGGTCCTAGTCTCTGGAGCAGCAGAAAACAAGCTTGTTCCCTCCTCAATATGACATCCCTTCAAATATTTAAACACAGCTATCATATCACCTCTCAGTCTTCTCTTCTCCAGGCTAAACATCCCCAGCTCCCTAAGTCGTTCCTCATAGGGCTTGCTTTCCAGAACTTTCACCATTTTAGTTGCCCTCCTTTGGACATGCTCCAGTTTCTCCACATCCTTTTTGAATTGTGGTGCCCAGAACTGGACACAGTATTCCAGGTGAGGCCTGACCAAAGCAGAATAGAGTGGCACTATTACTTCTCTTGATCTAGACACTATACTTCTACTGATGCAGCCTAAAATTGCATTGGCCTTTTTAGCTGCTGCATCGCACTGTTGACTCATGTTCAACTTGTGGTCTACCTGGACTCCTAGATCCCTTTCACACGTAGTCTCATTCAGCCAGGTGTTCCCCATCGTATATCTGTACTTTTCATTTTTCCGCCCTAAGTGCAGTACCTTACATTTCTCCGCATTGAATTTCATTTTGTTAGCTTCGGCCCAGCTTTCTAGTCTATTCAATTCATTTTGAATTTTGATCCTGTCCTCTGGAGTATTAGCTACTCCTGCTAATTTGGTGTCGTCTGCAAATTTGATAACTATGCCCCCAATACCGTCATCCAAGTCATTGATAAAGAGATTGAATAGCACTGGGCCCAGGACAGAGCCCTGTGGCACCCCACTGGTCACTTCTTTCCAAGTTGAAAAGGAGCCATTGTTGAGCACCCTTTGGGTTGGGCCAGTCAACCAATTACAAATCCATGTAACAGTTACTTTGTCCAGCCCACATTTTACCAGCTTGTTTGCAAGAATGTCATGGGGAACCTTGTCAAAGGCCTTACTGAAATCAAGATATACTATATCCACAGCATTCCCTTCATCTACCAAGCTGGTAATTTTATCAAAAAAAGAGATCAGATTTGTCTGGCATGACCTGTTTCTCTGAAACCCATGTTGACTTTTTGTTATTATGAAATTACTTTCCAGATGTTCACAGACTCTCTGTTTAATGATCTGCTCCAGAATCTTTCCTGGTATTGATGTCAGACTAACTGGACGATAATTGTTGGGATCCTCTTTTTTCCCCTTTTTGAAGATGGGGACAACATTTGCCCTCCTCCAGTCCACTGGGACTTCTCCTGTTTTCCAGGAGTTCTCAAAGATTATTGCCAATGGTTCCAATATTACATTTGCCAGTTCTTTTAATACCCTTGGATGTAATTCATCTGGTCCTGGAGACATATATTCATTTAGATTAACCAGATGTTTCTGTACTATCTCTTTGCTTATTCTGTGCTGAAATTCTCCTATTCTGTCCTCTGCTCCATTATCCTCAGGATGAGCACCTAGCAGTATGAAGCTGCTATTGCTATTTCTAGGGTGGAAAAATGAAATACATAGATATACACACAACTACATGTGAAAGGGATCTAGGACCTAGTAGACCACAAGCTGCACATGAGTCAACAGTGTGATGTGGCAGCTAAAAAAGCCAATGCAATTTTAGGCTGCATCAATAGAAGTATAGTGTCTAGATCAAGAGAAGTAATAGTGCCACTGTAATCTGCTCTGGTCAGTGTTGGGAAACCAAGACCTAATTTTGGGGAATTTATAATTAGCTCAAATGAGAGGGAAGTGCCCAACTTCGCTTCTAAGACCTTATCCAATTGTCTACGGGAGACGTAAGAATTCTGGCTAGGAAAGACACTGAAACGGACCAAATTCCAATTGAAGTCTAAAACATTTATTAACACAAAAATAGCAAACATCCAAATGTGGCACACACACACACACACTAGAAGAATAAGCGGGGAAGAGCGAAAGCGGGGGAGGCAAGAGGGAAACCAAGATAGAGGGAGATATACTCACACCTGAAAGACTCCTCTGGGCTTCTGGTGGATGCAGATGGGTTTCGTGGAAGGGACATGACCAGCAAGAGTGGGGGTCATGAGAACTATCTCAGAGCACAGACCGACAGAGTTTCAGCATGCACTTCCAAGGTAGCACAAGGTCTCCTAAAATCCAGGGGGGGTTATAGGGAAATTCTGCCTTCTAGCCATGAGTTAAACAATAGGTGGACAAAGGCTTGAGTGGTTCACTATTGTTTACTTAAGTCTGGGCATAGTCTAAACAATGCATTTGGTTTCAAAACTATCAAGGAAGAGAAGCTGGAGAAAAGGGGTGCGATCAAATCTAATCACTGACTCATCAAGTGTGAGACTAAGACAAACAAACACCATTAGGTATCTTTTCCAATATAATGGGATATTCCCCAAGGCAACTCCCAAAACCTGCCTGTCCAGGAAATCTTTAGTGGTCTTAAGCAATTTTAGCTTGCTTACCTGACCTTACGTCTAGAGGATTATGGCTGCTATCTCCCAGGGGTCAGGCTGGGGACATAGGGAACTCCACATGGCTAAAATATACAAGAAAAATGGAGGAGTCTGCTAACATCAGGCCTCACCTGGAATACTATGTCCAGTTCTGGGCACCACAATTCAAAAAGGAGAAACTGGAGCATGTCCAAAGGAAGGCGACTAAAATAGTGTAGTCTGGAAACCATGCCCTATGAGGAATGGCTTAGGGAACTGGGCATATTTAGCCTGGAGAAGAGATGGTTAAGAGGTGATATGATAGCCCTGTTTAAATATTTGAAGGGATGTCATATTGAGGAGGGCGCAGGCTTGTTTTCTGCTGCTCCAGAGAACAGGACCCAGAGCAATGGATACAAGCTATAGGAAAAGAGATTCCACCTTAATATTAGGAGGAACCTCCTGACAGCGAGAGCTGTTTGACATTGGAACACACTTCATCAGTGTGTTCTTTGAAGGTCTTTAAACAGAGGCTGGATGGCCACCTATCAGGTATGCTTTGATTGAGAGCTCCTTCATGGCAGGGGGTTGGACTCGATGGCCCTTGTGGTCTCTTCCAACTCTATGATTCTATGAATTCTTACATTTTTCTATGCAACCAACTCGCACTGGCGAGTTATAAGGATACAATAAAGAAAGACTAATAAATTACCTATCTCTATGTATGAACCACACTTTTCTTTTCATACACCATTTTGAAGTACACAAAGACAGAAAACTGCTGCTCCAAGTCAATTTTCTTCCCTTCATGGGCGGATATATTAAAATCAATTCAAATCCTTTAACAGGCAAATGTTGAATATAATGGGTGGCATTGTTGTTGTTGTTTTTAAATGCAACATTTTCTAACCCCTTTACGATTGTATACTACATTTTGCAGAATATATTGTTTTAAAATAATGCAGAGTAAATTCAAAAGTAAAAGGTTGTTTTTTTAAAAAAAAATCAAATTAATTTTTCAACAATTTTTTAGCAATTTTAATCCAGCAGAAGAAAAGGAAAATCATTCATTATTTTGTTAAATTTAATTAATTTACTAAACTCCTCATGGTTCATTGAATTCAATCCTGTATCTTGCAATCTTTCCTGGGTCCATTAAGCTCATGGGGTTCATCTTCATCTCTTCAGACTCATAAAAACCTCATCAAAATGGAAATAAAATGCAATTCTGAACTTGCTAATGAAGGAAAAAATGTTAACTTTCTAGCATGGTTGAATTAATGGATTATCTTTGCCAGCCCACTTTAAAGGAAAATTTTTGCATTTTGGGGCAAACTTATAAGATTGAGGATAATTGTATGAAAAGCCATTTTCTAGACTGGTAATTGTCATTGCCTTTCATGCACTATGATTAAGAATATTTATGTTTAAACGTCCCAGCTCCCAATCTAATATTTCTTTTGCCTTTAGTTTTCAAGTATTACCATCACTTCCTAAACAATATTGGAATGTTTTTGGTACTTTTAGCTGTCCAGTATGACAGATGCAAATAGGTATCACAGAGGACAATGCTTTCACTGTGGTGCTTTATCAGCTAGTTTATGTAGGGATGATAAAAATGTAAGAGTCAGGGAAAGCATTCATTGGCTAAGATCCAACATTGTTTCAGCTAAGGTTAAATATCTTCAAGTAGAGTTATATTATGCAACTCCTGTAGTGAATTCCAGTGTAGTGCAAGTTATGTGGGCCAATGGTCAATCAGCATTATGCAGTTGTAATGCAAATTGCACTGAGGCAATGTTTAGGAACAATGTCTAATGAGCATGTGCAATGGTTTTGTTTGAGCAGCTCTGCTTATGTCACCTTCAGCTGGATATAACTGTTATGTATTGTAAAAAAAAAAAAAAAAAAGTCATGCAGCATAGCAGAACATAGGCCTGCATAAATCACTAATAGATGCTGGCCACAGCCTGTTTCCCACAGTGGACAACCAAATATCTCCAGTAAGTGGACAAGGAAAGCATCATATGATTTCCCACTGTTATTCTTTCCCAGTGCACTGCCCTCATATTTTGAGGTCTCAGTTAGCTACCATGGTTAATATTCTCCATGAACTTGTCTAATACCTTTTAAAGCCATCTAAAGCAATGGCACAGTGATCGTGAATTCAGTACAGTTGGCCCTCTACATATGTGGCTTTGGTTTTTGCAGATTTTATTATGCACAGATTTGATTAATACTTTATCTCAAGGAAACTCTAGGTCCTCCAGCATGACTCTGCCAGAGGGTGACCATAGAGTCACACTAGAGAACCTAGAGATTCCTCAAGAAAACACTTCTCTAGGCATTTGTATGTCCTCCAGTACAATTCTGTGGTCAATTTCTGCTGGATGTTGGCAATAGAGTTGCTCTGGAGGACCTAGTGATTCCTAGAGAGGTGTTCTTTCAGGTAAAAAAAAAAGTTTATTTTTTAAATTGCAGTTTTTTCACTCTAAATAAGGGTCCTGCACTCCTAACCCCAGCAAATGGGGAGGGCCACATATTGATATGTGTTCCCTGAATAAATGCTTTCCTAGATCTGTATTAAATCTATTCCCAGTCTATTTCTTTGAATGATGCTGAATTCTAATATAGTGAGAGATGGATTACAAAAACTTCTTTATCCACTTGACCTTTCTCAAACACAGCTTTTATAAACTTCAAACATTTCCTCCACTTTACCATTCATCATCTTTTTTTTCTATGTTAAAGAGACTTGGGAGCATTTTATTCTCCACAGTTATACCACAATTATTCACATTAACAGCTATAGTTTTATCCTGTGGAATCCTGGGGTGGTTCAGTCAGAGGTATTAAAAGAGCTTTATGGTGGCTTAGAATTGTAAAGGCCACAGGATGTTGCTATGATAGTTAAAAGTGAGATCATCAAGGTGTAACTGTGTAGTGTGAAAGGCGCCCCTTATTGATAAAGCCTCTCATATCAAGAAGATTCTCCACATCCCTGGTCCTAGAATTGTAAAGTTGTAAGGCTGGTTTAATACTTTTTAAAGGTGTGGGTGGGTCTTGGGTTTCTTTGTATTTATATTGTACAAATTTTAATTGTTGTTAGCTGCCTCAATTGTGCTCAGAGGGGTGGGGTATAAATTTATTATTATTATTATTATTATTATTATTATTATTATTATTATTATATTCTAAGGGTCAGCTAGTCCAACCACCTGCTAATATCGGAAACCCAGGGCTAAAGTATTCCTAATGGATATCCATCATACCTCTGGTTTAAAAGCTTTACTTGGATTATCCTTTTCAATATGCTTTCCAGCTCTATGCTATCCTCTTTGAGATGGGGTGATCAGATGTTTTAAAAAGTATACCAAAGCATGTCCAGCATACAATGGCTTCTAATAGCACTTTAATACTAATGGTCTGTTCTAAATTCTTTTTCTCATGATCCACAGCAGGGGTCCCCAAACTACGGCCTACGGGCCGAATCTGGCCCGTCAAGGCCTTGTATCCGGCCCATGGCCAGTCCTGCCACCACCGCTGCCACCACCACCGCCACCACTGCTGCCACTGCCTTTCTAGCGCATGCGCAACCACGACTGCCGGTTTGGAACAAAAATGCGCAAGATGGTGGCTGGAGTCACATGGCTGGAGTCACGAGTGAACAAGCGGTCGGCCTCCTCCTCCATCCTCTGCCTCCTCCGCCCTCTGTTTCCTCTGCATAAATAGAAGAGCGGGAAGGGAGCTAAACATTGACTACAAAATTTTTTCAGCAATATTAACAGAAAGGTTAAAGAAATTTTTACAAGATTAGATAGGAATAGAACAAAATGGCTTTCTCCCTAAAAGACAACTAAAGTCAAATGTAAGATTACTATTAAATTTAATAGAACTGTTCAACAATAAAAGAGATAGAGAAGTGGCTTTAATTTTTATAGATAGGAAAAAGTGTTTGATAGAGTAAATTGGGAGGCTATATTTGAGATTTTTACAAAATTGAAAATTGGGGGAAAATTCCAAAATTAGATCAAAGCCATTTATGCAGAACAAGAAGCATGTTTTATAATAAATGGAGAAAAAACAAAAGCAATTAAAATACAAAGAGGCATGAGACAGGGTTGTCCACTATCTCCATTATTATTTATAATGGTAATTGAAACATTGATAAAGAAAAATAAAAACAAACAAAAATATCCAGGGAGTTAAAAATAAAGGGACAGAATTTAAAATAAGAACATTTGCTGATGATTTGGTGATAATATTGGAAAAACCCCTAATTAACATTGAAAACTTAAAAAATGAATTAGGAAGTTTTGAAGAAACAATGGGTCTCAAAATAAATGAGGGGAAAACAAATGTTTTAATTAAAAATCTACCAAAATAAAAGGAATTGGAATTAATGAACAAAATGGAATTTAATACAAGTAAGAAAGTAAAATATTTAGGAATAGAATTAACAGCAGAAAACACAGATTTATATAAAATTAATTAGAAGAAGCTATGGAACCAGATTAGGACAAATTTAGAAAATTGGAAACATTTAAAGTTATCAATGTTAGGTAGAATTGCTTCTATTAAAATGAATATTGTGCCTAAAATATTATTTATGTACCAGACAATCCCTATACTAGACAAAGAGAAACCCATACAAAATAATACAAAGAGAGTTATCTAAATATCTCTGGTTGGGGGAAAAATCAAGAATTAGACTTAAAACAATTCAAGACAGTAGAGAAAGAGGAGGATTATTTGTGCCAGAATTAAGAATTTATTATCGAGAAAGTTGTTTAATTTGGATAAAAGATTGGATTAAACTTAAAGAAATTAATTTATTACAATTAGAAAATAATAACTTATGGATGGCATGCATAACTTTATTATAATAAAGACAAATGTAATGAACATTTCCACAATCATTGTTTATGGAAACCACTTTTATGGGTTTGGAAAAAATTTAGGAATAAAATTGGAGGGAAAATTTCTCAAGAAACATCACCACATGAAGCTTTTTTAATAGAAAAAAGGACTAATAAAAGAGTGGTTATGTTATAAAGATTTAATAATCAGACAAGGTGGAAAACATAGGTTTAAAACAGATGAAGAACTAAAAAAAGATGAATTAAACATCCATTGATATTTAAAATATCAATTAAATGAGAGATTTAAAGTGGATATCAGAGAAAACAATATTGAAATAAGCAAAAATAAATTAGAAGAAATTTTAGATACAAAAAATAAAGGTATGCTGTCCAAACTGTATAGATATCTATTAAAATTGGATATGGAAACAGAGGTGATAAAGAATAATATGGTGGTGTGGTCCCAAAATATAGGACATCCAATTGATCTAGCTCAATAGGAATATACATGGACAAAAAGATTAAAGTACAACAGAAGTCAAAATTTGAAAACTACTATAAAATGTTTTATCGTTGGTACTTATCCCCACATAAACTAGCAAAAATATATGGAGTAGAAAGTAAATGTTGGAAATATGTAAAAGAAAAAGGTACTTTCTATCATATATGGTGGTCTTGTGAAAAGGTTAAGAAATATTGGCTTAAAATCCATAAATTAATTTGTAAAATGTTTAACAGAATTTTGGAATTTGAACCAGAATTATATTTGCTAAATATTTTAGATATGGAATTTGAAAAAAAAAATTATGGGAGAGTATTATTTCATCTTATTATTGCTGCTAGGTTGACATTAGCAAAACATTGGAAAGAAGACACAATTCCAGATACAGATGAATGGATCGAAAAAAGTTATGAGACAGCAGAAATGGACAAGCTAACAAGACTTCTGATGGATGGAGATTTAGAAAAATACGAAAATGACTGGAATAAAGTTATTCTGTTTTTATCTCAAAGGAGGGGAAATCAATATGTAGAAGGTTTTACATATAATTAAAAGTATTAAACCCAGAAACACAAAATAGATATTGAAATTATTAATGATGTAAAGTAATAACAATTATATGTTATAAGAAATAAGATACTTAGACTACTGTATTATGAGAAGTAACATTTGAAAATGGTATTTGTTGAAGGAATACAAATGAAATCATAGTATTAGAGTCAATACTGTAAGATAGGAAGTTTGAGAGTGAAGTGTGAGAATAGTGGTGTTTAGAGAATGATTTTAATTAGAGTAATTGTCAAGTCATTTGGATCTATCTGAAAGAAGAGAGATAGGTAAGAGGGGATGGGAAAGTAGTGTAGCAGAAATAACAGGCTATGGGCTAATAAACCCACAGCACCTCTGGTTCTTTGCAGAGCAAGACTAAGAGAGGAGACCTTGATCAATTTGTAAACACAGGTTTATTTATGTTGACAGTCCCAAAGGAATTAGTATTCCAAAATTTTGGGTGAAGCACAGATGAAAATGGCTTCTTTTTATACACCATTACACAAAGAAATCCAAATCTCACACCTCATTGGGTGTTTCAAACTCTAAACATATAGATTTTCAAGCAATAAGAGTAAAGATTTCAGAATACATTATAATCTACTTAATGCCCATCTGGTCACATTCCAAAGTCATCCTTATCAGCAGAAGAGATGGTGTGTACTAGGAGGCCCTCTGTCCAGAGTGCTAGTAGTAAATTATTTTGGCTTTGCCATGCCACTCTGTCGGCTTCTAATACATTTAGGGTCCTTCTAAAGGTCATCTGCCTCTAAACATCTTGCACATGCCTGCTGCTAAAATCTTCCAACATTACATTCTTTCTTAGAAGCCTCACCTCCCAGAATCCTCTCTGCATGTGGCCAAATCGACATCTATTTTTACATTTCTAACACAGATGGCTAAAATATATTGATTATTGAAACTTTTCCACCTCAGTAAAAGAGGGTAAGAGGATGTAGAAAGATATATAAGGAAGAGGATGTAAAAGAAAGCAGAAGAGGGTAAGAGGAGGCCTAAAATGAAAGAGAAAAAGGAAAAGGAGACAGAAAGAGATTGGAAAGGGGAAGAGAGATATGAGAGAGGAGTGATTAGAGTTGGGAATAGAGAGAAGGAAGATAGAAGAGGGAAAGAAAAGAAAGGATAGATCAAATGCCTTGATTGAATATGAGATTGAAAAGACAAAGAAATTTTATTTAAGTAATAATTATAGTTTTGTTATAAGATCAAGGAAATATGATGTATTAATACGATTTTGATGTGTTGTGATGTAACTATAATTATATGAAGATATATGCGATTGTAACAGAAATATGAAGATGGTGGTGGGTTTTGAATGTATAAATGTATTATGTTTTAATCTGAATACTCTCTCTCTCTCTCTCTCTCTCTCTCTCTCTCTCTCTCTATATATATATATATATATATATATATAAAATAAAAAAATGGCCAAACCTTACCAGATGACATCACAGCTGAGCTGCAGCTGGTCTGTCCTCCATCTGAGACTATCACACACCTTTGCATTGATGCGCTTGCCCCACCAATTGCTGCCATTGTGCTGCATTAGATTTCTGTGTGATAATATCTAGGCTGCAGTCTGGCATTGGACAATCGTGTGGTGTCAGTTTATCCTCTCCCTCACTCTCTCCTTCCACTATTCCCAACGATCCTGTTTTCCTTTTTAAAAAAACAACTTTCTTTTCTTCCCATCACCCCAGTCACTTTGCCATAATGCTTACACTGTGCAAAAACGTGAGGGGAAAATACATATTAAAAACTCAAAAGGCATGCTTGTAAAGCAATAGAACAGGGAGACAGGGTTAAGGAGCATGCTTGGAAAGCATTTCAGGCCAACAATGTTTGTTGCAGTGATTGCGGACACTTGTGATAGGGGCCGCTCCCAAGCCAATATGTATGTGTTTTCTTTCATTAATGTGATCATAGTAAGAACTGAGGCTCGTGTGATAATCTCCTCATACCCCAGAACCATAGCACCAAAGTTCTCTGGCACAGAATTCTATGTACATCACAAAACTATGAATCCCAGTAATCAATAGGGTTGAACCTTGATAATTGAAGTGATATTGAAGTGCAATAGTTATGTACTGTGGATATACAAAGGAGATGTCCACTACTGCAGTATTTCGTGAAACATTTTGTTTTCAGGTTTTGGGTAAGCTGTTAGTCTGTTCATAGAGATGGAGGGAGAGGAAGGTGAGGGTTGCATACCACCTACATGCAACCCTAATAATAGAACAACTCTTCCAAAGTGTTTACTTGTGCTCATTTCTTTCCCAGGTGTGATTTTGGCTCTTTCACTACTCCTTCTGATGCCCCTCTAGTAAAACTGGAAAGGACGTGAGATGTCTCCCACTAAGCCAATGTTCCTCACCCTCATGCCCTCCAGATATAAGGACCTTTTGAAACATTCAAAATCTGTGAATACTAATTTAGGAGGAAGGCAGCAGGGCCAAACTATATTTATTTAAGCATCTGTACAATACCTTTGCATGGGTTATAGCTTCCTGTCTGCCTACCTACTCTCTGCATCTACAACTCTATGGATGAGGGCAGAAGTCTGACTTTTAGAACTCAATTCTTAGCACTTAAAATACATCTGAGCTGACACTAGGCTACCTAAAACTGTGCTGAATTCCCACACACAAAGGAGTGTTAGAAATTGCCTGAGACTACTTTCATCTTGGCCTCGATTTGTGCTGGCATAATGGCTGTGTCCCCAGGCTAGATGTTTGAAATTGGTGTGACTTGGTTCCTCCCTTGCTCCATCTCTTGCTCATTTCTTTTTTGGGTCTTCTGTCAACAGATTTAGCAGGCAGAGCACTCCCAATAGTAAATCTCTTAGACCAGCTGGAAGAAAGAGCGTTCTGTTGGCAGAAGGCTATTTCAGCCAGCAGAAGAGGCTTGTGACCTTTTCTAGCTGGTGTATCTTTGCATACCGTCCAACTATCCTGATTTGGCAGGGACAATCCCAATTAATCCTTTGTCATTTCACTTTTCAGTTCTTTTAAAATGTCCCAGTTTCTTCTTCCTTGACCATTTCCCCTTTTGTCCTCAGCTTTCCTCAATTGCTGCATACTGAGTTCAAAGTGTGAAAGTAGTTTACACTTAGTTAACTCAGTAGCAAGCAGAAAAAGAGTAAAATCATGCCTTTCTCAGTGGGGTGAGGCAAAAGCAAACTGCTGCAACCTTTCTTAGTTTGTGGTGTTTCCTCATTAATAACTTTTGCCATCTTGACCATAAAATGATGTTGCTTGGTCACACATATTTTAGTTTTCATCTGTCAAATGTTAGAGGATTGTGTGCTCAAATTAAGATTAAATTGTTAATAAGTGTAGTTCAGGGGTATAGATAACCCTTTTACAGTATCCATTGATATTTAACTATTAAAAAGGTGAAAAGTTAAGCATTATTGATTATAATTCTGTACTAATGTTGGAGGGTAAAAAGATATGTTCATTCTTGTCCCAATAGCTACTCCAACACTACCAGTACACCTTTTTTTCTTTATTCTGCTTGAGCATCACCTTTCTTTTTCTTCTTTTCCTAGCAACTGAAATATGTTGTGTCATGTTCTAGATTTTTTATTATCTCTTAAAAGCTTCCTTTCTATAAAAGATGCTCTCCCACTTTCCCTTTTTATCACATACATTTTTATATGGAGAAAATAAACCGGTTCCTTTACTGCTTCCTAGCAAAATTTGATGTAAATGCAAAGACCAGTTTGGGATGACTAAATATTCTCTTTACCCTTTCACATTTACCTTTGCTTCCTAAAATATCACAAAATACCAGGCATCAGGACAAACTGACCCTTCCACCATAGCTCTTTCTATTTGAGTTTTTGTATATTTATTGAGAGCAATGGAGTGCAATTTAGGGACTGTAACTACCAGTGATCAAAGTGCTCACTTTTGCCTCTTTGGCCCTTCTTGAAGACACTCACTAAAAAAAGTCTTCTTTTTTTCATCTGTGCCTTAAAAGAATTTCCAAGGAGACTGATACAGCCACTCTAACTGTAGTATCTACATGTTGGAAGATCAATTGGCTATTATCACCTTGGATTGCAAACCAAAGCAAAGGCATTTTGTGACTAATTTAACAGCAGTTCACTAATCAGGAGCCTATTTATTTTATCTCTCCTATTGTCGCTGCCTTTGTTTTTTTAATGTTTGTTTCAGTCTGTTTATTTTAATTTTGATGTCTTACTTATGTTGTTTTAATGGATATTTGGTTTAATACTTTTTTAAGGGGTGGGTAGGTTCTGGGATTTTAGAGTGTATTTTGAGATAAGTATGGAATTTTAATTGTTGTAAGCCAATTGTTCAACAGAGGGGCAGGTATAAATTATTATTATTATTATTATTATTATTATTATTATTATTATTATTATTTCCATGGACTCCTGAGCAATACAGCACTATGACCAGCAGTGTCCCTGTGGACTGTCCTTGCTGCTCTTCCTCTTCATCCTTGGTAAGGGGGAGAGCTTCAAATTGATTCTGTAGCTGCAAGCTCCCAGAATGATCCCTGATTTTCCTACTTTTATGTGTGACGTTCCTCCAGGTGTCCACCTCCTGTGTGTATGAAATGACTTCCTCCACAACAACTTCCTCTGTGTGGTCCCCGTCCAAGACCGTTCGTTCTGCTCTGTCCAGGAAAACCTCTTGCTCCCTAATCTGCTGAAGTGTAGCTACCCAGGTCTCCAGCTGCTTGACTTTCTCTTCCAGGAGGGCTACAAACTTGCACTTGGTGCAGGTGAAGTTCCCCACATCTCTTGGCAAGAAGACAAACATTCCACAAGTGTTGCAGATGACTGTAGCAACTCCCTCAGTGTCCATATTGAGAGATCTTAAGTACTGAAACAGTACTGTGGGCTTCTCCCCAAAAAAGTCCCCTGGTAAAGTCCCACGTCAAGGGCCCCTGTTCTCTTGGTCTTTCCACCAGGCTCTGTCAGCAAGCTCAATCAAATGGGTTTCTAACTCTACAGAGAGCTCCTGGATGCTACCTTATTCTGGAGACAAGTCTCTGTCTCTCTTCCTCTGAGCAAAAAACAACAACCTTAAAGGCCCACTCAGTATGGCTGCTCAGAAATTGCTTTCCTTCTCCCTTCCTGGCAGAAACTCACCTGGAAAGCCTCCTTCTCCTTCTCCTTCCTAGCAGAAACTGCAGCAACTGAATAAGAGAGTTTTATTTAGAAATGTGCAAAGTTGCCTGCAAACACACAAACCAATGCAACTTTAAAAACCATACAGAGCTAACAGAAATAAAGGTGTGAAAGGCTGGATAGCAAAAAACAAGAATTAGAGGGGTGGTAATTATCAGTCCTGAAGAGAAAGAGACAGAGAGTGGCTCATACAGTGTCTGAAAGCAACACAGTGAGAGGGACCTTCTGTGCACACAGGGTCCATAGGCAGACTGACTGGGGAAGCAGACGGGAGCTTCCCGTGCGCCGCGGGACGGAGCGCCGCTGGTCCGCGGCAGCCGCACCGCAGCGCACCGTCGGCGACTCTAAAAGGAGCACCAAATTGGCGCTCCTTTTAGATTTCAGGGAAAGTGCGCCCTAAAAGCAGCAGGCGCACTTTCCCTGACTCAAACGCCACGGCGCGTGCGGTCGCCATGGCGTGAGGTCATCCTCGGAGCGCCGGCCATGCGGAGGGCCGGCGACTCCAAGGGCGACCTCAAGAAGAGGAAGGGGCGCCGCTCGTGCGGCTGCCCCTCCTCTTCCCTGCCCGGAAGACGACTCTATTTGGGCCTCGGCAGACGACTAATAGAGTCGTCTTCCGGGCATGGAAGAGGAGGGGCAGCCGCACGAGCGGCGCCCCTTCCTCTTCCTGAGGTCGCCCTCAGAGTCGCCGGCCCTCCGCACGGCCGGCGCTCCGAGGATGACCTCACGCCACGGCGACCGCACGCGCCGCAGCGTTTGAATCAGGGAAAGTGCGCCCGCCGCTTTTAGGGTGCACTTTCCCTGAAATCTAAAAGGAGCGCCAATTTGGTGCTCCTTTTAGAGTCGCCGATGGTGCGCCGCGGTGCGGCTGCCACGGTCCAGCGGCACTCCGTCCCGCGGCGCACGGGAAGCTCCCGTCTGCTTCCCCCCTTTGTCGTCTGCCGAGGCCCTGAGTAAAGTGGCTATGAGCTTCACAAACAGCCCCTTTGGAGCGGCATCCTGTGCTCCTTTCAGCACTGGATCAGGGCCACGGCAACACATGCCACAGCTGGTGCTGCAGCTCTTCCACGCCCTTTTGGCACAGCATGTATGGACGTGCGGCGTCAGGACAGTGTCAGGGTGGGGTTGGGGTGGCCGGTGTGCAGCTGCCCCACCCCAACTCCACTTCTAGGCCAGCCCTTTAGGCCAGTCTGCAACACCCCTGACTGAAAGAAAGAAATCTGTAGCATGAGCTTTCATAGACTTCAGTCTACTTTCTCGGATGTATTTGGTGTAGTGGAAGCCAGGCACAGACATATATATGCCATTGATATGTGAGGATGTCAATTCAAATTTCAAATCCTTTGTGTATGGAAATGAAGTTGCAGGTCCAGTTTTAACAATAGTTGTTAGTGCACAAAGAGAGCAATAGGAGATTGGTTTCTGTGCATGGAGATGAACTGACAGATCCAGTTTTGCAATAGATGAATATAGGGCACCCCCATGAGGATGGGGTCAGTGTTGAAATGTGTGTAGCAAGTCAGGAAACTATTGTCTTTTTTCAATCCATTGCTGAGGGACTGTAGTTTGTGGATAAATTCCAATTCTACTGTTTTGCTTTCCAATCTATCTTTGTAGTTATTTTGTTCAAGGACTACTGTTCTGAGATCTGAGATGGAATGCCCAAGAAGACTGAAATGTTCTGCCACTGGTTTCTGTGTATTCCCATTCTTAATGTCTGATTGATAGGATTTGAGACAGCACATGGATAGTTGGACAGGAAAGGTAAATAGGAACACAACCTGGGGTGGGATTGGAGGTATGGTCTTTAATAAATCTCAGTACAGTAAAAGAAGAAATTTTGATGCAACTTGCTTAATCTCTATTGAGAGGAAGTGCAAAGAGCCTGAGGGAGGATGGAATAAGCAGGAAACCCATTTATCTCTTATTTTAGTAACATCTAGGTCTCTCACATGTTTTCAGGCCAGCATGCCTTGTCATATGTGTAACTTCCTAGTGTTCCAAAAGTCATCGTGACCTCTTCAAATGATGTCTGACACTAGATATCAAATATGAAAATATGAAGCCCCAGCAAGATGGGTGTAGGGCATGCTAACACCTTCATCCTCAGTTTACTGCAGTTGCCACAAAGTGAGCTCAAAGTGCCGAAGTAATTTGCATTTAACTAACTCAGAAGAGGAAGAGGAGAAGAGGAGTGAAATGTTGCCTGTCTCAGTAGGGTCAAGCAAAAGCAAACTGCTGCAGACTCTTCTAGCTTGTCAATTCTTCCTCATCAATAATGTTTGCCATCTTGACCATACTCTGATATTACTTAGCTACATGGTTCCCAGTTTTCATCTGTGTAATTTTGGAGGATGTGTGAAGTATTCTGGGAGTTCTCTGTATAAATCCTGAAGGCCTGCTCCATCAAACCAGATTTATGTATATTTAGGAAGGAATAAAGCTATATGTGTTAAAGAAAAAAACAAATCAGAAATCTTGTTGGTTAAGGCCCAACTAAAATCAGTTGCTGAATGGTGAATCAACAGATAGGGAAATCCAACTGATTCAATAACAAGATCTAAGCTAAATTTTCCTAATGGCGGGAGATAGATGTAGATTACAAAGAATAAAACTAGAAGAAAGCTTATATGTGTTCCTTGGTATTGATCCCACATTATGATACAGTGTCACTCCATAGGCTTGGTAGATCCCACATCCCAAGAGAGAGTAAAGAAGTCAGCCTGCCATGGATTCAGTAAGATTTTGCCCAAAGTCTACAGTACATAAGGAACAAGATATTTCATGGCTGCTGCAACAGTCTGCCCATGATGCTACAAACAATTGAATCCTGTCTCCTTAACCAGATTCCAGTACTGATCCTCAGTACAAAATCCAACAACACCTGGAGACCTAGTGGTTGAGAATCACTGGTGCTTTTGGAGGAACAAGTTCACAGCATTTTGTGCAAGTGAAAACATTTGCAGAAAGTAGGAATTATTTTTCAGCCCACTTCTTATCCCATAACTGCACATAGTCCTTCTGTGCATGTGACTATAGGATGACCAAGTATACAAAATGTTTTCTGTAACTGGAAACTCTTCCATGTAGACCACAAGGTCCCTTGCCTTATCACTTACCAAAAATATAAAGAAATCCCTCAGTAGCAGCAGCATACAAAAGAGTTGCATCATTCTAACTAGTCAGTTATTAGTTGGTTTATTTATGTATTTATTTTATATCTCACCTTTGTCCCCAAAGTGGCTCAAAATACAAGTTAAAACAAAATACAATCAAATACAATGGATAATACAAATATTTTAAAAATGAAACAATCATCTTAAAACCAGTTTAAAAGACCATTCGTGTGATTAAAAATACAACACACCCCAATTAAAAGACTTTCTGCACCAGACAGTTAACATGCAAAGGACTGGGTAAACAAAAAGGTCTTTGCTCACAAATGAAAATACAGCAAAAAGGGGGCCAATCTGTGAGAGGGAATTCTACAACTTGGGAGCAGCTACTGAGAAGGCCTTCTCTAGTATTCTCACCAAACATAGTTGTGATGGTGACAGGACAAGAGAAATCTTCCCAGGGAATCTTAGGACTTGTCTACACTGGCTGAAAATCCAGGAAAGGTCTGGAACCTGATGGTGGTCATATGCATAGGGCCAACCCCAATATGACACTACAGCAGTGCCAACATGGGCCACACAGATTATGATTATTATCAATTTATATTCCACCTTTTCCCTATTAATAGTACTCTGACTGGGAAACAAATGTTAAAACATAGTTAAAACACAAATCCATAAATAAAAACATACAAAAACTTATTATTAAGATGCAATTAAATTACCCATAGATTTAAAATCAATTACAATTAATCCTTTCAAAACTTTAAGTAGGGTTTTGCTTAGATCAGGAAAAGACACACTATTAAAAGCATTGGAAGTTGATTTTAAAAGAAATCAACAGAAATCAACAAAGAATTTGACTTGCTAATGGAAGGACAGCAAGAAAATACCCATCTGATCCATTATAGCCCCCTAGGGAATGGGTTCCAAAGCCTAAAGCAGTGATGGTGAACCTTTTAGTGGTGGTGCAGTGGTTAAATGCCTGTACTGCAGCCACTCACTCACAAATCACAAGATTGCGAGTTCAATACCAGCCAGCCTTGCATCCTTCCGAGGTTGCTAAAATGAGTACCCAGATTGTTGGGGCTAATTAGCTTACAGTTTTAAACTGCTTAGAGACTGCATAGTGTGGTATGAAGCAGTATATAAATGAGGCTCCTATTGTTATTGTTATTTTAGGAGCTGAGTGGCCAAACTAAAAGGCCTTCTACACCGGGTGTTATCTGGTGCTAGGGGCAGGACTTCTGCCCTCCAGGGGTGGGACTTCAAGGGTGGGGCTTCTTCCCCTCCCCTACTCTCCCAGGCCTTCAGCTGCCTCTCCAGAGACAGCTGAAGTCCAAGGGGCAGGGGGGGAAGAAGAGGAACAGGCATGCACCTCTTCTTCCTCCTCCCCCCATGCCTTCGGAGAGGCAGCTGAAGGCTGGAGAAGGTCTGAAAGGAGAAGGAACAGGTACACACCTTTTTCTCTTCCTTCCCTCATGCTGTCCCTGGCCTTAAGCTGTCTCCAGAGAGGCAGCTGATGGTCTGGGATGGCTGGAAAGGAGAGGGAACAGGCATGCACCTCTTCCTCCTCCTCCCCGTTCTCTGCATGCTTGGGGAAATGGCTTCACATGCCATCCTGTGTGCCATAGGTTCACCATCATGGGCCTAGAGCATCCACTGGGATGGCCCTCTCCCTTCTTCACACCAAAACATCATAGGGAATGTGGACTAAAAGAAAACAGGATAGGTTGTCATGTTTTGCCATTGAGCTGAGTTCCAGACAGATGTGTCAGACTCACTGATTCTCAATCAATTTAAGGTATAATTAAGGGATTATTTGCAAAGGGCATCTCAACCACTTCTCTCTTTCTTCTCATCAACTGACAGGCATACCAGTCATGGATATCAAGTGGCATGCAAAATAGTGATTCTAGGATCTCATATGTATTCTATGCAGATTAAACCACAACACAGGGGTAGAGAATGTGTGGCATTGTAAAATGCTGGTGGACTGCAAATCTCATCTGCCCTATACAACATGACCAATTGTAAAAGATGATGTTGCAATCCAATAACATCCAGAGCACCATGCATTCTCCACTTCTTCCATGATGACTATTCTTTTGCATGCACTGTTACCCTTTTGCATGCACTGAAAAGGTGCAATGAAATGCTCTTAATCATCTTGTTTATGATGAATGAATCATGACTAGTTAATTCCAACCAATCTACATCATTTTCAAAGTGGAATAAGAATAAATTATCCAATTATGATCCTGGAAGCATATGTGTCCCTTTAAAGTGGACCATCTCGAACAAATACATATTTCAGCTGTTAGTATTACTACAAACTTACATAACTTCATCAAAGATATTATAAGAACTCATTCCCTCTTGTATATGTAATTCTCATTTGAGATCAAGAAGGAGGACATGGAATGTTACTTGCTTATTTAATTCTATCAATTATCTTAACAGAACATCCCACGGAAGTAATTACATTATGTTTATGTTTTCAGATAATTAATTGAAGAAATGGGACAAAAAAATCAGTCTCTGGGGGGACTCCTCCTTGACACAACAGATGTTACAGGATTGTGGTTAATAATATTGACAGCAAAGAGTCTTGTAGCACTTTAAGATTGAAAGGTTTTATTTGGTATATGCTCGCATAGACCTCAGATGCATGATCAAATGGACTGGGGTCCACAAAAGCTTATGTCCACGTCAAGCATTTCCATCTTTAACATGGGATAAGAGTCTTTGCTCTTTTTTTGTTGTTGTTGTTGCAATAGATGACATGGGAAACCTTCCCCGCTGGCCTCTTTATATCATTTTCTTTTTTTCTTTTTTTCTTTTTTAATAATTTTTATTGAGTTAAAAAGCAAACATATATTCACACATATATACAAACAATACAAATAAACAATACATGCAATACAAATAAACAATACATGCAATACAAATAAACATAATTACAACAACACCACAAACAACCCATTCATTCTAGTTCATACAATTGGATTTTGTTCACTTCCTGAACTTGAGCTAAGTCCTTTATCTCAAATTATATCTTGCCCTCCTGCATTCTTATCATCTTAAACTACACCTATTCCACTAATTTCATTCCAAAATGAAAAATTAATGTATCCAAAGGGTTCTTCTATACATATATTTTATACTTCAAAATAAATTGCTTACTTCAGCTTTCCTTAACTAGCTTAATCAACATAGTTTCTCAAATTTTATCTTCCTTAACTATGTTATTCATCGTCTTCTGTCTTCCTTCTTCCTAAATAGTCATGTAATGGTTTCCAGATCTCTTTATTTTTCTCCCAGTCTTGGCCTCTCACAAGGCTGGTTAATTTATCCATTTGTTCTAACTCTATCAATTTATACAGCCACTCTTCTATGGGAGGGATTTCACATATCATTTTCCAACATGTTCATGAAATGTGTATGAAAACAGAATTCAACCAATCATAATCTACAGTAGCAGAAATATAATGTAGTAGCCTAAATTGCTGTTTGATATCTTGGTGTATTTGGGGAGGAAGGGCAACTTCAGAGATCCCACAGGTCATGTTTATATTTTCCCAGGCCTTAGTGGGCCTGAACACATCCCTTATGTTTTTCATTTCTATAATGTCAAATTGTGCCCCCCCCCCAAGTCTTAGGGAGAATAATTTCAATTTAAATGTTATTTCATATGTAAATACCATCAGAACCATGCCTGTGTGCATGAGTTCTGTCAGATGTTTGGATTGGGGTGTAATAGGTGTAGTTGGTTGGGGGATTATAGGTGTGTTAGTATATGGGAAATGTAGTTAGCTTTTATGAGCGGCAGGTTGCTTGGGGTGGAGGGATGGGAGTAGTGTGGAACAGTGAGTTAGTTTTGAGAAACCCAGGACTGTGGAATGCAAGGTTGTGTAGGAGGCTGCCTGGTGCTGAGAAGACTCTCCAGAGGAAGGGGAGTGATGGGTGAGTGTTTTGGCTGAAGAAAGATAGCTTGAGTGAGAACACGGAGAAAGGGGGGTTGACTCGGTGGGGGAAGAAGAGCTGTGAGAATTGGAGGTGGGTGCTATGTTTTGGCACAAAAGAGTGTGGGGTGTAGTCCATCAGTTACAAGGGGTTTAATATGGCATTTCGTTGAAGGGGGGCAGTTCTGGCTTAAACACTGACTGGTGAATTACTGGCTGTGTGTTTTCAATAAACTCCTAATTTATTCAATTGGCTGGTTTAATGGCTATACAGAGTTACTTGATTTATCCAAGTCTGACAATACCCTACTCCAGGCTTGCATTCAACCACAAAAGGATTATTTTCAGAAAAGGAGATGACTAGATAAGGAGAATCTGGCAAATCCTACTGCCAGAGAGTGATGCAATCTACCAATTTTGGATGGATTTTACTTAGAAAGGAAGGAATTGAAGGTGGTCCAGGAACTCAACTGCAGCTCAGCAAACTGTATGTAACCCATGGACCACCCATAAGAAAGTAGTTCTTTATACTGGCAGGTGGGATGGAATTCAGGAAAAAAAAAACTTTCAGTAAGAAATGGTTCAAGGTAGAAAGCATCAATATATCTCAGGAATGGGAAATAATTAGAATCCCTTAAGACAGACATAATGTGACTTGCTAATATCAAATAGCCTGTATTTGCCTTTGGGCAGAGTCAATACACAAAGGCAGAAGGTGTTGAATATTGAATCTCAGTGAGGTAATTAAATATATTACCTTCATATACCAAGAGAAAAGTGGAAGTACAGAGTCAATTTGTTCTCTTAAACACAGATAGACCAACAACGATTCCAAGATATCTGTTATTTGGGGAGGGTGCTACAACAATTGGGATTTTCATCACAAAATTACACAAAATAATTGTATAATTCTGGTACAGTTTTTGAATGTATCAGACTACACCAAGCTGGGGTATCCATTTCTCGTTTTGGATGGGTATTTCAAAATACAACATTTTCTCTACAACAATATGCAAAACAAGTGCAAAACTGGCACAGGTTTGGCACAAATAATGCACTGTTGGATTTTGAGGAGTTTACTATGAATATCAAATTAAGATGTCATTTCTTGGTTTTGAAAGTCCTGTAAAAGGTGAGACTTTCAGCTCTAAACAATGGGATAGTGTTGGCACAGGTCTGAAGAGGATTCACAATTTTGAGGTTAACAGCTAACAAAGCTCCCTACCACTTTTGCAATCTCATATCTAAACAGTGCAGCAGGAGTAGAATGTGGAAGGTTCCTGGGAACAGATGTGGTTTAGACTCTTTAGACCAGGGGTAGGCAACCTTTCCCCTTTAAGAGCCGAGGGACTTCAGCTCCCAGAAGCCTCAGCCATGTTGGCCAATAGCCCCATGTTGGCCAATAGCTCCTGGGATTCTGGGAGCTGAAGTCCCTCGGCCCTTAAAGGGGAAAGGTTGCCTACCCCTGCTTTAGACTGAGGGATTGAATGTTCTTGTCACTTATCAAATAATCTGGATTTTGCCTGGGTCCTGTTATCTTCTGGCCACCTAGCATCCAACTCATGATGGTAGTGAAAACTAGACAGGCAGAGGTAACATCAAAACTACACTTGAGCATTCTTAAATCTTGAAATCTCAGGATATTTATATTGGATAATAAGCAGGCTCTTTGGTAATCTTTTAGGCCATTCACTATGTGCATACATAGGTATACAAAACACATAGTCCCTTGAGGAGAAACACAGGCATATCAATATCTTGGTGCATATCAATATCTTAGTGCATTGCTTTTATTACATTACATAACATGTCATATAGGATAGTGCACATGTTATAGCATCATCAGGTTCTTTCACACTTTTCATTGTGTCTGCTAAGGTATTATACAGACATTTCACGAAGGCTTTAATTCTGTCCCTTGCATCATATACTTAACCATATATCCATCAAGGAATATGATCTCATCTGTTAAGGCACTACACATCTCTAAAGAAGTATTTAAAGGATTAATATCCTTGCACACTGTTATATCTATAATCCTCCATTACAAACCTATAAACATCCTTAATGGGTATTCATTATAATAATAATTTTAGCATAGTCTAGATCAGGGATAGGCAACCTTTCCCCTTTAAGGGCCGAGGTTACTTCAGCTCCCAGAAGCCTCAGCCATGTCGGCCAATAGTCCCATGTTGTCCAATAGCTCCTGGGATTCTGGGAGCTGAAGTCCCTCGGCCCTTAAAGGGGAAAGGTTGCCTACCCCTGGTCTAGATGAGAGTAAAGTTTTCTCCCTCTTACCAGCATGTTCTGTCTTTATCAGTTTGCCTAGGCCCTAGGCAGTTTATCAGTTTATCAGGAACCACATGGCTGTGATGCTACATTATAACCTTCTCTTCATCTGATGGAGCTTCTTGGCTTCTTTTATTCTCTTACGAGCCTACTGCCCACCTAGCACCTGTCAAATTAAAGCAAAGAAGCTGACAGTAGCCTGTCTAGGTTCTTCAATCAAACAGAGATCTTAGATATGGCATCACTCATGGACCAGTTGGAGTATTTGCTTGCCATCCTGAGTGTATCAGCCAGCAGTCACAGCAGCTCACATCTTAATACTGATAGACAGTCATTCTCACCTCATATCTTGTTTACATTTGAGTTGGCATTTTGCCATGACTTAGGCTACCACTTTGTTGTATGCCTTCAAGTCATTTCCAACTTATGGTGACCCTAATGTGAACCTATCATAGAGTTTTCTTGGCACAATTTGTTGGGGGTGGTTGCTTTTGCCTTTGCCTTCGCCTGAGAATGAGTAAGTATGACTTCCCCAAGTTTACCCCAGTGGAGGGTTTACATGGCTGAGCCAAGATTCGAACCGTGGTCTACAAAATTGCAGTCCAACACTCAAACTGCTACACACATTTACACATGCTACACATATAGACATTTTCTAATAATACTTTCTGCTTTCTATTTTAAACATTAACATTTTATCTATTTCCTGAACCCTTATTATATTTTTAGGCTTTAATCTTAAGAAATTTTAACCCAGACTAGCATTCAACTTGTATCACATCTCCTATGAAAAAAAATGTATTTCTGATTGTTCAGCCATTAATTTACATCCTAGTTTGCTTTCTATAGGGTGGATTGAAGTTTAAATGATAAAAAGCATCTGACATTTCTGAAGTCTTACCCAAACTGCAAAGCATTTTGCAATTTCAAACATCTTAATTTTTTTTCTATTCATAGCTAATTTTACACACACAAATAAATGAGAGCGAATGAGATTTAAACTTGTAGAGCTTCAGTCTGATAATTACTTACCACAGTAGGTACCATAGAAATCAGTCTTACAAATATATGTCATGTTGTACAATAAGCCTTGATGAATGTCTGAAAAGAAAATTTTCTTGAAAATTTCATACACATACACAAAATTCATTTCAGCTCTGAAAAGGATTATCTATTAACGTTTAAGAGTGCTGTTTTGTACACTGAACTATTATAACAATTGTAATTTAAAGTAGAGGAGGCCTGGAAGGCATGTCCCTCAACAATGTTGTAACATCTTTTCTTGTGACAATGACTTCAGCAAGACCCGAGAGAGTCAATGCCAATCAGAATAGATAACAAGGGTATCACGGGAACAATGGTTTAATTGTTTTTGTGGGTTTTTCGGGCTGTGTGGCCATGTTCTAGAAGAGTTTCTAGAAACTCTTCTAGAACATGGCCACACAGCCCGAAAAACCCACAAAAACTATGGATGCCGGCCATGAAAGCCTACGACTTCACAATGGTTTAATTCTTCAGAATGCTGCTTTCTACTGTCGGAATTGTTAGGACACTGTTGGATCTCCACAAATCTGAAAGCCTTAGTTTTCCAAAATATCTGGCTTTCTGATTTCACTATGTCCTCCGTGTACTTTCATTAAAGTTTAACCTTTCTCTCTGTAACCTTTGTGTTTATCTGAACCTTTGATTACCCTAGGCCATTAAGATGAATGAATTTATACTGCATTGTATTCTTCCTGCCAAAGAGAAGAAGGAAGGTCACAGATCAGCACAATTTACTATGAGGGATGTCTCTTTTTTGGCAATATAAATGGATGGCATTCAGAGGACACTAAAACTTGTTTTATTTCTTCTCCTCTGTTTAGAGGTCACAGCTCCATTTGCTGCAGTATTCTGGAAACTCTGTCTTAGGGAAAGGACGGAAAATTACAGGGGAAATGTTAGCACACAGCTTGCAGTATTATTGACTAACATTGAACCAAACTGGAGTAAGTATTCAAAAAAAGCAAGTCTTAAAAGAAATAGTTAAAAGATTATGGCTCAAAGCTCAAATGTTACACAGACTGAACAGTTTATATTTTAAAATCTCAGGTGCTGTCACTTATCGTATATAGTTCATTATGAGAGAGATTTTTTTAAAATATTCAAGCATTGGTGTTAAAGGTAGTTAAAGCATAAACTCAAATCTCTCCCTACCTCACTTTTGGCTTATCATTTCTATCCTTATTTTACCTTTTGACTACTGCTTATATGCCATGTCTAGCAAAATCAATCTGAAAGGGTGGGGGGATGCAAAATTTATAAATAATAAGTATACAACTCAGGACTGGTCTAGGAACCATTTAACATTGTTGCTTGGTTTTTGGTTTTCTTTTTTTTAAATGTAATTATGGCAATTTCAAGTGTCAAAACACTGTAAGGATAATTATGTCCTATCAAGCTCTCCTACCATACACATGAGTAAAGGTTATAGATGTATGGCAGGTGATAAGTAATAGTAGCTCCACTCTTGTCCAGCTGGCCCTACCATTGCAACAGAGACAGTCACCCAATGAAGAGCTGAGGCAGGTCACTGAGGGGTAAATCCACTAGTCCCAGATTTCTGAAGGGCCCAGACCTATGGGTGCCTGCATAGTAGCAGTGGGACCTGAACAACACATTATAAAATAAATGTTAATATTTCAACAGACTGAGAAAACCTCATGATAGGGTCACCTTAGGGTTGTCATAAGTTGGAAATAACTTTAAGGCACACAACAACAACAACAACAACAACAACAGCAGCAGCAGCAGCATTTCAACAGTTCAGAGAAAAGCCATACTTTCTCTTGCTAAATTTTAGAGAGCGGACCCAATCATACATGTTGTCCTAGAACTAGAACCTGTTCTCAGTGACCTAATCCCCAGATGGCAGATATTGAGACAGCAGAAAAGTATTGGGGAAAAGACTTGTGTGCTAGGTCACCTTCCCAATGTCCACTACACTAGTCTGATGATTTTAGATATGGTGATGGATGTGGTCCCCATCACCAGTGCTGAAAGAAGATTAAGCTTCCAGTTTTGTCGGCCTTTGTTCATGGAATGGGAACAGATACCATCTTGTTCTTCACCGAGGCAGTAAAATGTCTTGGGCCAGTTCTGGCTATTGACATACTCATGAATTGTGGGAATATATTCTATTGATTTAAGAGGTAAAGTTCATATTTTATCTAGTCTGACACTACTGTAAAGTAGGATCCCTTAAGCAGAAACAGCTTAATGTGTGCTACAATAAAACAAACAAACAAATAAATATTAACAGGTTGAGTCTCCCTTGTCCAAAATGCTGAGGATCAGAGGTGTTTGAGATTTGGAGTATTTATTTATTTATTTATTTTGGAATACCTGTATTTGCATATAGGTACACAATGAGATATTTTGGAGATGGGACCCAAGCCTAACAAAAAAAATCATTTATGTTTCATACACAGTTTATACACAGAACCTGAAGGTAATTTTATACAATAGTATTAATAATTTTGTGCATGAAGCAAAGTTTATGTACATTGAACCATCAGAAAGCAAAGGTGTCGCTATTTCAGCCACCCATGAAGTTTTTATGGAGTACAGTCATCCCCCCCCCCCCAATGCACAGGGGATCGATTCTGGACCCACCCACCCCACGAATCAGAAAAACCGCAAATATTCAAAGCCCATTGATTAAAATGATGCATGCTACCATGCTCAGCGCAGTACCTGCACCTCAGGCACGCACACCATTTTGTCCCTCCCCACTTGCCATCTGCAAAGGAGCAAGACCGTGGACTCCAAGTTCATGAATGGAGAGGGATAAGTGTATTTTGGAATTCCAGATAAGGGAAACTCAATCTGTAATCAGAAATATATATTTTTTCACACGGCCACACACACGTAATCCTCCATGGCTCCCAACTGTCATATGAGAAATATAAACAAATCTCAGTCCAACACAGTGGTCTCTTGTTATTCACTGCGGTTTGGTTCCAGGACCCCCTGTGGATACTAAAATCCATGGATGCTCATGTCCCATTAGATAAAATGGCATAGTAAAATTGTGTCCTGTATATAAGATGGTAAAATCAAGGTTTGCTATTTGGAATTTATACCTTTTTGGGAATATTTTTAAGCTGTGGATGCTTAAATCCAGGGATAAAAAAAATCAGTGGATAAGGAGGGCTGACTGCATTACTCTACTACACCCATCATTAAGCATGTTTCTGGTGCACCAGCCCTCTAGGAGTTTCACCTTCAGAGAGAGAAGGAAATTCCTTTCCTATCCCTACCACTCAAAATGGCATGCCCTGCCTAGAGGAGGATGAGCAAGAACCTCCTCTGGGACCTGAGCCTGCACCTGTGGAGCTGCAGCCTGGCCCTAGCTCAGCTGTGCCTGCTCCAGCAGAGCCTTTGGCCTCTCAGGAGACTCAGCAGCCAAGTCTCCCAGTGGCAGAGTCTCTGAACATGGAGGAGTATCAAGGGACTATGCCTACCTTCAGTCAGCATCGAGTCGAAAGAGCTTGCCTCTGAAGGTTGCTTGATCAGAAATGCACTGTTAATCAGAAGCACCTGAGTGCCTGCAGCATGCTCATTTAAGGAGTTTCTGAATGCCTGCTTCAGTGCCAGTGAATATGACTTTCATGAGAAAAGTACTCTGTCTCTGGTTCCCGTTGCTCCTTAGACTAAAACCTTGCTTTTTTGACTGCTGCCCCATCTTGATTATCTGCAACCCTTGACCTTTAGACTGCCTGGTTGATGTGCTTATCTGATACCCTGGACCTCAGCCTGCTTGACAACTCCTCTGGTAAAACCCTTTGTGTTTGGAACTCTGCACTTTGAAGCAGACTTCAGCTGCAGCTTCACACTAGTTCTACAAGCCATTGTTTGTTTGGCCTTATCAGCTATTTGGCTGCCTTCCCAGACACAAAGTGTCATCATTTTAAATTAATTTCGCATGAAGTAGTTTACGAATACTGACAAAAGAGCTGTCAATCATCCATACAGAAAAATTATGTTCCCTCATATTGTTTCATATCAATTTAAAAATCAACTCCCCAAATTATTCTAGAGATAGTAGTAATAAGACAACTATTATCTAGAGACAGTTGTAGGGGGACAACATTTAATGAAGTGTTACCTTATTGCAGTGGGCATATTACAGTGGGCCCACCCACTGGGACAAATCAATATTCATAGGTGTTACAGATACATATAGCTATTTTACATGTATCTAGACTACATGTGTCCATCTATAGCTTGACAGGGTTTGTGTTTTGGTGGGGATTCTTTGCTAGAGGACTCCAGTGCACTCTCCCCAAACAACAGACTTTGGTATCTTCTGGGGTTTGGTTCTAGGACCCCCTGTAGATACCAAAATTCATGGATGCTCCAACTGAATACAATGGCATAGTAAAATGATATCCCTTATATAAAATGGCAAAATCAAGGTTTGCTTTTTGGAATTTATATTTCTTTGAATATTTTCACAGATGCATGAATCCATGGGTAAAGAATCTGTGGATACAGAACAGCTACCTGTACGCCCCCCAAAATAGAGATGCTAAATTCATAGGATGGAGTCATGTGAATTAGTGATATCAAACTGCTATAACTGTCAGAATATAGATGGGCTATGCAGTCAAAGGTGAAATGTAGAGATGTGTGTGTCTGTAATTTTCCACTTGAGAACAGCTTCTAGGCAAAGCACAAACAACTCAGTCCAGATGGCCAGAGAGACATAACAATAGAAGATTCTAGCTGGGAAAGCAGCCTTGTTTACATAATAATAACAATAATAAAAGCTAGTATGGGAAAGTAGATCACGTGGTGGATGATGAACAACAAGAGGCTGGGTTAACAAACACCACATACAGAACATCCAATCAATTTGAAGGGTAACACCCAAAAAGGTGGAGAGGGGCTGGACTGAGAAACTCTGTGTTTGGCATTGATATTATTATTTGCTTCCTTTGGATCGTTCTTTTTCTTCTCTTCTTGCAATAGATCTATAATACGTTTCTATTGCTTTACAATGTAGCCCTAGGATCTGGAAACATGGATCTGTAGTTTTGTTTTTGTTTAGCCACATCAGCAAGATGTGATCCTATAGTGGACTGTATTTTACTTTGCTTGTTGTTATTATTTTTTTCAACAATAACAATAAAAGCTCAACTTTTAGAAACTTGAATTTTTGTTCCCTGGTTCTGCTGGATCTACATGCACGCTACTCCACTAAAACCGAACAATAACTGTGGTTTAATCTGCAGTGCAGAAATAATGTAGCTTGACACCATTTTAATTGCCATGGCTCAATACTATAGAATTCTGGGATTTGTCATTTTGTCAGATATTTAGCCTTCTCTGTCAGAGAGCTCTGGTGCCACAACAAACTACACATTCCAGAATTCCATAGCATGGAACCATGACAGTTAAAATGGTGTCAATCTGCATTATTCATGCAGTGCAGATTAGACCTGTGGAATATAGACTCACAGTTTCAGAATGAAAACTTTTCTACCCTTCAGTTCTTGGTGCTAGACTTTTAGTGTCTAATATCCTTGTACCACAGTCAAGAAAGGTGAGAAATATCAAATCCCAGGAATTATTGCTGGCTGCCATTATGGCCCTTAATGAGGTAAAAATAATGTTCTCAAATACCTGGCTAACAACTTATGACTGCTGCACCTGGGACAAGTGTCATCTGAAAAATAATTCCCGCTCAGCATGGCATCAGCTATTTATTGCAAGAGGCAGTGATAGTGAACATTTCAGCCAAGTTAATTTGAAAAGTGTGATATACAGACCAGTATTATAAGGGAAATAATTTTGGCATGTCTATTATGCTGGTTTAAATGAATTACTTTAAATCATTACTCCTTAACTTGTGGTCTCACAATGTATGAATGTATTAGTTTAGGTAGGCAGTGCTAAAATGCACCCAAATAAGGGGAAATAAAACCATCACTGAAAAATTCAGTTTCTGTGAATTCAGAATAATATTTTTTCCATTACAATTTAGATGTTCCAATTCAAGATTGAAAGTCAATAATCTGATACTGTTAAAAAGACTAGTGTTATCCATGGAGATGAGGGGAGCATACACCAAAAGTTGGCTGAAGAAGAGACTGGCAGCTGAAGTTCCCCACAGGACACTTGTCAAGCCAAGTAAGGGCATAGCATGTAAGCATGACAGGTGAATCCAAAAAGACAGGAAAGCTCATGGGTAACAAATCTAGTCTCTCTTAGGGCCTTTACAGACTGCTAAAAATAATGCAGCTTGAGGCCACTTTAACTGTCCTGGTTCTGCACTAGGGAATCATGGGAACTGTAGTTTTTTCTGAGACATCGAGCCTTCTCTGTCAGAGAGCTCTGGTGCCACAATAAACTACAGTTCCCACAATTCCCTAGCACTGAGCCAGGGCAGTTAAAGTGGTCTCAAGCTGCTTTATTTCTGGCAGTCTGTAAAGGCCCTTAGTAACACATCTCAGCTTAGTGTGGCAGGCTTAGGAAGAGAAAGTAGATATACTGTATATACTCATGTATAAGTCTAGAAATTTAGGTTAAAACTTTGACCCCAAAAAACTGAGTCAACTTATCCATGGGTCAGTGTAAGTACTGTATTTTAAATCATTCATATATATATATATATATATATATATATCAATCCTCTGGTGAAAGGCAAGAGTTGAGGGGGGATGCAGATGGGCAGCGATGGGCCACCCTGGGAAGCGAAGGATTGGGGCTGAGGCTGCCCCACACCTAGCTCCAATCCTCCATAGCACTCCTTTTCCAGGCAGCGAAAAGGGCACTCGAAGAGATGCCATGTGGCTCTTTTGTGCCTCTTCCAGTGCAGTGTGTCCAGATGCTGCGCTGGGAGGATTCATCAGACCACTCACCGTGTGCAACGGTGCAAGCTCTGATGACATCCTCAGGAAAGGGTTGGAGTGTCCAGCATCCAGCTGGTCCTCCCCTTCCCTGGTTCCAAGATGGCGCGTTGTGCCATCTGCTGACCCCCTTTAATCTGCCCTGGAAACACTGACCCCCTTCTACTCTCTCATCCATCTAACCTTATGAGGGCAAATAGCTATTTCTGCTGGAATTCTGTAAGTTTTTTGGCATTGTTTTCCTTTGCTTCATCCTTTACATCCTTCATTACATGCCTCTAGGTTTTACCCTCAATCTATCCATGGGTCATATCAAATCCATCATTTTGGCCCCCAAACCTGCCCTTGACTTATACATGAGGTCAACTTAGGGTTGAGTATATACAGTATACTGTATTTAGCACCAAAAACAAGCAGCAGAAGGAAGCTTCATTTTATGAGTTTTATGGTTTATCATGATAACATTTATGACTGAAGCCATTTACTGCTCTTCAGGATAGCTATGTGGTTCTGGTTAACTCAATAATATAGTTTAATCTATACAAAAGCAGATTTTGATGTAGATGTGATTATTTCAATCCTTTTCAAAGTATGCATCCCAGAGCAATTCAAATAATCATTCAAGAGTGTAGATGTTGAGCCAGAGTTGGCAATGAGATGGTATGACTGAGCTATTATTGCCCTTAGTATATACACTCCCTTGCTCAACACTGCATTTGATACCATACAATTTTTCAATTGTTCCTTTTTAAAAAGTAATTATTATCACTTAACCACAACTGTTATATTAATGATAGATACATATTTAACCATATATGTTAGACTCAAAAATAATTTCCTCACAAATAAATAAAGTGTCTTACAAATGCTAAGTCAAAACTACAGAGATATGAAAATATTTTAGTTTAAATGTACATGTGTGTGCTTTTATCTAGCCTGTTAATGTATGACAACCCCATGAATACCTAAGAGTTTTCTTTGTCAAGGAATAACCAGAGGATATTTGTCATTTCCTTCTGTTGAATATAGCTTACAGCACCTGGCATTTCTTGAAGGTCTCCTGTCCATGCATAGATGGTGATTTGGCAGGTAGAGGAGGAGAAAAGTAAGAGCCACAGTAAACACCTTGGCATCTTTTTGGTGAAGGGCAGGGCTCTGGAACTGCCTCAGGAAGTCAAGAGACCTGGAGTGGGGAAGAAGACTAACCTCAGAGCTGGCCTGTGGGCTTTCCCTCAGGCAACTTGGAGGTGGGTTCCTCGGATCTTCCTTCTAATAGATGGCCAGAGGGGGAGCAACCCAATTATGCGGTTGCCTTCAGGGATCAGGAAGTTCACCATGGGAGGCTGAGGAGGAAGTAAAGTCACCTTTTTCAGCTGATCCTGCACTAGGTTGCTCCCCCCTCTTGCTCCTTTCCAGGTTCAACACAGTTTAAACAGGTTCTAGGTTATTCAACCCAACTCTCTGTGTTTGGTCTCATTCCATGGATGGTAGCAATTTTGCATTGTATACTATTTTGTATACTTTTAACATTTTGTTATGGCCTTTGGCTAGCATAATAAAGTGCTGAATTGAATAAACATTACAAAATTTCAATATGTCTCAATCCTCCTACAAAACAACTGAATTCAGATAAGGACTTGAACCTCTCTATATCAAGAATAAGGATGTATTTAAGAATAATACCTGTTGCAGGCCTCAGATCCAAACAATGGCAACCTTACATGCAAGCACCTATGTCTATTTTAAAATATCTTATGAACAGAAGAACTAAGGTAACAAAGTACTGGCTTACAGTTCAAACTCTGAACATGTAATATTTAAGGATAATAGTTTTGACTATGGCTTGTGCTTTGGAAATTTTCAGCATTTCATTACTCACCCAAGCAAAGTCCTGCTACTCGGCAATGGTGAATGCTGTTTTCATCTTACCGATTAGCACTCAAAGAGGATGCATTTTATACCCACTACTCTAATGGATTGTATACACCTTCATGTTTTTGAAGCATTTAACCTAAAATACATTTCATTTTACCCTAAGGCCATTGGTCCTCACATTATTCTAGCAGGATGCTGCTGTTACTCTCTTCTAGCACGCAAGGAATAAAATGTAACATTTGCACAAACCCAGAGTGCTAAAAAGACTCTGTCTCAAAGGGCTTTTAAGCTGTTTCACCATGATGACAGTTTACTTTGGCTGCTTAACTGAATTTCCATGGATAATTTGGGATCTTCCTAGGACTGGCCAGATTATGGAAAGTTACTTTGTAAAAGTAATTTGTTATTTAACACGAAACAAAGTAACCTTTTGAAAAAACTGCCATATAATCTCTCCATGCAGGTATTCCCCACACAATGCTTGGTTGTTTCCCAAATTAGCAACCTGATAGCTCCATTGTTTTCCTCAGCAACCATCATGAGAGTTCAGACCAGGACATGAGACAAGGGATTCAAACTACAAGAAAAGAAATTCCACCTAAACATTAGGAGGAACTTCCTAACAGTAAGAACTGGTTGACAATGTAATAAACTGTCTCAGAGAGTGGTGGGGTCTCCTTCTTTGGAAGTTTTTAAACAGAGGCTGGATAACCATCTGTCATGAGTGCTTTGATTGAGTCTCCCTGCATGGCAGGAGGTTGGACTGGATGGCCCTTCAGGATTCTCCCAGCTCTGTGATTTTATGGTTATAAGTGTATTCAGAATCAGCCAAAGATTTAGATTCTTGTGTGTTTGAATTAAGTTCAGTATGGAAATAGGTGGAGGAGTGAGGAGTGAGAAAGGGAGAAGAAAATCCAAGGAGTCTTCCTAGACACTAGCAACAACTATTCTGAAAGCAACATAATATCTGTCTCACATTCCTGTTCACCCAGAAATTCAACTTGTAGATTCTGTTTATGTGGAGCACATGTCTACATGAATAAAGTGTTTACATGAGGCAAAGCCATTTTTACAGCCACTCTTAAAATGTCCCAGTTTCTTTCTCCTCCTCACATCTCCACCCCCTTTGTCCTTGACTTACTTTCATTGCATCAAGCCGAGTTCAAAGTGAGTTCAAAAGTGAAGAGCCCTGGTGGCACAGTGGTTAAATGCCTGTACTGCAGCCACTCATTTGCAAATCATAAGGTTGGGAGTTCAGTACCAGCCAAGGGCTCAGGCTCGACTCTGGCTTGCATCCTCCCAAGGTTGCTAAAATGAGTACTCAGATTGTTGGGACAATTAGCTTACACATTGTAAACTGCTCAGGGAGTGCTTAAGTGCACTGATAAGTGGTATAGAAATGTACTTGCTGTTGCTAAAGTGCAAACATAGGTGTTTTTTTGTCTATAAGTCAGTGAGAGAGATTAGAGAAGAGAGAGCAGAGTCCAGGCTTTCTGTGTGGGCTCAGGCAAAAGCAAACTGCTACAGCCTCTCCTAGCTTTGGAAAGAGGATCCTATGATGTGTGACTCCTTCTTAAAGTAAGCAAAAAGAATAAAAATATATCTTGTAAAAAGCAAGAGAATAAGAGAGGCTTTCCTTGAGGAGTTCTTCTTTCAATAACAACACTGCTGGAAAAATGCACCAAGTGCTGTCTCTCTTTCTCATAGACACGTGGATTCTCCCAAACTCTATTTTTTCTAAAATGATATTAGTTTTGCATAGAAGCATTCCAATAAAACTTTAAAACATTTAAAACAAAACTTTAAAACAACAACAAAAATAAAAACACAGCACCCACCTGGTTAAAATCTTCCTTTTCATGATAAAAGGAACTTCAAATTTAAGGCAATGTGAGCAACATGTGGTCTGTGGAATGCAAAGAACCCTGAGGTTATTTTTGTGGTACCCAGCCACAAGTGCACTGCCAAAATTTTGCAGCAAATGTTGATGTTGTTTCATTTTTGTGTGTCTTGTCACAAATATGTGGCATCAAATCAGTGAAACCCTTGTTACCCTGCTACTTTGTTGATCAATATTCTCTCACCTTTAAACAAGCATTGCCTGGTGTGTGTTTTTTTCTATTTTTTGCTGACAAAATTGAATGGTGATTTGGTGCCTAGGAAGAGAAATGGGTCTCTGACCCATTGAATTTGTCCTCTCCAGCATTTATGATGGCAGACATTAATACTAATAGAGTATATGCCAGACTTCCTCAGTCTGCCCTCTTTCAGATGTTGTTGGACTGCACCTTCGATAATTCCTCATCACTGGCAATGCTGGCTAGGGCTGATGGGAGCTTAAGCCTTATCACTTTGAGAGGATCTACCCCTGCCCTAGGATATGAAAACCCAAGCACAATTACAATTAAATCTCATAGGATCCAAATATGGCAAATCTGACCATGATCGCAGCTGTGCTGGACCAAAGCTAACAAAATGAATTTCAATATGGAGAAATGTAAGGTACTGCACTTAGGGTGGAAAAATGAAATGCATAGATATAGGATGGGGGACACCTGGCTTAATGTGACTATGTGTAAAAGGGATCTAGGAATCCTAGTAGACCACAAATTCAACATGAATCAACAGTGTGATGTGGCAGCTAAAAAGGCCAATGCGATTTTAGGATGCATCAATAGAAGTATAGTGTCTAGATAAAAGGAAGTAATAGTGCCACTCTATTCTGTTCTGGTTAGGCCCCCACCTGGAATACTATGTCTAGTTCTGGGCACCACAGCTCAAAAAGGATGTTGAAAAACTGGAGCGTGTCCAAAGGAGGGCCACTAAAATGGTAAAGGGTCTGGAAACCATGCCCTATGAAGAACGACTTAGGGAACCGAGTATGTTTAGCCTGGAGAAGAGATGGTTATGACATGATATGATAGATAGCCCTGTTTATTTGATGGGGTATACTGAGGAGGGAGCAGGCTTGTTTTCTGCTGCTCCAAAAAACAGGACCTGGAGCAATGGATGCAAGCTACAGGAAAAAAGATTCCACCTCAACATTAGGAGGCACTTCCTGACCGTAAGGGCTATTCCACAGTGGAATACTCTCCCTCAGAGAGTGGTGAAGTCTCCTTTAGGGGTCTTTGAACAGAGACTGAATGGCCATCTGTCGGGTATGCTTTGATTGAGAGTTCCTGCATGTCAGGATTGAAATGGATAGCCCTTGTGGTCCTTTCCAACTCTGATTATATGATTCTGTGATTATCATTGGAGTATGAGGGAACAAAGGGTCTGCCATAACAGTTCCTCAACTATCATCCTAGATACACCACCTCATTTCTCTAGATTTTTCCTGGAAATATTTCCTGAATATATTTCTCTTTCCTGATTGCAGCTTCCACCATGCTGCCTAGGAGATACTGGGAGCAGTAGTCCAAAAAAAATTAAGCTCAACTCCAAGCTCAGCAGGCATCATGATGCAAAACAGACTCCTCTTACCTTGCTACCTTGTTGATCAACATTCTCTCTCTTCTTTCTCCTGATTTAACAGAATAAGTGCCTTCAGGATAAATGCTGTCTCTTCATCTCCCACCTAACACAAACACACACATGTGCATGTTTGTGCGCACACACTTACACACCCCATATACATTTCCTACTAACAAATCTCTCCAGTGCTAAGACATTTATGCACTGAGATGAGACTACTCAGCTGGCTACTAATGACGTTTGCTTCCACTTCTGATGCCCTCTTTGTCGAAATGACATGTATGATCGCTCGGTTTTATACTATTTATCTCTCTTCATCTTAATAAAATCTGCCAGGCATTCAGTCTCTGAAAGTTTAATCCTGCTAATATCTTTAATGCGCTCGACCCTGTCAATTCGCCAATAGTGCCTTCAGTTTAAATTTGCTCTCCAGATGCTGAAAAAAACTACTAAAGGCCCCCCTTTAAAAAAAATCTAAGCAAGCTGCTGATTAGATTGCAAATAGCAACAACACTGTTCTTAGCACCAGAGTAGGAGTAGGTGAGACTGAGCAGTAGCTGCAACAACCAATGTGGTTTTGCCTTGTTATTTTATGCATTCAAAATCTGTTCTGTAAAGCACCAGTGACTATTCTTTGCAATTTCAGCAGCAAGGTAATTTTTCTAAGACAATCCTCAGGACAATCCAATCAGACTCTCTGGGTTGCAGTCTTACATACACTTATTTAGAACTACATACCATTGAACTTGTTGAAACTTGCATCCAGGTAAGCATTCAAGGGGTAAAAAGACAGCCCCTCACCTAACATTCAGATGTGCAAAATGAAAGCAAAATCGGAAATGACTTGAAGGCACACAACCCCAATCCCAACCCCAACCCCAGCCCCATGTGTTAACAGAGGGTGGCGGCTTTTGCCATTTGGGGCTTGGAGCAACCCTTCGCCACCCTTCCTGTCTGGGAGAAGTTTCTGGTGGGGAAGGGGAGCCCAAGGGAGGGCAGGAGGGGGAGGAAGATGCCCCCAGCCATGGGGAGGCTGCAAAGTCCAGCTGTTTGGGTGGAAGGGGCTGTTTTTTCCTTCAAAAATTCCTTAGAAAGGGACAGACAGAAACCCTGGAGGCACTGGTGGCAGACCAAACCCCAAGGCTTGGGTGCCTCATTTTTAAGGGGTGGCAGGAGGGAGGAAGGGAGAGAGGAGGAGGAGGAGCTGGATTGAGGTTGGTTATTATTATTATTATTATTATTATTATTATTTTGTACACACACACACACACACCAATAAATTTGGCAAGGACACCCCATGATAGAGTTGCCTCTTAGGGCCGGCATCAGTCAGAAGCTACTTTTAAAGGTACACAACAACAACAGCCTGCGTCAAGGAGGGGCAGGGGTGGGGGGGCAACTGGGTGTCAGCCCCCTCTGGGGCATCATCTGCTGCAATCCACACTCCCTGAACCCCCCTAGTGATGCTATTGCATCACAGGATTGCTGTGAGGAAAATGTGGGGAGGAAGAAAGATCTATATACTGCCTCAATATTACTAGAGGAAAAACAGGATATGAATGTAAAAAGTAAATGAATAAATGAAGTACTGCACACTTAACTGAGAATAAACACAATTGGTTTCCATGGGATTTACTTTAGAATCAACAGACAGATGATCAGATTGGCCAGTATAAATTAACAGTGACTTTTATACAACCTCTGAGTGTTTTCCAGGTGCATGACAAAGGAGAGGATTCTTTTTATTTCCCATAGCAGCTTTGTGCAGAATGTAGCATAAAATTTGTATCCAAGAAAAGTATAGCTTTTAGCTTACTTTTTAATTATTTTAAAAAATAGTTCTGTTCCCTTTGGTTCTGCCTCTAGGTTTGGAAGTATGTATGAAATGTCTTTCAACATATTTCTCAGGGAGACATTCTTTGCCCTCATTGCAGTTCTGTTATGTTACAACACAGCATTAACCTCTTTCTTCCTCTTTAAATTTTAAATTCACACAATACCTACCATACACTTCTCCCCTTGGCCACTCACTGCACTAGTTAGCTATAAGGGGAGTTTTGGTTGAACAATGGGGACACTCCAAAGTGGGGAAAGCTAATTATAATCCCAGTTAAACAAGATGCTAAACAATATTGAATGATGATTGGTTGGTTGGTTGTAAAGGCATTAAAGAGCCAGCACATTGTAGTAGTCTGAGTGTTGGGCTAGGTCTCCAAGAAACCAGGGTTCAAATCTCCACTCAGTCTTGGAAACACACTGGGTAACCTTAAGCAAGTCATACATTCTCAGACAAACTTCCTCTGAATAAATTTTGCAAAGACAAACCTACAATAGGGTCATCATAAGTTGGGGTCAACTTGAAGGTATATAACCATATCATCATCATCAACAACAGGGCATCCACACAATTCAGATCATAGTACACCACAGGCATACAGTCAGACTGAAGGAATGGCAAACAAAAGTTCTAGTGACTGAGATTAATCTCAAAAGGAAGAGCAAGATTGTGTTGCCATAAACTGAATAAACCAAAAAAGAGCATTAAAGAAAGTTACAAACACCAATTGTCTATGCAAGTTGTTTTTCATAAAGCATGCCCTATAAGAATCATCTTGACACCAATCACTTTGACTTGAGGCTGATATTGCCATTGAACAAACAGCTCATATTATGTGTGCCAGCATCCATGCAAGTCTTCCAGAGAAGTAGCTACAGGGAGCAAAGGGAAGCTGAAGAAACAACCAACATTTTGAGAGGTAAATCCATGGAGAGATTATTGCTGGGCCTTTTTTTTTTAAGAGCTAACACATCACAGCTGCTCTGTAGAGAAGGAATTGAAGAATAAAGATAAAAGTGTCAAAGGCAACTCTGTAGAGAGGCTGTGTCACTTCTATGCCAACCATGTCAAAGTGTTGGGAAATGGTTCAAGATTCAGCCTGCTCTCTTTGGAATGCACCAGAAGGGACAGAAGTCAGTCGTAAACCCCTGTGAAGTTTAAGAAGTCTTTGATGAAGAAAAGAAAATGATCTGAAGCCTAGATTTGTATTAAAAAATGAATTGTCCCTTTAACTGTACTTACAGAGATGTCTGGGAAAGTAATGATATTTTAGGGCATAAGATGCATTTTCTAATTTCCAAAACTTCACTGTTAGGTTGGATTACTAACCTAGACATATTATTTTAAATCTCTCAGTGCAGCAAGGAGGAGAAGAAGGCATGGCCTCTCTGTCTCTTTCTAGTCCTGGCATCTGTACCCTCCCTCAACAACTAAGCAGCAAACTTGGAGTCCTAGACTGAGATCTTACATCAACTGGTGGAACAGAGTCACCAACAATGTACTTATGGGGGGCTACAGAGGCTGTTTTCTCTGACCAGCTGCTTCCAGTAGTCTGTAATAGTGGTCAGGGGGTTGCCAGGCAGAGCATTATCTCTTTCTTATATACATTGGGAAGAAAGAATAGTTTCCACCACAAGTAAGGTTCCTTACTCCTCCCTTAGTACTCAAGATCAGCTGGAACAAGCCCAGTCACTGCAGAGAGGAACCTGCACCTGACAGCTCCCTTGATGTTGTTACATGCCAGGGTGGGGGCCTTCTGGAAAGAGGTACAACGTGTCTCTGTTCAAGGTCTGAAGAAGTATACAAGCAGGTGTAATCCCCAGTTACACCTGTGTATGTCACCAACAGGATGCTAGCCCCATACTTCCAAGGATAGGATAAAGGTAGGCAAAAGGAAAAGGGAAGAAATAAATGACATATGGCTACATTAGAAGATGTAAGAGTTAATGCAGCATGTCAAGGAGAAAGAAAGAGATCACCCTTGTAATGTTTTGTGAGTGGATATAAATTTCAAAAATCATCAGGACCCTCTAGTGGATTAGCCAGCTTTTTTTTTTTTTTTAAGCCAAATGATGACCCGCAGATTCAGCACTTGGAAAGATTACTTTTTGGACTGCAATTCTCAGAATCTCCCTGGCCATATTGGCTGAAGGATTCTGGGAAAAGCAGTCCAAATAAATAACTTTCCAAAGCTCTGAAAATATAGTAGAAGAATGGTAACTAATGCACAAGTCCAAACTATTGTGCAAAGAATTATAGAGACGTGTGTACTTTATGTCTGGTCTAATGCATGGGCTCTGGCAGTGCACCTGAATGAGGGAGCAGGGCCAAGGGTGCATCTCTGTTCTTCATAATTCATCCATTTCTCCTTCTATGCAAATAAAAGGCTTGTTTATTCTGTCAGACTTATAAGAATTAAATGTTTCCAAAGGAAAGACTGAGAATGGAAAACTATGCTGTTTTTAATTGTACTGATTTTAAATTTCTCTTTGTTACAGTTTAGGATTTTTTAAATATTATTGATAATTTAATACCTTTTTAAAGTTGACATTTTCTGTGTTTTAACTGTATTGCAATTCTTTTTCACCTGTTAGCTAACTTGAGTCCTGAAGTCCTTTCACACTGCACAATTATAGCACTATGATTCCACTTTGGTCAGAGGCACCAGAGGAGCTCCCTGGCTGAAAAATTTACATTCTTCTCCCAAAGCTGCCAATCTCAGGATTCCACAGGATGAAACCATAGCTGTTAAAGTGAAATTATAGTGCTCTGACTATGTAATGTGAAAGGGCCCTCTGTTCTATGAAAATTGTGGTGATGATGGTGATGAAGATGATGATAATGATGATGACTAAAGGGGCATGGAGGCACAAGTGCAGACAGGTATGTAGGAATGGGGAATCAAAAAGGGTTGAATGCAAGACCCAGGAAAATGGGAAATACTGGCATCTTCATGGGATGGGAATGAATATCATTTAGCTTTAGGCAGTGTGGGGGAAGAGTTAATTTTCTTGCAATTAGGCAAAGTGATCAAGGTTTGATTTAAAACAATTTTAAAGCAACTGGTTCTAAACCCATCTGGTATTCTGCTTTGAAAATGATTGAGTCTATGAATGGGCCTATTGTGGGAACAATACACTATGAGGGTGTTGCTTCTTTCCCACAATACTGTGTGCAATAGGTTTCTAAAGGAAAACAGAAAAACCCAAAGAGCCTCCATCCCTCATAAGTCAAGGAACAAACCCTCTGAATGCTGCCTTGCCCCACTAACCTTTCATAACTTTACTATGAAATATTAACATCTGCTTCTCAGAACTCCAAAACACTTCTAGCCCAGTTTCAGAGCAGAATTGACAGAATAAATTCCAGAAGAATTTGCCATACTACCAAACCCATCAATGGTAATTCAGCAGACCATCTCCAGACTAGTTCTCTTCTAATGAGCTTTCTGCTATGTTTTATTCTTTGTGTTGACACAATTCAATGATAGGCAACTGCCAGGGGTTGGGTGGCCACACTGGCCCAATGCAAGACCCTAGAAAAATGCATCCCATCTGCCAAAAAAGATTTGTTGTTTTGTGCATACAAATCAATTCTGACCATAACCACATCACAGGATTTTCTTGGCAAGATTTATTCAGATGTAGTTTCCCATTGTGTCCCATTAAAGCCAAGATAAAGTGACATGCCCAAGGCCATCCAGGGTACTGCCATTGCAGACTGGAGATTTGAAACCTCCCTAAGTTAAGTTCTAGTCCAACCATTATATCATGTCAGGTTTTGCCCCCAAATAGCCAATAGCATCACCAGGCCCTGGGAGGTTCTATTAATCATTTTGTCACCAATGATTTACATAACTTTAAAGCAGACAATAGGCCTAAGCAGACTGCCAGAAATAGTGCACATTAAATTGAGGCACTGCCCTGGCTCAGTGCTAGGGAATCATGGGAACTGTATTTTTTTCTGGGACATTGAGCCTTCTCTGTCAGAGAGCTCTGGTGCCACAATAAATTACAGTTCCCATGATTCCCTAGCACTAAGCCAGGGCAGTGCCTCAATTTAATGTGCACTATTTCTGGCAGTCTGCTTAGGCCCAATGATGACATTGAGACAGTGAAAGATTTCCTATACCTTGGCTGAGTCATTAATCAAAGTAAGGATTGCAGTCAAGAAATCAAAAGAAGACAAAGGGCCTTTACAGACTGCTAGAAATAATGCAGCTTGAGTCCACTTTAACTGCTCTGGCTCAGTACTAGGGAATCATGGGAACTGTAGTTTTTCTGAGACATTGAGCCTTCTCTGTCAGAGAGCTCTGGTGTCACAATAAACTACAGTTCCCATGATTCCCTAGCACTGAGCCAGAACAGTTAAAGTGGACTCAAGTTGCATTATTTCTGGCAGAAAGGCAGCTATGAAGCAACTAGAGAAGATTCTAAAGTGTAAAGATATGACTTCCGGTGGAGATGTGGTTCCGGTAAGACGTCTCTTTACAAACAGCGAAAGAGCAGTCTTTTTCGACGTGGTTTAAAGACCAGGAAAACAACAAAATTGGTCAAATTTAGCATTCCTTGGATACAGGGAGCCCAGCGGGGTCGGCATTGGACGTTTATAGGTCCCCTGGATAATCAAAGACTCCAGAAGAGCCTTTGACAGGGGTGAAATCTAGTCTAAATGACTTGCCACAACCGCGCCAAACTTTTCAAAGATCTATGGAAGAGGAGCAGCATCTATCCACAATATAAATTCCTTTCTTGTTGCAGAGAGAGGTAAGGAGTGAATTTGAAGGATATATACCATGTGTTCTGTGGAAGACTTCCCAAAATTACACTTTGGACTTTTGGAATACAAACAGACGCTGGTTTATACAGCTAAAATGGACAAAAATCAACAACTTTAAAAGAACTAAAGCCATTCTTGTATGGTGCTTCTCCCTTACCTTTGGGGTTTTCGTAGGAGATTATTTTAGAGAGCTTAAAACAAAAGGAAAGGAACTTACTTTGAAATCATTATTTGAATTTCCTCCTCTTTCTGTCTCTCTGTTTAAGTTGAAGAGGGGAGTTTACCTTACTGTAAACTTGGGGTGTGAGGAATCCCAAAAGACTGATTAACAGCACAAGAGGAGTGCGGAGAACGGAAATAATGTTAGTAACAACTTCCAGCTGAAAAGGCCCCTGGGAATTGTAGGACAATCAGAGCGGTTGGAAGTGCACCCGAGAGGTGGATAATAAACTGAAGAAACTCAGAGAAAGGGGGAAAGATTTGGCAATGTGCCACTCTCTTTCTCCGGTGACGAATAGGCTGGCGAGATGAGGTTGATAGAGACTCCAATAATTAATCTGCTGCCCTTAAACTGTTATAACACCAGAGTAATTTTGAGTGGTGAAGAAAGTGAAAGTCTGAAGAGTGCTTCATATAATACGATCAAATACCAGCAAATTAACATTGGGTTATGTACCAGTTGTGGAGGAAATGAAGGTGTGAAAGACTATGGTATATTATCTTATTAATTCAGACACCTCTGTAATAAACTAATAGCAATTTAAAAACTGTTATATTTTGGAAATTGATATAATAGTATATTTGCTAAATATAAATTCAGAAATTTATTTTGTTGCTGATATAAACTCTTGAATACTCATGTTAGGTTTGGATTTGCAGGAAGAAAGTAAATTGATAATTTGCTTAGAATAAATCTGTGTATGGGATGCTAGAGTGGAATCTAGGGAATCTAGATTTTGTTTATAATTAAAAAAGACAGATTATTGTAGATAACCTAGCTTGTAGTTAAGGAAAATAAAGCTAAGATGGAGACGAGAAACCAATCTGCGAAGCAGCTGACACAATGGAAAAGGAGGCCCTCTTTGGATCAACCTAAACTGACAGATTCAAATCAAGCTCTGATTGAGGAAATCAGAAAGATGATAAAAAATGAAATGTTGAGCCTAAAAGAGATTAGGAGAGAAATAATATCAGAATTACAAGAAATTAACCAAAATGTAGAGAAATTAATAAATGAGATCTTAGAAACAAAACAAAGAGTAGAAAAACTCGAGAGAAAAAGTGTGATTGCAGAAAAGGATTTAGCAAATATTAAGAAGTGGAGGGAGAAAGAATTGGATGAAAAGGCAGCTTGGGAAGCTAAAAGGAGGGACAAATGCATTAAAATCAGAGGACTAATGGAGGGAAAAGGAGAGGATTTGGCAACGTCTGTCATACGTAATATGGCTAGATTTTTAGATATTGAAGATAATCAGATGTACTTAGAGATTGACAATATGTACCGTCTAAATTCATATGTGGCAAGAAAGAATAATCTTCCACAAGATATCGTGGTGTATTTTGTTAGAAAGCATGTTAGAGACCAATTCTTAAAATTACATAGTGAAATACTATTCGAAATCGCAGGCAAACAAATTAAGGTGTTGAAAGATATACCTGGTAGAATTTTGAGGAGGAGAAAAAATTACTTCTTCCTAACAATACAACTGAGAAGATGTAACATCCCTTACAGATGGAACATACCTGAAGGATTGGTATTTTGGTATAAAAAAAAGAAGAATAGGAATAAACTCTATAGCGGATGCCAAAAAATTTTTGAACACAGATGGTAAAGATTTGTCTGAAGAGGGGAGGATGAATGGAAAGGAAAGAAATTTGGAGAAAAATAAGGACAAGGAGGGTGAGGTTAGCGATAGAAAAGGAGAAACAGGAAAGGATCTAGCAGAAAAAGGAGTTTTAGGTACTGTAGAAATAGGGAATCTTGAAGCTCAGTTAAGAACCAAAATACCTAGCGCCATAGAAAGATCTTTAGAAGGAAACATAATAAGTTAGTGGACGATTGTAGTTTTGGTCTGGATAAAAGAACAACTCCTTTAAGAATACTAACATAGAACATTAAAGGACTTAACATGCCTGAGAAATGGGAAAAAAGATATCACTTCTTGCAAAAAAAATCATGAAAATATGTCTTCAAGAGATTCGTATCAAGAAAAAAGATGAAAAATATCTAAAGAATAAAAAACTTGGTCAAGAATACTGTACGCTAGCAAATTCTAAAAAGAAAGAAGTGGTGATTTATGTTAAATCCTTCTGTAACTCCAAGCTAATTAAAGCAGATGTAAATGGAAACTGGCTAATGGTAGAGGTAAATATAAATGATCAAAAAGTCTTAATTGTAGGAGTATATGGCCCTTTGGAACAAAAAGGAAATTTTTATAATAAACTCAATAATTTGTTGCAAGATTTGGAGTATGACTCAATGATATTATGCGGTGATTTGAACGGGGTCATTGACCCAAGTATAGATAGGAAATCTGAAAATTTAATTTAAAAAAGAAAATGATGTTTGCTCAAATCTTTCTTTTCAATGATGGAAAGTTTAGTTTTAGCAGATGCGTGGCATGTGAAATACAACACTGAGAAGGATTATAGCTTTTACTCAATGGCACAAAAATCTTGGGCAAGATTAGACATCTTTTTGGTCTTGACAGATTTTAAGAATAGAATTTCAAAGATAGAAACTCTAGGAAAGATGTGGTCGGATCATAACCCATTATCAATGACCCTAAATTTAGGCAAAAGAGAGTTTAGATGGAGATTAGATAATAATTTATTGAGAAATGAGAAGAATTTGAAAGAAGCAAAGGAACAAGCTAAATTATTTTTTGAAAATAACTTAGATAAGGGAGTATCAATTGATGTGGTCTGGGACACATTTAAAGCCTATAGGAGAGGCTTTTTTCTAAAAAAAAAAGCTTCAGAAATTAGGAAAGCTAAAAGAGAGTCCTTAAATAAACTGATGATGGAAATAAAAGAGAAAGAAGATCAGCTCAAAACATATCCTAAATCAAAAAAGATAGTAGATGAAATTAAGTGTTTACAAAAACAATTAGATATATTATTTGCTGAAGAAATGCAGAAGAAATTAACTTTTGCTAAACAATTTTTTTTCAAGCATGCAAACAAACCAGGATGGTTATTAGCACATAAAATTAGAAAAGAAAAAGAAAAAGGAATGATAATCAAGATTAAGGAAGGAGATAAGACTACGCAAAAGCAAATAAAGCAAGCCTTTTACAATTATTATACAAATTTATATCAAAAAAATGCATAGATCAAGAAGAGATTACAGAATCTTTGAATAGATTCAATATACCAAAAATAAACGAACAGCAAAAAGAGTGCTTAAATAAAAAGATTACCCTACAAGAAGTCATTGAGGCAATTTAAAGATGTAAAAGTGGGAAAGCTCCCAGAACCGAGAGTATAACAACAGAATGTTACAAATTGTTGAGTGCAGAGATTAGTATACCATTAGCGAGAACAATAAACACCATTCTGAATGGTAAGGTGCCAACATCCTGGACACAGGTGAACATTTCAGTTATACCAAAAAAATTAGGAGAAACCCTGGAAACTAGTCAATACAGACCAATCTCCTTACTTTACTCTTATTATAAGATCTTCACCTCAATTATGGCAGAGAGGTTTGAAGAAAAACATAATAGAATGGATACATGAAGATCAGTCAGGATTCCTTCCGGGTAGGAAAATAAAAGATAATGTAAGACACTTGATTAATCTGATTGAATATCATCAAAAAAATAAAAAAAAGTTGCCTTTATTTTATTTTATATATATATATATTTTTGGATGCAGAAAAGGTGTTTGATCATGTCAGTTGGACTTTTTTAATAACACTACTTTGAAAGATGGAAATAGGAAATAATTTTGACAGATGGATAGCAACGATATATAGGGATCAAGTTGCACACATTGTGATTAATGGCGAAACTACAAAATCTTGTAATATCTATAGAGGTACAAGACAGGGTTGTCCCCTGTCTCCGCTGTTATTTATAATAACACTTGAAATTCTCCTATTGATGATCAGACAAAATAAATTAATTGAAGGTGTCAGAATAAGAGAAAAGGAATTCAAAGTGAAAGCTTATGCAGATGATGTCTTGATATCGATCTCAGACCCCCATCAAAATATTGGAAATTAATAATAATAATAATAATAATAATAAAATTTATTTGTATCCCGCCCTTTGGGAAACCCAATCCGGGCGGCTCACAACAATAAAATCATACATAAAGCCAAAAACCTTCCCCCCCCTTAAAACAGTATTAAATCAATAAAGATTAAAATCACTATCAAGAAGTTCTAAGGCCGCGGAGGTCTGTTCTGGCCAGCTTGCAGCTCTCAGAGTACCACCTGAGCGGCTTGAGCCACCGTACCTGCGAGGCAGCCGGGAGGAGCACCAGCGGACATAAAACCCGCCTGATTCCACCTTCTGCCGGCACCACGCAGCAAGCGGCGGTGTTCTAAGGCCGTGGAGGACTGTTCTGGCCAGCCTGCAGCCCTCAGAGTACCACCTGAGCGGCTTGGGCCGCCACAGCTGCGAGGCAGCCGGGAGGAGCACCGGCGGACATAAAACCCACCTGATTCCACCTTCCGCCAGCACCATGCAGCGAGCAGCGGCGTTCTAACACCACAGAGGATTGTTCTGGCCAGCCTGCAGCCCTCGGAGGACCATAATGACACTGAATAATTTATGCATTTTTAAATTGTATATTTTAATTATTGTTATTTAATTTGTTCAGTTTGATTTGTTTTGGGGAGATGGGGGGTGGGGGAAGGAGGGATGGGATTTGAATTTATTTATTTGTTTTGATGTTTTGAAATGTTGTACGCTGCCCCGATTGCCTAGCAGAGGGGCGGGATATAAATAAAAATTCTTTATTATTATTATTATTATTATTATTTATTAAAAACATAATACTAAGACATAATATTGGCCCATAGCAATATTCTTCATTCCATCAGTAGATGGGGCCACGAGAAGAACATAGGGGTGGGAGTACCCAAGGCCGGGATAATTGGAAAGGCCTGCTGGAAGAGATCTGTCTTGACAGCCCTTTTGAAGCTGTCTAATAATGTTAATTGACGGATCTCATCTGGCAGGCCGTTCCAGAGTCTGGGGGCGACAAGTGAAAAAGCCCTCTGGGAGGCAGCCTTGATTTCTGAGGCTGCAGCAAGTTCCTCCCAGAGGACTGGAGTGCGCAGGGAGGATTGTATGGGAGAAGGCGGTCCCTGAGATAGTTTGGACCCAAGCCATTTAGGGCTTTAAAGGTAATAACCAACACCTTGTACTGGGCCCAGAACCTGATAGGCAGCCAGAGGAGGGACCTCAAGACCGGAGTGATGTGGTCCCTCCTAGTTGTTCCTGAAATAAGTCTGGCTGCCATATTTTGTACCAGCTAAATTTACTGAAATTTACTGAATTTGCTGAAAAATTTAAATGAATACAGTAAAATATTGGGCTTTGTAGTCAATAAAAATAAATCTAAAGTACTAGTTATGAATTTAACTGATTTGGAGAGAAAAGAATTTGGGGGGAAATCAAACTTTACAATAAAGTGTAAAGATATATCATTGAATACCAAAGTTGTGACTGTCCATGTCATTGCATTTCTAATTTCTATGTATAGTTGTGGACAGTGAAGAAAGCTGATAGGAAGAGAATCATAAGAAGACATAATTCAATATTAAAGACAACAATGCTTGGTAAGGTAGAAGGCAGTAGGAAGAGAGAAAGACCACATTACAGATGGATGGACTCAATCAAGGAAGCCATGGCCCTGAATCTGCAAGAGCTGAGCAGGGTGATTGAGGATAGGGTGACTTGCAGATCTCTCATTCATAGGGTCACCATAAGTCAAAATCCACTCAATGACTGTTAACAACAATAAATAAAGGTGATGGTGGTGGTGGTGGTGGTGGTGATGACAATGACAATGACAACAGTGACCATAGCCATTTTGATATATAATTAATATAGATACATAATATTTTTGCCATAACAAGTCCACATGTGAGACCCAAAGATACCTCAACCAAGAGTTGGGAAGTTTCTTTGCACAAGGCTATACAAAAAAGATGGAAACAAGTTCCTGTCCCTTCAACCTCCAAATATTGAACTAAACACTTGGTACTTGGCTATTTCCTCCAGGCACCATTCCATCACAGCAAAGGATGGCACAATTATACCCCATGTGAAAAGGAAAGGGCAAAATGTGACAACCATTGAAAATATGAAGTCTCTTAATTTGGAAAAGGATAAACCTTGTTCTCTCCCTATTCCTTCCACCACCATATAAATTACAATACAAAAGGTTCTCCAGAATTGCACACAATCGGGGGGGGGGGGCAGTATTATTAACCAGAAAGCTCCAGCATCATTCACATTTGATTTTGCCTGCTTTTTGACAGTCTCCTCCAAAATGCTCCAGCATCTGTGGGCCTCCTTGGTCTCTACAACATCAAAGGGCTCCTGCCACCATTTAATTACATTTGCAAAGCATTTAGACCCATGCTGGCAACAAAGCTTTAAAGGCTGGCATTTTAATTCCACCCCTAAACTTCCTATGAAACTTGGCATTTAGCATGAATATTTTGGTAGTATTCAAAGCTGATCATCTCACCAGGAGGTTTATGAAACATAATCTCTTAATTTCTCCTCCTATCATATTCTCTGGTATTAAAATGTCTTTTTGCTTGGGCCACCGCTTTGCACAGCATTTAAACATGTGTTCAACTTAGTCATTTTTTAAAGAATGCACTGACTTTCAAGAAACTTTTTACTAGTGCAGCATGCTTCGGCCCTCCCTTTTGGAAAGGTAAGGCAGCCACCTCAGGTGGCAAATATTCAGGAAGAGAATTAGCAAATAGCAAGCAGCAGCAGGATTTTGGATTACAGATCTGTGACACATGCCTTGCTTTGTGCCTAGGAAGCTGAGCCTGATGTTCTCTTGTGACCCCAGAAGATATTGCCCCACTACTAGTATTTAAATAAGGTTCCACTGCCAGTCCAGGCAGCTTCTGCACCCAGAATTGTGCCATTTTGTCCTTCTCTTATTTATTTATTTATTTATTTATTTATTTATTTATATGATTGATTAATTAATATCCCACTTTTATCCCAAATGAGAGCCAAGTCAGCTTAAAACATGAATTAAAACAAGGTATGTACATAAATTAAAACCTAGTAATAAAAATGTTTTTTAAAAAGACAATTAAATAAGCAATCATATTATATCATCCCTACTTTTAAATAAAATAAAACCAAATAAAAAAATGACAAGAAAATAAAAATAGAACGTAAAAATGTAAATTAAAAATGGCAAGAACAATACTAATATAACACACATATCTCATCAAAGACCTTTCCGCATGGCCAATAGTAATCAAATGCTTATTCAAATTTTTAAAAAAGTATTAACATTTTGGCAAAAGGAGAGCAGGCAGGGAATTTCAAAGCCTGGGAGCAGCCCAGGAGGAGAAGGCTCTCTCCCATATCTTCACCAAATATAGCTGTGAAGGTGGTGGGACTGAAGGAAAGCTCTCTACTGATGATCTTGAAAATCAGGCAGGCCCATAGAGGAAGAAACAGTCTTCATGTACCAAAATGTATGCGAACAGACTTGGCTGCCTGAGCAGGGCTGGTGATGATAGGGTGACTTAAAGTTCTCGCATTCATAGTGTTGCTATATGTCAAAGTCAACTTGACAGCAGTTAACAATGGGGGGGGGGGGGGGGTTTGCAGACTACCAGAAATAATGCAAACTGAGTCCACTTTTAGGGTTAGGGTTAGTGCTAGGGAATCACGGGAATTGTTTTTTGTTTTTGTTTTTCTGAGACATTGAGCCTTCTCTCTCAGAGAGCTCTGGTGCCACAATAAAATACAGTTTCCATGATTCCCTAATCTTAACCCTAACCCTAAAAGTGGACTCAATTTGCACTATTTCTGGCAGTCTGCAACCCCCCAACAAAAACTTCTTCCCCAAAAAACATCTTCCTCATAAAGATGTTCTTCCAGTGCTCATTCTTCAGGAACAACCTTGGGGTAGAGATCCACACCATTTTTGTAGACAAGAGGTAAGGAAAGTGTGGCCTTCCCAGCATTTTTCATAGAGCTACTAGATCTCCAGGCACCCCCAGAATCTCCAAGAGTCAAGCTCTGGCCCTGAACTACAGATAAGATCAGGAAATTGTGGCTGAGTGAGTTGTGTCCTCACTAAGGAGATTACTGCACAATGCTTTAAAAATGGAACTAAAGTGGGATTGCAACAAATCATAATTAATCCTACCATACAACATCATGTTGTTTCGTTGTTATATCATTGTGTTCATGTTGTCTGTAGCACTATAGATCATTAACGATAGGAAACCATGAATGATAGCCAGTATCACTGTAATTGCGGAACTCTACAAGTGTGGAAGAGATTAGCACAACTGCATCGGTCAAAGGGTTACAAACTTCCAGGTTATGTCAGTAAGCTGACAATAGCACTAGATTATTTCTGCAGTGTGTTTGGGACCAAAGTGGTGTGAGAAAGTATTATTTCATTATGTGAGTGAGAAAGCAGCTTGGAAAAGGCTCCCCTCCCCTTCCTCAAAGCAGTAAATTATGCCCTCACAGTACTCATCAGGAACTACATTTCCCAGCACTGTGTCCACTTAGGGATGCCTAACAAATTCTCAACCTCATTTGTTCCTTTTAAGGGATGAAAAAGCAGCAGAAAGGCTATAAATTTAGCAGGCTCTGTTTTATGGGCACACTGAAAGATTGAAGAACAGTTCCTAAGTCACCGAATCCCTGGCCTGAGGGGCAAAGAGGAGGCCTGGTGAAGCGTTACCTCAGCAAAGGCGGCGACAGGAGAAATGTGGGCTTGTAAGTGGGAGGCGATTAATGTTTTAAAGTTTTAAATGCAAGATGAGTGCAGGAAGCTCATGAGTTATGCAACTGTTAATAACTAAGTGCAATTCCAGATTGAAAAGGTAATGCAGAAAACTGTGTTTCAATTGCGTTATTGAGGTCGTTTTAGTTGCACTAATGTAGTTGTGCTATTTCACTGCTATATCACCTCCATGCAGTAATTTCCTAAGTCAAAACAAAACAAAAACAAAACCCCACCACCTTTTAACTGAATTTCATGCAACCTGTAGGCAAAGCTACTGGGTTGAGAAATTCAGCCCCCCCCCCCCCCCCCAGGCTCCACTTTTTTACTCAAGAAGAGACAGAATGCCCTCCTCTTCACATACATTTGCATGAGAAGGAACAAGAAAGATTTGGAGGTTGTATTGAGGGGAAGTACATTTTGTAAGTTTGTAGGAAAACCTCTGTTTCTTGTTGTCTGGATGTTGATTCTTTGTTGTGCCTGCTTCTGATCTTGCTTCAAAGTTGTTTATGTGTGAGCAGAGGGCATCTCCTCCTTGCACAGTCTCTCGAGATTCTTTTGTAAAAAAGATTTTGTTGTTCCCCACCTTGATCCATAGGCAGAGGCAGGTAAGAAATAAATATTGTTGTTGTTGTTTGTTGATTCTTGCTTGCCTCTCTATGGATCGAGGTGGGGAAAACAAATTAAAATACAGCAATAACTAGACTCATAACAAGGCTAAAAACATGAACACCTATTAAAAATACAGAATCAATTAAAAGAGTATCAACATCAGTTAAAAATCATAATCATAAAAATCAATCAGGAATGGCCAGCATGGTCTAATGGGCTGAGCATTGGGATAGAACACTGGGAGACCAGGTTTTGAATCCCGGCTCAGCAATGGAAACTCACTGGGAGACCTTGGACAAGTCGCACTCCTATTGTCTCAGAGGAAGGCAATGAATGGCCCTTCTGAAGTAACTTGCTAAGAAAATCCTATGTTACATTAGCCTTAGGTTCACCATAAGAAGGAAATGACTTGAAGGCACACAACATCAAAAACTACAACAACAAAAATCATATACTAAAACCAATCAATTCATAATTTAAAAATTCATAATTTAAAAACCATCTGGATAGACCTACCAGAAGAGGTAGCAGCCTTTAATGCTGTTTTAAAGTCAGACAGTGTAACCAGCTGTTGAATCTCTTCCGGCGGTTCTCCCTCAATTTGGGGGTTGTCTGAAAAAAAAACTTGTCTGGTTAACAGTTGCCAGCCTAGCCTAGTCCTGTCTGGTTGAATTAATGTCCCCAAGAAGACCTGAATGTACAGGGCAGATTATAAAGGAGATGGTGATCCATTGGTAACCTGGGCCCAAACCATGTAGGGATTTAAACATAATAATGAACACTTTGTACCTTGCTCAGAAATTAATTAGCAACCAGTGGAATGATTTTAATAAAGGTGCAATATGATGATAATAATAATAATAATAATAATAATAATAATAATAATAATTTTTACGTTTATGCCACCTCTCTGCAGCGCAATCGAGGTAGCGTACAGCAAATTAAAACAACATTACAAGTTAAAACAGTCAAACAACCCCTTCCCTAACCCACCCACCCCTTAAAAATATATTAAACTATAACAGGATTAAAATACAAGATAAAAGAAAACAATACAATACAAATAAATAGCAGCTAAGCAACAAAAGAGCTGGAATACATTTCTATGGGCCAGGTTGTTATTCAGGGAAAGCCTGCCGGAAGAGAACCGTCTTTACTGCTTTTTTAAAGCAGTCAAGAGTAGTAATAAGACGGATCTCATTCAGCAGGCCATTCCATAATCTGGGGGCAGAGGCAGAGAAGGTCCTCTGGGAGGTCGCCGACAGTCTGGTTTTTATGGGCTGTAACAGGTTCCTCCCAGAAGACCGAAGTGCCAGGGGAGGATCATAGAGAAGGAGGTGGTCCTGAAGATAAAGTGAGTCCAAGCCATTTAGGGCTTTAAAGATCATAACCAACACCTTGTACTGGGCTCAGAAACTAATGGGCAGCCAGTGGAGAGATTTCAGCACTGGGGTTATGTGCTCTCTCCTAGATGTACCCGTAAGTAACCTGGCTGCCATATTTTGAACTAATTGAAGTTTCCGAGTTAAGCACAAGGGTAGCCCCATGTAGAGCAACTTTCCCTTATCGAGGAGGATGAGGAAGAGCAGCATGGACAGACTTCAGGGACAGAGCAAGGGACCCTGGGAGTTCCACCACAGGGAACAGTCGCTGCTGAGCCTCGGAGGAGGTGTGTGGTCATGGTGGGGGACTCCTTGCTGAGAGGTACAGAAGCAGTGATTTGTGGGCCTGACATGATGTCTCGGGAGGTGTGTTGTCTCCTTGGGGCAAAGATCCGAGACGTGACAGAGAGACTGACAAGACTGGGGAAGCTTACTGACCAATACCCCTTCCTTTTGGTCCATGTGGGAACAAATGACACAGCAATACACAGCCTTCAGAACAGAAGGAATTACGAGGCTCTGGGTAAGAAGCTGAAAGAAATGGATTCACAGATTGTCATCTCATCTCTTCTGCCAGTTAAAGGGCATGGTTCAGGATGAGAGAGGAAAATAGCAGATGTCAACAACTGGCTCCGCAGATGGTGTCACCGAGAACAATTTGGATTCTTATATCATGGGCTGCGGTTCCATGAGGGTGGACTTTTTGCAAGGTATGGGTTGCATCTCACACCAGTTGGAAGAAACGTTTTTGCCAACAGTCTCAAGAATTTGATCAGGAGGGCTTTAAACTGAGTTATGTAGAGAAGGGAAACAGTGTTCTGGAAGACAAAAGGACTGGAAAAAAATAGTCAAACTGTCATAGAGGGAACAAGGCGAACAGTGCAAGGACCCAACAGTGGGAGCAAAAAAAAACGTGCACAGGTAGCAAGTAAAGCAGACATATGGTCTTAGATGTCCCTACACTAATGCACAGATCATGGGAAATAAGCAAGATGAACTTGAACTTCTAGCACAGGGGTAGACAACCTTTCCCCTTTAAGGGCCGAGGGACTTCAGCTCCCAGAAGCCTCAGACATGTTGGCCAATAGTCCCATGTTGGCCAATAGCTCCTGGGATTCTGGGAGCTGAAGTCCCTCGGCCCTTAAAGGGGAAAGGTTGCCTACCCCTGTTCTAGCACAACAAAACAAATATGATATAATAGAGGAGAAAGATGTCTGCGCTGCACACATTGCCTCTCAATAGGAACAAAGAAAGTTCCTATGACGAGTCTTATCAGATAAGAGTCACATTTTCCGCCAGGTGCGCTCTAGTTGTTGTCCAACCTGCTTCATGTTCCTGAGTTCTTGTGTGTACCATGGTTGATGATTTGGAGCAAGTTAGAAAGGACACTTGGGAGCAATCGTGTCGATAGCCCTGGTAAGGTTGGTGCTCCAGGTATTAACCAGGGCTTCGATGGGGTCACCAGCTTTACCATCCAAGTAACCCTCCAAGGCTCTCTGGAGTCCAATTGGCTCCACTAGCATCCGAGGGCGGACCATTCGACATATGATAAATCAAACTCCTCTCCTTTCCACACTTCCAACACAAATTACTACAGTTGTTAAACATCTTACTTAATCTACTAGGGGTTAACTACCACCAGAAGAAAACCTTATAGTAGTTCTCTTTATTATTCTGACTACAAGTATAGTTTAACCTCTTTTTCCAAGTTAATTCCCATTGGTCCAACTCAATTGTGAAACCAAAGTTCTGGGACCATTTAATCATATTTTCCTTAATAGTTTCCTCTTCCATATAGAATACAGTTATATAACCTTGATAATAAAGCTTCTTTATTTAACATTGGGCCTTTGCAGACTGCCAGAAATAGTGCAAACTGAGTCCACTTTAACTGCCCTGACTCGGTGCTAGGGAATCATGGGAACTGTAGTTTATTGTAGCACCAGTGCTCTCTGACAGAGAAGGCTCAATGTCTCAGAAAAAAATACAATTCCCATGATTCCCTAGCACTGAGCTAGGGCAGTTAAAGTGGACTCAATTTGCACTATTTCTAGCAGTCTGCAAAGGCCCTCAATCTCTCGTTCCAGTTCTGTATTGCTTTTCCTGAATTCATAATGTTTTTTGTCCATTAGAAAATGCACTCCTAATTGTCTATAATAAAACCAAGAAAGTTCGTGACCCCCTTCTCTAAGTTCTTCTCTAGTCTTTAATCTACAATCAGCTTCATTAACAAACACTAACTCTTTATACAGAATCCAGTTATCATTCTTCTATTGGTTTTGCTTTAAAAAAAGCTTCATGAAGAGAGGCCCAAAGAGGGATTTTAGAACAAATTCATTTTTTATATTTCTTCCAGATTTTCATTAAAGATTGCTTCACAAAATGGTTATTAAAATCATGATTTACTCTTTCCTTATTGTAAAATAGATAGGCATGCCAGCCAAATCTCAGGCTTACACCTTCTAAATTTAATAAATCTTCATCTTTAAGGGTTAACCAATGCTTTATCCAGGTTGAACAAGCAGCTTCAAAGTATAGCCTGAGATTTGGCATGGCAAGTCCACCTCTTTCTTTTGTGTCCTGAAGATACTTCATTTTTATCCTTGCTCTCCTCCCATTCCACACAAACTTTAAAATCCCTTTTTGCCATTCTCTGAATGGTATCTCATTTTTTATAATTGGGATTGTTTGAAATAAAAAAAGAAATTTTGGAAGTATATTCATTTTTATCACAGCGATTTTACCCAAAAGTGATAAATTCAGATTTTTCCATTTCTCAAAATCCTTTTTGATTTTTTTTTGCCATAGTTTTTCATACTTGTTAGCAAACAAATCAGAATTTTTGTTTGATATCCAAATGCTGAAGTATTTTACATTTTTATTGACTTTTAATTCGGTATTAGCTTCCAACTCCTTTACTTCAGTTGAAGCCATATTTTTAGTGATTGTTGCTGTTTTGTCCTTATTTATTTTCAACCCAGATATCAATTCAAATTCTTTCAGCTCCTTCAGTAATTCTTGTGCATCTTTAAGTGGGTCACTAATAATCACCATTAGGTCATCTGCAAAAGCTCTTGGTGTGTGTTCAGTTCCTTTAACTTTTATCCCTTTAATATTTGAATTATTCCTTAAATTTTGAAGCAATACTTCCATAATTTATATAAAAAGCAGGAGAGACTAGGGACAACCTTGTCTTGTTCCTTTGCTTATGTCTATAACCTCAGTTCTTTCTACATTTATGGTAAGTCTAGCTTGTTGGTTCTGATAAATTGCTTTCACACAACCCATAAAGTTATTTCCCAAATCCATTTTTTCCATAACACAAAATAATAGTTTCCAAGATACATTATCAAAAGCCTTCTTAATATCAAAAATGAAGGATGCATCTTTTTTTCATTATGTACTTCATGATATTCCATTAAATTTATAATATGCCTGATGTTGTCTTTAATGTATCTTTTGGGGATAAACCCTCTTTGGTCTCTGTATAATAGATGGTGCTATCTTTTTTAATCTTTCTGCAAGAATGCTGATGAACAGCTTATAATTGTTATTTAACAGAGAGATCGATCTATAGTTTTAACTTGTGTATGGCCTCTTTCCTCTTTGGCGATAAGCGATATTACAGCTTCCTTCCAGGTTTGGGGAAAAGTTCCTTCTTTTAAATTGTTCATCACATCTTTCAATGGTTCAATTAATTCCTCTTGGAATAATTTATAATATGATGATGGAAACCCATCTGGACCTGGCACTTTACTGGGTTTGCTATTCTTAATGGCATTTGTAACCTCCATGATAGAAATGGGTTTATTCAAGTAAGATCTTTGTTCGGCTGTTATTTTTGAGAGTTCAGAGTTTTCAATGTATTGATGTAATTTCTCTACATCCACTTTCTCTTGTTTATATAATTTTGCAAAAAACTTTAAAAATGCCTTTTTTATTTTATTTTGCTCTCTGTATATGCTTTTCCCCTCTTGAATCTTCATGATCATCTTCTTTTCTCTTTTTTCCCTTAGTTTATGCGCCAACCATCTCCCAGGTTTTTGAGTTCTGAAAATTGTTTAGTTTAAAATATTTTAATTTTTTCTCTATCTCTTCCATCAAAAGTACTGATATATGCTTTCACAGAATTTTAATTTCACTATGTATCTTTGAGTTTGAGGGTTTTTTTGCTGCTCTTCTTCTTTCTTTTTCATACTCTGAAGTTTTTGTTTTTGTTTTTTCTTATATTCAAAGTTTTGCTGTATAAACAAACCCTTATAACTGCTTTCAAAGCCTTCCAAGTTATTATATTGTGCGTTTCTTTTCCAGAATTTTCTTTAAAGCACTATTTTAGTGTTTGTTTTGCATTATCTAGAATTATAGGATTGTGTAAGAGTTTCTCATTCAGATACCAATTGTATATCATTTTAGTTTTGTTTAATTTCAAAGTAATAGGATTATGATCCAATAGAGATTTGGGCATAATGTCCATTTTCAATATTCATGTGCACAATGTTTTGGAAGCTAAGAAAAAATCAATTCTGGAGAAAGTTTTATGCCTTTCTGAAAAAAAAGTATAATCCTTTGCCTCTCCATATAAATTCCTCCAAATATCTACCAAATTAAAACTTTCCATCAACTTAAAAAAATTGTGGGAGTTTTCCTTGATTCTTTTTTCTTCCTTTATGAATTGACCTGTCTAATTTAGGGTCTGGTACAGCATTCCAAACTCCCATCATTATCATTTCTATATAGTTCAGTTCTACCAAGATATTAAACAGATGTTGAAAATACTTTTCCTTTTTCTTTTGTGGGCCATATACCTAGTAATAGTATTTTTTGACCTTGCATAGTAACTTCAACACCCAAGTATTAATCATTTTCAACTTTAAACACTTCTTTCACTGGAATTAACTGCTTAACATTAATCAGTATTCCTTTTTTCCTTTTTGGAGAAGATGACACAAATTTGTTGCCTAAGCTCTTATTCTTTAATAATCTAACATCCTTCTGCTTTATGTGTGTTTCCTGTAGGCAAATTACATCCTTTTAAAATTTCCCTAAATAGTGATAGATCTTTTTTTCCTTTTTATTGGTGAATTGAATCCTTTTATATTCCAAGATAAAATATCCATATTCAAATTCTCCTACTCTTTATTTTCCCTTCCTCCCCTCTCTCTTCTTATCCTTCCCCCTTATCTCCCTTGTCAAATTCTTTAAATTACCTTCTTTTCTATGTCAGAAGCTTCATCTTCTTCCTGTGAATATTCCTTATCCTCATTCTCTCTATTGAAACCTTGATTCTCTCCTCCTTCTTTTTCTTCCTCACTTGGTTGTGATTCTTCTGGAAGTTCTGCAACTTTTGTCTCATCCTTATTCTCATCATCATGATTTTCTTTATCTTTTCTTGTATTTTCATCTTTACTTGCTTTTTTATTCTCAATCTGTTTGCCATGTTTTCTCCAGAAGGCTTTAGCTTTCTGAACTGTGTTCAATCTATACCACTTCTGATTCCAGATTACAGAAATTTCTTCTAGTTTTTCCCATCTGTATAGAATTTTATTTTTGTTAAGAGTTGTTGTGGTGAATTTGTAATCTCCTCTTTTCTTTAATATTCTTTTTGGGATATCTTTAAAGAATTTGATCTCATTTCCTCCTATTTGCAAAGTTCTTTCATAACTTAAGAATAACATCTCATCTCACTTTCTTTCTAACAAAGGAGATAACAACATCCCTAGGCAAGTTCTTCTCTTTTGCAATCTGGGAGTTAATTCTGAATGTTTTATTCACATCTTTAATGAATTCTTGATAAGGAACTTCCATAAAATCTGCTAAAGCCAGAACAAGATATTCATAAAGATTCTCATGTTTTATTTCTTTTAATCCTGTTAACTTTAGGGAATTTTCTCTTTGTTTTAGTTCTTCTAAAGCCTTTAAATCAAGTTGTGTTTCCTGATGATGAATTATTGAAGCTGTTTTTCCCTCTAAAGATTGAGATTTCTCTTCCAAATTATCTATTCTTGTAATAACTTGATTTGTCTCTTTGACCACTTCCTCTAAAGACTGTTTAATTCCTTTCAGTTCTGCTTTCAATTCTGATTTTATATCCTGTTTCAAATCTTTTCTTAAGTCCTTAATCCCTTAATTTGAATTTTTTTCCATTTCTTTTCCATTTTTCTCCATTTGAGCTGTTAATCTTTTAGTTTCATCCATGATCGAAAATTGTTCTGATGAGTTTCTTCTATTAGATTATGTTGCAGCTCTTGCTGCAGAAGCTGATCTGCTATTAATGATTACTTGAAGTCATCGGTTTAATTTTTAAAATTCAGCAAAGCTTTCTCTGTAATTTTCTCTGTGATACTGTAACTCTCTTTCTTCTGATCAATATGCTGCCATTTCACTTTTTTCCTTCTTCCTTTCTTCCTTTCCTTTCCTTTCTTTCTTTTCACTCTTACCTCCTTTCCAGGTATCTGCATTTTCTCCCTTTCTTTCTTCCCTCCTTTACTTCTTTTCCCATCTTATTCATTTTCTCCTATCACAATCCCTCACCACTTTTCCTCTAGAGAACTTTCTTCAAATTTTTAGGGATATGGAGCAATTTATAGTCAATTAAATTCACATAGGACAGTAGTAGAAGCCAATTTTTTTCTCTTTTCCCCCCAGTTCCATTCAATTGAGATAAAGTTAACATCTGATAATCCCATTCACTTCCAATAATTGTGTTTATCGTAGCTGCAGTGGAAGTTGCGAACTGCGTTTTAATTCTTTGCTTGATAAGGACCCCTTTTTTCCCTCATAAAGAAGGGATAATGCAGATAATAAAATGCAAAATCAGTTAGGCAGCATTTAAAGATGACAAATTCCCTGTAGCTTGCTTGTCTTCTAGTTTAAAAAGTCAGCAGTGGTGCTTGTAGCCCCAAAAATGTTTGTCCAAGGCCTGGCTCTCTTGGCTCCCTCTGCTTCTACTTAATCCACCTCTGATGTCCACCCTCTGGTTTCCATCAGAGAAAGAGTACTTTCAAAGTGGGTAACAAGCCTTTGTGAGGATCCCCTTGAACTCCCTGTGGCACCAGAGTTCTCTGACAGAGAAGGTTAAATATCTCACAAAACAACAAATGCCAGAATTCCATAGCATTGACCCATGGTAGTTAAAGTAATGTCAGTGTCAAATGACATTAATTCTGCAGTGTAGATGCAGCCTAGAAGGAATGAGGAGCCCTTTCATAGTGTTTCTGACCCATCGGGACTGTTTCAGACCTGAGAGAGGCCTTTTTAAAATGAGGAAAACCCAGTGTTGTTTTATTTTCTGGTCTGAAAAAGGTTTCTTCTGGGATTAAAACAGTCCAATATGGGGGGTGGGGGGCAGGGGGGCAAGGAGATGACTAAACTTCTTCTTCTTCTTCTTCTTCTTCTGGAAATAAACATTTTACAGCTCTAGAATGGAGCAAGGATGTTGCACAGCCTCTGGACTTGTTTTACTTGTTTTATGGGGATCAGCCATAACAAGAAATGACACATTATAAGTAATGATGTTACCTATAAGATATTATTTTTGAGCAATAGGGGCCATAGGTATGTTATTTATTTGATAGGGAGATTTAGAGAGAGAGAGAAAAAAAAATGAGAGAATGAGGGAGGGTGTAGTAATATTTTGTGTTATGATGTGAGGAGGTGGAAGTCATTCTGTCTTTCTCCTTCATATCCTACCTCCTGCCACACAAACAATGTAGTTCCCAAAACAGGCAGTCCATTTGAATGGCAGAAAGGCAAAGCACATGAATGAAGCTTTTTAAAGCATCCCAAACCTGACAAAAGACTTCTGAAGAAATGTTTTGAGAAGTGTTTGGGGAGGGGGCAACTCATCCTTACTTGCTGAAGGGATCTCTGGAAGATACCACTGAGTTAAGGGGTCATTTGTGGCCATAAGGACAGAGCTCAGTCTTTAAGCCTGCTTGCTCCCTTAAAAAGATACTAAGTTCTAACACTGAGCTTTTTACTTTGCAGGCTGGGAAGAAATGAGTGTCATTTCTGAGATAATATTTCCCCCTTTGGCAATGTGTGAAAGCACAAAACTGGAGATTTTAATAAAAACACCCCAAGTGATAAAGCAAACTCTGGGTGGCTCATATATTTTACCCTGTCAGAAATGTAGCTACATCTGACACAACCCCTTCGGGAGCTCCTCAAATTGCAGCCTCCATTCCACATTGCATTTATTCCTCTAATGGATCCTAAATGAGTATTTGCCAGCAACCCTATTATGTGTCCATCATTCTACAGCTTTGCCTCCTAGCACGGATGCTGGTCTGCTTTTTCTCATCTTTTTCACAACTTCCTCTGTTTCACTCAACCCCTTTACCCACTTTTTTTCTTATTTCTTTCAACTGGCAATTGTAAAGTTCATGAGAAACAGCAGCTCTGTATGCTGCTTGGGTCACTTATATAACCTGACAATTCTCTTCATTTAGAAAAGGAACTGCTGGAGGAACAACTTTATGGGTTATTAGTGGTTGCATCAGCAAGAAAATTTCCCCATCCAGGTCCAATATATCATTCACAGGGCTTTAAATCTGTTATGGCAGTTTATTTGGAGTGGGGGAAAATCAGGATTCCTCATGACCAAAATATATTTATATTTATAGCCAGAAATTGGGTGAAAAATCTAGATCCAGAAAAGACAGAGATGTTCCTGGTCAGTCAAAAGGCAGATCATGGAATAGAGATACAGCCTGTCCTGGATAGTAATCGCATTTTACATTTCTATAATCTTCATAGTGAACTAAGCACTCTCTAAGTCAGGGGTAGACAACCTTTCCCCTTTAAGGGTCGAGGGACTTCAGCTCCCAGAAGCCTCAGCCATGTTGGCCAATTAGTCCCATGTTGGCCAATAGCTCCTGGGATTCTGGGAGCTGAAGTCCCTCGGCCCTTAAAGGGGAAAGGTTGCCTACCCCTGCTCTAAGTGGTGGTTATTCTCCCCTTGAAGTATCAGGTTCTTAGCTTGGGTGTGCTCCTGGATTCAACTCTGAGACTGGAAGCACATTTGAAACTTGTGAGCCAATTACACCTTTTCCTGGAGGTTCCTGATCTGGCCACAGTGACACATGCCTTGATTACATCCCATTTGGATAAATGTAACACTCTCTATATAGGACTGCCTTTGAAGAGTGCTTGGAAGTTTATGTTGGAAGAAAGAGATGCAGCTAGAGTGTTACCTGGAGCTGGTTACAGGGATCATACAACCTCTCCTGTTATAACATTCTGACTTCTGTTTTCTTTTTGGACACAATTCAAAGTGCTGGTTATGACCTATAAAGTGCTATATAAGCTATCTGACAGACCATATCTCCCAATGTAAGTCTGCCCACACTCTGAGATCCATAGGAGAGGCCCTTCTCTTTGTCCCATCACCCTCACAGTTAGGGCTGGTGGAAACATGAGAGGGGGCCTTCTCAGTGGCTGCCCCTACACTTAGGAATTTCCTCTCCTGTGAGGATAGAATAGCCTCTTCCTTGCTGTCCTTCCACCAACAGTTCAAAACATTTTTATTCAGACAAGCTTTTAGAACTGAAAAAAATCTGTAGGTGCAATATTGTTTTAATAGTATCGTTTTTTGTTTTTCAGAGGGAGAAAGGAGTAGGCCAGCTCCATCAGGCCTAGCCAGAGGAAGAAGAAGCTCTCCCTCCATCTACCATCATTTGGCCCCAGAGGGACAGATGAGCAGGCCAGCTCCATCAGGCCTAACTAGAGTAAGAGGAAGGCCCTCCCTCCAGTCCATCTGCCATGGTCCAGGCCTCAGAAGGAGAGAAGATCTGCTGGATTTGGTCCCCTTCCCCACTGTCATTCCCTTCTCCTTTTGTGTCATGTCTTTTTAGATTGTAAGCCTGAAGACAGGGAACTGTCTAACTAACAATTTGCAAGCAGCTCTGAGACTCTTTTTGGCTGAGGAGCGGGGCATAAATACTCCAAATAAATAAATAAATAAATAAATACATCTTTTATAATGTATGTTTTAATCTTCTTAGTAGAATTCAGTTTAGTGTGCCTTTTAGTATGCTTTAAATTGTAGCCTTTTAATGTGTAAGCTGTCTTGAGTCCCAGTCTTAGGTAAAAGGTGCTGTTATTAATGGACATCAAGTCAACTTCAACTCATGACGACCCCATAAATGAGACATCTCCAAGCCCCCCACCCCCCTCCTCAACTGTTCTGCTCAGGTCCTGCAGGCTGAGGCCCATGGCCTCCTTGATTGACTCTATCCATCTCTTTTTACCACCCTCCATCTTTCCTAGCATTATTGACATTTCCAGTAAGTCATGTCTTCTCATAATGTGGTCAAAGTACAACAGCCTCAGTTTGGTCATCTTCGCTTCTAGGGAGAACTGAGGCCTGATATGCTCTAGTACCCATTTGTCTGAATTTCAGGCTGCCTATGTTATTCTCAGCACTCTTCCCCAGCACACCTCAAATGAGTTGATTTTCTTTCTATCTGCTTTTTTCACTGTCCATCTCTTGCATCCATACATGGTGATAGAGAAAACAATGACTTGGACTATCCTTCCATAAGTGTTCTGTTTTATATCTTTACACTTTAGGATCTTGTCTATTTCTCTCATAGTTCCCTTCCTAGTCCTAATCTTCTGATTTCTTGACTGCAATCTCTGTTGTGGTCTATGGTATGAGAAATCTTTGACTATTTCTATTTCTTTGCTGTCTAGACTAAATTTATGTAAATCTTCTGTGGCCTGCCTTTGTGCTTTCTTCTTTAACGTTCCTTAGTAATTGTTCCAAGTCTTTGTTGTTTTCTGCCCATAGTATGGTGTCATCCACATATCTTAGATTGCTGATGTTCCTTCCTCATATCTTCACTCCATCTTCTTCTGAGTCTAAACCTTCTCTTTATATGATGTTTTCTGCATACAAGATGGACAAATAGAGTGATAGAGTACAGCCTTGCCTACCCTCTTGCCAATTGGGTACCATTATGTTTTTCCATGTTCTGTGGGGGAGAGAGAGAAAGAGGAAGGGGAGGGGTGACAATAAATTGTTTGTGGATGTCTGCTCCACTTCCTTCCATCTCTGCCTCCCATGACATCAATATCTCCACTTGGTCCTTCCTGGACATGATAGAGTGAGTATGTGCTTTTTGTTCTCCCTGCCAGGGTCAGGATTTGTCTCCCATTGAAGTACCGACACCAGCTTCTTTGCTTTATATTTCAGCCACAAAATGGTTGAAATGGGACATTTTGTATGGTCACAAATTCATTGCAGAGTGGGGACAAAAATTATCTCAATGGCAAAATATAATAGATTGGTTGGCACAATTTTTCTCTAATTTGTTGTCTGTCTGTTAAAACAAATAGCCTGTTCATGATGGGTGGGTGAAATATTGGGAAATTTTTTAAAAACATAACAGGTGACAATGTCATAAAATATCCACTTTATAGGTCTAGTTCTTTGTGAATTCTGCAATGTCCTATGACTTGGTGTCCCTAATGTTGGAATATGGATGGGATATGCAGTCAAAGTGGAAATGTAGAGATGTGTGTGAAAAATCTCTTCTGAGAAAAGTGTCTAAGGAAACAAAGAAGACTCAGCCTGCAGGTGGTTTAAAGTCAAAACAATTTCACACTGAACAGGATAACAAAAACTTTGAGCCTGGGAAACAGGATACTGGAAGGTAAACATATGAGCTCATCTGATTTGCATGGGAACCAGTTCACATGGGGAGTGACACACAGCTAGGGGCTGAGCTAGAGATGGGATACAGCTGATCATCCTATCATTATGTAGTTTGACACACAGGAGGTGGAGTTCTGGGTTGGGCCAAGGGATTCTTTGTTCTCCTTTGTTAAGAACTTGCCTTGCTTTCAACTGAACAACAAGTTGTGATCCTATTATCTTTACCATTTGCAAGATGGATTGTACATAGTTCTTTTCTGTTTTTGCTATGCAACAATAAAGCTTTACTTTGGATTTACAACTGTGTCTTCATGGAAACAGCATTTCCAGGATGGCTGGTGAAAGGAAGCAGTCTTCTAAACTCTGCTACATTTACATCACACAAATCAACACCTAAAATGTCTCATCTGCTAAAATGAGATTATCAAGGATTATAAGAAGAGAAATCAAGAGCTGAAGCAAAAGGGAAATTACATTAAAATCTATTTAGATTACAATAATTATAATAATTATTTTTTTCATTTCTATCTATGCTATAAAATAGTTTATACAAATATGACACAAACTGATACCTTTTTTTGTCCTCTTTTTCAGATGTTTCACCTCTTTCTTTGTGACGCATGAATGACCACTTCAAAAAGTGCATGTGCTTTTTTCACACTGAATTATTTCCAGCCTACTTTTACACACTCTAAATGCAATTGAAGCACCACTGTCCAGGATTGAGGTATGTTTTCTTACAGGCAAATGTTGAAGCATATGCAGACTTATAATGCAAACAAGATCATTTTTAGAGACATATTCTCTATATCCAGTGATAATTTTTTTCTGGATAGATTGTGGGATAAATCTTTGATATTTATGGATATCTTTGTAGTTTTAACATTTACTCCTATGATTTGGAATGCAACTGATGGTCAGCATGGTTGGATCCCACCCCTACTGTAGCAAAAAGATTACAATTCAAGTTTGGAAAGAGAAACATTATCTATTATTCCATGGGCAGATTATTTTATTGCTTTATGTACATACAAAAGTATATGTTACATTTTCAAACCCCTGCTCAGTCACAGAAACCCACTGGGTGATCTTGGACAAGCCAGACTGTCTCCCAAGATAACTCTGTGATGGATTCACCTTAGGGTCAGTGTAAATCAGAAACAACTTGAAGATACACAGCAACAACAACAAAGGTTAGAATTCATTTCCAGAATGGCCAAAGCTCCTCCACAAGTTACTGTACAATCTCTGAGGACCTCACTCACACACACAGCTACTCTGTGCCTCATGAAAAGTGGACAGTATAGGAGAAGCATCTACCTACATCCTTTCAGTCAGACATGAAATTATTATAGCAGTACTGAGACTTCCAGAAGACCCCAATGGATCTCAGTGCTGTGTAATTATTGTATATCTGGCTACAGAGACATAGCCAGATACTTCTCCAATTCTGCCTGCTCTTCACAAGTGTGGAATAGCCATGCAGGATAAGTCTGGGAGTGGGGTGTGTTACCCAAGGTGCATTTTTCTGAATTTTGGTGTGTGTATGAATTCCACATGACCCCAGATGTATGCTGCAATGGACCCCAAGTGCCACCTAGGCAATGGCAGGTAGGTCATACCAAGGTCACTCGGAAGACTGGAAAAAACCCAATCCCAAAAGCCAGGCAGATAGTGTGGGAATTGCAAATGGACCGTAATCACCTCCATAATCAGAAGAATGGGTGATAAGTGCCTAGATGTCTCACCTGATGGGCCAGTTAATGACTTAATCCTCTCCCACTCACCTTGAATATTGCCAGACCAGATTACCTCACCCGTGCAATCTCACACCTTTGCCCTGCAGCTAGTTTTAGCCCTTAAAAACCCCTGAATTTTTCCCCTCAGTGTGCTAGTTTAGAGTTCATGGGGACACAACATCACTGTGCTCTCTAGTCTAGTTACTGGCACCTCTGTTCAAACCTACACTCTTGGAATGGCTGTGTCTCATGCCACTTCACCCAATTGGATCCCGGAAAAAGCCTTATCCATAGTAAGTATCACCCATAGTTCTGCCTCAACATCTTTTCCAAGCTAACCCCTGTGTTCCTGAGCCTTGAATAAGTGTGTGTGTGTATGTGAATTGCTGTGTGATTTTCCCCTTTAATATATAATACTTTAATTGGAGAGTTCTGTCTCTGCATCAATTCTTAGATCCCCCAAACTCTTGGTATACATGTGGGATACAGTCTCGCAGGGTCCTTGTAGCCGACCCTCTCTCAATTTGAGCTAAATAAAATTCCCCTTAAGAGATTTTTGGCTACAGGTGATATATGATTCAGCCAGAGCTACCGCACTATGTTCAGCCATGCAGGATTGCAGCCTTTCTCTCTATACACATACAAGTCTAAAGGTTTTGCTCAATTCTTATTGTGTTTATTGGTGCTCATTTCAATCAAAATCCGTGTTTTTGCCCTTGCAAAATTAAGACAAAGTATCACAAAACTCAGGCCAAGACTCAAAACTGGAGGGAAATACTGAACTTTCCCATTCTTGTTACTTAAAACACCTATTCAAGAATAGTTTGTAATGCTGCTCTGAACAGAGCACTGGAAGATTATTAAAATAATCCATCTTAATTAAACTGAAAACCTGAATACCCACAACTAGCCTGACATAATTGGGATTCATTTACAATTTTAATTCATTGTGTGAAGCCTGTATACTTACTCTTAGATGTCACTAGTTCATGAAGCCATTAAAAAAAATAATTTGTATCTCTCACAGGAGAATTATTGGACATTTTAGTGCAACTATTTCCAAAATGAAATGACGCCCTCATATACTGTTTAAGCCACAGTTCAAAACATTGTGGTTGCATTTTTCTTATGGTTATGCTTTATAGTTACAAATGAGACAGGAAGCAAGAATAAGGACTGTGTAGCACTTCAGATGTGATTTTTTTTTAAGTGCAAAAATTCATATACATTTGTGTGTGCATTTTCCATAAGTTATGTAATTTGTAATTAGTGTGCAATTTTGCCTAACATACAAAATGTTGGCAAGCTATTGTTGTTGTTGTTGTTGTTGTTATTTTCTAGATATTCTTTTTAGCAAAATATATATTTTAAGCATATAATCCAGCTGGATACAACAAGGTTTAGAAGCAAGGATATGAAAATATCATAGAATCATAGAGTTGGAAGCAAACACAGGGGCCATCCAGTTCAATATAAATAATAGAAATAAATAGCTATAAATATTGATTCCAAAACCTAGCTTCCTTGCGCACACAGTACTGTTGGCCCCCAGTCAAACTGTGTCACTCTGACTCCTGTCAGAGCCACATCTTGCTTTCATAAAATCATAAAAGAGGGCCACAAGGGCCATCCAGTCCAACCTGCTGCCATGCAGTAATACACAATCAAAGCACTGGTGACAGATAGCCATCTGTTTAAAAGCCTCCAAAGAAGGAGACTCCACCACTCTTTGAGACAGCATATTCCACTGTTGAACAGCTCTTAACATCAGGAAATTCTTCCTAATGTTTGGGTGGAATCTCTTTTCCTGTAGTTTGAATCCATTGCTCCGGGTCCTACTCTGTGGAACTGCAGAAAACACGTTTCCTCGATCCACCATATGACATCCCTTCAAATATTTAAACATGGCTATCATGTCACCTCTTAACCTTCTTGTCTCCAGGCTAAACATACCCAGCTCCCTGAGCTGCACTTCATAGGGCATGGTTTCCAGATCTTTCAGCATTTTGGTTGCCTTCTTCTGGACACAATCCAGCTGTCAATATTCTTCTTTAATTGTGTTGCCCAGAACTGGACATAGTATTTTTTTTGGGGGGGGGGATCTGACCAAAGCAGAATAACATGGTACTATAACTTCTCTCAATCTAATGTGTTTTACTCTGTATGTCAATTTGAGAATTGTGAACTAGCTAGGTGTGCATGCAAATGTAGTTTAAATAGGTTTCTCCCCTATCGCTGGCCCAGATCTTAGCATTTCTTTGTCCTCCTCAAGTTGCCACTTTCCTTCTGCCTTGAAGTGTTGCATTAACAAACCATGTTGTATTCACAAACCTCCCAAACCACAGACATGCATGCACAGATAGACATAAACCTAAGAGCTGAAACAGCCATGCCTCTGTCCACAAACACTGAGATTTAAAAACCCTGAAGCTGGTTGAGGATATTCCATAATTATAGCATACTTAATTAGAAAAGGGAAAACTCTCCCAGACGAATTGTTTCAGGAAACAAAGGAACACAATCTGACCTGATGGTGGCACAGCTCTTATTTGAATAATGAACTGGGCCACTTGTGCTCAAGTGAATACTTCGATTAATAGGCAATCAATGTTAATATCTTACAGAGGCTTAATTTTGGAATTCTCACCTCATTTATGTTTAAAAAAATTGTGGTAAAACCTAACCACAGAGCAAGATTTCCCAAGATTAAAGCTTAATTAAGTCAATTACTCTTCTCTGGCAGTCCCACAGAAGAAAAGGTTAAGGTAAATTTAAATAGGCTACCTTGACCTCCACATTATTCACTGAGTCATTGACATATGGGAGTTGTGGCAATCTGTGGTCTCAGTGCTGCCATGGTATTATCCACATTTTGGCCTGACTTTTCCAAAATCAGATGAATTACTTCAGCATCAGCAAAACTGTAATTAGAGTTTCCAGTGTGTTTTGATCTGTAATTCAACAGGGCATAGATTTACAATAGAAGTCTCCAGTACGGTACATTTGTGTCAGAAATCAAGAGGCATTTTTAACTATTAATGGTTTCTGCACAACTTTTAAAGGACATTTTTGAGGGGAGTTCACAGAGCATGTATACTTTGCACTACTTCCAGTACTGAGTCAATGTAGACCATCTGGGAAATCTAGAGCAAATCATGAGTGTGAATGCATCTTCCAATTCCCAGACAACAAACTGTTATACAGGAAGAAAACTGCCTCTGATAATGAGGGTCATATATAGCTATTCTCATTAATAGCCACTAACATTCCCATCATCCATCCTTCTTCCACTTAGACTTCTGCTTGAGATATCAGCTTTACACACTGCTTTGTGTAATAAAAAAAAAAAGGAAGGGGAGATATATGCATCTCTATAGTGTGCAATCTAAAACCTGGAGAGCTGGAAATGTGGCAGATATGTAGACCACAAGGTGATTTGCCTGCCTGGGAATCAGCATGACATGCCGGAGATCCTTCTGCAATTTAGATTTTAATTCTCACCCTTGCACTGATAATCTCTTCATTACAAGCCTCTGAGGCTCATATTCAGGAATCTACAGCTGAATCTACATTGCAGAATAAATGCAGTTTGACACTGTTTTAACTGCCATGGCTCAGTGCTATGGAATTCTGATGTGTTGTTTTGTGAGATGTTTAGTCTTCTCTATCAGAGAGCTCCGGTGCCACAGCAAACAACAAATCCCAGGATTCCATAGGATGCATCAATGACAGTTAAAGTGGTGTCAAACTGCATTAATTCTGCACTGTGTCAGCAGCCTACACTGGTATCTGGTTGTAATATGATAATGGTACCAGAGGGGGATCCCATGTCAGTAGGTTAGTGAATACATCCTACATTTTAGTATGAACTGCCAAAGTGATATCCATGACATGAGTGCACAACTTTACTTCTAGAAGAATTATAGGGTGGGTGTGGAAAGAAGAAAATATGATATCTATAAACCTACACACATATACACACACTTTAGCACAGACAGAGAAACTTGTTTGTTCTGACATTCTTAATGACTAGTCAAGCTCCTCCAACCATCTTCCCATCTCCCCTACAGAGTTGTCAGCTATCAAAGATATAATGAAGGCAAGTGTGCTTGTTTTGGAGAGAGAAATGGGAGGAGAAAGAATGAGCACACACATTAGCAACAGTTCAGTAGCCATGTGGAAATGTGTCAGTCACTGTCAAGTACAGGAGAGATTAAGAAAGAGTAAAAAGAATTGCTGCAAGGAAAAAAGGAGGAAAACATTGATTACTACACAACAATAGGTAGCAAATTACTGAGGATAAACCATTGTCATCATCATCATCATCACCACCACCACCACCACCACCACCTTATCATTGTTATTGGCTGCTATCCTACACTGTAGTTACAGATGCATAACCTTGAGATACTGATCCACAACTTCTCTGTATTCAGTCACACTCCAGATTCACATTGGTGGTACTATTGTCATGATCAGGGGTAGGCAACCTAAGGATGTGGCACCCCGAGACCTTTGGACCAGCCCCAGGCCGGTCCTGCCGCCACTGCCGCCGCTGCCCCCCACCATGATGATATTGATTATTGTTGTTACTACTTGTTCTTGGGGTTTTCTTGGCAAAAACTCCACAGGGGGTTTGCCATGGCTTTTCTGGGGCTGAGAGAGTGTGCATGCATATTTTTTAATTTTTTAAAATTTATTTATTTATTTATTTATTTATTTATTTATTTATTGTGCTTCGCCCCCCCCCCCCCAATTGTCTGAGGGACAGCAACCCAGCCCCCAGCTCAAAAAGGTTGCCTACCCCTGATCATGATCATAAATGCTCCACCATGTACCTTAACCCACCTTGGGACCCTTTTGGGAGACAGACAAAATACAAATGAAATAAATAAATACATAAATAACAGCCAGCAGCTACTTTGAGTGACAGAAGTCTGTTCGGTTTATGATTGGATACAACAGGATGATGTTTCTATCCCACCTACCGGCAGCAATCTCTGATGCAATGAGGAGTTGGGACAGGAATCCTAATTCTGATTGTCACACCACAGATCACTGGTGGGAGAAGGCTGGAAAAGTCATTCTGCTGCACCTCAGTTGCCAGCAGAACAGATCTCCTTCACTGATGTGGCTGCTCACTGTTAAGGTAGATTTGGGGAGCTGGGTAAGGAAACAAGACACAGTTACACATTCATAACTATGTCTGTGACGCAAAGGGATTTTGTAGCACTTTTGAGACTGTCTTTGAACTCCATGCCTGTGAGATAAGAAAATCTCAGTGAAAATGATGATGATGATGATGATGATGATGATGATGATGATGATGATCCCACATTATTTCCTACACTGGAACAGAAGATGGCGTACAAATTAAAATACAGTATTGTTAAAAATGCAAAAGATAAGCATTAAAATGGAATTAAAATATCAACAACATTTAAAATTATTCAAAATATACAATTAAATTTGATTTTTTCAAAAAAAAAAATATTTTCCTGATTCAGGAATTAAAAAAAGATATATGATATTGACTTTGCTGTGGTAATTCTATTCAATATAATGCTACACAATACAAACTGCTTTTGTATTGTTTTTAACTTGTACGGTTTTAAATTTGTAGTTAGCCTCTTTGAGTCCCTATAGTGGGAGGAAATAATAATAATAACAATAATCTTCGATGGTTTGAGTGTAGTAAGAGGTGCCATGAGAAGTTTACTAGTTTCATAAGCCAATTAAATCCTACTTTTTCAACAATTAAACATCAATTATGAATTCAGTTCCAGCAAATCTTTAAAACTGATTATTAGAAATAAAATTTTCAGATATTTAGTTTGATCCAGCACATTTCCTCTTCTTCCTGAACATTATTTTAACTACTTGTGAAATCTTCAGTAGGAGACAATTACTCATCCCTTAATCTTTGCACACAGAAAAAGAATGTGAGTGCTTCTTTGCAACCATGATCTTCATCCATACTTACTAGTTTTAATTTCACTTTTCATCCTTTTGCCTGCCAGGTCAGGATTGGATTATAAGTGATAGATGAAGATGACAGAAAGCATTGACCCCAGCAGACAGTCAGCATGAGAAGCAAAAAGAAGATATCAGACTTGCTGAACATTGGTCTGTTTGCCTTCAAAAAGCAAATAGAAGACCTTTGAGCTTGACTGCAGTCAGAAAGACTGATTAAAAACAACTCTACCACAGAGTTTGGGGTGATATAACTTTCCTAATGAGCAGGTTACGACTTTGTCACATTCAGATTGGCAGCTGTGGAGATGGAAATGGAGGCAAAGGAGATGTCAAGAAATTCTGCCATCAGACTAGTTGGATGGATTAGAAATTGCAAACTCTCTGCTCTGCTCTTTTACATTTGGTGAACATATCATTTTATCTTATCTGCTTGCTTGTGATTTATGTTAAAGTCTCTTCAATACTACACAATTAGTTATTTCCCCCAGTTTTAGCTTGTTATCTTTTATATTGTATTGGTAGTTTATTTTGTATACCATTTTATTTATCTAGCTGTTTATTTGAACGAATATGTTTTAACCCCATTTAATCTTACATTTAATCTTAATCTTAGGACTGGGCTATTTTACTATTTGTTTGTATGTTGATACACTGTATTTTGTATTTGTATTTTGTATTTGAAATACTGTATTCTATTGTTGATAAGGTCAATAAAACTGGTTCTGTTCTGTACTACACAATTACAGCACTTTCATACCACTTTAACGGCCATGGCTGCATCCTATGGTATCCTGGAGTTTGTACTCTGGGGAGGCACCCAAGAAGTTTTTTGGCTGAAGATTGTAAAGGCTCCTCCCTCAGCTTCCCATCCTAGGATTTCCATGGGATGTTGTCATGCCAGTTAAAGTGGAAAAACAGTACTATAATTATATAGTGTGAAAGGGACCACAAGCAACACATGACTGGTCCCAGTTCACCAGGGACAGTGTAAACAGAGCCAGTCAATGATACAGGAGCACCCTACTAAGCCCCACTCCTCCCCATCCCACCCTGCCACCCCTTTCAGAAACAAACTACTGTAGGCCCAGCATACTTCTACTGTGCAACCATATTAAGCTCTCTACACCTCAAAACCCCACAAGAATACAATGAGGATAGAAATCCAGACATCCAACATTATCAGTTCTGCTTGATTATGACAATCAAGGGTGAAGATAAATAATAGACATTGGATCACCAAACAATGAATGTCACGGGTAGCCCTCAAGCCACAGGCATTTGGGAAATATTTCTAAGCTTCCCTAAAGTGATTTTTAAAAGTCTGTACTAAGACAAGGCCTTGTCTCATCACTCAGTGACAGATGCACAGTGCAAATGCATCCCACCATCCAAACAGTCAAACTTCAACTTTCAGGCTGGGATGTCACCTTGGCTCTCCCACCATGGGGCAAAGCATTGAGTTACTGACATCTAAGCGCAGGTGCTCATGACTGTCCCTCCTCCCACATATATATATATACACACACACACACACACACACACCACTCAACATAGCTTAGAAAAAAGTCAAAACACATTGTGCTATGTCATTACTCATACATTTGTTGCATGATATTTCCACAGAGTGGGAAAGAGACAGAGAGAGGAAGGAAGGAAGACAGGTAGGCAGGCAGGCAGGCAGGCTTGCCTTCCAATTGACCAGGAGAAAAAAGTTGCAGGGTGGAGGTTTTTTTTAACAGATATTAGCAAATAGGACACATAAAATAAAAGGATAAGCTCTGTCATCTGCAAATGGTACAGCAGAGCTTCCCCAATTGTTAGAAAAGGTGGCCCCTAACTCTAAAAAGTCATTTTGCTTATCACTATACATAGAACCACCGTTCTAATACCTGAGCCTCATAACCCCTTCATTTGAAAAAGAAAAGCACAGGCCCTTGAAATGAGGAAGAGCTGGAGAGCACATCATGGAGAAGATTGAGTCATGCTGCACAAATAGGGTTATGGAAAGATGACAAATGAGAAGTGAGAGGTATTGTGCCACTTTCTGCCACTCATGTAAAGCCTACAAATGCCCATCCATAATGTACCATGGGTAGAAATGTCTATGGTCCAGACATAAAAATAGCAAGCACACATGACATGTGTGATGCTGAGCTCCAAATTAGGAGGTCTTTGGTTCAGCCCCATCTTGGTCATGGATTCATTGTGTGCGTTATGCAAACCTCTTTGCCTCAATTCCCCATTTGGCAATGATTTGATGATCCCCACCTCCCTTACAGGTGAGTTAAGACTGAATGTGTGTGTGTGTGTGTGTGTGTGCGTGCGTGCATGCACACATGTGCGTGTGTGTACACTGATTTTTATTGTGGCCTTACAGACCTTTATCTGGGCTGTTGAGAATACTACAATTCTCCAAATTGTCTGATTTTTGCAGGAAAATATGAAGACCTCCCTCCATATATGATCAAACAACATAATATACATGCATGTTGGTATGCATGTATCTACCTCCATGTAGAAAATGAAAATCTAATATTTGAAGCTCTCCCCAGACATCTTAAGCTCTCCTAGCTTTCCTGAGTAATAAAGATAAATCAAGAATATGCTTTGGATGGAACAGCCCACTTGCATAAAATGGATAACCTAAACTCTAAGAAGTCAATATTCTAATTCCTATGAGCTTCTATTGCCATCCTGCTTCAAAGGTAACCTGCTTTTTACATAACACAGACTACCTAATGAACCATTTTGTTTCCCCTTTTGAAAATTCCATTGTCTCTCTTTGTATCCCATATTAAACAGTATTTTGTCCCCAACTGTCTATCAGACAGAAAGGTTCATTGCAGTGTCCAGGTATAGGGAAGAATCCCTTTCAATTCTATCTTAATTAGTCTCAGCCAAAGTGAATGTAAGGCTGTACTATTCATAGCTGGGAAGGTAATTGAACAGGATGCTCTCTTGTATCTAAAAGGTATAAGGAAAATCACAACCAGAGGGCTTTCTGTGTGTCTTTGCACAACACACACATTCCTAATGAGAACCTCAGAGCAAGTGACAATACTTTTCTTTCCAAACACCGCACTGCCCCCTGCAGATTAATTAGCAACAATGCAGAGCACAGTAGAAACCACTATTTTATTTTATTTTTATCCTGGAAACATAAAACACCCAGGGCACTGGCTGTGGCATTTAACTCTTCAGTCCTTAGGTTGAAATGTTTTGTTCCAGATTTACTATGGAGTCCTCCTTAATACAAAGGCTATCTCCAAGGCACTTTCTCAGATGGCAGCACCCGTCCTTCACTTGTTTTCCTCTCCTCTGATTTAAAGCTGTCCTCACCAGTCAAATTTAGGGTCATCCCTTCCTAAGATGAGATAGAATAAGACAAAGAGGTGGGAGGGGAGCAGCGAGGACAAGGCTGAGTAATGGTGTGCTGGCTGCATGCCTCTGACCCTCTGCCAAGGACAAGGGATAATTACCCAGAACTTTTTGTTTTGGCTATGCCTGTTTAGGAGGAACATTTTGTTCCTTCAAATTTTGTTTGCTGTTTATCTTGTTAATTATTTTTGAGTCCTGATGGATGTGTGTCTTTTACACAACACAGACACACACATTGTGCATAGACCCTGTTCTCCAGTGACAGCTTTATTTAGATCTTATAATCCTTGGATAAATCAATGCATCATCTGACCCATGGATCACTACCCCATTGCTTACATTAGCTCATCATAGCCCCAATGTGAAAAATATTGACGGTACCCTACAGTTTGTATTCAGTGGCATGCAGAAACAGGCTATGTTAAATGAATGGGATCTTTCCTTCCATTTAGAAACATGTCTGTCCTTGCTGTTGGAAAAAGCATTCTCCAAGAGAACTGGCCTCTCACCTAGGATTGGCATTTAGCATCTAGAAAGCTTCTCTGTACACTGGCAGTGCCCCACTGCTGATATTTGCCATCACCACCAATTTAAATCTGCTCACCATTTAAAGTTTCCAGTCATCCCAGCTCTCACTGATGATCAAATACTAAGTGGTGGTATCAAGGGTGTAGCTATGGGGACAAAATGAGGGTATTTCCCCCTCAATAAGAATTCTGCCTCCCCCCAAATAATTTTTGCTTCCATCTCCAAATTTCTAGCATTTCAGTAACTTAAAACTCCAGTTGAGTGTTTAGAAATACATGTTAGGCAGAACGGTCAGGCAGAGTTATCAAGCAAACATGAACACTGCAAATAGAGCAGCTCTTTGTTATCCACTGGGGTTTGATTCCAGGACCTTCCATGGATAATAAAATCCATGAATGCTCAACTTCCATTAAATACAATGGCATAGCAAAATGGTGTCCCTTATATGATATGGGAAATCAAGATTTGCTATTTGAAATTTATACTTTTTTAAAAATATTTTCAAGCCATGGATGCTTGAATCTGTGGATTTAAAAAATCCATGGATAAAGAGGAACAACTGTATAAAAGTTCTAAGTGTTGACTGAATTTCAGTGTCTCCTTCTCAGCAATGCTATAAATTGGTTATCTGGTTGGTGGGTTGGTTGGTTTTTGGATGACAGTTTCCAGAATCCTTCAACCAGCATGATTTGTTGGCTGGGGGATTCTTGAAAGTTTTCCAGGCTCTGCCCCTAGTATATAGCAATTATGACTAGTACCACTAATTCAAAGTTTTTCTCCTCCATTGCTTACACTGAACATTCAACTTTTACATCCTCTACATGTGGTCATGTGAATCCAGCTGAGAAAACAGGCAAGTCAAGACTATGGGAAATGAGTCTGATTAGAGAAGTGCAGAAACTTATTTTGATAGACCCATGTGGATCAAAGAGAAAGAATGACAGAGAACACGTCTCTTCATTTTCTCTCTGTACTGGTCCCACCAGGAGAGCTATTTGCACGTCTCTGCAGGGACTCCTGCACTCTGCTTGTGGCAGACTGGAGTGTCGATTGCACAGCCACTGTGTGAGCGACCAAGTGACTGAGGATCCCACCTTTTAGATCTGCATTTCAGCTAGATGGCCTTGCAGCCTTCCCAGCTGCATCTTTATGCATGAAACTATGAGAATCTTGATCCTCCTAATTTATCATATATTCCTTCCCTCCTGGTGATCATGTTAAGAGAACCAACTGTAATAGCACTTATCCAAACTTTTGATTGTTTTAGCTGCCCCTAGGCTATTTGGATAAATTTTGTAATGCCGCATGTAATATTGCTCAACAATATACAATCTCTCTGTCTCTCTGCATATAAATTTTGATTTATAAGGCAATCTTGTGAATTGGGAGAGGCTGAGGTGGGTGGGTGGGGGCTGAGTGTTGTCAGGACAGCAGCGGCATGTGAAATCCATAGCACAATTACCTTCTCCCTTCTTTTTTTCATCTGTCTCTGCTTGAGCTCCCACAGCACCTAACCACCCATGGGGGAGCCAGAAGGTTGCATATTTTGGTCCCAGCAAATCTCAGCAAAGCAGATGAGAGAATAACACTTTGCTTTGCTGCTTTATAGTCTCCATAAGGAAACACATAATTCAGCCTTCCTACCCAGTGGAGTGCTGATGTGATTTATTGGAAATGCAAGCCAGCTTTATGAACATGCTGGGAGCCAAATGTACGGTTGTGAATTCATTTGCTGGGGGATACTCTGCAAAGAGAGGAGGAGGAGGAGGAGGAGGAGGAGGAGGAGGAGGAGGAGGAGGAGGAGGAGGAGATAAATATCAAATACATTGGAGGTGTGGGGAGCGGGGGAGAATCAGATGTTTGAAGCCACCAAATATACATAAATAAGGCACACAGCACAATGATTCTCAAAATTATTTGTTTTCCGTTAAAAGGATCTTCTCCTGATTGCCAAAGATGCCAAGCACATTAACAGCTAATCCCTGTGAAGATTAGCTAAAAGGTTATTTGAGAGGCACACCTGATCATCAGTCCCTTCAGGAACTTTGGCATTTAACAGTGGCCATGCAGTTGGTTTAACCAGAAAAGGCATCCTTGACTGGTAAATTACAGGTATTTATCAGCAGGCAACAGATAAATGGTATTATATTGGTGTGTAAGATTACAAGCAGTGGCATGGAAGTAAACTTTCAACTGATAGTCTGCATAGTTTCATCCCAGTCCAAAAGTGGAAGTAGCTGTGTTTGTCGAGTTCTCCTTGTTTTTACCTCTCCTAAGAGCTGGACTTTTGTAAAGTTTATGGGCCTTAATTGCTCATTCCGAACCAAGCTTCCCATCCTCCAGTTTTCCAGGCTCTAGAAAACAATAACAGGCATCTCTCACAATGATGTATAGCTTTTGAGAAAAACTCTTCTCTCATTCCTTAACAGAGCTACTGCAAGGGTGATAACTTAGCTTAAAGAAAACAGGGAAGCCTGACTCTAAATGAGAACCCTGCTTCTCTCCTCTTCTCTGTTCAATGTATGGAATCCCAACTCTCTCTGACCAGTGACCAGACATAAGACGTTATCACACGGGGCTCAATCCAAACAGAATCCAAATGAAATGGCGAACGAATCCAGATTATTTGCCCGTGTTTCCACACGACGTTGCACAGAACCCTGACAGAACCCTGACAGAAAGTGGAAAGAACCGAGATCTTTTGAATTTCGGTTTCTTCAGGAATTGCAATTGCGCGACGGGAATCATTTCGCATTTACCGTAGGTCTGATAACCAAATACGTATTGTGGCGCATTTCCCCGCTGTTGCCATGGTTCCAGCGAGCATTCCTCTCTCTACGCATGTGCAGGAGGCTCATTTTGGCTACATTTACGGGGTTTTTTTCTCTTGTGTGTGGACGTTCGATACACTTACTGTAAATGTGCAATGAAGGTAATGACATATGTGGAAACAAGGGTTATTTCCCATTTATTTTTGGGATGCCTCATTTCCACTTTTATTTCCACTTTCTGGCCCACGTGTGATAACGTCCATAGCTGGAATTACCTGCAGTATAGCCTCTGGGGTGAGGAGGGGCTTACTTGCAGACCTCTGTAAACCCAATGAGGAATCTCCACAGAATGTGTTAGGCTTGCAAACTGGGAATTTCTCTCTCTTACACTCCTCACCATCTGAGGGAAGAATGCATGACAGATTGAATAGGAAGGGTCAGGTGGAGCAAAGATGAGGGGGGCATTCCCACAGGATCCCATATCAAGCTGGAGGCTGGAGGGACCTATCTTTCAGAAGAATGCTTTGCCTTGGCATAAGTGGCAACCCTGTAATGTTCCCAGAAAACTACATCTGAAAAGCCATAGAAATGTAAACTCTGCAGTAGGGCAGGGGAGCCCAGAGACCGACACAGAGCTTGGAAAAGTAACATTTGATGAATACAACTTTGAATGCACATAGCCACTGTGACTGGAAATTTCTAGGAATTAACAGTTCCCAAAAGTTATTTTTGCAAGCTCTGGGAAAGTCTTGGTACAAGGCAGTCTTCTGAAGGCAATTGTACTGAATCAAACTTGTCCAAGGAACACTTACTCCCCCCCCCCCCTTACAAAAGCTCTAAAATCATTCCATTCTGCTGTTGGAAATGAAGTATTATTGCCAGCACCATGAGGAAGCAATCACCTGTTCCATCCTGGGTTGACCGATATTGTTAAGTTGTTGTCTCTCTTCTGTACTTCTAAGGAGATCTTGTTGCACAATAATAAACAAGTTTAAAAGATTGTTACAGGGGAACAAATAACATTTTATAAGGCAACATATATGCATAAACATTACTATTCCTTCTCTTCAAAGAAATCTTTCTCATTTCAGTCCTGTCAGTTGTCTCATGCAGTGGGGCAATTTGTTGCTTGTTAAGGCATGGGTTTCAGATTGTGAAACACACTGATGAGATTTAAATCAATCTTCTCTTTAATCTGTAGCAGAAATCCAAGTTACCATGTGCCAGCTGTATAACATCTACAGAGGAAGGCAACCTGTCACCAGGGTTAGGGTTATCTATTCCGACACATGGTCTAATCAAAACCAGATGGATAGTTGTGCCAAGGATGATACACAGAAGGAAGACGAAGAACATCCCTGTCCTCTCCCCTTAAAATTCTCCTACATATGATTTTCATAAAATAATGCCTGTTCTCTCTGTCTCTCTGTCTCTGTCTCTTTCTCTCTCATATACTATAATTGAATATACATCTATTAAACCTTGGAAGATGAAAAAATACAAGGGTATTTCAGAGTATCCAGAGAGTTGACAGAACCATCATATATACCCTGTTATCCTACTTGCTCAAGCATTCCAAAAACTTACAAACCTGTTTGGCTAGAAATAGCATAGAGGGAAGTCACTATCTTGCTTCAGTTTTCAAGAAAATAAAATAAAACAAATGAACAATCAATGAAGAAAAGGAAAAGAAATGAACAATAGTCTGAATTTGCATCAGGACTGATGTACTGCATTTAGCTCTGAAATCGCAATGCTTACATAGCAAAGCCAAGATCATAAAGAAGCCTGTAACTCAGCCAGGAAAAGAATCCCGATCTAAAGTGCCTCCTCATGTAGGAGTGTGGTTATTAGTTACATTTATTTCCTGCCTAATGAGTTCAAAGCGGCATATGTGTCTCTGATCCACTCCTCTTTCCCTTCACAACAATCTTGGGAGGTATGTCAGACTCAGAGCAACTGACTGGTCACTCAGTGAGTTTCAATAGTGACTAGAACTTGGATCCCTCAAGTTGTTGTTGTTGTTGTTGTTGTTGTTGTTGTTGTGTACTTTCAAGTCATTTCTGAACCTGCCAGAACCCTCAAATCTTCAGAAGAAGACTATTTCTTGGTCCTTCCACATTCACAGGATTATTTGGTGAAAAGACAAGAGAGAGCTTTCTCAGTGGCTGCTCCCATCCTTTGGAACTCCTTTCTGCAGGAGGGTAGGTTGGCCCCCTCTCTGCTCTTCTTTCACCAGCAGGCAAAACCTTTTTTTTCAAGCAGGATTTTAATACATAATTGTGCCCAGGGAGGCTTCTTAATGGGGTGTTTACATGGTATTTTTAATGGCTTTATATTTTTAACATAGTATTCTTAAAGGATTTTACACAAAAAAAATTGTTGTAGTTCAGATACTGATGTAGTATCTTAATTGTGGTTTAAAACTATAATGTGTTATTGTTATTGTTTTTAAGCTTTTGGGAGCTGCCTTGGGTCCAGGTTGGAAGAAAGGAAGCATATAAATAAAATAAAAATAAATAAATTGCTGACTGATGGGAACACTGAGGCAAACCTATTACATGATTTTCTGAGGCAGAAATGTGTGACTTGCCCAAGATCACCCAATGGGTTTCCATGGCTGAGTTGGGATTTGAACCCTGGTCTCCAATCGTAGTCCAGTGCTTAAACCATTGCATCATACTGGCTCCTTCAAGTCCTAGTACAACCCTCTAATCCAGACTTTCTCAATTTTTTTACCCTGGACCTTTTCCAGGTCTCAAGGAATCCCTGCATAGAAATTATGGCACAAATCCTAGAGCCATCCATTTGTGACTGTTCCATATTCACAGTCCTTACCTAGTCAGATGATATATTGGGACTATAAAAAATCTCACAGTCCCATTTACCAGGCAACAGTTGCTGTGATCAATGAAGATCTGTCCCCATTTCTCAGAAAGCAACTGACTAGTGGTTCCACACATCCTCTTCATGTGAGTGATCTCCAGCATGAGGGGGAATTGTGACATGAACCCTCCTTCTGATTATCTCAATGGAGATTGCACATAGGAGGGGAAGGAATGTCAGTTAGCTGCTTCAGGAGTGACAGTAGAACAGACCTCATAAATCACAGCAGCAATATCTTGTGGAACTCCCTAGCAACCTCTTGTGGTACTCTGGTAGGTCTCTACACTACAGAGGGTCTCCAATTTAGAAAAAAATAAAATAAAATCTGAGATGTGGCAATATTTCTCAAGAGCATTCCATTACCAGATATTTCGCTCCTGATGCCCAGAAGGCCCATTGGAATCTGTCCTTCCCCCACTCATTTTTTTAACCTACACAGAACACAGGTAATTCGCTACCCCGCCTCCTACAAATCTGCAAAGTGTATTGTTCTCTCTTGCAAAAATTGTTTTTCATTTGAACTTCTGACTCTGTTGAACTAATTTGGAAAGGAAATGGCTTCATATTGACAGCATAAACTTCTAAAGAAATTCAATTCATTTATCCTGGTGTTTGGATTACAGCTTGTCAGAAGATGCAAACGATAATCTTACTAACAGCATCAGAGATACCATAGGAGTTATTTTATAACTGCAGTAATGAACACTTCCATTACACTGGAGTAAAGCAAACACTACAGTAGTGCTATAAGCTGCGTAAGGTGCCACTGAAATAGGCACTACTACTATAAATATGACTATTATTTTTACTGGTACTTTTTACTACTTTTTTAATGAGGAAAAACACAGAGTCTTCAAGAGGCTGCAAGAGTTTGTAGTTGTCTGATGAGCTTATCGCACCAGCTGTTTTCTCCCAATCTGGGCACAGGCTGAGAGTGCAAAAAAATGATTTTTATCACACAGCTTCAGGCCCAGATTGGAGGCATCCTGTACCCAATTGGGACTTCTCTCATACTGAGTAAAATCCGGTTCTTTTCCATTCATTGCTCAGTACAGGAGAAGTCCTGATCAGGTACGGGATGCCTCTGATCTGGGCACAAAGCTGTGCGATAGCATCAGTTTTTACACAGTCTCAGCCTGTGCCCAGATTGAGGGGGGAAAGCAATGCAATAATCTCCTGAGTCAACTGGGAAGGACAAGATTTGGCCCTCCTCTTCTCCCCCCCCCTGAATTAATGGGATACCTAAAGGGGGCTCAACAATGGCTCCTTTTCAACCTGGAAAGAATTGACCAGTGGGGTGCCACAGGACTCTGTCCTAGGCCCAGTGCTATTCAATATCTTTATTAATGACTTGGATGACAGTATTGGGGGCATAGTTATCAAATTTGCAGATGACACCAAATTAGGAGGAGTAGCTAATACCCCAGAGGACAGGATCAAAATTCAAAATGACTTGAACAGACTGGAAAGCTGGGCCAAAGCTAACAGAATGAAATTCAACACAGAGAAATGTAAGGTACTGCACTTAGGGCGGAAAAACGAAAAGCACAGATATACGATGGGGGACACTTGGCTGAATGAGACTACGTGTGAAAGGGATCTAGGAATCCAAGTGGACCACAAGTTGAACATGAGTCAACAATGAGATGCTGCAGCAGCTAAAAAGGCCAATGCAATTTTAGGCTGCATCAGTAGCAGTACAGTGTCTAGATCAAGAGAAGTAATAGTGCCACTCTATTCTGCTTTGGTCAGGCCTCGCCTGGAATACTGTGTCCAGTTCTGGGCACCACAATTCAAAAAGGATGTGGAGAAACTGGAGCATGTCCAAAGGAGGGCCACTAAAATAGTGAAAGGTCTGGAAACCATGCCCTATGAGGAACGACTTAGGGAGCTGGGGATCTTTAGCCTGGAGAAGAGAAGGTTGAGAGGTGATATGATAGCCGTGTTTAAATATTTTGTTTAAATATTTGTTTAAATATGTCGGGGATGCTTTGATTGGGAGTTCCTGCATGGCAGGGGGTTTGGACTGGATGGCCCTTGTAGTCTCTATGATTCTATGATTCTAAGTACACTTCAAGGCTAGTAAGTCGGTGAAAGGTAAAACACACATGATAAATGAGAAGTCACACAGTTTGCAGTTCATACAAATTTAATTTGGAGGGGTTTTTCACCATAATATGATGTGAAATTAAATCTGCAGAACTGCATAGTCATGATGTGTGTGTGGTTTGTATGACAAGGCCAGAACACCTGGTGATAAATGTCCTTGAAGAGGTCAGACACTTAATTGTGTATTGGATTGCACCTGTGACTCTATGTATGATGTAATGTCTAATGCCATATACTGGAAGGTTGTATCAGCCAAGTGTACATATGGCTGAACTTAAGGCAAACAATTTAGGTTATAGTTGTGCAGTTATGGAGAGTCAGGGCACTTGGTATCAGTGAGTATCTGTGAGAGTTCTAGTATAGTTCTGTGTTGCTGTGAGCTGCTAAGGAGGAAGTCTGTGTTGTTTGCTTCCATCCTAGAACTCTGTTCTACATTTGTAAATAGCAGCTCCTTATCCTCTGTAAATAAACACTTCATCTGGAGCTGTCTGGTTTCTGTTTCCTGATTTCTAAGAGTATCTTGCAGTCTGGCAGAGATACTTAAAATCACATTCATGCCTCAACCTCAGCATGACAAGAGAAGGGGCCATCTATCTGTGGCCTGAAGAAGTTTAGCCTGCTTCAATTTTGGCCCCTACCTACTGCCCTGGGCATTTTGCGTACAACTGTATATCCTAGTTGGTAAATGCTATTCCGCTCCCCTTGTGCTGTGAGGATTGCAGTTATGCTAAGAAGGGATAGGGAAGCTTGGGGAGGGTGAGGGGAGTGGCACTGTTGTCCCTAATAATCAAAAAAGTTTCTCATATTTTGACTAATGAGCCCTAAATCCATGGCACCACTGCTCCAGTTTAATTATATAGTGTTGGCTGTGACATGCTTATACTCAAGCACCTTAAGGCAGTCCAACCCAAGGCAGTCCAACCCATTTGAAGTTTTCAAGGTGATTCATGTAACCATCTAGTAAAATATAAAAAGTACCATAAATTCTGTCCATATATTGATACAATCAGTTGATCTATCTAGATGTATCCATAGCTTTGATCTTGGAATGCTATTTTTTTAAAAAAAATGTTATTCTTTACTTACATTTAACATTCCCTTCCAAAAAAGAGGATGAAAAAAGAAAATGAAAACCATAATACTATACTATATGTGGTGGCTTAGTGATTAAGATGCCAACTCTGACAATCAGAAGATCAGAAGGTTTGCAGTTCGAGGCCCGAGTGCTACATAATGGGGTGAGCTCCTGTCACTTGTCCCAGATTCTGCCAACCTAGCAGTTCAAAAGCATGCAATGCAAGTAGATAAATACGTACTACTTCAGTGGGAAGTTAACAGCATTCGATGCACTGTTGCTGGCCATATGACCAACAGAGTAGTCTTTGGCCAATGCTGGCTCTTTGGCTTAGTAATAGAGATGAGTTATGGAGATGTGCAAAAGCAGGTTTAATGCTGAACATACAGAAAACAAAAATAATGACTGCCGAGGACCTTTACTTGCAAGCTATGTGTATAAGATGCATACAAAACATAAATGAGTTTTCTGTATAGACTTGGGTCCCATCTCCAAGATTCTCTCATTATGCATAATGCAGATATTCTAAAATCTGAAAAAATCCAAAACACTGCTGTTCCCAAGCATTTTGGATAAGGGATACTCAACCTGTACTAAGCACCTGAACTGAGAATTTTAAGTGGCCAATATTTTTGAGGTACAGAATCCTTACAGGACTGACAAAAGCAAGAGGGTATGGTATTATCATCAATGTAAAAACATCCTGAATCATTCTGGAGACTACTGAGTCACTTCTTAATGGACATGTGCCCATCAACTGACTATCACACGTAGAACTTTGTTCACACTATACTCAAATGCAGCTGAATGTTTACAAACTGGCCATTACAGGCTAATTGGCTATAACCTTTCCTTTTTCTTAAATACATCTCTCTCTCTCTCTGTATGTTTCTTTCTTTAGAGCACTTGAAAGAAACACATCTTCAATAGGTTTACCTGATAAAGCCCTTACATTGTGTTTGAAACACTTCGCATTCTGTAGTCTCCTTTTCTTCTTTCTATAAAAACAAACAGGATCCTCAGACTATGTACCTGGAACACCTAAGGGGATGTCTGACTCAGATTTAGTTTCAGAAAGTGTGGTGCTTCAATATTTAAAAAAAAAAAGTTGTCCCTTGCTAATGGAAGATCAGAGGCCTTTTTCTGAACTGGTAAAAAAGAAAGCATCTGGAGTGGGCAGAAGTGCAAGGAGAGACAGACCGATAAATAATTTGTACATTTCTTTAGGGCACTATGAAAGCTCCACTGTTTAGAACTTCCAAATACATCTTGCATACCTCATGCAATCTTTTAAATGAGGTATCTCTAAAAGCAGGAACTTGAAGGCCCTTGAAAGCCTTACAAACAGCTAAATTATTTTTCACTCTTCAGAGGCAAATGCCTTTGCTACATTGCCTTTTCTGAAGGGTAGTTTTTCTTCAAGTCTACTTCAGGGCATGAGGCCTTATTGAGAGAGCCCATTGATATTTCACCCCAAAAGCGGAAGTGTCACACTACAGAGCAACATAAACAAAATGGCAAAAAGTGGGGAGGGGAAAAACAGCATTGCCAGGAATCAGGGCATCAGCTGAAGTCTTGGGGAATTGTTATGCTTCTCTGGGTCTCCAGATGAGGAAACAAATCTCATGTGGAGAGGGACTGAAGAAGGAAACTTATTTTTGGTGTCTGAGGTGAACACTGGAATCATGTACTTGGGTACATGTGCCTTTTGGAGCAGGGTGTAGGAATATTATTGCAATGCAACTTGTGCCTCCCTTCATTATGAAGAACAAAAATGAATCAACAGGACATATCACTCTTAATTTATTCTTCTAAGCTCCTTGCTCTAGTCTCTGAAACTATTACAAGTATGGTAGGGTTGCCAGGCCAGAATCATTCCATGCCCCAAGGTGTCCAGGCCAAAGTGAGACCAAAGGACACTGGTTAGGTCATCAAGCATTATGCATTAAATATGGACCATAGGTGCTCACAACTTTGCCATTGGCACAGAGAGAGAGAGAGAGAATGTATGTTCCTGTCTGGAAATTAAGATCATAATTTTAAGGTGAAATGAGGGGATTATTCCTTCACACCAATTTAAAGAGATGAGATAAAAGAACATATAATCTACTCTGCTTGCTTTCAACCAGAAGGTACAGGCAGAGCACAATGGACAGTAAACCCTAACACCACAACAACTGAGAGGAAAACAGAAAGGTAAGTAAGCACATAGAACCTCCTGGAGAGTCTTTGCAAATTGCTGCAAGAAATCAATTGCCTTTTAATTTGTAGCAAACTGCTGGCATACTAGCTGAGGTGGAGATGTGTACTCATCTCTTTCCTCTTGCCTCAAGTTGAGCCTATTGAAACTGGAGAATGTACACCCATCTGGAGATGATCCAGGGGACTGGGATTCAGGGCCAGGCCCTGAGATTTGGCAGAATTAATTGCAAGAAAAAGAACCTGCCCCTTCAACCCCACTTACACACATGTATCCATATTGCTAATTTCTTAGCCACATAAAATAGGAGATGTCCTAGGATCGGATGCAACTTTACTAAATTAGGAATTGATTGAAAATATTTGCACCACACCTTTCCCCATACAGGACATGGTGCCCTACATAAAACGGCAAGGTATAATAAAATGGCAGTAAACAAAAAGACCAAACAGCTACCCAGTCCTGATGCCTGGTAGTGCCAAACTCCCCATACTTAAGCTCTAAGTACTCAAGCTCTTAAGCACCAGGAGCCTGGGTGATACAGTGGCTAAATGCCTGTACTGCAGTCACTCACTCACAAACCACAAAGCTGTGAGTTCAATACCAGCCAGGTGCTCAGGGTTGACTCAGCCATGCATCCTTCCGTACGTCACTGAAATGAGTACCCAACTTGTTGGGGGCAATTAGCTTACAGTTGTAAACCACTTAGGGCAGGAGTTGGCAAGTTTTTCTTACCTAGGGCCGGTCCACTGGTCCCCAGGTCTTCCGCGGAATTACACCCTGCGCATGGTACATCAGAAGTACTGCCGATGTACTGCGCATGCGCAAGTGAGTCACCGCTGCCATTTTGGAAAACAAAATGGCAACCGTGACTCGTTTGTGCATGTGCCGAGTACTGCACATGCGCAAATGAGTCACGGCCACCATTTTGGAAAACAAAATGGCGGCCACGACACGTGCGGGGTGGGGGGCAGTGGCAGCGGCAGGACCGGACTGGGGCCAATCCAAAGGCCTCGGGGGGATGGATTTGGCCCCCGGGCCGTAGGTTGCTGACCCCTGACTTAGGGAGTGCCTAAGTGCACTGATAAGCAGTATAGAAATGTACTTGCTATTGCTAAGTAGATCAGAAAGTTTTTAGAAGGCTGTAGTAGGGAAGACACCACAGTAGCCTTAAAACTAGGATGAGCCAGAAAGGGAGACTTATAGATTTCAATATTGGGAGGCGGGATTTCAGTACTGCACTACAAAATAGATATTAGCGAATGTTTCTTTTGTTATTGGGAACAGTATACCCTTGGGTCTAACTGAATTTGTCTACAATTCTTAACAGAAGCATGAGCCACAATGGGCCTGAACAGACTGCCAGAAATAATCCAACTTGAGACCACTTTAACTGCCCTGGCTCAATGCTAGGGAATCGTGGTTATTGTAGTTTATCTGAGACATTGAGCCTTCTCTGTCAGAGAGCTCTGATGCCAAAATAAACTACAGGTCCCATGATTCCCTAACACTGAGTCAGAGCAGTTAAAGTGGCCTCAAGTAGATTATTTCTGGCAGTCTGTTCAGGCCTAACATTTAATGTTTAAGTTTGGGGGTGCTACTGCTAGAGAAAGTATAGCAGCCTATACACACTAGCCTATTTTATGTTTCTGGGACTTCTGGGGAAAACTTGCCCCCACTATGAATTTAAGAATGGGACCATTTGTGAATTGAAGACAGCACCGGGTGGACACTGCCTTGGAAGCCCAAACATATATTTAAATCAATCTCACTTGGCTATATCTCACTTTGGTCTTATGGCCACCCTCTCACATTTCCCTATTATGAGATTCCCATAGGTGTTCCTTGAACTTCTCACATTCTCATAAGTTCATCTCATGTCAAGGGGACTGAAATTTACATTATGTTACAATCTCAAGTGAGAATTTTTACAAGATTATGTATTGGTGGTATATGATGCCAGGGAAATTGTCTAGAATGTATGTTGGAAGTGTGAGTAATCTGAAGGGACATTTTATCATATATAATGAACATGTGGGGGGGGGGGGGAAATGGATTCAAATACATACACTGATTTAAAAGAGTAATATACTATTAAAACTAGCACTTTTTCTTTGTAGAGTGTTGGATACATAGCTGAAGAAAACCCATGGTAGAATACTTCAATATATTACCACGAGATCAAGATTGTTGTTTCTGCAAAGATGGAAGAATTCAGTATTCCCTACTCTGAATAAATGGTTGCTGAAATTAACAGATTAAGCAGAAATGTAGCTGAAATTAACAGATTTAGCAGAAATTGTTACATTGACTGTCTGGTTAGAGAAAGACATTTCTCACCTGGAAACCCCTTATGGACTTTGCAACAACTACAAAAGAAACTGATTTAACTTTTGGCTCTGATGATTAGAAGGAATATGTTAGCAAGAGAAAGGAATTTGTTATATTATTTGAAAGGGAGGCATGAATTTTTGTTGTTGCATGCCTTCATTTTTTCCATGTTATAGTGACCCTATCACAAGTTTTTCTTGCCATAAATTGTTCAGAGAAGGTTTGCCTTTGCCTTCCTCTGAGATTGAGGGAGTGTGACTTGCCTAAGATCACCTAGTGGGTTTCCATGGCCAAGTGGGGATTTAAATCCTGGCCTCCAGAATCATAGTCAATGCTCATCATGCTGGCTCTTGAAGTATGAAGGATCTTCTTTACACCAGTAATATATACATATAGAAGCATGAATTACTTGTGTGTATACATCACTGCTGTAAAGAAGAATGAAAGTCTTATTTCTCTTTCTTTTCTCTTTTCTTTTTTTTATTTGTTTCTGTTTCATTTTTCTTTCTTACTATTTTTGTGGTTCTTAATATATCTTAAACTTTTGAATAAAAATTAATAAAAGAAGAAGAACCAACCCAGCTGAAAACCATCAACCTTCCTCTGAGTGCCACTATGTTTCCAAATTCCCAGCATGTTCTACTGCTGGCTCTTAACACTTTCAAAACTTCCCTTGATGCAAACCTACTTTCTCAGATGGCTGCCTCAGAAAGGGATGGACAGCTTTCCAGATCAGAAAGTACAAACAGGAAATGAAAGTACAGGAAGATGTATTTCTGTATTTCTTCTGATCAGCCATCGCTGTTTTGACTGCTCTCATATACAGCAGGGATGTATGTGTGACAAGACAAGACTCATTATCCACAAATCACTCCTTTGACTGTCATTAATTTTCCCTGGTTACCCAGCTACAATAGGCTTCTGCACCCTCATTAGCCCAGCACTGATACAACTCTGAACAAATACCCCCTGCTACACTTCAAGGGATCAGCAGCATCTTTGAATTGGAGACTTTCTTCCTTAAAGTCATGCATAGTGACATGGCTTGTTTACATTTGGTTCCTAGTCAAGAGATCAAGCTACCAGGTGTCACACTGGGATGTTTGGCATGTTTTGCTTTTGCACTTTCATAACAAGTGCACTTTCTCATTTGTAACTTTAACTTTAAGAAAAGCTTGGTGAATATAGTTAATCCTTCAAGCCATGAAGAAAACATTTGATTTTTGTCATTCCAAAGTCCTTGGCTTCCAGAATGTGATTAATCTGAATAATTTGAAACAGCATTTTCAAAGTCTCTAGATACAAGGAATTCTGAATCACCTGCCAAGACTCTTAAACATAGAGAAAATTGGGGGATCTGACAGTGGGACAGCAGCAACCACCCACTGGCTGTTCAATGTGAGCCCCATCCCACCCCATCATTCCCTGGTATTACCGGACAGTGTTGTATGCATGACACAGCCTGTCTTGCAACTTTGAAGCAAGCCCTGTTAGGTATGTTGGAGGACTAACCTCATGACTGATTCAGACATAAGATTCAACTATGCCTCCACCCAGTCAACTTCTTTCATGTGGAATATGGCAGGATCTTGTAATTTACTTCAGGCAGCAAAATCTCTTGGATAAATCCTGGTCCCTTCAAATCAGTCACAAATGGGTGGGTGGCACTAGCATGCTTCAAAAAAAAATTGGGAACAATTGAAGGTGCGCTCATAGCTCATGTGGGGTAATGGTTAGGAGTCTCACCTTTGCCTTATATCAAGATGGCTTGATCTTATATCAAGAACTTAGGCATATTTTGTTGGCATCCCCCTCCTCTATCATGCACCCTAGAATGACACCAGATCTGAGGCATTCTGGGGAAAGAAAATAACAGTCACTGAAAGTCTCCTCTCTCCTGCTGTCAGCATAGATAATGACAAAAAATCAATATGGACAAGAAAAAATAATGAAAAAAAATATCGGGGGGGGGGGTGAATGGGATTCTGATACACAAAAAAGAGAGAAAATCACATTTATAAAAATGAAAATTCAGAGGAACATGAAACAAACATAGCCTGAGATCCTGCATCAAGGGCTGTATATCTGGCACATAGCTGTGTCTGTGTAGCTACATCTCCTTGTTCTATAACACACCCCACCCAAACTCACATTTTAGGTGGCACAACCCTGCAACATGGCCATTTCCATGCCATTGGAGAGCAGGGGAATGCACTGCAACAGGCATCTGCAGAGATTGTCTGAGGACACATGGGAAGTCCTTGCAGCATTTCCAGCCACAGGAAAGTAGTTAGATGCATCTCCATCAATTTCCTTGCTCTTCGACAACATGGAAATGGCCATATTGCAGGGTGAGGATGGGGACTCCATCACTTTAAAATGGATTTGGGGGAGATTTTGGTGTATTGCATGATCAATAAAGAATTCTGAAACAACCAAAAAAGTTTGTTACAGTTATTTATGGCCTTGTCTGCATGGGCCAAAAGACCCATTTTTCTTCCATTCTGACAGTGTCCTGTTTGGATGACACACAGGCCAAACCCTAGCTCTAGTGAAAATCTGGCATGTTCAGCTCCAGAATCAGGGTATGACACCCTTAACATGGATAACACCTCATACTCTGGATCTTCCGGGAACCCACAATGGGGCAACTGCCTGCACATGCATCCCTCTGAGTTGCCTTTCACATCCACCACTGTCACCAGTTTCTTGCTCTAAGGTCACAGAATGAGGCAATCAGCCAACTTTTCTGACACTTCCTGCTTAAAACCCAAAAAGTCAGAAGGAGCATGAGGACCTGTTTTCATAGTCTGTATCAATGCTGGGTGCTTTGGTTTCATCTCAGAGTGAATGACCCGCAGTGATGATGGACGTGCCAGGCTGCTCAATGGGACGTGCATGCAGACAGCTGCCCCAATGCATGAACCAAGGGCCAGATAAGAAGGGGATGTCAGGGAAGCTCTGAGGTGAGGATACTCCAGCCTGCCCTCAGAGTATCTTGGACAGTGCAGACAAAGGGCTGGCTTGGAGGCAGAGATGGGGTGGGGCAGCCGCACGTCAGCCACAGCAACCCCACGCCAACACTGTCCTGATGCTGTGCACCGTTATGCATGGCACACGGTGTCAGGATGCTCTTCCAGCACAGCATTTTGACATGCTGTGCCGGAAAGGGCAAAGAAGAGCCGCACGCCAGCTCTTAGGGCAGCCTTTCGCTGCCCCTGAAAAGAGTGGCATTTTGCTGCTCTTTCCAGGGCAGCAAAAGGGAGGATCAGGGCTGCGGCATTGGGTAGCCACAGCCCCAAACCACCACTTCCCGCGGTGGCCCAAAGCCACCCATCTGCACCCCACCTATGCCTATGGAGTTTATCACATGGGGGCAAACTGCAAAACTCCCATGCATAACAGGATTTAAAAACTGGGGAAAATGCAAACGTGGGTAGTTTTTCACACACAAATGTGACATTCAAAAGTAAAAAGGGGTGGGTTTTGTTTCGTTTCCATGCAGGTTAATGTCATGTTAATTCTCATTAACACTAACATCATCTCAAAAACAATCTGCTTTTGCAGGTTTTTTTCTACTTTCTGTTCAGCTTAACCCCAAACATCATCTGAAAAACTACCTGCTTTCAGGGGGGGGTCAGTTTAAATCCAGTTTCTGCACATGCAAGGAGAACTGATCACCAGTATTGCTTAATTGCCAGCATGGAGCATTATTTTAGTCCAGGCTTTTATCTCTTCTTGCCCAAATTTGGGTCAGGAGACCAAACCTGAAACTTGTGTTGTCCAAAGCAAGAGGGCCCACTGAAACACAATCTATTTTCTATATGAGCTTAAAATCTGAACAAACCTTCAACCCCTTTTGATGGCATGAACATTTTTTGTCACATTGCTAGAAACTCCTCCCTCTGCCAAAAAAAATGTGCTCTCTGCCTTATACCCATCCCAAGCTTTGTGATTTCTGAAATACATCTGAATGAAGACAGACATTAATTTGCAATAGCAGTTATAGCTCTGAAAGAAAACTGTGCTTATGCTTTTACATTCTTCTCTCTCAGTCATATATGTGTGGCTTCTCTGATTTCTTGTTTTTCACAAGTTGCCTCCCTCCACTTCTCCAGCAAGGCTCACCAGATGGCGCTAAGTCACACACTTACTAGCCTATCGATGATAAAATGATGGATGCTCCCTTTGCTCCCCATGAAGTACAAGAAGACTTATATTAGCCTGAAATGAATAGCACCATGTCAGCCGAGGGCAAGTATTTATTTCTAGTAAGTTGCCGTTATTTCCTGCCTTGTTGTCATATTATCTACAGGGCCAGCAGCTTCCTGTCTAATAGGTGAATCACTGTGTCCATGCTTGGTGGGCTGAGTTATGCCTTTTGGGCCTGGGTTAGTTTTTTCCTACCATTCTTACAAATTGTCCTTTGCATCAGATATTTCTAATACCAGAGCCTGGAGCTCTCTGACATTTTCCATTTCATATCTTCTTTTGCATCTGTGCAGCAGAAATGCAAACACACACACACACACACCACTTGGCACTTGGACAAGCAGCTGGTGATTTCTCCAGCTGGTGGCAGGTGGTGCCTCCAATGTCAATGGGCTGGTGAAAATGCTCTACATTTTAATATGAACTTTAAAGGACTAGTCTTCCTCACCCTTCTTCCTCCTTCCAGGGCTTAGGGTGTTTGCCTGCTGTGGTTGACTGACAGCTCAGGAGCCTGACCCTCCCCAGTCCTAGGGTGACCAGATGTAATAGCTGCAAGGGAAGACAAGGCACTGCAAGATGTAGGGCATTCAAGGAAAATGTAGGACATTCCAAAATAAAAGCTAAAAAAACTAATATAAATGTAAATTAGGATGTTATCACACTGGGGCCAGTTTCATGGTTAAAGAGATAATAAAGTGGAAATAAAGCATCCCGAAAATAAAGTGGAAATAGCGCTAAATTGCGTAAAAGCATTTCTCACATAATTAGAATGAAAACGGAATTAAATGAAAAGTGAAAAAAAAGACATTTTTAACGTTCATACTCAAGTGAAAAAACCTGTAAATGTACTAGAAATGGGCGTGTTTTGCTTTGCTTTCAGGTGACCAGACTCCTCCTTTTCTAGGGCAGGTCCTGCATTTCATTCAACCTTCTCTCCTCTCCAGGAGGAAATGTCAAACTGTCCTCCATTTGGAGCAGGAGTAAGAAGCATGATTTTCTATTTCTATTGTGTGTGTTTTTTTTAAAAAAAGCTTTTCTTGAGTCCTGTCCTCCTGGACAGTCTTTCTTTGGGGTTAGGACCTCTGGTCCCCCTGATGCGGATGGAGAAGAGGGCAGCATCCCTCCTCCTTCCCTCCTCCTGTGGGCAAACCTTTTGCCGAGGGAATAAGCCTGCTGCCTCTTCAGCTGTGAGGATGTCTGTGGGGTTGTCCTTTTTGCCTTGGAGAGCAGCCACTTGCTAGCCTAGGTCCTCTTGCTCTGGGATGGGCTGAGAAGCAAGGCACCCCAAATTGGGGTCTGACTCACTGGAGGGGTCCCCCTTTCTCCCGCTTTGTGGCGTGCCTTCAAGTCACTTCCGACTTAGGGCAACCTTAAAGCGGTAAACCTGTCCTGGGGTTTTCTTGGCAAGTTACTTCAGAAGGGGTTTGCCATTGCCATCCCCTAAGGCTGAGAGAGTGTGACCCGCCTGAGGTCACCCAGTGGGTTTCATGGCTGAGCAGGAATTCTGTCCCACTTCCCCCCCCCCCCCAAAATAGGGACAAAGAGCAGCTTACAAATTAAAACAACCCCCACCCAATCCTATCCATGGTGGGTTGTTGCCATGGAAAACCTTTTCCCTTCCTCAGCTTCCCCTTCATCTTTTTGACTCTGCAGTCACTCTTTAGCTTGAGGGAAATGCACCTGTTTGCTCAACTACCAGACAGGAAATTTTAGAAAAAGAAAAGCGGAGAAGCTCATATCTGCCTGGCATGTTGTCACTCAAGCAAACCAGGAAGTAAAAGCAGCCCCACAGAACTATGGGAAAACCGGGAAAATGCTTTAAAGGAGATTTGTTTGTGCGAATTTGAATTTCATACTACAGTAAATGCGCAATTACTGTAATATCACAAATGCATTTCCTATAAACTCCTGAAATTAAAAAGATCTCTGATAACACCACTTTGTGACCACTTTAATGTCAGTTTCTGTGCAACGTCGTGTGAAATCATTAGGCATAAGTGTGCTTTTTGGAGGGGGATTTGTGTGGGATAACCTATAGATTTCCCCTATGTGATAATGTCCTTAGTCATGCTCAAAATGGGAGACATTTTGAAATTCTTCTTGGTCGGAAGGCTGGAATATAAAACATGCCCTGGAAAATGAGGATGTTATTTGACTAATCTCTGAAAACCTAGATTGGTTCGTTAGTGAAGGAAAGATAAGTATGTAATGTCTCCTGTCCCATTCCACTTTCACCACATTCACCTGCTGGATCAGGCAAAGGAGATCCAGGTTTGCCTTCCTGCTCAATTCTCCCCGTGGTTTTAATCCAGAATAGTGATGTTTGGGTTGCTTTAAATTTCCCTACATACAGTACTCGCTCCACATTTTCTGGGGTTAGGGGTGAAGGATCCCCATGAATATGGGAAAATCACCCAAAAAAGCACTATTCTTTTATCTTTCTAGGAATCTGCAAGTCCTCCAGTGCAACTCTATGGTCAACACCAAGTTGATCATAGAATCATGCTACAGAACCTACAAATGCCTAGAGAAGTGTTTTCTCTAGAGAGTTTGCGTTCTCCAGCACAACTCTATGGTTATCTTCTGGAAGAGTTGTGCTGGAGGACCTAGAAATTTCTAGAGATAACATTTTAATCAAAACTGCAAATAACCAAATCCACAAAAGTCAATGCCACAAATGTGGAGGATGAAATGCATTCACATGTCTCAACTCTCCACAAATCCCTCCACTGGCTACCAGTTTGAGCCAGGCTCATTTCAAGCTTTTGGTCCTGGTACTTAAGGCTTTGCTGTCTAACCTTCTTCAGTATTTGGCAGCTTGGCTAGCATGGCATGTACTATCTAGAAACCTAAGAATAACAGGCAAAGGATTACTGGCAGTTCCACCAACTCATATGGCTCTGTCAATATTGCAAGCCTTTCAGGATGTGGCTCTGCATTTGTAGAACAGCCTTCCTTTGTATCTTTATCTGAAGGAGGATCTTACCCATTTTTATAAAGGGCTGAAGACCTTCTTCTTTAATTCACTGGGTAAAGCTGCCAAGTGTGCCTAAACTGCTGAGACGAGTAGCAACTGGTGGGGTTGTGGGGATTTTACCCTTAGTGTATACTAGTGTTTGTTTTATTGTTTTGTTCTTGAAATTTATTATTATTTATTTATTTATTTATTTATTTATTTATTTCAGATGGTGAATGGGGTACAGGAAGAATGACATCTCCACTTCCCCTCCTGCCAGCGAGTGAATCTGTGACCATCACAAGCAGGACTCCTGTAACAAGTCTCTCTCACTTGTGTGAGAGGGGTGGAAATGTGGGCCCTTGGGCCCCTTTGCCAGCTGAATGGATCTTTACCCAATCCAGCAACTGGCTGTTAAAGTGGGCTGTGACTATGCACAGTATATTACTGAATACAGGGCATAACTCTAGGTCACAGATCTGTAAGTGCAATACTGATTATTAGTCATTGGCCTTAGGTTTTTAAAAATAGCTTGAGAAAGAAGAGGGCATCTAAAGGAGAGAAGTGTATCAGAGGAATGTTTAAGCCTTATATTATTTTATATTGATTTGTTATTTTCCCCCTTTCATCTGCTGCATTTAAACTTCAGTTGCTCCCCACATGCTTCACCCTCCTTGGTACCTTGCAGCCCTGTGATGTTTTAAATCCTGTAGGTTTCTCTTGCCACAGGAAAGAAAGCAGCTTAGTGAAAAATAGTTTGTACAGCAAGGGTCTGGTACCCATTTCTCTCCTCCCACAAGTCCTAGGCTCTGAATTGCTCCCTCCCAAAGTTGTTTTTTGTTGGGAAAAGAGGGGGCTTTGCTACATGTATTCACATGCCAGCTGCAGAAGCAGCTAAGTAACATTCAGACTTAGATAGAATAAACACTGCTGTCTGCCTGTCTGACCTTGAAACTTGAGAAATTCCCAATCTCCTCTTGAGTTGACAGAAAATACAAGGGGGAAAGGAGTGGGTTTCTACTTTTCCTGTCATCTTTAAAGTGACAATCCATTTGATAGGTGTCAAATTTTCCTGTCCCTTGCTAAATCTTGTTTGCAGGGAGTGAACTTGGCTAGAGCTAGTTTGCCTAGTGTAAATAAAAAGAAGAGGGGGTGTAACAAATAGTGTTTTTTAACAGTAAAATACAGGATAAGCTGTAATGATGTTAGGAACTGAAAGTCAATTGCAATAACATGGGAAATGGATCTGATGCTACCTCCTTCAAAGTAGTCATATAGGTAAATGTAAGGTATGCTTCATTTCTGTTGGGAGAAAGCAGCTGGCCCCAGAATGAAAGTCATAGGAACTAGTCCCTTAAATGTTTATCTGTCTATATGGAAGAATACAGGTTAGCTATAGCAATAACTAAACTGTATTAGCTGTAGATAAATGGGCATTGGACTATAGTATGACAGCCATATCCATGGAGGATTCATTCCTGGACTTACTGTGGAAATACAAAGTGTGGATAACAGCAAACCTTAGTGAAATTAACAACTTCTGGCAGAGACATACCATAGAATCGCACCAAAGGACATAGAAATGCGTAGAGTGAATGCATCTCTAGCAATCTCTAGGTCCTCCAGCAAAACTCTATGGTCAGCTTCTGGTGGACTGCGGGCCTTAAGAAAGCCTAGAAATAACTTTTCATCCCAGACGTGGATAAGCGAAACCACGAATACCAGTCTTGTGGATACACATGTAATACTGTATCTACATAACAGTAGAGGAACAGCCTTACTGGATCAAACCAGGGGTCCTTCTAATCAAACACTCTTCTTTTAGCAATGGCCAATTGAATGCTGGTAGTGAATTCACAAACAGAACATGAAAGTAAAGCTCTCATTTGTTATCTAAGCTGAGTATCATGTAATCAGAGGTATGTTGCTTTTGAGCTTGGAATTATTTTTAGACAACTTCCAGAATTCCTCAACCACCAAGACCACCGGGGTGGGTGGGTCTGGTAACAGCACATTCAATGAACTGCTTCCTTTTGTTATCACCTTCCTCCTTTTTAGGCCCCATCCTTTAAATAACCTGAGTCAAGGCCTTCCTAGAACTCTCACAATCACAAATGACAAGCAATAGAGTAAGAATAAGAACCCATCTCATTGGAATTTGGAACTGATAAGTGTGCTCACTATCCATAACCATAACCATGTGTTCATAGTCTGGGGGGTGCTCTTGGATCCATCGCTCCACATGTCAAATCAGGTAAATGCGACAGTCAGGAGTGCCTGTTATCAGCTTCGATTGATACGCCAGCTGTGCCCTTTCCTGGAAACTAAGGATCTCGAAACTGTGGTACACGCGCTGGTAACCTCTTGTCTGTTTGATTTCTGTAATGCGCTCTACATGGGGCTACCCTTGTACTTGACCCAGAAACTTCAATTAGTTCCGAACATGGCAGCCAGACTGGTCTCTGGAACATCTAGAAGAGACCACATCACACCTGTGCTAAAATCTCTTCACTGGATGCCTATTAGTTTCCGGGCTCAGTACAAGGTGTTGGTCATGACCTTTAAAGCCCTACATGGCTTGGGTCCAACCTATCTTTGGGACCACCTCCTTCCCCATGATGCACTCCGATCCTCTGGGAGGAATTTGCTACAGCCTATGAAAATGAGACTGTTGGCGACCTCGCAGAGGGCATTCTCTGCCACTGCTCCCAGATCATGCAATGGCCTGCCAGACGAAATCCATCTAATTACCACTTTAGACAGCTTCAAAAGGGCTGTCAAGAGGGATCTCTTCAGGCAGGCCTTTTCTGACTAACTATCCCAGCCCAAAGAGCAAATTTTCTCCCTTCCACACTGCTATTGATTGTGTTGTATTATTGTGATGGTTTTGTTATATCTTGATCATCTTAACGTTTTAAACTGTCCTAGTTTAATTAATTTTTTAAGGGGTGGACGGGGTTTGGGGGAGTTGGATGTATTTTACTGAGTTTACTTGTTAGCCGCCCCGACTGCATTGCAGAGGGGCAGGATAGAAATAAATTTTATTATTATTAATTTTTTTAGTATTATTAAAAATGTTGCATCAGAGAGAATAAAACTTCCTGAAAGAAATAACATGAAAAGCTCAAAACATGATGGAAGCTACAAGTATTTGGAAATATTACAAATGGAGTGTCCAACACAAGAAAGTGAAAGAAAATGATAGTACCAAGTATACCAAAAGTGTTTGCAGAGTCCTAAAACCAAAACTGTAGAATTAAGTAGAAACATAATTCAGGCCATAAGCTGGTGAGCCATACTAGTTATTTGAATTAGTGCAAAATTAATTTGAATTAATTCACGCAGAATTAGATGCACTAAACTGAAAATTCTAGAAAATGCTGATAGCATATCCTGAAGTGATATGAATCAACCATAGCTACCATGCAATATTGGTAGCTACTAATTACTTTAAGTGAAACAAACTACTGAAGAAAAAATATCCTTGATTGAATACATGAAGGAAAAGAAAGAAAAAAATGATGATGCTTATATTGAGAACATATTGTACAGTAAAGAATCAAAAGACATGTATAGGAAGAAAAAATTAAAATCTCCTTGAAGTATGGCAAAACAAATCCACTACATGTTTAGTACACTAAAATCACTGAAAAAACTGAGAAGGGAAACATTTGGAAATTTTTTCAGAACAGGACATAGAAAAAAGACACTCAAGGACTTACATTTGTGGTTGAAGAACAAACACTTCAAACAAATAGTAGCAAGGGAAATATTGAAAAAATAACAACAGCTAGTTAATATCATCTATATGAAGAAAAAGATGAAACTGTTGACCATCTTATCAGTTCATATGTCCTCGATTTTTCCATGGGAAATTCCAAAGGTCATTGTGACAGCTTAAGAACATGCTGTCTCCAAATATGAAAATGTGGAGATCCCAAATACAACAAGAGGTGTGCAGGATGTACTAAAAGTACAGGCCAGAGAAACAATTAGCCACCTGCACATGCATCCCCAATGATGGAGAAAGTGAAATGGAAAAGCCAGGCCTAATACTCAAAGGAGATCCTCAAATGGGTGAAAACTGGAGAATAGCTCCACTACCATTAGTGGTTGTACAGAAGGGGGATTTTAGCAGGTGCTGCTCATCATACAATCAGGTAACAAGCAACACCTACAGAAATTTCCTCTTCTACACAACCATTAAAGGTACAAGAGCGTCATGTGAAAATCTTTTCCCAGTCATACCATAAGAACAGGAAAAGGATGGGACAAGGATGTCCTTTTCCCCATCTGATAATCTCCACAGCTGTGTCTATACCACTGACCCTTTGCTAGACTGCCTCTTGTTCTTCACTTCATTGCAGCCACTGCTGATGCACACTTGGCTGTGATTGATTGCATTTCCACACCCCAGCTGCACCCACTCTCCAAACTCAACTCCTTTGCCTCCATGTGTGACAAAACAAATAGGCTGACTCTGACACTTATGTTCCCTCCAGGCTTCATCCCCAACTCCAACTGCGTTATAAATTTAAGCTTCACAATGTTCAACATCTCTTCTTTTCCAGGGTGTGTACAAACCCACCTGTTCATGCAGCCCCAGAGTGCAGCATGGAGGCAAAGGGATGATTTTCTTGGATCATTAAAACCTAAGCCTGAGCACTGTGTATAAATCCAATCCTTCTCCCCAAACATTTTAAAAAGAAAAGGGTATTGTTGTTTTAAATAGTTACATGTAGAATTACATTTAAATGTGCTTGCTGTTCCAAATGTCTTCTGTGCAGCACCCCTCAATATGCACATGTCTGTATGATTTAGAAAATGTGAAGACAAGAGCTGTTGTCCCACTCACCATCCCTGATGATCCCATGACCTTCAGCTTATTCTAATGCTCTTCAAGAGTCTTCCTCATCACTCAAACCAGTTTTTATTGACAAAGGAAGGAAGCATTGTTCTTGAGTTTATCATGTCCACGCCATGCTGTGGAATCTTGTGTCTCAGGAAAAGTTTCAGAGTTGGCTTCATTTCCTTCCCTTAGGTTCTCACATTTAGTGCACAAAGAGATAATATAGATTCCCTGTCAAACAGCTGAACCTGATCCAGATTACTTTACAGCCATGCCATCACTTTAAGAAAAAAGGGGAAACAGAAAATAATACTCATTGTCAAAATAGCCAAACTGGGCCCAATAGAAATGAATGCCCCAGTCACATTTATTTATCAACACTTATCCTCACACTCTAATGAAGACTTTGAAGGTAAAAAATACAATGTGTCATAACTTGTATTGATTTTGGCTGCTGAATGTTTTATGACAAGGTGTCGCTCAGCATGAATTCTGAACAGGAGATCAATCGGATGCTTAAGATATTGTAACACTTGAGTGACATGCTTCCTATTTTTCCTTCTAGGACTGCCAGCCAATTTTCATATGTATTTGAAGAGCACTTTCTCCTATAATGGATAGTTGTTGACCTTCTAGTACTGACTTCTAGATTATTTTCTTTATCTTATTATTACGTCACTAATTTGCTTTTCTTGAAAACTTTATTATATGTCTTCCTAAAAAAATGATGTTGTACTAAAGTACAAGATATTTGGTATTTGACAAATGCCCAACTGATAGGTTCAAGATTTTATTACTGGAGTCAGTCCTCAATCTGTTTTCAATCTCAGTTGTGGAATATGTGAGAAAGTAAAAGAAAAAAAGAAAGTGCCTTTGAACATGGGAAGACAGGCCATGGCCTTTTCCAGCACACACCTAGGATTAAAGATTGAGGAACACAGCATAAAGTAGCCAGTGTCTGGATTATTCCAACCCCTGTCACATCCCTCTTTATACACAGGCAGGGTGATCGAATCATTAGTTGTGGACAGCTCCAACATCAGAGCTAACAAAGAGCTAACTAGCATGAGCTTGGGACAGCAGAAATTAGGGAGAAACAACTTTTCTGCTACTATTGTCCTCCCTGGGCCACTGAAAGCACCCCTATATTAGATCTGCAGCCAAAGGAAGCATGACTGAGGACCAATTTACTGGCCAATTCTGCTTAACATGGCATTCCCTATAGCAGTGATGGCAAAACTTTTAGAGGCCAAGTGCCCAAACTAAGGGCCTTTGCAGACTGCCAGAAATAGTGCACATTAAATTGAGGCACTGCCCTGGCTCAGTGCTAGGGAATCATGGGAACTGTAATTTATTGTGGCACCAGAGCTCTCTGACAGAGAAGGCTCAATGTCCCAGAAAAAAATACAATTCCCATGACTCCCTAGCACTGAGCCAGGGCAGTGCCTCAATTTAATGTGCACTATTTCTGGCAGTCTGCAAAGGCCCTAAAATGCCTTACCCGGTGCCGAGAGTGGGACTTCCTCCCTCCAGGGATGGGACTTCTTCCCCCCACCCTCACGGGCCTTCAGCTGCCTCTCCAGAGACAGCTGAAGGCCCAGGACAGCTGGAAAGGAGGAGAAACAGGCATGCACCTCATCCTCATCCCCCCCGCACCATCCCAGTCCTTCAGCTGTCTCCAGGGAGGCACCTGAAGGCACAGGAGGGTGGGAGGAAGTGGAGGAACTGTTAGCGTGGTTACGCATCATGTGATGTACATGTCAATGTTTGGCACCAGAATCACCACCTTCTGGGATGCAGGCAGCAGCTTGTGAGCTGGAGAAGCACCTCTCCCCTTCCAGAATGAGCGAAGAGACACTGCAGACAGACGTCTCACAGATGTGGCTTTTAATCTTAGTTCCACTATATACAAGGCTATCATACAACACCAGCCACTGTCACAACAATCCACAATCCAGGACACACACTATGACTTGAGGCACCTCTCTTATATAGCCAGGGCTCCATGTGGCCTTTTGACCCTGCCTCTTCCTCTTGAGTCACAATGGTACCTGTCACTCAATCTGGGTTTTGCAGCCTTTTGCAGTGCTTTACTGCACTTGGTGACCATCTTCTGATGTCACTTCCCATGACTCAGCACCAGGTGGAAGGATGCTTTGTCATCATGGCTGCCAGTGACCCTTTATTGCCCAGTCACTATCATATCCCACATTGTACATTTTCCTTGGGACTCTATCCCAACAATCCCCTCCAAAATGTACAATGTGTGCACAAAGCTTGACTTATTTTAGCATGGAGTGTGTTCTTATGGACCCTCCTGTTTCACCGTGTCATAGCCCACTGGCCTGACACCTTCTGATGTCCTCCCACCAGCACCCAGTGCCCTGGTGTACCTGTCTGCCACACTGTCTTCTGACCCGTGCTTACCAGACCCAGAACATTATTCTGGTTTTACCAGGAGCACCCTTTTTTGATATTGATACCCCAGGCACCTTGTCCATCACTCCAGGTACTTATCCTCTTCATTGCTTCTGCACTCTGGCCCAGAACCTCAAGGTTAGATCTTCAATCCACACAATTGCCTCACATTCTGGTACCACACCCCTATGTATTTTGTCCTATTCCTTAGATTTTCAGCCTCAGACATGGCCATGCATGACTATGAGTCCTCGTGTACAACTGTTGGGCCTGTACACTCTTCACCCAAGTCCTCCAGCAGCTGCTTCACCCACTGCACTTCTCCTGCCATCTCAGATAGTGCAGCAAACTCAGCTTCTGAGGTCTCAGTGCCACGCAACTCTGCTTTCTACTCCTCCAAACCACAGGACTGTCTGCAAACTTGATCAGCAAACCTGTCACAGACTTCCTGTCATGAAGATCTGAGGCAAAAGAGCTGTCCACAAAACACTCCAGCTGTGTCTCTGTTCCCTGCAGCACTAGCTTCCTGTCCTTGCTCCCTTTCAGGTATCTCAGCAACCTCTTCACCGCTGTCCAGTCCTCCACCTTCAGACTGCTGACTCTCCTGCTCAAGATACCTACAGCAAAGGAAATGTCTGGCCTGGTGTTATTGGCAACAAAAAGCAAACTGCCTATCACTGACCTGTACAGGTCTGGATGTTCAAACACTTTGTCAGACTCATTACTGGCATAACCTGGAGTTATTGGGCTCTTTACCACCTTGGCATTATCCAAGCCACACTTCTCCACCAGCCTCTCTATCTTTTTGGTCTGACTTAACAAGATCTTACCATCCTCTGTTCTCTCCACTTCAAGTCCAAGATAAGGTTTCCCAGGTCCTTCAGTACAAATTTCTTTGCTAGCTCCTCCTGCACAACCTTTACTTCCTGCTCAGTCTGAGCAGCCACACACAGGTCATCTACATAAATCACTAGTGTGACCCCTCCTCTCGTGTACACACAAGCATCTACTACACTGTACTTGTATCCCAGCTGCCCCGATTGTGCACAGAAACAAGGCGGGGTATAAATAAACATTTATTATTATTATTATTATTATTATTATTATTATTAAACTTTATTTCTAGAGCGCTGTAATTATACACAGCGCTGTACAAAGTAAAAAGTTACAAATATAAAAAGCCTGCCCACGGCGTACACTCTAAGAAATAAAATAAAATAACTAAAATAAACAAAATTACCATATAGAGGAAAGAAAATTAAAAGATCAAATAACAACCAATCACAACACAATAAGATTATCATTATCATTATCAGAACAATTACCAGATTGTCAAACAGCCAGATAACAATCACAAAATCCCTGAGAACGCTTCCCTAAACAATATGGTATTATTATTATTATTATTATTATTGGACTAGATTATCCACAGATTTTGTAATCCATGGGGGGAGGGGGAAAGGTCCTGGAACCAAACCTCAATAGATACCAAGGGACCACTGTACAGTGTTTACACATACATAGATCCCACACAGGATTATCCAGGGTAAACAATATATTTTTATGCTGAATTTGATCAATCTCATAGTTTGATAAGAAAGGGAAAAGAATTAAAGCAGGAAACCTGCATGAGAGTTATGTCTCTGTAAGGGGACTTATTTGTGTGGGAATTAGAATTGATGAGTTTCATAACGTCTGCATCCAGTACAGGGCTGCTATTACATTACTATGTAGTAGATCCAGCAATGGGCCCAATGCACATTGCACACCAATGTACATCACACATTAGTGTACATTCGGCACTCTTGCCAATGTCACAATATGCATCTTCACAATTTACTAACCTCTGCTATTTAGCCAAGAACATGTAAAATTATGTTAAGTTAAATGTGATATAGAATTCTGGCATACATTCCTAACTTCATGCTTATACACAAATAATTGAAATCAGAGAAATTTGCAAGCCATAATGAAAGTGCAAATTATTCTGTTGTTCAGTTATTTGTGCAGTTAAGGTTTAAGCTCATGGTAGCTTTCCAGCTAACCCTGCCCTGTACCATAGCCTGCAATTATTTCTTTGGTCACTGAATGCATAATGAGATTTACTTATATATTTACTTAAATTTTTATATTCTCTGCTTGGTTGTGGGATCTAAGGGCACTGTTCAATATAAACAGTTCAAAACACTTCCATGTTGAAACTAAAAATCACTTAAGATAAAAACACATTAAGCAAGACAAGTTTGTTTTAAAAAAAAAAAAAACTTTAAACACCACAACAATTTAAAACCATGCACATGTACATTTCAAAGTAGAGTTGCCCCTCCGTCTTTGTGGAGGATCCATTCTGGACCCCTCCTCCCCCCACAAAAACAGAAAAATGCCAATATTCAAGGCCCATTGGCTTGAATGGTGGCACAGGCCTGTGGGTGCCCATGGATGAGCACCACAGGCATGCACCTCATTTTGTCCCCCTCCATTTTCCACCCACAAATGGGTGAGAGACGAAGACTCCACCTCTCCAAAAATGGAGGGGTGACTGTAAATTATTTCCCCAATCCCCAAGGTTTTAATATGAAGCCATCTTTTGTCTTGGCACCAGAAGCAAACCAACAGTGCTACTAGTTGGACCTCCAAGGGGACAGCTTCCAAAATCAGGACCTCCTTGGACCTCTTCCTTCTCCTTGGACCTCAAAAGGTAGGGCTTGCCACAACTGAGAAGACCCTGTCCCATGTCCTGCCACTTCATATTGCCTCCAATGGTGAGACATAGAAGGACCCCTCTTGCAGATCTCACTTGTTGGACATATATAAGGAGAAGTGCTCCTTCATGTATTGTAGTCCCCAAACATTTAAATGTCATCACCAGCACCTTAAATTTATTTTGAAAACAAACTGACAGCCTGTACAGCTCTTTTAAAACTGGTGTCCTATGTTGTCTACATGGTACTCCAGGCAGCCATCTTGTTACTGCTTTTTGCACTAGCTGTAGCTTTTGAGTCATTTTCAAGGAAAGCTCCAAGCAGAACAAATTACAATAGTCTAATTAGGAAGTTACCTGTATGTGAAATACTGTGACTAATGTCTCCATGTTCAGGAAAGGTGGTACTGGCACACTTGTTGGAGATGATGCCAATTATTCCAAGTCATGGCATCCACCTGGGTCTCCAGTGACAGGAATGGATCTAGGAAACTCCCCAGTTGCACACCTGGTCCTGGGGGCAGGGGTGCCCAGCCTCGTCCAGGCTTGAGATCCACGAATCCACAGAGCTTCTCTGTTATCACAATTCACCTTCAGTTTATTGGCCCTCCAATAAATTTCTCCAGCTCAAATTCTAACAATCCTCTCCCCCCCCCACACACACACACACACACACAAAAGGCCATGCCCTGTCTGTCTTGAATAACTGGAAGTTAGTGTGATCTAGTGGTTTGAGCAGTGGACTAGGACCTGGAGATCAGGGTTCAATTCCCCACATGAGCATTTTAAAAAACAACAACACTATGACTCTGGAAACCAGGGTTTGAATCCTGACTCAGCCATGTAAACACACTGGGTGACCTTGGGCAAGTTGCACTCTCTCAGCCTCAGATGATGACAATCACAACCCCCTATGAAGAAACTAGCCGCGAAAAACCTATGATAGCTTTGCCTTAGGGTCACCATAAGTCAAAAAATGACTTGGAGGCACACAACAACAAATCTTCTCTAAGTACCCTTTGCTTGAATTACTTCCATTCCTAGCTGTCAAAATTGTATTTATAGTCAAACCTGAGAGCATGGCTTGTATGCATCTTATGGGTGGGGAACCTTTTTCTCCTTAAGTTCATGTTGGAGTGTTTGTGCGACCTGGAGTGCACTGCGCTGAAGCTGTGCACCTGGGTGAACACCCAAGAAATCACATGGAGCTTGGTGCAGGCTGGAGAACTCCTTCTCCCATCCACAGAAGCTGCAAACATGACAGCACACTGAGTTCTTCACAAGGAAGCTTTTATTCTTCGTTCCACTGTTTACAGAGCTTGTCCTCACTGACAGTCCCTAGCCACATACACATCACCAACTACCCACACTGTACACTGAGGCTCCTCCCCTTATATATGCCATCCCTGGGCATTTAGTCCAGCCTCTTCCTGGTGTGTACCATCTATACATGTCCCTCATGTGGCATGACTGTGAACTTTCAACCACATGATGGCTTCATATCCTGCCATGATTGCATTAGACCGTATGACTCAGCAAGGTCCAAATGCTGACTCATCATGGCTGCTTATTTGGTAACCCTATTACCTTTGTCCCACATCTGGACATTTTCCCTAGGATCCCATATCCTAGCAGTTCATATCCTTTGCTGCATCTGAGGGCCTTTTGCTGAGCTCTGTGGAGAGCTATTTAAAACTCCAGCAACTTGCAGACTATTAACAATGCATAAATAGACTTTGATTACCTGTCCCATTCTACTTACAAGCTTTCAAACTCACACAGAAAAATTTACAAAGCTTGTTCTATCTAACTGCTAGGTTACAATGCTTTACACACCTTCTTGATCTGCCAGCAAACACCTTTGGCAGAAGGGAAATCACAGTTTTTCAGCCCTGGAATCACAGTTAGAGATTTGGGGGACATGGCAACTTCCCACTAGTTAAATCCTAAATTCTATATGGACTCCATGAGATAAAGCACCTACTGGCTAGTAATGTGAAGCAATATCAGTGATTTGAAACCTTCAGTATTTCATTTATCTGGCCTGAGCAGCTGAACTTTCAGTTATTTATCTCTGTAGTATATTGAACGGTGGTGATCTAACCATTTAGATCCATTTTTGAAAACCTAGTTGTTACTGACAAAGCTACCTACTGTCATGACCACCAAACCCAGCCTCTTGCAGTGCCTTGTGGAATGCCTAGATGAGAAAGAGAGACAGGTTGATACCTTTAAGAACCTCCTCCTCTGCATTCCCAGCCTCAGGACATGACTCTTTGCTTTTCCTCTGCTGAGGATTCCAAGGAAGAGTCCTTAGCACTGTCTTCTGCTTCCTTACCTCACAGAAGTCAGCCCAGAGTCATAGGGCTGGAGTAGATTAACAGGACAAAGAAGCTTGATCCTGCTTTTCCCCAAAGCTGGTTGAAACCCCATTGCCTGCATGGGCCACTCCCAAGGTGGGACGAATGTGCACAGCCAAGCTGCATGGCACAATATCAAGCCTCGCCGCTGGATAATTTGTTTGTTGCCTCCACAATATTCATGCATGCCATGGTGCCACCAGTGACCCCCCCAAGTAACTCCCACATCTGCCCAGATGCCATCCCATTAGATGGCCACACCTTTGATTAGCGACAGAGTTGCACATGTGATGCTCCACTTGTACAAGGCATCAGGGCATCACTATGCAAGTGATACATTGCCAAAGCACAATCATGGAGGGCCCCATAACCTTCACCCCATGTGCCCCCCCACGTTGTACTGTCTGGTTTGTATATATTGTAATTTCATCCATTGGAGTGGTCGCACTGTCATTTCTTTGCTTTGCCACAGCCCCGCACTCATGCCAGGGCGTTTATATGCAGGAGTAAAGATGCACATCTTCCATGCTAAGCTGCACTATTCCATGTTCTGTTTCCTCTGGTTTTTAGCCCTGGAGTGCACTTCAGTCTAGTTTCTGCCTGCTTTGGAGGCATGTATCATCTAAATGCTCCATCTTCAAAGTGCTTGCAAACCACTTTATGTTGCCCATCTGTTGCCCCAGCATAGAGTCAGAGGACCAAAATGTACTGCAGAAATAATCCAGTTTGAGACTGCTTTAACTGCCCTGGCTCAATGCTAGGGAATTCTAGGAACTGTAGTTTTGTGAAACATTTAGCCTTCTGTCAGAGAGTTCTCATACCACAATAAACTACAGTTCCCAGGATTCCCTAGCACTAAGCCAGGACAGTTAAAGCGGTCTCAAACTGAATTATTTCTGCAGAGTTTTGGACCCTAGACTCTTAGAGTTGGAAGGGATCTCTTGAGTCATCAAGTCCAATCCCCTGCTAAAGTATCCCTAACAGGTAGCTGTCCAGCCTCTTTTTGAATACTTCCAGAGGAGGAGAACCCATCACCTCTCTAGGCAATTGGTTCCATTGCCAAACAACGCTTATTGTCAAGAAGTTCTTTCTAATGTTCACTTAAAATCTACTCTCCTGTAACTTTAAACCATTAGATCTGGTCCTATCCACCGGGGCAGCAGAGAACAGGCCTGCCCTTTCTATGACAGCTCTTTAAGTATTTGAAAAATGCAATCGTAGTACCCCTCTGTCTTTATCTTTACAAAGCAAACAAGCCCAGATTCTTGTTGTTGTTGTTGTTGTTGTCACCTATTACTTTACTTTTAGTTTTCCTATGGATCCCATTCTCTCCCTCAGCTTCTCCTCTACAATTCACATACTTGTGTTTACATTTTGCCTTTGGTCTGATGTTTGAATTATCATCTCAAAATCCCCAAATATTAAGTTTAAGTCCCTCTTGAGCACACTTGCCATGATACTGCCAAAAACATTCTTCCCCGTCTTTGTGGGATGCAGACAATCTGTAGCCAGTAGTCTTCTCACTAAGAAGTGAGCACTATGCTTCCAGAAGCCGTATCTCTCCTGCCTACAGCATCTACTTTGCCAGTCATTCACTTTTCGCATATTTCTGTCCCTCTATCTTTCACTGGCAGAATTGATGAGAATACCACCTGTGCCTCAAACCCTTTCAGCTTCCTGCCGAAAACTTCATAGTCAGAAGTGATCTGCTCAAAATTGTTCTTGGCCATGTCAATGGTATCCACATGAATAAAGAGAAAAGGGGTACTGGTCTACAAAACTAGCAATAACCCATTTTTAAAAAGCAGTCATCTCCTTCAGGGAACAGCTGCAAAACAGGCTTTGCCTGCTTTTCTAAGATTTCTTTTTTTTTTTTAATTTTTTTTTTTATAATAACTTTTATTTCTACGAAACAAATAAATATACGTTCTTACATTCTTACATTCACCTACAACATTACAAAATACAATACAGTTGACACACTACTTAAGACATCCATACATTCCTATAACATCACAAACTAATTAACATATATATCTACCACATTTATCTACTAACATTAAACATAAAACACCCATCCTATACGATGCTTCATTTCTATGCTAAATACACTTCCAATATGAAGAAATAACTATTTGCCTTTTTTTTTGTATAATTCCTTGAGACCCCTAGCTTATCTATCTATACAGCGTTTCATTTTGATTTTTTGTCATTCTTTTACATTTTTACTTGAAACTTAACCTATTAAATAAGTAACTATTGGTTCTTTATTATTGTTATTTGTCTTCATTTTTCCCCCTTTTCCAATATATCTTAAAGCCTTTCCATTCTTCTTCCACCTCTTCCTTTTCTTTCTCTCTCATTAACGCTGTTAACATATCAGATTCCATAGCTTCTTTCATTCTTTCTCTCCATTCCCTTTTCGAAGGTATTCGGTTTTGTTTCCATCTTTTTGCGTAAATAATTCTTGCTATAGTAATCATATACAATACTATTTTTCTATATTTACACTCTTGTTCTTTTTCCATTAAATCAGTCATATTTAATAAAAAAAAGGTTGGGTCCCATGGTATAGTAATTTCAAGTATATTGGACATCATTTTCTGTATCTCTCTCCAAAACCGTTTCGCCTCTCTACATTCCCACCAAATGTGAAAGAAGGTGCCATCTTGTTTTCCACATTTCCAACATTTTGCTGTTCCTGTTTTGTATATTTTCTTGATTTTCATTGGTGAGAGGTGCCAACGATATAACATTTTAATATGATTTTCTTTATAATTTTGACAACACGTAAATTTATTAGTATTCCGCCAAGTTTTTTCCCATCTTTCTAAATCGATGGATTTCCCATAATCTTGGGCCCATCTAACCATGGCATGTTTAATTTTTTCTTTTTCTAAACTTCTTTCCCTCAACAACTTATAATATTTAGCTATATGACCTTTTGTTTTGTCACTAAAGATCATATCTAATTCTGATTTCTCATTCGTTATTCCAGTATTCTTTTTATCTAGTCTAAATCTCTCCTTCAATTGATAATACAAAAACCAATTCCTTCCAAGTATCTTCTCCAATTGTTCCATTGTCTTCATATCGCCTTTTCCACTCTTCCAATCTATAATTTCCTTATATGTCAACCACTGTGTTTCCTCATTTCTTGTCTTTTTAAAAAAGGCCTCTTGAATCGATACCCAACTTGGAATTTCGTTATAGAATTGTTTTTTAATCTTTAACCATGCTTTCAAAAGTGCATTTCTTATGAAGTGATGCGCAAAATCCCTATTTTCTTTTAATTTATCATGCCACATAAAGGCATGAAAACCATATCTCATCTTGCAACTTTCTAACTCTAATAATCTTTCATTTTTCAAGGTGACCCATTCTTCTATCCAGTTTAGACAAGCCGCATGATAATACAATTTTAGGTTTGGTAGTCCACATCCCCCTCTTGATTTCTCTTCTGTCAATAGTTTCCAGCTTATCCTGGCTCTTCTGCCTTCCCATATAAATTTTGTCAGTTCCCCTTGCCATCTTTCCAAGAATTTTTCGTCACCGATAATGGGTAGGTTTTGGAATAGATACATCAATCTAGGCAGAACGCTCATTTTAATTATTTCAATTCTCCCCAAAAAGGAGAATCTTTTCTTTGTCCATCTTTGCAGGTCATTTTTGATTTCATCCCATATTTTCTGGTAGTTATTTTTGAACAAATCTATATTCCTTTTGGTGAGATGTAAACCTAAATATTTCACCTTCTTTTCCACTCTATAACCCGACATCTCTTTTAATACTTCTTCTTCTTTTACACTCATGTTTTTAGTCAATATTACCGTTTTGTCCTTATATATTTCTGTCCCTCTATCTTTCACTGGCAGAATTGATGAGAATACCACCTGTGCCTCAAACCCTTTCAGCTTCCTGCCGAAAACTTCATAGTCAGAAGTGATCTGCTCAAAATTGTTCTTGGCCATGTCAATGGTATCCACATGAATAAAGAGAAAAGGGGTACTGGTCTACAAAACTAGCAATAACCCATTTTTAAAAAGCAGTCATCTCCTTCAGGGAACAGCTGCAAAACAGGCTTTGCCTGCTTTTCTAAGATTTCAAATGGTTTCAAAGCTATGGTGAAGCTGTATCTGTTAAGAGGGCAGACAGCAAGAGCTGTCTATGGTACTGACTTGGTTGGAAGAGGTTCTGTTTTCTTATCTGCTTTTCCCTAAGAGCCTCAAAGCTGCCCACTCGCCTGTAGCATTATCCACAAATTAGGGAATATTTTTCACAGCTGGAAGGAATCTGCTTCGTTCACTTTCACTAACACTAAAAAAAACCAAAAAAAAAAAAACCTATACTGTTTTATTTAAAAGGGTGAGTCCTTTATACTGTATCAAATTTCTCCATAAAGATCATGATGGCACCAGGATTTTGGAAGATAAGGTCAAAAAAGTCATTTTTCCAAGCTCTTCTTTAAACATTGTTCTGTTGTTGTTGTGTGCCTTCAAGTCATTTCTGACCTATGATGACCCATGGGGGTTTTATGGCAAAATTTGTTCAGAGGCAGTTTGCGTTTGCCATCCTGGGGCTGAGAGAGTGTGACTTACCCAAGGTCACCCAGTGGGTTCCATGATTGAGTGAGGATTCAAACCCTGGTCTCCAGAGTTGTAGTCCAATGCTCAAGCCACTACACCATGCTGACTCCCACTTTAAACCTACCTGCCTCCAAATTCATCAATGGGACACTCACATTGCACTGCTGGAATTCAAAGATATAGCCATGCTAGTCTGGAAAATCAGTATACAGAGGTATTTTGAAGCACCTTTGAGACCCACTGAAAGAAAGAAGCTGGGAGCACGAGCTTTCCTAGACTTGAGCCTACTTCTTCAGATGTTTGATTTTGTGATAAGAATTTCTCCATTATCTGTCAGCTCCCTAAGAGGGTTTTTTTAAATATAAAATAAAATCTGGCTAACAAGTGACCAAGGAAGAAACAGTTCCTAGCATTATCAGCTGTGTGTAAATGAAAGTAAGAAAGCTGTTTACAAAGAAAACTTTAGGAAAGGTAACAAGGATGCAACTGCATCCTCAGGCTTGCTCAGCACCAGAGCTTAGCAGTGAAACCCTGTATATTTGCACAGCAGGAAGCTTATTCATGATTAAAGCACCAGAATTCTTTGTAACAACTGCAAATTATATAGCATTTGTCAGGGGATAGGGAAAAGAAGACAGCTTGTTACTGTCTTTCCATTGTACCACTTTACTCAACATTTGTCACCATATGGATACCATCAGCTTAGCATAATTTAAAGGTAATGGAAATTGGCACATCAACTGCAGAAAAGAGAGGCTGGAAGTGTACTGAGATCCTAAATTCAGTTCTTCTCTCTTGTACGTTAATCATTCTGAAGTGTAATACAGCCCTTCATGCTGATAAACAAATACTAGCAGAAGGCTTTTAGATGCTCTTTTGTGCATGCTCATGCACACACACACACACACACACACGTGCACATACATGGAGCTTCAAAAACTTGCAACAAGTATATTGTGCATTTTGGTTGGCCAATAAAGGTATCACTGATGGGTTTTTGTTTGAATATGCTAAATGGTGAACACAGCTACCCCTGAATGTGCACATACACTTATTTCTAAGGAAGCTAAACTGTTTCCCTGCTGTGAATAATTCTATGAAGTCTGCCCCTATACACTACAAAGAGCTTTGGTCACTGGTTTGGGTTTTTTTTTAAAAAAAAAATCAGATCATCTACCTCACCCTAACCCATCTCTTCTTCAAGAAAGAATAAATTTGCATTTCAGCAGGAAGCTTTCTCACAGCTGCTTGAAGTTCCACCTTGTTATAGCATTGTTATCCTTAATACATGCCTTAATCTCTCCCTCAGGGTGCTTTCTTCAGTGCTGACAAGTTTCAAGTGGGAGAATTGCATCTCGCCTGTGTCTAATACTCTTGCATACATTTCATACATACCATGCATACAGAGGTTGCCTGGTCCCTGTTCATTTTTGTGAGAAGTTGTTCCAAATTGTACATTATTTTTCCCCAAAGTGCTGCTGAATGGACTACTCTGCTGCCAGTTCCATTTAAGTGATGTTACATTCCTATTATGTGTACATGTGCAAAAGAGAGTGGAATTGTGTCATTTCAAAGTTGCAGTGCTTCTTCTCTTCATTGTACTAAATTGTATTCTTAATTGCATAAAAGTGCACCTCAAACAATAGCTGGGAAAGCCAAACAAAGAGTTGGCATTTTTCAAATATAAAAAACACAGAGTGAATGTGATGCAATGTAACAGTTGAGGGAGGTGGGGTGAATTTCCCTGAACATTTTTTACTCTTCCTTTAATTGTCTTTCTCATCTAATTTACTGCTGTTTTTAATGGGCTTATTAAGTCTTATAGGCTGTAGATATCACTGTGATGTCCTGGCTTTTAGGATTGAATAAAATAAAACCAGACAACTTCAAAGCATTTTTTCCTAGAATGGTTAATTAGTCTTATTTTGTCTGGAAAGAAAGAGAAAGAAATGTCTGCTGGCATGGAAATCAACCAATATATCTGCCACTCACTCCTGATGAAGTCTTAGCCTTGGGAATTGAGTGAGAGATGTTTAACTTAACTTCTTAATCCTTAATGGCTCACAAAGCTTGATACACTTCATATATACATTTAAAGCTACTACAAAGTTCAGTAGGTCTGATATATAGGCTAGAAATCTGTTGGCACACTATGGTTGTGGTGTTAGCTGCCCTTGAGTTGATTTCAACTCATGGTGTCTCTGCAGATGAAACATCCCCAAGATCCCATATCTTCAACCTCCTGCAGACTCAGTCATATAAGCTCCGTGATTGAGTCTAACTATCTGGCATGCGATCTTCTTTTCTTTCTTACTGCCCTCTAATGTTCCTAGAATCATTGCCTTTTTTAATGAGTCTTTTCATTAGAAATAATGCCTTTTCATGATGTGACCAAAGTATTACAGACTCAGTTTAATCATCCTGGCTTCCACCAAGAATTCCAGTTTGATCTGTTCTATGACCCATTTGTTTGTCTCCTTGGCTGTCCACAGTATCCTTAGCACTCTTCTCCAGCACCACATCTCAGATGAGTTGATTTGCCTTCTATCAGCTTTCTTCACTGTCCAACTCTTGCATCTGTACATTGTGATGGGGAATACAATGGTTTGAACTATCCTGACTTTTGTGTTCAGTTATATCTTAGCACTTTAGGATCTTGTCCAATTCTTTCATAGCTGTCCTTCCCATTAGTCTCATTCTGATTTCTTGACTGGTCTATATTTGATCGAAAGTAGTACTGTAATTGCATTTTTTCCCCTATGGTCACACAGTGGTGGCAAGGAAAGGTAGACTCAAGCTGATGTCCTATATGGGTAGAACATGATGCTCTGCAGTCCTGTGTCCTCCCCCTGTCCTGGCAGATGTCACTCCCAGGGAGAGGCTCTTGTTGCAGCTGCTTACCAATGGGGAGGGAGTAATTCTGAAGAATAAAGTATTCTAGGATCATTCACACTACAGAATTATAGTGCTAAGATTCCACTTTATCTGCCAAGGTTCTGTCTTATGAAACCCTGGGACTGGCAGCTCACTAGATTACTACATTACATTCTTATAGTGCTGCTATTCCACTTTAATTGCTCGGCTGCCTCCTGTTGCATTCTGGGATTTACAGTTTAAGAGGGGCATTTACAATTCTCAGCCAGAGAGCTCTTAGGCCTCACTGAATTACGAATCCCAGAATGCTACCAAAGGCAGCCAGCACAGTAAAAATGGAATAGCAGCACTATAATAGTAGTGTGGTATTGTGGTTAGAGAGGGGCATTTAGTCAGAGCATTCTGGTGCCTCACCAAACTACAAACCCCAGGATCCATAGGACAAGACCATGGCAGTTCAAGGGGAATAATGGCTCAACAAATTGGCCCATTGAAGCCATTCTGACTTCAATATTTCCTCATAATTAAACAAGCTGATAGAGTAATGTATCTCTCATATTTCCTGATGCACATTTTATATGATAATGGAACAGTGATGAATTAACTCTTTATTACAACAATTATTAACAATGGCTACTGCCCTCATTATCAGTTGTCCGCTGGTGCTCCTCTCAATTGTTTTCTCCATGTACTCACTGCCAGAATTCTTTAGTTCCTGTTATCAGTCCAGTAGACATTTTGATGTAATAAAAAAGAATTATTTGCATATCTGAGCCAATCATAAGTCATTGAACATTATGCGAGATGTCTCAAAATTTGATAGAGTGTTTTTGGTTGTCATTCAAGTTGTAGTGTCAAGTTTCACTTCAAAATATCAAATGAAGCAGGGTATTACTAGAGGCAAAAGAGGGACCATAGTTCAGACTGTAGTAGATGCTTCAAAATTTGACAGTTTTTGGGTCTTGTCCAAACTACATTGATGAGTTTCGAGTCAAAATCCAAAGTAACAAAATTCCTAGAAGGCAGTGGTGTTGCAGGAGTGGGGGGGGGGGGCTGCCATCACTCAATGAGTTGCTGTTGTTGTTTTCCTTGAAAGGGCTCTCAGAGGCACTGCTGCTAAGATTCCTGAGGCACAAAAAGGATGGGGAAATAGAAAAGGGTACAGCACTGCTACTAAGATTTCTAAGGTTTAGGAAATGGTAGGCAAATGGGAGAAAAATCCTGCTAAGAAGATTCCTGAGGTAAAAAGGGAAGCCCCATCAGCCCTCTTTTGAGTTATTAGATGCAGATCAGGCCACACTGATTATACTTCAGGTAGTAACTAAGGGCTAGTCTACACATTTAAAACATTCCTTATTTCAGTGAATACAATGTGATTCAGGAATATGGGCTTTTTTTTGCCTGCCCACCCTCCAAAAAGCTTCTTAAATTCCTTGGAAAAATGCTCCACGGTTTTTACCAGAGTATCCACTGAAATTTGCAGAAATGTTTATCACACGTGTGGCTGTCCATCTGCTTTTCGATGGTTGCACATTTTCAGCAGAGGGAGGGTGAATAGATGTGAATTTGCACAGGAACATGGAGAATATAATTAACTGCCAAAGTGAATATGTGAAAATGTGCACCAATTCTCATAGTACAATTACGTGTAGACTAGTCCTAGAAAGACTAAGGGCCGATGCAGATGGCCCGAAAGGGGCAGCACAGAGCCACCCCTGGGAGAGGTGGATTGGGACCACAGCTCCTTTTTGCCTTCCCCAAAGAGCGGCAAAATGCCACTCCTTTGGGGGGTGGGCAGCAAAAGGCCACCCTTAGAGCCACCACTCCAGCTCTTTTGCTCCCTTTTGGTGCAGTGTGTGCACATGCTGTGCCAAGAAGGTGTCCTGACATTATTCACTGTGTGGACAAGTGCGCAGTGTCGGGGCAGTGTCGGGGCAACCAGCGTGCAGTTGCCCCACCCCAACTCCATCCCCAGGCCAGTCCTTTAGGCTGGTCTGCATCCCCTATAAGCAACCTTTTGAGGAAGAAATCAGCGTGACAACGTTATCCTATCAACTATTTCAGTTCCTTTTCAGGGAAGACATTTGGGTGGAGGGTAACACTAGTGGAATTATTTTAATTTTTAAAAATGAAATATTCTTTTCTAGTCCTTTTCAATTATGGGGGCTTTGACTTGGGGCCCATTCACACCACATAATTATAGCACTACAGTTGGCTCATGCTATCCATGGAGGTTGGTTCCAGGACACCCCATGGATACCAGAAAACATGGATGCTCAAGTCAGTATTTAAAATTTAAAATTACCTCTGATCGACTGCAGCCAGGCTGAAAAGCAGTCCCAGGGCAGTAGTGCAGGCTGTGGCAGCAAGCCCTGAACATAAGGCACACATTCTTCCTGGTTCAGCTGCAGCAATTCTGCTCTTTCTTTCAAAGGTGAAAGCAGTGACTGGTGTACTCCCAACAGGAAGCAGGAAGAATGTGAGCCTGGTGCTCAGGGCTTGCCACTGTTGCCTCCACTACTGTTCTTTTGCATTCCTCTTTGACAATGTCCCCGGGTTCAGTCCAGAATTCTTCTGGCTCCCAGTCAATTAAGCTTAATAGTGCAAATCTATTTTTTTACATTATCTTTAAAGTCTATGGGGATATTCATCAGGTTATATTTTAGCACAATGGCTGGTTTAGTGTGCTTTAGCTTTACTCTCATTTTTGATATTAGTAGTTCATGATTGTAGTTCATGGAATTCTGCTTCCAATTATGTAATCTATTTGATTTCTATATTGGCCGTCAGGTGATGCACATGTATACAGTCATCTCTTGCAATGCTTGAATAATGTGTGTGATGAATAAACTATCGGCCTCATAAAATTCAGTCCATCTCCTGCTTCTTTTCTTGATCATAGGACAGATTTCTTATGATCTTTGATTCTACTCTATTTTCTAATTTTGCCTTCCGATCACCTATGATTAACAAGAAGTCCTACTTTGGTGTATGATCAGTTTCCTCCTGGACTCATAGAATCTTTCAATTTCTTCTTTTCTGCCCCCCCCTCTCTCTCTCTCTCTCTCTCTCTCTCTCTCTATATATATATATATATATATATATGAATTTGAGTTGTATTTGTATTGGTAAGTTTTCCTTGAATTGTTATTGATATGATTCATTCAGCCTTTACATTATATCCTTTGACCACTTTCACTACATCTCTCCTTGCTATTAATGCCACCTCATTTGTTCTTAGATTTTCATTTCCTGAGGAAAATATTGCATAATTATCTGATTCAAAATATCTTATTCTTCTCCACTTTAGCTCACTCACTCACCCCAAGTATTTCAATGTTTATATGTTCCATTTTTTGTTTTACTATTTATCCCCCCCCCCCTCCCAGTTCATGCTTCTCACATTCCATGTTCCTAAAATATGTGTTGTGCAGCTTAGGACTTCCATTTCACTTCTGAGCATATTAACAGCTGAATGTCCTTTTGTCTTGAGTTTAGTTGCATAATTAGCCACAGTGTTATTTGTATCCATCCTCTGCTGTACCCCAGTTGAGTGCCATCTAACCTAGGGATTTAATCATCTGGCACTATCCTTTGTTTCATTTTGGATTGTCTTATTATAGGATGTTTGTGGTAAAAGAGACTCAAAAGGAGTCCCTCTACACAGTACTGACAAGTGTTAGCTATTTTGCCACTGCCATTGTCTCCAAGAGATTCCCTACCAATGTCATCCCCCCACTTCACTACTGCCACTGCCCAGTAGCTGCTGGCACATTTAGTCTGGCTCCTGTCTGGCATGGGAGAATCTACTAGCAGCACCATTGCCATCAGCATAGCCTTTTGCCTCACAAGAACATGCAATCCCACCACTGCGGAAAGGGGGGATGGCTGGGTACAACTCTTCTTTCTTTAATTCCTGAATAGAGCCAGTGTTTTCTGTGGGGATTAAAGATCTGTGAACTCATGAATCAAGCTTAGATAAGGTGCAGAGCAGGGAGAGAAGGGAAAGTGGGGATGAGAAAGAAGATGGAGCATGTACAATGCACTATATTCTGAGAAGTGTAAAGATTGGGACCAGTCTTCTGAATGCCTGAGTAAAATACCTAGATTGTGATTCAACATTTTGAGAATAACATTTGAAACTAGGGCTAAACCAGGATGTGATTAAGTGCTAGTTGAAGACATCTTACATAAAGAGTAGTAAAGTGGCTAGATCAGGGGAAAGCAATAATATCCACTGAGATGCATGCAGCACCTCCTCCCACATTTTTGTTGTTTTTGAAATCCCACCACTGGTATCACAAATAATATATTTGTGCTCTTGAAAGCCTTCAGGAAATGCATTTCTCCCTTTAAACAATGCCAAGAATCATGTTTTCAGTGAAAAGTACTTCTCTCTCCCCAAAATCTGGACTTCTAGATACTTCTGGTGAAGACCTCCAATGCACCATAATTGTCCACTCATGGGTTACTATGTGGATTGGGATTTAGTAGATGCGGGTTTTGGTTCCTGCTGAGCTATGAAACTCACTGAGTGACACTGGGACTGTCACTTTCAGCCCAGCCCACGTCAAGGCCTGTTGTGAGGGTAACATGGGAAGGAGGAGAGTCATGTACACCACTCTGAGCTCTTTGAAAGAAAGGCTGTATATACACTCATCCCTCCCTGTTTGCCAGGGGTAGGCAACCTTTTTGAGCCAGGGGCCGGGTTGCTATCCCTCAGACAATTGGGGGGCCGAAGCACCAAAAATAAATAAATAAATAAATAATTTTTAAAAAATTAAAAAAATTTAAAAAATATGCATGCACACTCTCTCAGCCCCAGAAAGGCCATGGCAAAACCCCTGTGGAGATTTTGCCAAGAAAACCCCAAGAACAAGTACCAATAACAACAATAATCAATGTCATCATGGCGGGTGGCGGCGGCGGCAGGACCAGTCTGGGGCCGATCCAAAGGCCTCGGGGGGCCGCATCCGGCCCCCGGGCCTTAGGTTGCCTACCCTTGCTGTTTGCAGACTTGGAGTCCACAGTCTCACTCCTTCATGGATGGCAAGCAGGCAGGGACAAAATGGTGTGCACACCCGAGGCACACAAACACACCCATTTTAACCAGTGGGTTTGAATATTTGTGGTTTTTCCAATTTGCGGGGGGGAGGGCTGTGTGTCCGGAACAGATCCCCACGAATCAGGAAGGACAACTGTAAATGTAACTAAAAGGTAAGCAATAAATAACAAACCTACAAGCAGATCATGTTGACTTTGATATATAAATGTTATGTCCCTGCACCCTTATTGAGAAGATAAAACTTTCTCTATTGGGAGAAATGCCATTAACATTCCAGTAACAATCCAGTGCCTCATCTCCACAGGAACTTGGCAGTCCATCTGTACCTGTCCTTATCAAGTCTGCTGTGGTACATGAACTCACATTTTTTCGTGGGAGCTGTGACTTTAACTTGAGAAATAGCACTGACACTAATTAAGCATAGATGCTGATAACACATGCTCCTTGATTGACAAGCACAGTACAGAGAATCAGTACCACACACACACACCTCATTAACATGCCCACCACCCAAGAGCCACATCATTCGTTAGCTAGTAATTATTTAGGCAAAGTGCTTTCAGAAAAGTTTAACTTGAATACTGTGTCATCATTTATGAAAGAACCAAACTTTTCCTCCCTGGAAGTCAGACATAATTTAACAGATGAGCTATTTATCTTTTAATCTAAATTCTAACCAGCTCTCTTCCTTTGGTTCATTTACCCCTTTTATCATTTCTTATCTTTGCTCCAAACTGAAAATTCATAAAGCCTAGGAATTCTGTTTTAACTTGCACATTGTGCATCACATTGACAAGTAGAGATGATCAGATATTCTGAAAATTTCAAGTTTTAAATTTTGATGAATCTTGGTGCTGAACCTGAAAAGGAAATTTCATAGCATCAGATCTTTTTGTTTTCTATCTTCTTTTGTGTTTCCATTAATTAAAAAAAAGTCTTTTGCAGGCTAAGTCTGATCACCATAATACAGTCTAAAATATGTTGTGGAATAGAAATAAATAAACATTAGCAAGAATGCTGGAGACAAACCATTCTGCACAGAATGAATAATCATTCCTCTTTGCCATACCAGTAGACCTCATATAGATAATTTAAAGGGGTCAGAAATAACAAAAATAATATAAACGCTCAGAAACTGATTAATTGAGCTACACTGGCATATCTCCTTGTAGCAATTTGCTCTCAAATGTAAATTGTACACTGGATTCAGGGTTAGTCAAAGGTAAAGCATGATTTTATCTGGATCAAATTCATTATGCTGAATTCCATTAGTCTTTGCTCTGTGTGTAGGTGTGTGTCTCAATGTGTGTCTGTGTTCTTCTATCTGTGTGTGTCTCTGTGTATGTGTATGTGTGCGTGCATGTGTATGTGTGCATCTGAATGGCAAAACATGGATTGGGAGAAGTGTTAATTGTTTCCCCTCTGGAAACCAGCTTCCATTGTGGTAGGCACCTGCTCTCGTCCACACAACCCACTTAGAAACCCACTGCTTTTAAATCCATTGACCCTGCTGCTCCTTGCTGTGTCTAGCTCCCTGTCCATTTTCTGTAAGAAACTGAACTGTGAATAACCCAAAGAGAAGGAGCAGTGCCACTCCTTTCCTTCTCCTTTTAGCTGCCAGTGGATTGGGCCCAAAGAGAGAACAGAATTGTATGGGCAATAGCAGAGTGCAGAAGAACAAACGCACTTGTGGAGGATCTGCTTGTGGAGGAGCGGGTATTGATGGTATCTTGCCCAAGCCCCTCTTGCACAAAATAAAACCCCTTAAGTTTGCATTGCTCTCTGATCCTTTTTTCAGTTCAAAATGCATAGCTGGTTTTCAGCATAGGAGGTCTCCATATCACTCCAACCACAAATAGATGGAAAAGCAAATTGGAGGTGGCAAGTTAGAACTGAAAAAGGGCAAGCACAGAAGTACTTAAGCAGCCTTTCTGGGCCCATTCATCATTCATTCACATCAACCGCTGCTAAGGATGTTTTGGGGTTTGCTCATTCATTCATTCATTTTAAAAGAGAAAAGAACTTAAGACCACATAACATGTCATCTGAGCTTCTGGATGGGGAATAATGTGTGAAAATCACCAGGTTGTGGAAAGTAGCTCTGTCCTGACCCCAACCTCCCCACCACTTAAACATCTATTCCCTGCTTTCTTTTGTGAGTCTTATTTGTCTTTTCTTCTTACTCTTGTTCACCATTTCATTGTTCACACCATAACAAAGATTTTGGCTAAAACCTGCTTTGTTTGTTTCTTTGTCTCATGTATACCCCAGTTTTCCTCCAAGGATTTAATGTAGTGTACGGGGAACTATTTTATTGTACCTTTACAACAGGTCTGCAAGATAGTTTGCTGAGATACAAGACCAATGCACACAATTGTGCCACATGCTTATAAATGCATGGATGATCAGAGAAGAAAGATAGTGTTGTAGTTATAGCAATTTGCCTAATGCCACAAAGCAAGAAACAATTTGACTTCAGGTCTCCCAGATCCAAGTGCAACATCCTACCTATGAGACACCACTTCACATTTGATGAACTAAATAGTCATAATCTGTAGATTTCCTGTAAGAATTGTAATAATTTATAGATTTGCTATATCCCCAAGGATTTTTTTTTCATATGCTTCATAGGTGAAAGTAAAATTGTTTAGGAATATGACATTCAGAAATATTAATTTGTTGCAGTTTAAGTGGCTTGATGTAATGGTAAAATTAATGAATATGACATTTCGTGGTTTGGGTTTGGTTGTTATTTTTTAAATATATTTGTTGTTGTTAACTGCCATTGAGTCAATCTCGACTCATGCCAGCCCTATGGATGAGACATCTCCAGGACCCTCTGTCCTCCACTGCTCTGCTTAATTCCTGCAAACCCATACCCATGACCTCCTTAATAGAGTCCATCCATCTAGTATGTGGCCTTCCTCTCTTCCTACTTCCTACTTCCCTCCAAAAATAAACTTATTGTTTTTTCCAAAGAGTTCTTTCTTCTCATGACATGTCAGAAGTATGACCGTCTCAGTTTTGACATCTTGGCTTGCAAGGAGGTTTCCTGCTTGATCTGCACTAGGACACACTTGTTTGTCCTTTGGGCTGTCCATGGGATCCTCAGCACTCTTCTCCAGCACCACATCTCAAATGCATTGATTTTCTTCCTGTCATCTTTCTTAACTGTCCAGCTCTCACATCCATACATGGTAATAGAGAATACAATGGCTTGTATGATTCTAACTTTTGTTCCGAGTTGTATATCTTTGCATTTTAGAATCTTTTTCTAGTTCTAGTTCTTTCATAGCCATATGTTTGTCCTTTTGGATATAGCTGAATCTTGCAAGACAAACTGCAGCCTACTAATATTTCATTTGTAGACCTATAGCTACCCACAATTTGGACCTGATAGAGAATTAATAGAATGTTCTTTCTTGAGAACTTAAACTTGTCAACAATAGCATCTACAAAACTGTGAGTCCTGAGAATGATTTCTAATCATTCCTACAATGTGGGATTGGTGAAACAGTATATCAAGTTATACTATTATGTATCCTTTGCATAAATGTGTGGCATGAAACCTTCTCTGGCATTTTCAACAACATGCAATGTTGCCTTTCAATATGCACATATTTGTTTTCACTGCATGCACAGTCTAAAAGTCAAACACAGAATTTTGCATTTCACCTGTATCTGAAATGTCAGTTTAACTTGGGAGAGGTGATTAATTCTATCTGATGGGCTCCAGCTTCCATAACACCCTTAGTGCCCAGCTGTCAAAGAATAAAGCAGGGGGCTTCTAAGTCTGGAAATCCTATTTTCCTTATCTTCAATATACTCAGAGCCATATGGATACAAATGTCAACTTGCATTTGCAAATATGCAGTTTTATGATCAATGTATTTTTTTAACACACACACATACATTCACACTTATACACCCACAGCTCTTTGTCAAGCACTCCAGGTTGTTGTTCACTGAGGTAAAATGTTATTTTGTCATTTCTTGCAACAACGACACATAGAATAAAAAAGAATAAAAGAGAAAGAGGGTCTGGGGGGGACCATTTTCTGGAGCAGGAAAAGAAATTAAGAAGTCTACTGAGAAAACAGCAAAAAACATATTTTTTAAAGAAAAATAAAAGAGATGGAAGGATAGCAATATCAGGTAGTGATGGAAAAAGAGAGAAAAATGAGGAAATAGACAGCTTGTAACTGATTGAGAAAGTTTGAGAAGGCAGGCAGTGGGAGAAGATTAGATTGGGGAGTCACGTGTTTTCCTCTCTTCTCAGAAAGACATATGTTGCTTTTTTTTCTGCTTCCCAACCTCAAGAGCATTCCACAAGACAGAAAAGCCACTGAACTCAATGAAAGTCTGTCCCTAATGCTTTAAAAACCAATCTAGAAAAGAAAATAGTATCTCAGCAAGTACAATTTGTCCTGTCACTGTGCTGCATGCAGTGCTGGGGAAATGAATGGCAAGAGAAGAATGTGTTTGATGCAAGTTGTGGGTGCCATTGGTTTTTGTTTTTGTTTTTAGAAAAGGTTTATTGCAAATAAAAACAAAAACAAAAATACAAGACACATATAAGACATATTCATAACACATAGGACACCTAACCTAAACCATTGGTTTTGAGTTGGGTGATGAAGTGGGATCCTAAAGAAAGACACAATTTTTTGAAAATATCAAGTGATGCTTGCAATAAGATGAATTATTGGGGTTTTGCAGGTGCTGAGGGACATCTAAAGGTATGTAAAAGCTTAAAGGAAATTGTGAATGTTAGGAAAGTTAAAATTGATGGAACAACAATAAAAGTCTATCGTGTAGAAAAAGCACTGTATTCTGAAGATCTTCCTGAGCCCCAAACCAACTGATATTGTGTTGTGAACTAGGTCTGAATCTAGGCCATTGCAGCAAAACACATTGGAGGATGACCAATTTTAGAGAAAAGCATTGGCTAAAATTCTGTTGGTTAGACCCAAGTAAAGTAGACCTATTGAATCAATAGTCAGAGGATGAGTCAATATAATTTAGGCCATTGTGTGAAAGAAGATGTATTTGCTGATTATTGGATGCAGTAGATGTTTACAGTAGAGGAAACCTTACTCAGTCTCTTTAGCTGACAGAAGCCCATTTCCTCAAGCTGGATTTGCCCAGATGGGCTCTTCAATTCCCTAGGTAGATAACAGTCTGATCCTCCTCCAAAGACAAAACACAAGCAATCTGTTTCTGCCTCAGTCTTATATACCTATATCCATGCTTTCTAAGAACTACTGGGAGCCACTTGAAGGGGCACAATAATAGAGAAGGTAATGTTACCCCCTGTTATATGATGCAGAGCCTCAGCTCTCTGTCAAGGGAGGTGGAGAACTTTCCAAACTGAAAACCTAGGGAATGTAGAAACACCATTAAATCACACTGCTGCCAAGAATGTTTTCATTTGGCTGCTCTTATTTGTTTACACAAAAGCTTTTGCCAAAGAGGCTACTCAGCCTTACTCAGGAGGCCTGAGCCTCTGTTAAGTGGGAACCTTGACCATTCATACCATCTATGCCTCCTTAAACTGTAGGACATAGTTCTGTACTAAGGATAACAGGAATATTTGAAAATATTTGGGAAATGGTTTTTAAATACCTTTTTAATACCAAAAAAACCTGATGAGAAAAAACCTGGCATGATGAGAATCTTTGCAGTTTGGGACCTAGTCTGCATAAAATTTGTATGTAAACACAGCATTTTCCATACAGAAAATAATATTGCTACACAAAAATATTTTCTATGAAGAAAAAGTTGTTTTCTGCATAGAAAATCCTGTAATTTGGGACTTATTCTGCACATGATTCAAATGTGGTCAATCTGTTCAATCAACTATTGATTGATCAATTTGTTCAATCAGCATATGTATGAATTTTGTGCAGAATAAATTAGAAATTGTCTTCAAAACCATGTGATTTTGAGGAACTTTCTCACAGTGGGAAAAATGCTAAAATTACTCATTCTTCCTTAGAGAAGAAAATTAGTGAAAACTTACATCCCTACTCTGTACATAGCTGGCAAGTTCTCCTGGTGGCCAGGTTCTCTTCACATTCGCCCATCTTTTCCATTCTCCAATAACTAAAATTTGGTTTGTTAGTTATATCCCATGGTTCTCCCATCATGAGACCCAGCAGAGATTAAAAACAAATGCATAATGATTATAATGAAAAGTTTGAAAACAAGTACTTTAAATAAATTGCCCTATTTTAAAAATATATGTATTTATTTGCTTGTTTCTGTTTGCTTGTGATGTTCTTCTAGTCAAGGAAGTAAAATGGATGATAGACAATTAAGGACTCATTCCCACTTACATTTAACCCGGTTTGTGACTCACTTTTGCTCCAGGTTGGTGAATCGGATCCAGTCCATACGTTGTTCCCACTATGGAAGTGGGTCTTTTCTTTATTTGCTTCTTTTTTTTTTGGCACAATTGTCATTCCCACTAGTTTGTACCCCTTCAAAATGCCTGTCAATCATCTACATGTTATCAGTGATACAACTGGCAACATATTTAAGAAAATACAGGAGGGAGTCATGGATGCCATGGCCAGAATCCCATCTCTCAGTAGTATCCCATCCCTCACTAAGTTTTGGGGAAGGAGCCGTCCTACATTCCAACCTTCCAACCTTCTGTCCAGGAGGAATTCCAAAAAACCCTCCATTCTGAGCTTGACTAGGAAGCATGTCCTCCAAGTCCTGCAAGGGCACTCCTCATGTTCTCCAAGTCCCCTGGGATACATCAGCCATGGGTGTCATGTGGAAGACTCTCCCCTTGGTGAGTTGCTACCCTCCCAGCCTTGCCGGACTTGGAGGATATGCTTCCTAGTCAAGCTCAGAATGGAGAGCATTTTGGAATTCCTCCTGGAGAGAAGGTTGGAATATAGGATGGGTCCTGGGAAATGGGAGGGGGAAAATGGCGGATTTCCCCAAAAACTGATGAGGGATGTGCCAACCCTTTGCCACAGTAATCCCTCCCCCACAGTTTGATGTGATTCAGGTCCATTCCCATTTGCTGAACACGCTTGTTAATCGCTTCTTTTCAAAAGAACCATCAAAAAACTAGTGTCAGGAAAGAGCAGTTCTTTTGAGTTTGTCTCACTTCATCATGATTGAAACCGAGTGCAGTCAGTTTGGAACTGGTTTCAAGCAGAAATGACAGACATATAACCCAATCAGCAATTCATTTAAATCATAGTGAGAATGAGGGCTAAGTAATTTTGCTCCAATCCTAGGCCTAATATGGGCAGAACCCTGCTTGGAGGTTTAGAGAGGGAAGCTGGTCAGGCAGATATATTCTTTTTCCATTTCTCCTTGGCTGTTTTCTAAATTAGCTGAGTGAAGCACATTCCTTACCATTGAGACTAAGGGGGGTTGCAGAGTGCCAGAAATAGTGCAAATTGAGTCCACTTTTAGGGTTAGGGTTAGTACTAAGGAATCATGGGAATTGTGTGTTTTTTTTTTCTGAGACATTGAGCCCTCTCTGTCAGAGAGCTCTGGTGCAACAATAAAATACAGTTCCCATGATTCCCTAGCACTAACCCTAACCCTAAAAGTGGACTCAATTTGCACTATTTCTGGCACTCTGCAACCCCCCTAAATGATCGAGTGCAAATATGTGCTTGTGCAATCAGTTTCCATCACTATGCTGTACTGATGGTATTGTGGTACTGTAGCAGAAAAATGGGACAGAGAGACACCACGGACTGAAGGAAAGTTGAGTTTATTAAAAACAACAACAAAAATAACACTGGTGGGCTCAGCGGGAAATAGCTTTCCCAAGGTGCCAAGCCCAGAATGCCCAAAGAAACAGGTTTATATAGTATTTTACATTCAGGTTCAACATAAGACCACTCCCCTACTTCCCCCTCCCTCCTTAGCCTAAAATGTGCTTTTCAGTAGTTTTCCATGAGCCCAAGTTGTTTATCTTATAAGAATGCTTTCTCAGCTCGAGATGTCTCCAACCTTATCTGGTCCTGACCTTATCTTTGCCTTTCCAGAGTAGCTGAGAGAAGGAAGGGCAGGTTGAACATTTGTTATCCAAAGTGTTGTCTTTTTCTAGTTTCATTCCAAAGTCTGAAATAACTGACCCTTTCTACAGCAGCCATGGGCAATCATTCATAGTTCATACATTCAACATATTGATCAAATTCAAATTGCTACTTCAGTAATGTGTGTTCATGTGATCAATTTGCACTGCTCAAAAGGAATAGCACTGGAGGAACCATGTGAACTCAAAAGTTAATGTGCTGTGCCGTGGCCAGAATCTTTGTGGGAAGAGGTCAGCAGCTCATCTGCCCACCAATGCCCCTCTCCCTGTCCCTGGACTGTGAGGTGCAGTCCACATACCCAGGGGATTCTCCAGAGTTACAGCCTGATCTGTAATAAAAAGAGATTCTTTTTACTCTGGAGAATTGCCTTGGAGCATGGATTGGACCCATATTCAGTTCATTTTGGCCCCGTGTATTGTCTAAACAGGTGAATGTGGGAACAGGATAGGAATGTTTCTTTTTCTCCCTTCAGGAACCACTGTAATCACTTTTGAAATGTTAACATTTCCTGTTACATACAAATAGTATTTATTTCTCATCTTTGTCTCATTCATGCATGAGACAGAGCAGAGACTACATAATTGTTTATAGGGGAGCCCATAAAGTATAATGTCTGAAAGCATGAGTTATAAGCTGAAAGTCAAAACTCAACCCATGCGTGAATTTATTGCACATTCATTGGTGTCTCTGGTCCCACTCTCAGAAAGATGGGATAAAAATAATAGCCTGCCTTTCAAGATTGTTGTAATTATTGCCATGATAATGTGTGCAGAACAATTTGAAAGGCACTCAGCACTGAATACGTATTTTTTAAAAAAAAAAATCAAGATGAGTTAAAGATGTGGAGTCTCCATATAGATGTTGTATCCTTAACAGAGGGCTTGTGCTTTGGGGGGATCAAAACCTCAGCATATGATGTTTTACTTTGGCCCAAAACTCATGGGCAAAATGACACAGCTTGAGGCCATGTTGGGGGTGTGCCATTTACACAACACATACCTTGCACATGGCCTGAAGCTATGCCAAAAAAGAACTGGGCCAAGAAAAAGCAGAAAGAATCCACTCCTTCTGACAGCCTGGTTTAGGACTGTGGCACTGACCTGGATTGGGACCAGACATGTTGCTGTGGTCCCAACACAAATGGTGCCAATGCAGCCTTACGCCACTCCTTTGGGCCTGTCAGTTTCAGGCCTTTGTGACTCTATTTGCTAAGACAACCAATAGCTTCTGGTGGCATCCATGTCAGGGGATGATGAATCTACTCTAGATTTTAGTCTGAAATTTAAAGGAACTATCCAAGAAACTGAAACTTCTGGGGGTTTAGATAGCTCATTTAAGATTTAGAGTAGAATTTAGATCAGATTCACAGTGCCAGTGATGGAGGATAAGGAGGATAAGGTTACTGTTCATCTGCTGCCCTGACAAATACCCCTCACTTCTGGATTCTGAAGATGGGTTGCCACTTTTTCTACTAAATAGCTTGAAACTATTTCTCATAAAATCAATTTGCTTTCCATTCCATTTGAATATCTTTTAAAATTTAGTGCTTGAACAGCAGCAAGTACATCAAGTCCTTAGTCAAAATTACATGATACAGAAAGACAAAGGCCTGTATATTATGTCTCAAGGAGTTAGACGTGGTTATGACATTGCATCATCCCAGCTGATCTTCCTTAAGTATAGCCGAGTGTGTAGAACATCCATTTTTGAGAGACTCATTGTTCTATCTACAGTAATACTCCAGGAAAGATTTTTTTGAGAATTTGATTTCAGTACAGACCATTCCCATATGAGATAAGGGCACTTGAAACTCTGACTTATGTGTTTTTGTACTGTAATTTATATCATGATATGAGACATCATTTTAGTCATCCTCTTCTATATAAATTCAGATAACATCCTGGTAAAATGTACTGGTTGCCACATAATGTTCTTTATGTTGCTGAGTAAACGGCTGTGTGTTCGGAGGGGCAGGATAATTGGTAGGCATATTAGAACTCAGCTGCATTAGCTGAATTTGATTAATTGTCTTTTTACTTTTTTCCTCCTGTTTTCTGTTATTAAGGTCTTGTAATTTTGATTTGTATAGGGTATATGGCATGATTTGATGAGTTCTTTGATTGAGAGTTCCCTTTAAAGCTTCAGCTATGTATATGCTTGCATACCATTGAGCTCAGACCTCTTTACCTAGGATTTAAGCTTATGTAAATAATAAACACACTGTACCATATATGTCCAAGAGAAATAATGAGCATAAGGATGTAAGAACATGCTAGGTCTGACTAAAGATGTATAGGTTTTTAGTCAGATCTGTCTAGCCCTCCTATCCATGTTTCCCAACAACAAGGATACAATCTGATACCTGGAGGTATGGCCATGATGACTGTTTCCTGTTGATGCCCTTATCCTCCAGGGGCAGAGAGAATATAAATTACCTTTATACTACATCATTACAGTATTATGATTGTATTTTAATGGCCATGGCTGTTCTCTATGGAATCCTGGGGGTTTTAGTTTGGGCTTGAATTAGAGCAGTTCCAAAGGATTGAACCATAGTAGTTAAAGTGGAATCATAGTGCTATACTGGTGAAATGTGAAAAGGTCTTATAATCTGTTCACTATGGGGCCAGCCAGATACATCATGGGAAGCCCAGAAGCAGGATATGGCTGGAATAGCACCCTTCTACCTATGTTTCCCAGCAGCAAGTATGGAATCTGAAAGTGGGAGGTATTACATCTGTGTCTATTACCTATTGATAGCTTTATTCTCTAGGAGCAGACAGAATATATATTGCAGACTCCAGCCAAACATACAGTGGGAAAGAATTGGGTTTATCTGTCTAGCTCAGCCAGGTCAGCAAAGCATCCTTCCCACAAAACATAAAGGCAATGACAACCTTGAACCAGCCTAGATATGAAGAGATGTTATAGAGAGTTGCATTGAGGCACCCATCTTTCCAGCAGGTAGTCTCTCACTTTATCTACAGGTTAAGTGTCTTGGCAACACTTCCAAAGACAGCTGGTCTCCCTGTAAATAAATGGGAGATTTGTGTTTCCATGGTGACAGGGTCTTTTCTACCTCCATAAGTCTCAAAACATGTTCACAAATTAAATGCTAAAAATACCAAAGAGAATAGGAGTGCAAAGGTTCCATTTTCATTCCCCTTCTCAGGCTAATTTAAATGCATTGACGCTACCCAAGAGGGAGCAGTTCCTCCAAGTTCAAAGATTTCAAACTGAACTAATAAAAGAAAACATGCGAACCTCGTAGTGAAATGAGGCGTGCAGGGTTTGTTGATGCAAGATGGTGTCTGAAAGTGCTAGCATAGAACAGGGATGCATAGTAATTTTCATTCTCTTTTTAATTGCACCACTTGGTCTTTTTCTTTCCATGTAAAGGGAGCCAACCAGGTGAATGAGTTTGCCAAAGACAACAGAGGTCCTGGGTCCCTTCCTTCTAGAGATGCTGTGAGTAAGCATTAGATGAGACATGAGTGTCAGTCTCAAATCCACACCTAACCATTTCCCTCTGGTGCATTCTCAGTAAGTGAAGTCATTTTCAAGCCAGAATGCTGACACTTGTACACAGGTTTTTGAATATGATAACAGGTCTTAAAGAATCCCCACACCTGAGCAGCTGAGATGATAAGGCAGTGTTGCTTGCCATCATAGTACGTCAGCCGTGGAGAACATAATATCTCTCAGCTCCCCAAGCAATTGGTGATGTCAGGGATAGCCTTTTACAAATAATATTTCCTTCTGGGGAAATGGTACTGGAAACCTGGGCCACTGTTGTAATCAATTCTTTATTTATACCTGTGGAGGCAGAGCAGGGGCAGAAAACCCAGGCCCAGCACAGAGGAGGAATTGGAATATTGTTGCTGATGTTGCTTAAAATAATTATACTGTGCATAATTTTAGTTCCACAGTACATAAGGGGCACTTAGAGTATAGGAACGATTATAGTTATGATTTTTGATATCAGAAGTAACTAAAAGTGTTATTATTTTTCATTTAAAAACATTTCAGTGCAACAACCAACTCCCCTGTGGTAGAAAACACACTTTCCTCCAATCTACCCCATCTTCACCTCAGCATCCATGACAGAGCATGAGGCAGCATGCAAAACACAGCAGAAGCTAGCACTTGAATCATTTGTGAAGATACATACTCCCATTACTAAAACAAAACAAAAAACCAAGGAGAAGAATAATGCAGCCCTCCAAATGTTGTTGGACTGCAACTCCCAGTGTCCTTCACACTTGGCAATGCTGGCTAGGTCTGCTGGGGTAGGCATTCAACAACATCTGTAGACCCACATAATTCCCATCCCTGCTATAAAAATTACTGCTACACTATAACCACAGCAACAAACACAGTGAAGTTATATTTCACTAAGTTACAATAGTAATGCAATATAGTATGCCTTCATTATTGCAAGTACTATGGGCTCTTGTTTTTGTTGTTGTTAACTGACCTCGAGTATCCACAGGGATTTGGTTCTAGGACCACCACCATACCATGGATACCAAAATCTGTGAATATTCAAGTCCCAGTGTATACAATGAGGTAGGAAAATGGCATCCCTTATATGAAATGGCAAAATCGAGGTTTGCTTTTGGGATTTTAAAAAATATATATTTTCAAGCCATGGATGGATGCAGAACCCATAGATATGGAAAGCTGACTGTAACATGGTTTGTAACAAATTAATCCCAAAATCTGGCATGGATAATTCCTATTTCTTTATTCAAATGTTTTAAATAATAGGATCTCAGGATAGCATACAGTAAAACAATTTAGAATTATTTACTGTAAATGTAAAACAGTAAGAGATAGTGTAAAAGAGAGAGCATATAAAAAGTGAGATACTGTATAGTGAAAAGAGTGAGAGGTAGTGTAAAAGCATATTTAAAAATTTATCAGGGAAAACATTGGATCTAACAGTTAAAACAGAATAAAATAATTTAAAACCTATGCAGAATAGAGCAAAATTATCAGAACCCAAAGGTTTTGGCAGAAAAGCCATGTTTCAACAAGGTGCTGGAAGTCAGTATCTAGCTGCTGTGTTGCACAAGCTGCAGCTCTTGAGCTATCTTGAAGGACAGTCACATAAAGCAGCTGTCAAGAATCTAACTAGAAAGTGAAAAGTGTGTGAACTACTGTGGCCAGGTTATCCTTGTCTGGGAAATGCAGCAGCTGGCAAACTAGTCAAAGCAGTCTGAGAGAGTTTGAAACATGGAGTCCACCTAAGGTTTTAGTAACAGAGAGATGGATCTTCAGGACAGGCTTTGGGGTTGAGACTGCCATGGTTGCCTTGACCGACGATCTGCGTCTGAGCATCGACAGGGCTAGTGTGACCCTGCTGGTGCTCTTAGACCTCTCAGCGGCTTTTGATACAATAGATCACGGCATCCTCTTGGACCGCCTGAAGGGGTTAGGTATCGGGGGCACTGCTTTGCAGTGGTTCCGGTCCTTCCTCTCGGGTAGGTCCCAGAGGGTGCTGCTCAGGGACAGTAGCTCCAGTAAGAGGAAACTCACTTGTGGGGTCCCTCAGGGGGCTATTTTGTCCCCAATGTTATTTAACATCTATATGAAGCCGCTGGGTGAGATCATACGGAGTTATGGTGCTGGGTGTTATCAGTACGCTGATGACACCCAAATCTATTTTTCCGTGTCTCATTCGTCGGCCTCGAATTCCAATGGCATCTCCTCTCTCAATGAATGTCTTCGGGCAGTAATGGGCTGGATGAGGAAAAACAGATTGAAACTGAATCCAGACAAGAGGGAGGTGCTCACGGTAGAGGCCCCGAAACCAAGAATTGGGTTGCAACCTCCAGTCCTGTATGGGGTCGCACTCTCCTCCAGTGACTGTGTTCGCAGTCTGGGGGTGCTTCTTGACTCGTCGCTCCTGATGACAAATCAGGTTAATGTGACGGTCAGGAGCGCTTGTTATCAGCTTCGGCTGATACGCCAGCTGCGCCCTTTTCTGGAAGTAAGGGATCTCGAGACCATTGTGCATGCACTGGTAACCTCACGCCTTGACTTCTGTAATGCGCTCTACATGGGGCTACCCATGTGCTTGGTTCGGAAGCTTCAGTTGGTTCAAAACATGGCAGCCAGGCTTATTTCTGGAACATCTAGGAGGGACCACATCACTCCGGTTTTGAGGTCCCTCCACTGGTTGCCTATTAGCTTCCAGGCCCAGTACAAGGTGTTGGTTATTACCTTTAAAGCCCTAAATGGCTTGGGTCCAAGCTATCTCAGGGATCGCCTCCTTCCATACAATCCTCCCTGTGTTCTCCAGTCCTCTGGGAGGAATTTGCTGCAGCCTCAAAAATCAAGGCTTGTGGCGACCTCCCAGAGGGCTTTTTCTGTTGTCGCCCCCAAACTCTGGAACGGCCTGCCGGACGAGAGCCGTCAGTTGACATCACTGGGCAGCTTTAAAAAAGCTGTCAAGATGGATCTATTTCGGCAGGCCTTCCCAGACTAATCACCCCGGCCTTGGGTTCCTTGACTCCTGCGTTCCTCTCGTAGCCCCATCAGTTGTTGATGGATGAGGAATGCAGTAGAGGTTGATTAGGGGGTGGGTTGGTTTTTTCTTTTTGGAGATATGTTATACGGGTTGTATTGTAAGCCGCTTGGATTGTCTGGCAATAAGCGGGATACAAATAAACTTTATTATTATTATTATTATTATTATTATTATTATTATTATTTATCTAGGCATGCTCCCAAACTATGCATCTTCTCCTTTAGAAGACATGCAACCCCACCCAGGGTAGGTTGCTTATGCACTTCCCAGACCCAATAAACATCAGTCTACAGAACTTCCATCTTATTGGGATTCACTTTATTGGGACTGGCCCTCATCCAGCAACATTCACCCTTAAAAGCAATAGCACGACTGGCTCTTGACAGCCAACTGCTTTGTTATCTTTGAGTTGCAGTGTGCATTAATAACACCATGTAAAGGCTGCTGGAAATAATTTCTATGTGATGTCATATTCCCCTTGCAATCATTATTTGTAGGACAAACCCATAACATGTCAGACTAGTCACTATGGAATCTGTATATCTGTCACAGGTACTGATGCTGCTGAAACTTGAAATTAGTCCACAAGTCAAATTGAGTATGTTCATAATTCCCAAATGTACAATAAGCCCTATTTTGATCTAACAAATGGTGATATTTTCATACTTCAAACTGAGATTGATCATGAGTTAATGGACATTTTCTGTATCTGTGCAGTCTTGGTAAGTATGACTACGACAGACAAACTTTGGTTTTACAAGTGGGCACTAACAGACAAGAGCAGTCTCCTCTTTGACATTACAAAAAACGTGCCAAGTCTTACAGTGAAGAGGGGTTGTTGTTGCTGCTGCAGCTGTTGCAGCTACTACTACTGCTGCATTCCACTTCTTCAGTTTCTGCTTCTGCCTCTGATGGCTCTGGAGTTTATTACTCAAGGTTAGTAAAGTGTAATTACAGTAGGATAATAGCATCTTTAGCAGGTACTTATACAATTTCACATCTCTCCTGTTGCTGCTTTGCCTTTCAATTGTTGGTGGAGTACACCTTTTCACTGACAGTTTTTCCATTTTATTTTTAAAATCAGAGGAAATTAAAACGTAACCACATATAACATATAATGTGGTCCCAGTGTGGTCCTACATGCCTCATTAGACCAGTAAAGAGAGAAGCTGATGGATCATTGCCATACAAAGTAGAATTACATACAAGAAGCTAAGAAGCAACTCTCAGACATTTTAGGGACCATCATTGCTGGTGCCAACAAAAGTGTATCAGAGAAAATAAAGTGATTTTAATATTGATGTAAATTCCCATAGCTATAAAGGAGCAAATCAGATCAAATTTATCTCAAGAAACCAACTTGAATTTTTGGCCAGAGCTTGGAAGTAAAATGTTAAAAGTAACACACTTAACCTGTAGTGCTCTTTTGAAGAGGTTATAAAGAGGACATAATGATGATCCATTTCCAGAAAAGTTAAAAAAAAATCATTACTTTCTCCCATACAACAAATACCATGCATTTGTTGATCTTTCTCATTCATTTTGAAGGTCTGAAAAGCTTTGGGGAGCATTTGAGGGCACTTTTTTTAAAAAAAGGTTGATTTTCTCACTTTTTCAAGAAGAGCCCCTAAAAGTAACTAAAAAGTAAGACATAATGCAATAAGTAATCTAACAAGTAATGTGAACTGCTTTAAAAAATAAAAAAAAAGATCTAATGGCCCACACTCGGTGATGGTAATGAGGAACTCTCTGAGATTTGTACAAGTTACACAATGAATTACATTTTAAAGATAACTTTCCAAGCTTTGCTTCCACCAAAGCTTCAGTCTGTGTAATGCTGGAGATCACATTCCCTCAAGCATTGCTTCTATTTTGGAAAAGGTATTTTGCTATGTGTCAAGCTTTTCTCTTTATGGCCTGTAACACCAATATTCAAAGGAGACCTAGCTATGGAGACAGTTGCAGACTGTCAAAAATAGTGTGAATTCAGTCCACTTTTAGGGTTAGGGTTAAGGTTAGGGAATCATGGGAACTGTATTTTATTGTGGCACTAGAGTTCAATGTCTCAGACAAAGAAGGTTCAATGTCTCAGAAAAATAACAATTCCCATGATTCCCTAGCACTAACCCTAACCCTAAAAGTGGACTGAATTCACACTATTTTTGACAGTCTGCAACCCCCCATAGCTATGTGCCACACTTACATCTCCTGATGCAGGATTCCAGTCAGAATTCTTAATAAATGATAGAATGAATGGGACTTAAATGCTCAGCATAATGGGAAATTATGCAAAACAGATTTGACCATTGTGATTTCAATTACAGGAAATAATTACATAATCCACACATGGATGCCATAAAGAGAAAAGCTTGGAACAGAAACTGACATTTCATATTTAACAATAACTAATAAAAGATGTGTTTCAGTGAATGTTAGTAACAGGAACTCTTATACCTTCTCAATGAAATGTTTAGTTCAGATGGTCTGGCTGAATTATATCCTACAGAATACAGAATATTTTTGTTTTCAAACTGCTACAGTACATATAAACAGTCAGCTCTTCCACATGCAAGAAATGTGGTGGGTTACTGCATGTCTAATATGTTGTTTTTTTAAGCTAAACATACACAAAGAGCAAACACAAAATGACAATCTGATTGGTCACAAAGACACAAACATCCATTATTACTATTTTTACTAGACTGCTCCAGGGGTGTAGCTAAAAGAGAGGTCAAATGAGAGCATTACCCCCACCCCAAGAAGAATTCTACACCCCCAATGAAACTTTCCTTCAGTCCCAAATTTCTAGCATTATGATAACATAAAACTTCAGTTGAGTTTTAGAAAATTCAGTTGAATTTTAGAGATAGAGAGTTGAGGCATACAAAAAAAGGGAACAAGGGAATGTGAACACAGCAAAAATAAGAGTTCTGGGTATTAATGGTTATCAGTGCCTGGCTCTCTGCAATGCTAAAAATTTGGAAACTGAAGAGAAATCTCATTGGGGGAGGAATTATCATTTAGAGGGATAAGAGACTCATTTTGCCCCACGTATGGCTATACCCCTGGTCTCTGCAGAAAAGTATCAGTCATTCAGTTCTTCATTTTGCAGATTTTGCAGCCTGTATAGATAGGAACAGACAAATGCGAGAAAATATTTTCCTTCCAATAAGATACTCCAAATGAGTTCTTGCAGCAATTCAGGAACAAGTATTTCCTCTTCCATCCCTGGTAGTTCCTGACACACATATATAAAATCATTCAATTCCACATTATGATATTGGTTTGGGGAATCTATAGCCTAATTCAGGACCAATATGAGGCTCACATGCAGGACACATCAAACATGGCACACTTTCAATGTGAAGTTTTAGTCAATTTCCTGGCCAGCTATATTAGATGGAGGTAGAGATTAGCACTTTTTTTATTGCCCTAAAGACCAATGTTGCTGCACACATTTACCTGCCATACTTCGTACCATCCTTGTTGCCCTTCTCTGAACTCACACCCATTTGCCTGTATTCTTAAAATGGGGTGCCCAGAATCCAAAGGCTCCCTAAGAAAGAGAGCATTTTGCTACTAGAGGTCCTAGTACCAACACACATTTGACTCTGTTCCTGAGGGAGGGCAGTAGGTTTGTAGTAGTAGCTAGGACTTCGCGGCAGTTGCTCTAGAGTAGGAGAGTATCACCTTTAAAGCCCCAAATGGCTTGGGCCCAAGCTATCTCAGGGACCGCCTACTCCCATACAATCCTCCCCGTGCTCTTCGATCCTCCGGGAGGAATTTGCTGCAGCCTCAGAAATCGAGGCTGGCGGCCACCTCCCGGAGAACTTTTTCAGCTGTCACCCCCAGGCTCTGGAACGACCTGCCGGACGAGATCCGTCTATTAACATCTTTGGAGAGCTTCAAAAAGGCCATTAAGACGGATCTCTTCCGGCAGGCCTTCCCAGACTAGTTAACCCACCCCGGACATAAGGACTTGCGCTTTGGATGTCCCTACATGGCCCCATCGTTAGATGGAAGGGATCATCGAGCCTGGCTCACTTATTCTGTGTGGACCTTAATTTTAAATTATGTTTAAAACTGTTGATTTAATACTGTTTTAAGCCGCCCTGATTGGGTACCCATTGGGCGGGGTAGAAATAAAAAATATTATTATTATTATTATTATTATTATTATTATTATTATTATTATTGGAGTCCCATATTTTCCAGCATACAGACACATGTAGTAACATAGCTTAGGGTTTTGAATACTGCCCAAATCCTGCCAACATTTTCTTTCCAATCTAATTTCATGTTGGGTTAGGAGATTTTGGTTGCCATTCTACTTATGTCATTGTAAATTATCTTACATCTTATGTCACTACTTACTTATGTCATTGTAAATGATCTTACACTAGCAGCAGCAGTGGAAGTGCATTTGGAGGACCCTGCAGAGGCTCTGTAGTCATCCCACCAGCCCTCTCAACACCTGTGGCTGGGTGGCTTCCAAGGCTATTTAACCCTCCCCGCTGCCTCCTCAACACCAGCAGCAGCAGCGGAAGTGCATTTGGATTACCCTGCGGAGGCTCTGTAGTCATCCCACCAGCCCTCTCAACACTGGGCAGCTATAGCAGCATTGAGCGTTGGCAGGGTGGAGGACTACTTCATCTGGCTTGCCCGCTCTCCTCTTACCTCTGACCATCTGAGGCTCTGTGGTAGCGAGGGAGAGCTGGGTGGAGCTATATAAACCCATCCCTACCGGCGGCTATAACGGTATGTGAGGACTGCTATTCTGCCAGGAATATTTTCTCCAGCAACACAGTAGTGGTGGCAGTGAGTGAGTGAAAGAGAGGACGTGCGGAGGTTGAGCAACACTGGGAAAGGCCTGGGTGGGGTCTCAAGAACTGAAGGTCTCCCTTTCCATCGCCCCGGCGGAGCAGCAATAGTGACAGTGCAAAAAGGAGTCTTTTTCCACCAAGTTACCCAGCTCTACCACCACCTGAGTTGTGATGGGAAATGGTCTATGAGCCCTGGGACTGGGAGGTCCTCGAGTTAACTAACCCCTTCTTACTGGTGATGGTGGGGGGGGGGGGAATCGTGGCCCTATTGTCCCCTCCCTTACCTGAGGCCAGGAATGAAGTGGGGGCGGCAATCGGAGTTGTGCTGGGGAAAGGGAGATATGGTCGGTACGGACTGAACAGATGTTACAAAAGAAGGCAGGATCGCTGTTTGTTAGCTATCCCACCTTCAGTTCATTCTGTTTCCCAGAATAGTTTGGAGAGCGCACCAACCATTCCACAGAACCTCACTTTGCTCCCATGCAATACCAGGTCAGTTAAAAACAAAACTCATATTATCTACAATCTACTTTCAGATGAGGATGCCGACCTGGCCTGCTTCACAGAAACCTGGCTGGGAGAGGATAGTGCTGTTACGTGGATGCAGACCCTCCCATCCGGATATTCTGTCAGTGAGCAGGTGAGGGGAAGTAGGCGGGGGGGTGGAGTGGCTATGGTTTATAAGAACAACCTGACTCTGACCAGGATACCTGTCCAGAACACAGTCCACTTCGAATGTATGTACCTTAGCCTGAGGACCAGGGATAGTTGGGGGATTCTGCTAGTATACTGACCACCCCATTGTCTAGCAGACTCCCTAACTGAGCTGACACAGCTTGTCTTTAAGTTGCTGCTGGAGTCACCCAGACTTCTAGTTCTGGGCGACTTCAACATTCCACTCGAGACCAGTTTGACAAATCTGACAGGTGCAGCTCAGGAGTTCATGGAAACCATGACAAACATGGGCCTATCCCAATTGGTCGTCTTGTCCACACATTGTGAGGGTCATACCCTCAATGCAGTCTTTAGTATGGAACAGGAATATCCGTGGGCAGAGGTTATTAAAACTACTGCATTGTCATGGATGGATCATTTCCTGGTCAAGAGTAAACTAAGAGCCTCATTCCACCCCACCGGGAATGGTAGACCTGTTAGAATGGTCAGCCCTCGAAGGCTAATGGAACCAATTGGATTCCAGAAAGCCTTGAAGGGTTTAATGGTTAGTAACATCGGTGACCCTGTCGAAGCTTTGGTTAATACGTGGAATACCAATTTTACCAAGGCTATTGACACGATCGCTCCCAAGCATCCTTTCCAACCTGCTCCTAATAGAAAACAATGGTATACATTAGATCTTAGAAAAATGAAGTGGGCTGGACAATGACTAGAGTGCAACTGGTGGAAAACTCAACTCTTATCTAACCAGACTCATCATAGGAACTTTCTTTCGACCTATTGAGAGGCAATACATGTAGCACAGAGATCTTTCTGTTCTGCACGTATTGCATCTGCAGAGTCCCATCCAGCAGAGCTGTTTAGGGTGGTAAGGGAGCTGACGCAGGTACCTCCTGTGCAGAACCCTCTACTTAACCCGACAACGGCCTGCTGTAACACGTTTAACAACTTCTTCACAGATAAAATCTCTCAGATAAGAGCCGACTTAGACCCCAGTATTTCAACAGAAACAATAGACGAGGTGTCCAGCGACTCCTTGAATGAAATTATCCTGGATCAGTTTTAATCTGTGAGTACCAATGAAGTGGACAAGCTCCTCGGTAGTGTGAAGAAAAAGACCTGCCCTCTTGACCCTTGCCCATCATGGCTGGCCATCCGGGGGGGGTGCACTGAGGCTGTTCCTTACAGACATCATCAATGCATCCCTCAGGGAAGGACATATTCCACCTTGTTTGAAGGAAGCGGCTGTTAGCAATCTTCTGAAAAAACCTTCCCTGGACCCCCTGGATATGAACAACTATAGGCCAATCTCTTTATTACCATTCTAGAGCAAGGTAATTGAGAGAGCGGTTGCTCTTCAACTCCAAGCTGTCTTGGATGAAACTGATTACCTAGACCAATTTGAAACTGGCTTCAGGACAGGCTTTGGGGTTGAGACTGCCATAGTTGCCTTGACCGACGATCTGCGTTTGAGCATCAACAGGGGTAGTGTGGCCCTGTTGGTGCTCCTAGACCTCTCAGCGGCTTTTGATACAATAGATCACGGCATTCTCTTGCATCGCCTGTGGGGGTTAAGAATAGGAGGCACTGCACCGCAGTGGTTCCATTCCTTCCTCTTGGGTAGGTCCAGAGGGTGCTGCTCGGGGATAGCTGCTCCAGTAAAAAGGAGCTCACTTGTGGCATTCCTCAAGGCGCTATTCTATCCCCAATGTTGTTTAACATCTATGTGAAGCCGCTGGGTGAGATCATTCAGAGTTATGGAGCTGGGTGTTATCAGTACGCTGATGACACCCAAATCTATTTCTCCATGTCTCATTCGTCAGCCTCAAATTCTGATGGCGTCTCCTCCCTCAATGAATGTCTTTGGGCAGTAATGGGCTGGATGAGGAAAAATAGATTGAGAGTGAATCCAGACAAAATGGAGGTGCCCACGGTAACTGCCCCAAAACCGAGAATTGGGTTGCAACCTCCGGTCCTGGATGGGGTCACATTCTCCGTAAAGGACTGTATTCGCAGTCTGGGGTGCTCCTTGACTCGTCGCTCCTGATGACGAATCAGGTAAATGCCTGTTATCAGCTTTGGCCAGCTGCGCCCTTTTCTGGAAGTAAGGGATCCTGAGACTGTTGTGCATGCGCTGGTAACCTCCTGTCTAGATTTCTGTAATGCGCTCTACATGGGGCTACCCTCATGCTTGGTCTGCAAACTACAGTTAGTACAAAACATGGCAGCCAGAGTGGTTTCTGGAACATCTAGGAGGGACCATATAACTCTGGTTTTAAGGTCCCACCACTGGCTGCCTATTAGTTTCCGGGCCCAGTATAAGGTGTTGGTTATTACCTTTAAAGCCCTAAATGGCTTGGGTCCAAACTACCTTCAGGACCGCCTTCTCCCATACAATCCTGCTTGGGCACTCCGGTCCTCTGGGAGGAACTTGCTTCAGCCATTGAAATCTTGGCTTTCTGCTACCTCCCAGAGGGCATTCTCAGTAGTCGCCCCCAGATTGTGGAACCGCCTGCCAGATGAGATCCTTCTGATTACATCTCTAAACAGCTTTAAAAAGGCTGTTAAGACAGATCTCTTCCGGCAGGCCTTTTCAGAATATATGTCCTGGCCTCAAGAAATTCCCGCTACTTGGTCCTCTCCCCAGTTATGATTCTTGCTGCTTTACTGCTATTTGGTTTGTTTTATTCATCTGATTTTGTTTATTTTATGTTTTTAACTACTGTTGTTTTAATCTAATATGTTTTAATCCTATGTCTGATTTAATACTGTTTTAAGGGGGGGAGGGTATTGGGATGTATTATATAATTTGTAATTTTAACTTTTGTTAGCCGCCTCGATTGCACTCAGAGGGGCGGGGTAGAAATAAATTATTATTATTATTATTATTATTATTATTATTATTATGTGTACAAAATTTAACTGAGTAGTTTTGTAATGTTAATATTCACCTATGGGTCTGTCATGATATTACAATGTATGAGCATCCATTATACAATAATAGCCAATGGAGTGACTGATGTGTCATGGCCTGACACACGATGGAGATCAATGCACACCAAAGCACTCCCCAATGCACATCTGGACACTGGCTAGGACAAGAGCACCTGATGATCATCAGAAGTGTCCAATGCTTATCAGAAGGGTTCAGTGCTCATCAGAAATGCCTGATGCGCATTAGAGGACTCTTGACAAGGACCAGATGCCCATCTTTACAATTCAGTAACTGAGTTTTTTGTTGTTTTGTATGTGTGTTTCTGCAATGTGGCTATTGATTTATAAGGTTACAAAAAGTAGACTGTGATGTAGGGTCTCAGTTCTTTTTTTCTTTTTTTTATTCCAATACCAAAATATGTACACATTTTAAGCATTCTCATTAATATTCTCATTTATATATACAATTTACCCAATGCACATATTCCCCCCACATTAAAGTATGTTTAGATAGATAGATAGATAGATTTTAGACTTTCTCATTTTAAAATGTGTGCATCATTTTGTATACACTTTATTTCTGAAAAATAAAATAAAATTCTCCAAGTGGGGTATATTTTTCACATAATTAAATGTAGGAAAAGAAAGCATATAATATATATAACCAATATGGAAACAAAAAAATGGTTGTGTCCTATTCATATTGACTTTTTGGTATAACTTTTGATCAGTGTATGTAGGGTTTTTTTCTATTTGTTACATAGAGGGTAATTATGACATATTTTATAGCTGATCATTTTTGTAGTTCTTCGTATCATTTCCATTTTCATTATAAAACTCCATTCTATTATATCCTACCATCACTATTTCCACATAGTTTGTACATGTGTAATGGTTTCTTTTCATGTACATCTTAGGTTGAGACCTTTCCCTTTTGTTTCTTTCTGATCATCTCATAGTGAGGCTTGGAAGGCAGAAAATGACTACTTTCAGCAAGATAGATCTATGGATTTACCCCCACCCCACCATCCCAAAGTAAGGTGCCTTGCCTCTCTCCAGCTCCACATTGCAGAGTAGGTGAATGGCAAAATATGTTGAAAAGCACAGGAATGTAATGGGGATAAAAATCAATACTGCTTCAAAGTCGACCCTGGCTTCTTGGAGAAAATACATAGTACTCTTCTGAATCTTATTTACCATTGAAATATATGCCAATATTGGTGGTTTGAGCATCACTGTAGACCTCAGTTTATATGATTTTCTAAATCAGGACATTTTAGTGGATGAGATTATAGGTTGTTTCTCTCCCTCTATCTCTCTGTTTCTCTTCCCTCATCCACCTGCCCTTTCTGTTATTCACAATTATGGCACTTTGATACCATTTTATCTGACATGGCTCCATCCTGGGCAACCCAAGGATTTGTAGTTTGATGGGAGAGACTTCTCTGCCAGAAAGCTCTAATGCAATAGTTCCATGGATTTCAATAGAGAAATTATATGTATTCATCAAGCTACAAATCCTAGGATTCCTAAAATGAAGCAAAGGGACTTAAAATGTCATAAACTGCTTTAATCTCTCTCTCACGCGCACACACACACACTTTCAATTTTTGACAAGGGTAGGGAGCATATATGAAAGTTAATCATAAGTAAGGTGGAAGTCACATATTAGAATTCCCTTGCCCCTCAAAAATTCTCTATCCACAGCAATTATTCCATAATGGTTTACTCTGGAAATATAACTTGCCATGAGGACTTTACCAGTGCAGCTTAGTGCAAATAGGAGGTTTATTTCAATACAGTTTAAGATAAGCTCTAATAAACCTCATTTGTTAATCTTGTCCTCCATTTGGTTTAATGAGAACTATTCCATGCAGCAGTAAAATACCTTGGGATTGTTAAAGGCACATTTATTTGAGTTCTAGCAGAAGACAAAACCATGTTTCCTGTAAAATTTTAACACCACCTAAGCACTAACTATATGACTACATATTTAATGATAATCATAACTTAGATATCTCCTGACATGGAGCATGCCAACAGTTCTCAATTGTCAGTTTTTCCCTTGGTTATTAGTAGGGGATCTGTTTTAACTTAATTGAAATCAACAACCAAATATATATCATGAGTTAAAAACAAGTGACAATGGACCTTTGCAGACTGCCAGAAATAATTCAGCTTGAGGCCACTTTAACTGCCCTGGTATAGTGCTAGGGAATCATGAGAACTATAGTTTATTGTGGCACCAGAGCTCTCTGACAGAGAAAGCTCAATGTCTCAGAAAAAAATACAGTTCCCATGATTCCCTAGCACTGAGCCAGGACAGTTAAAGCTGCATTATTTCTGGCAGTCTGCAAAGGCTGAATGCTACATAATGAGAAGGCATAAATCTCTTTTTAACTCTTCTTTGGTTATTTCTTCAAGTACAGCCAAGTTCTTCATTGTTTTTTGTCCAGTGGATGCCAATGGATGACATTGTGGATTCCATATACCGTCAGTTTAATCATAATTTTCTGGTGATTTTTCTAGTTTATATCCTGTATTCTTCAGATTTTACATTTCTAACTGTACATAAAACCTAATTGGTTACACTTTAAAATTTAGAGTCTAAACTCTAAATAACTTTGTCTCACCATATATTCTTCAGAATCACATTCAGTGTTTTGTTAAATTAGAAAGGTGACGTATAAATATTGTTGATATAACCAATATAGCAAGGGTGATAGCAAATTCCAGTTTTGTAGATATGAGTGGAGAGAGCATCTGCCTTGAAAAGAAGGTGGGAATACAGAAAGGATAGACAAATGTGCCTGGTCTATGCCCAAAGGTTGGGGAAAGGATGGGTCTGAATATGTGCTTTTATTTCTACAGAGACAGTAGGCTTGGAAAAACAGAGATTGCATATATCACATTATGTTTAATGTTGGCTGGCATTTTTTTAGGGCCAGAACTGGGGGTTATCCCATGGTATCTACCTCTTCAGGCCTTTCAGAAGGAGGTATGCAGTATGGCCTGACCCAGGTGTATACGAGTAAGCAGGGGGCTGCTGACCTTAGCTCCATCTCTCCAGGCACTGACTGATTGTGAAGGAGCATCCAGGCTTATTCCATGTGCTTGAGAACACAGAAGGCCTCTCCTGATGCACCTGATCAGTGGCCAGGGAAATGGAGCTGCATCCATTGCAGGCCAAAGGAAAGCGCCATCTCTACCATCTCCTGGTGGCCCATTCACACTATAGGTTGAGTCTCCCTTATTCAAAATACCTGGGACCAGGAGTTTTTTTTGGATTTCAAATATTATTAAATGGGGGGGGGGGATTTTGGAACATTTGCATATGCATAATAAGATATCTTGGAGATGAGGCCCAAGTCCAAACATGAAATTCATTTATGGCTCATATATACCTTATAAACATAGCCAGAATATAGTTTTATAAATATATTTTTTAATAATTTGGTGCATAAAACAAAGTTTGTGTACACTGAACCAGAAGAAGGGAAAGGTGTAACCATCTCATGTAGATAATTTGGATTTTGGAGCATTCTTGATTTCAAAATTCTGCATAAGTCTGTAGTGTATATACAATTATAGAGCTGTATTCCAATAACTGCCCTGGCAACAGCCTATAGAATCCTGGGATTTGTTGTCTAGTAAAATGCTAGAGCTTCCTGGTTTAGAAGTATGCATTCCCCTCCCTGAACTTGCATATCTCAGGTTTATATTTATTTTATTTCAGTCTTATCAATGGCAACATCTTATATCTTATGTACAATTTCCAAACTAGCAGAGAGGCAAAATAAATTATCGATATCTAACATCATCCACCTATTTATAACCCTTTATCATCCATTTTTTCCAATGTTCTATCATATTACTTTATATGTTACTATTACTATTTCATTAATTCCTTTTACTAAATACAGTCTTTATTGCCATAATTCATATATTTTTCCCATTTTTTTTAGTATTGTTGCGCAGTTTTCCCACTAATCATCATAGTTAGTTTATCCATTGTCATTAATTCATATACTTTTCCAATCCATTCTTGTATCAATTGATTATTAGTTTCTTTCCAATGTTTAGCATATACAAGACGAGCAGCAGTAACCATGTACAATACTATCCCTATCTCATCTTTCTTTAATTTCCCTTTCAAATCTTCCGTTATATTCAATAATAATAGCTTTGGTTTCAATTCACAATCAGTTTGGAGTATTTGTTTTATTTTATTTTTAATTTCATCCCAAAACTGTTTTGTCTTTTCACATTCCCACCACATATGAATTAGATTTGCTTTCTTTTGTCCGCATTTCCAACATTGATCTTCTTTGCTATTTTTCATTTTGGCTATTCTATTAGGGGATAGATGCCACCTGTGTAACATTTTATAATAGTTTTCAATCAGATTAGCTCCCTTGGTAAATTTCAAATTTTTCGACCAAGTTGTTTCCCATACCTCCAATGGAATCTGTTCATTGAGGTCCTGCATCCACTTCATTACACTTTCTTTTATTGTCTCTTCTTTCAGTTCTATATCTAATAGCAATTTATAAGTTCTTGAAATCATCTGTTTTTCCCCTTTATCTAGTATTTTTTCTAATTCTTTTTTCTCCGTTTCTATTCCTTTATTTTTTTGATCTTTTTTAAATCTTTCTTTAAGTTGAAAATATAGTAACCATGATATTGTAATGCCTGTTTTTTGGAGTTCTTCTATTGTTTTGAAGCTTTTTCCATTACTTGTTGTTATTATCGTATCATGATATGTAATCCAATTTTCAGTATTGGTTTTTTCTTTTTTATGAAAAGCCTCATGAGTCGAGGTCCATTTTGGGATTTTTGTGTACATGTCTCTGAACTTGCAGATCTCAATAGGACTGACCCATGGTAGTTAAAGTGAAATCATAGTGCTATAATTACTTACTGTTCCCAGCATGTTGTAGCATGTTGTAGGATCTTGGCTACTGTTACCTTTCTTGGCATAACAAAGTTACATTTCAAAAGTAATGTAACAAGTGGGAACAAAGGGGCACTGTTGGTGGGATGAGTGATGCTTTCTAGTTGCTTTTAGAAGTTGCATCCTAGGCATTTCAGGGGCATTTTAGATGGATTTTCTAAGGTTTATGGCATTTTCTGATCAATCAGAATGGGTGTGGGTGTGGGTGTTTTAAATAACAGGGCCAAATCCTGTTGGGCATTTATGAATGCATAACTTCAAGTTACACATCATAACTGTTTTGCATTTACAATCCCTACATAGCCCCTAGTTTAGGGGGTACATAGGGATGGTGAAAGTCCCCCAACCCCCATTTTGCATCTAATAGGGGTCTGTTCCCCTGTCATTCAGGAAGCAGTTGGCGGATGGTTACATCCCTTCACCTGCCCTTACCCTGTACAAGCAATCACTGACATGAGTGGGAGTTTTGAGAGGGGTCTTGCTTCTGGCTGTTGCAATAGAAATTGCTCATGGAAGGAGGTAGGAACATCAGTCAGTTGCTTCCTAATCAACAGGGGAAACCAACTCCCATCAATTGAAGCACTGCTGCCCAGCAAGGGGGAAAGTAGAGGGACTGGGACAAGGTTCACTGCATAGCACTGTAACTATGGTGTTTACAAATTCATAACTCTCCAAAAGTATTCTAGACTTGAAAAACAAATGGAAAAATAAAAAGCAATTCTTTTTATTTTTCCATTAGAAAAAACTTTTCTAAGGCTATAACAAGTGAAGCCAATGAATTATTTTTAAACACTACATTGAGTAATGGCAACAAATTACTTACAATGAAGCAACTTTAGAAATTCTTTTCCTATGTTAGGAAAGACAAACATCCCGCAATATGCATATTTTCCCTTTTGAAGGTGTAGTAGCATGGGTGAGCAACTTTTTTTCTCTCTCTGGAGGTCTCCTTCCCTTAAAGGTAACCTGCCAGAGGTTGTGAGATTATTATGTTTGGTAGGACTGAAATCAATCATGGCGGAGCCAAGAACCAAACTTCATCTCTCTCTACCAAGTGAAGGACAGACCACCTTTACCAGATCACTTCTAAATCAATCAGCTAGTGGATCCCAATACTGTAGGGTAAAGAAACCAGTCTAGGTTTTAATCCAAAATTGAGGAAATAATTGAAGGTGTTTGCCTCTATCTGCAACCCCCATTTAAAATGTGAATTAGGACCTAAAATGGATTTAGTGTGGAAGCCTCCAGCTATCACTGCTCTTAAAAGGTATCCAAATTGATTTCTTTTAGAAGTCTTTTGAAATCATCCTGAGGGCAGCTTGAAATTGGGTTAATGGAGGAGGCTGCATTAGCAACTGTTGAGTCCCTATATAAGTTACAAGGAGTGAAGAATTCACATGGTTTAGGCCTTGTCTGTATAAATGCAGAGAGCCAGTGCATTGTAGTGGTTTGAGTTTTGGACTTCAACTCTGGAGACTAGGGTTTGAATCCTCACTTAAACATAAAACCCCTTTGGGTGACCTTGGACCTCTGCCTCAGAAGATAGCAATGGCAAGCTATAGGGTCACCTTAGGGGTCATCATAAGCCAAAAATGACTTGGAGGCACACAGCAAATATAAATGCAGCAATAGTTACAATCTTCCTAGATTGAAGTAGTCAGTCACCTCAAGTATCAAATGCTGGGAGATGTGAAGGATGCCTGCTTCTTATGTGTTCAAGAAGAAAACAACCCAGTCCAGCTGGCCCTTGGGTGGAGAGCACTGCTCTTCACCATTGCTGAAGTAAGAGTCAACTTCCTATCTAGTTGGCTTTTGTATGTGGAATAGAAAGAATGCCACCTTGCCTTTTGTGTCAGGTAGCAAAAATGTATTTAGCTGCCTCTGCAGGGGGACCCATGATTGTAATGAAAGAGATGGTGAATGACAGTTCAGATGGGCAAGAAAGCAAAGAAAAATTATGGATGTATTGGTCCAAAGTCACCTCCAGGAGCAAATGCATAGTACTCTTCTGAACTTTGACTCTCAAACAATATGCCAATATTCATTCATTGACAATTTAGCCAAATAAATGGTAGCATTACAGCAGACTTGAGTTTCATTGACTTCCTCAGTCTTCTGTGAGACAAAGGACTGGATTGATATGTTCCCTATTGTTTATGAGGAGACAGTAATGAAAAGCTGCTGCAGTGGCCACAATGTGCAATAAAAGAAACCAAAGGAGCAATGTAATTTGCTCCTATCGTTGGTGCTATCACAAGGCATGATTACCTCTTTCCCTTTAAAAAAAAAAAAGGCTGTAGGATTCTTTCTTTTTCCCCCTCCTCCCCTCCCTGCTTTGTCCTCTACTTTCATGAAAGGTCCATGTTGATGTATTTCAGGTTGCTTAAAACTGACTAGAGGGAAAGTTAAATGAGCAGTGGGAAAGAAGAGAGATGATTCCAAACACACTTTATACATTATCTGAAGGCATTGATTTAACTATAAAAAAAAATGGGACAGCTATTGAACCAGTTAAAGGGACTGGGGAGAAAGAGAGAGAAGCCAAAAATATCAAGCTGACATTTGGACTCTTCAGTATCAAGGAGAAACCTGCAGTTGCCACAAAAGGATTTTGACTTTATTTACATAGAAACATGTGTGAGGCATTATTTATAATACTGAGGCAGATTTGAGATGGCTGTTCCATTTCTCATCCCTGCAGCTCCTTGTAAAGTTATTCCTGGAACAGATTAGAAAGGAAAGCTTCCTGAATAGATCCCTTCTTAGATTAATATCATGAAGCAAATTCAGGCTACTAGAAGCAATATATGTAAAGCTGAACAGCAACAATTCCAATTGATCATGTTCTACATTCAGTGATACTTAGCTGTGTTCATCTTTCTCACTGTGCACAAAGTCTGGGTTTGCTTTCCATTCCTTTTTCCTCCTTTTTCCCCCCTCCCTTTTGAGTACTCTTGCTCATTTTGCAGCTACATTAAACTCCATTTCCAGTACTAAATGATGCTGTTTCATTGTCCTCTCTACTGTAAATTGCTTTCTTTGGTATTTCCATCATTTAAAAATAGAAAGAAAGAAGGAGAAGGAGAAAAGGAGAAAGAAGAAGAAGGGAGAGAAAATAACTTCTTGTATGTTAAGAAAAATAGGGAACATCATGCAAAGAAGATGGCAATGGGTGCATCTACAGTTTAATGCCACTTCTAGTGCTGTAGCTCCATTCTATGGAATCCTGGGATTTTAATTTTAAAGGTCTTTAGCTTTCTCTCCAAAGAGTGCTAGTGCCTCACAAAGTTACAAGGCAATTAAAGTAGTGTCAAATGCATTATTTCTATAGTGTAAAAATCAATGGTTCCCGAACTTTGGTCCTCCAGGTTTTTGGACTTCAACTCCCAGAAGCTCCAGCCAGCTTGGTGAATAGTCAGGAATTCTGGGAGCTAAAGTCCAAAACACCTAGAGGATCAAAGTATGGGAACCACTGGTGTAAATGCTCCCAAAGTGTTGGTTACAGCTATTAGCTACCAGCACATCTCTGTTCCTGTGGGGTGCCCTAACTATTGTGTGTGCTCTCTGGTCCATCCATCATAGTGAGAAGGACTAGAAAACTCGGGGAAAAGCAATTCTGAAAATGTAAATATATTGTCTAAAAACTCCATAATGCCAAGACATTTCTTGTTGGTTTGGTCAAAGAAAACTGATAGGAATGCACCCAAGAGCAGTTTCCTGACAATAGAATGGCTTCCATCAGCAACATAGTTTTCTGTTCATCCCTGCAGCCTAGTGAGCACTTCTCCTCCCAGAAAAAGAATAAGCTCTAAAGGATTGGGAGACCATCCAAGGCAGGCTTTAGAGGAGTTCTGTGGTGTTGATGGCGAAGAAGCATTCTCATACAGAGCTGGATATAACTCCAAATTTATCATCAACACTAAATAGAATTAAAATATGCTTAACTATCAAACTTAAAGTGGAGATAGAACCAATCTCACTTCCCTTGGGATAGAATTACACAGACAAAATGCCATCATAACAAGACCCCATCCTGCATTTCCATCAATCCTGGCCCTCCCAGCATTCATTGCAGGAGACTCTAGGATTCCTCCCTCACTATTTCTCTCCCAAATTCTCATGCTTGCTCTCCTTCTTCTTCCTTTCCTTGGTGGCTTCCTCTTCTGTCTGACTGTCTGGTGCTCTCTCTGTGCCTCTCTTGCTCTTGCTCTCTCTCTCACACACACACACTTTGTTTGTGACACTGCAGGTAAGGCTGCAGTCACATGAAGAGTTGCCAAGGTTATACTATCCCAGGCCCTGAGATTTCAGGATCATAACATCTTGGATACAGACTTAGGGATAATCCCTTGCGATGTCACAGGGGCAGGATAGTATCAATCAGGACACATTGGGCTTCTATCACAGTTGTGCTGATTCTGCCATTCAAATCAAAAACACTGCATCTAGCAAATGAAGATATACGTACAAGATAGCACTCTCACCCTGAAATTCCTCCCCCTTGCCTTAATAGAATTAACTTCTAACTTAAAGTAGAGAGCACAGGCCCTGAAAGCTAGGAACCCTAGTCAAATCTGACATATTGATTTCTCCATCATGCCACAAATGAAAACTGAGTCCAAGATTTTCTTTGATACTGACAAATGGAAAAGTCCACCAATATAATTAAGATGGGTGTGTAGTAATGACATACTTACACTGGGGTAGGGTAATGGTGCAACTTGACAATGGCATCAGGGAGCTCTCCTGGTGCTGTCTATGGCAAATGAATGGCTATTTGGGTCCAGGTGGACAGAGTAACATCCTAGTAGTAACAAGCTGCCACTACACAGCCAGGAAGTGGGCAAGGAGAGTTCTGCAAAAAGGTACCGGAGGCCTCCTTGTGAATTATTTGAAAAAAGACTTAGGCTGGTTTAACCTTCTGTTATACTAGTCCACCTCACTAAGGGCCTTTACAGACTGCCAGAAATAGTGCAAATCGAGTCCACTTTAACTGCCCTGACTCAATGCTAGGGAATCATGGGCACTGTAGTTTATTGTGGCACCAGAGCTCTCTGACAGAGAAGTCTCAATGTCTCAGAAAAAAACTACAGTTCCCATGATTCCCTAGCACTGAGCCAGGACAGTTAAAGTGGACTCAAGTTGTATTATTTCTGGCAGTCTGTAAAGGCCCTTAGGGAGGATACAAACAGCGCAAAGTGCCGTCATGGAGGCAGGGAAGAGGAGGGACAGCCACACGGCGGCCACCTCAACCCCTTCCTGAGGATGTCATCAGAGCGCGTGCCATTACACATGGTGAGCACCCTCATGATGTCCTCCCAGCACAGCCTCTGCACGTGCTGCGCCAGAAGAGACACAGAAGAGCCATGTGGCGGCTCTTGATGCGCTCCTTCTGCCAGCTCCGAAAGGACCGGCATTTTAGAGCTCCTTTCTGGGCTGGCAGAAGGGAGGATTGGGCCCGAGGCGTGGGGCAGCCTCGGCCCCAATCCTCTGCTTCCCAGGGCTGCATTCCCCCCCCCCCCCCGTCAATAAGATGTTTCTGGCCACTGTGATTTTCCCCACAGTGCACCTCGCATTTTCCTTCAACAATATTAAAGGCATCTAGAGCATGTTCCACAATAAACTGGAACAGAAGTTTTAGGGAGAAAATTGAACACCCCTGTCCTGAGCTCTACTGCTCTGATCAAATTAGAAATCACTAACAGCACCACCACCACCTGTAGCTCTTTTGAAATGGAAAAAATACAACTTCAGGACATTCCCTTCAATCACAGCTCTCCCACCAATGCCTAATTTGACTTGGAAAGTGGTGGTTTAGCTACCACACTGCTGATATCAGCTTGGTCTTTCGGGCTGGTTGTTAAATAAGTGACTGACGAGCAGGCACAGCAGAACTGATTGAATATAAAGCCAATGCAGAGTGACACTGGAGAAACCTGGATGTTTATGACTTGCTGATGTCTCCTGTTGGAGGCATTTTAATCAGGGGCACATTGTGAACAGAGGCTGCTGGCAGTTAGAGGAGCCCTGTGGTGCTTCAAAAGACTTTCTTGACCATGCAAGAGAAGGACTTTCAAAACTGAGGCAAGGTTTGCCATTTATCAAAAGTGTGGCACTACACACTGATGTGAACTTTATAGCTGATATATGCCACTTGATTTCTCCTATATGAATTATCCAATGGCAGAAGATGCCTCTCATCCACAGCAGGTGCCAAATCAAAGGGCTTCTCTATATATTATTTTGCCTGCTCTTCTTAATGAGTTTAAATGTAAGATATGATGTAAATTCTTTGCACAATATATTGTTGACACTCATACCTGACAGCTGATAACGTGTGAGATAGGAGAGGTCAGTGTATGGTGCAATGATGTCAATAGTATATAATAATAATAGCATATATCCAGATATTACAAGCAAAACAGAGATGGAGCAGCAGCAGTTCTGTCTCTCTTGGAGCATCTAGTTAAGCACTAAGCACATGCAAGCACATCTGTTCAGTTTTACTGTCCTCTCCTTGTCTCCTGTTCAGTCACTTTATTGTCTTCACCACCATCAAATTTTATGCTCTTCAGGGATCTCTTTCTTTCTTTCTTTCCTTCCTTCCTTCCTTCCTTCCTTCCATCTTATGCAGCCCCTTATAAGCAAATGTCATTACACAAATAATATATGCAGTGATTATTCTAGACAACCTTTTAAATCATTGTTTACTTCCTTCTGCTCTTTTTATGCTTCCAATTTGTTTTTATTGCAATATTTTATGGTATTATCATATTACACTGTGACACATTTTGGCTTTTATGCCTCTTCTATATAACCCTGATATCCCAGAGTAAAGGGGTGGGATTAAAATACTGTTAATAACTAGCCAACTAACTAAATATATATTCTTGCTTTTATTAAGTTTGCCTTTTTTTCATTTGTGTAGATTTTTATTTTAAAAGACAACAAGTGTTACATAAATGAGAATGCAAAACAAACAGTACAGAAACACTGAACATAGATAGCCATGAGACACAGGGTGACACTAATCAGATTGCTCATATTTTTGTATATGATCTATCTGCACTGATTTTGTTTCATGAAAGATGAATGATAAATCCCAAGCACCAGCACCACAAGAACAACTAAACATGGTTTTGATAAGCTTGGGATTGTACGAGTGAGAGCATCACCAAAACATTGTAAGTGTGTCTTCCATGGATCTTCTTGCTTAACCTGCACACATACTGATATCTGCCTTTTGTCTTAGAAGCCTCTATTTTGTGTTTGTTTCTTTGTTTATTTCTTATATTTACATCCTGCCTTTCTTCCAGTAAGCTCACATACATGACTCTCTTCATCCCCACAGGAAACCTATGAAACCCTGTTTTAGGTCACTCAGTGGCCACTGTGGTTTGTCCAGTTGACACCTATCTGACCTTGCACACCTTGCACATCTAAAAAGAATAAGAATCCTCCCCAATAAAGACAGAAGCTGATTCTCTTTTCCAGGTGTGCCCAGGTAGTGCCCAGGTACACTGCTACAGTCAGTCAGTGCTGAGGTAGATGTAGAATATTTGTTTTGCCTAGGAGTGGTCGGCAGGGGGCCAATGAGGTCTATCTGGAGATGGACCCATGGACTTCAATGTGTTGATATCAGATCAGGGCCTTAGGACCACTTTGATCCACATTAATCATGGCACAAGACAAGCAATTGTCTACCCATTGTTCAACCTTTTGTCACATCTGAGGCCACCATCCAGTTTCCCTGACTCTTTCAATGGTGGATTGCGTTTCCCTATGTCCTATTTTTGTATATGATCTATCTGCACTGGTGGATCAAATCTCCCCGAAGTTCTGTGGGAACGATCCAGCTGTGGTTGCCTTCATCCTCTACAGCCCACCAAACTCCTTCTTTCTGTTCTATTATGTATCTTCCAGTGGGGTCTCTTCCTGTTTCCATGAGTCCTTTGCCCTCCAAGTCTCCCTTTTGCAGCTGCACTAAATCTAAAGTCAGGGCATCAGAGCTTCCTTGGGCTTGACATTGAAATGGTCTACAGGTGTCTCTGGTTCAAGCGCTAAAGCAGCTTCTTTAGCTAACACATCTGCGTGATTATTCCAAAGAGCCTCTTTGCTGTTTCCCTTTTGATGTCATTGACAAAAGAAACCCAGGTTGTAGCAGTTCTGTCTTACAACAGCTGTGCTACTATTTTCCACTTGTTTGCATGGGCTACTGGTTTATAATCACTTGCCTTCTATCCTCTCTAGCTAAATAGTGAGCCAATCTGTGGCTGCATTTACTGTCTACTGGGAATTAATGTAACTAGTCAAGGGCACATCAGGGCACTCAAACTCTAGCACTGTGCAGAGGGCTTCTACCTTGGTGGCTTGGCTAGAATGAGACCAGACTGCTCCTTGAAGCATGTGAACATCATTCACATGGATCACACCATATCCCGTTAGGCGGGTTCCATCAGGGCATGATGATGACCCATCACAGAACCAACATGCAAACCCTTGCAAAAGTGCCTCTTGGAGAGATTCCCCTGCTTTTACTGGCCATTTGTCCTCTGAGATAGGAGGGAGTGGGCACTCGTGGACAGCTTCTGTGACAATTAAGCCATATGGAGCAGAAGGCTTACTTGCTTCTTTGTGGTAGTCTACCCCTCTCTTGATCAGTTGTAGGGACCATTTAGCTATCCTGGAATTGTGGACTTGTCCATCCTGGATTTTTCCTGATAGTGTGAACTTTAAAGGAGTGTGTGGAGTTTGGACTATTACTTTTGCTCCTCCTATTATGAATTCCCATCTTGTCAATGCCCACATTAAGGCAAGGCAATTATCACATGGACTGTATTTAATTTCAGTGGGAGACAGGTTTTTGCAGGCATAGGCAACAGCACTCTGTGTCCCGTTTCAGAGTTGAGAGGGGACTTCTCCTATATTGTTGTCAGAGACTGCCAGGTGAATGTAAAATGGTTTGCTTATATCTGGATGGGCAAGAGCTGGTGCTTGAGCTAAATCCCTCTTTAGTGTGGCAAAAGCCTCTTGCTCTTCAGGTCCCCATTCCCATGTGACTCCTTTTTTTAGCAGCATATACAAAGGCTTGGCTTTGATGGCAAAAGCCTCAATGAATTACCTGGAGCAATTGAAAGCTCCCAGCAAGGCTCTTAGTGATCCTTCATCATTTGGGGCTGGAAGCTTTCCTATAGTTTCAACTCTCTGTGAATCCAGTGTCCTGCAATCTGTTCAGAGGTTCTATCCCAAGTATTTGACTTGGGTCTGGACTAGTTGTGCTTTTTCTCTGCCTTGAACCCTGTATATAGCATAAAGCCTAAGATTTCTCTAGTGATGTCAGTGGTTTTCTCTTCTGAGTCAGAATGCACCAATATATCATCCACATGTGATAGCACATGGAAACGTGATGTGGTGCACAACTTAGTCCACATTTTTATGGGAATGGCATATAGTAGGGCTGGAGTGAAAACCCTGAATGCACCTGGTGAAACAATGCTGAATGCCCCTGAATTCAAATGCAAATTTGTAATAGCAACTCTCATGTAGTGGAATAGAATGAAATGCATTGGCCAAATCTATGACACTATAGTCTTTGGCTCTGGCTGCAATCGCTACCAAGATTTCATAGTATTTTGCCACCATTGGAGCTTCACAACAGACTTGGAGGATGATCTTCCAAAGAAAAAACAGTAAGTTTTTCCCCTGCTCATCATCCTCCCACTGGGTATCAGAATAGGAAAGTTAGAGAATTAGCAGCCCAGGTTAATCTCCTCAAGAAGAAGAATTCCATTTTGGCAGCCAGATTCCAATCATTATTATTATTATTATTATTTATATCCTGCCCCTCTGCAGAGCAATCGGGGCGGCTTACAACATTACAATTTCCATACATTAAACAGAACATAAAATCCCGAATCCCACCCATCCTTTAAGAAGTAAGGGTTCTTCTTATTCTAGGCCGGGTGGTGCTGGGCTTAGTGTCTCTCCCCCAGATGACATCGGAAGGTAATGGAGGGAGGACTCTTCTTATTATTTTAGGTCCGATGGTGCTCAGCGTAGTGTCTCTCCCCCAGATGACATCGGATGGTAATGGAGGGAGGGCTCATCTTATTTTAGGCCCGATGGTACTCAGCCTAGTGTCTCTCTCCCAGATGACATTGGATGGTAATGGAGGGAGGGCTCTTCTTCTTATTCTAGGCCGGGTGGTGCTGGGCTTAGTGTCTCTCCCCCAGATAACATTGGATGGTAATGGAGGGAGGGCGCTTCTTATTGTAGGACCAATGGTGCTTGGCCTAGTGTCTCTCTCCCAGATGACATCGGATGGTAATGGAGGGAGGGCTCTTATTATTATTTTAGGCCCGATGGTGCTCAACCTAGTGTCTCTCCCCCAGATGACATTGGATGGTAATGGAGAGAGGGCTCTTCTTCTTATTCTAGGCCGGGTGGTGCTGGGCTTAGTGTCTCTCCCCCAGATGACATCGGATGGTAATGGAGGGAGGGCTCTTCTTATTATTTTAGGCCCGATGGTGCTCAACCTAGTGTCTCTCCCCCAGATGACATTGGATGGTAATGGAGAGAGGGCTCTTCTTCTTATTCTAGGCCGGGTGGTGCTGGGCTTAGTGTCTCTCCCCCAGATGACATTGGATGGTAATGGAGGGAGGGCTCTTATTATTATTTTAGGCCCGATGGTGCTCAGCCTAGTGTCTCTCCCCCAGATGACATCGGATGGTAATGGAGGGAGGGCTCTTCTTATTTTAGGCCCGATGGTACTCAGCCTAGTGTCTCTCTCCCAAATGACATTGGATGGTAATGGAGAGAGGGCTCTTCTTATTATTCTAGGCCGGGTGGTGCTGGGCTTAGTGTCTCTCCCCCAGATGACATCGGATGGTAATGGAGGGAGGGCTCTTCTTATTCTAGGCCCGATGGTGCTTGGCCTAGTGTCTCTCCCCCAGATGACATCGGATGGAATGGAGGGAGGGCTCTTCTTCTTATTCTAGGCCCGATGGTGTTGGGCCTGGTGTCTCTCTCCCAAATGACATCGGAGAAGAGAAATAGAAGAGAAATCCACTCAAGAATAAGAACTTTTCTCTATTACAGAAGCTTCTGCAATGGCAGATTTATTGGGACCCCTGAACCAAGGAACGACATACAATGGATGCTAAGGGCTGCAAATAGCTATCCTTCTGCCATAGCCTCAAATCTGACACAGCTAGCCTGGCTGTGCATGTCTCCCATAGACAGAGATGTCCTGGAAGCAGCTGTGCTTTTGATACCTTTTGTCCACAGACATGTACACTTGGATGAGAGAAATCCTGTGCTTGTTGTGGCCAGGGCAACTTGCTGAGGATTTATACTATGCACAAGAGCAGCACAAAAATGAAGATCCAGAGACATACATTGCCAGGAAAATGTTGCTTGCAATTATAGCTCTCCCCTCTGATTGCACAGATGGACTCTATTCCAAGAGCTAGGAGTCTCTGGGATGCCTATCTAGGAAGTCAGAGCCTGTGAGTTGGGAAAAATTTTCCAACCACCTAGAGAGGGCCTCTTCTAATTTCTGTTTGATGCTAGCATGTAGACAAGAAAAGGCCCTAGCAGAAAGAACGAAGCCAGGAAAAATTCCTCAAAGAAATGCTTTTTGGGTCCACTGAACAAAAGCCCCAACCAGTCTTCTCCCACTCCCCAGGGGGAGGTGAGAACATCAGAGGGGTCAGCCCTTCCTAGTGAACAACCCCCAGAGATCCCTACGAGACCTCATTCCCCCCATTCCTGAGGACCATACACCAACAGTTTCCCTGCAAACCTAAGGAAGGCAAACTCTCATGGCCAAAATCATAGAATCATAGAGTTGGAAGAGACCACAAGGGCCATCCAGTCCAACCCCCCTGCCATGCAGGAACTCCCAATCAAAGCACCCCCAACAGATGGCCATCCAGCCTCTGCTTAAAGACCTCCAAGGAAGGAAACTCCATCACACTCCGAGGGAGTGTGTTCCACTGTAGAATCTCCCTTACTGTCAGGAAGTTCTCCCTAATGTTGAGGTGGAATCTCTTTTCCTGGAGCTTACATCCATTGTTTCGGGTCCTAGTCTCTGGAGCAGCAGAAAACAAGCTTATTCCCTCCTCAATATGACATCCCTTCAAATATTTAAACAAGGCTATCATATCACCTCTCAACCTTCTCTTCTCCAGGCTAAACATCCCCAGTTCCCTAAGTCGTTCCTCATAGGGCTTGGTTTCCAGACCCTTCACCATTTTAGTTGCCCTCCTTTGGACACGCTCCAGTTTCTCCACATTCTTTTTGAATTGTGGTGCCCAGAACTGGACACAGTATTCCAGGTGAGGCCTGATCAAAGCAGAATAGAGTGGCACTATTGCTTCTCTTGATCTAGACACTATACTTCTACTGATGCAGCCTAAAATTGCATTGGCCTTTTTAGCTGCTGCATCTCATTGTTGACTCATGTTCAACTTCTGGTCCACCTGGATTCCTAGATCCCTTTCACACGTAGTCTCATTCAGCCAGGTGTCCCCCATCGTATATCTGTGCTTTTCGTTTTTCCGCCCTAAGTGCAGTACCTTACATTTCTCTGTGTTGAATTTCATTTTGTTAGCTTTGGCCCAGCTTTCTAGTCTGTTCAAGTCATTTTGAATTTTGATTCTGTCCTCTGGGGTATTAGCTACTCCTCCTAATTTGGTGTTGTCTGCAAATTTGATAACTATGCCCCCAATACCGTCATCCAAGTCATTAATAAAGATATTGAATAGCACTGGGCCCAGGACAGAGCCCTGTGGCACCTCACTGGTCACTTCTTTCCAGGTTGAAAAGGAGCCATTGTTGAGCACCCTTTGGGTTTGGCCAGTCAACCAATTACAAATCCATGTAACAGTTACTTTGTCTAGCCCACATTTTACCAGCTTGTTTGCAAGAATGTCATGGGGAACCAAAATCAAAAAAAAAACATTCCCCTTGCTTCTGGAAACACCTCTGCTACTGTTCAGACTACTGTCCACAAAGAGATAGATCATAGCCATGCCCCAAATGAGATCAAGAGAGTCAAAGTCTCAGAGAACAGGACACAGGACACAAGCTCCACCAAGAAGTCCTAAGCAACCTTTCCAGTTAGCTAGAAAGGAGAAAGGGAACCCAAGAGGTCATCCTTCTGACTCCCATGGCCCAAATTGAAATGGAACTGGGTGATGCCAACTTCCCCAGTCCTCACCATTACACAGAAAGCAAAAACCACAGGAGATAGCCCTCAGAAAGGAGCCTTAAAGACTGCCCTTTAAAGACACCTACCCTAAAAAACCCTGATCAGAATTGTTATAATTCATAAGCAAAATGACAGCAAAGCCCATTGTCATGCCTAAATTTGACAAGTTTGACAAAGTGTCCTTGCATTTTTGTTTGCTGGCCTAACACACACTGATGATTTTTAGAATGTTTAGATTTTGTTCTTTCCCTTTTAAAGCAACAAAGCCCTATTTTGGTCCCTCATTCTGTTTTCAAAGGAGTTCTGTAAAGCTCTGTAGATTTAGGGGGGTTGCAGACTGCCAGAAATAGTGCAAATTGAGTCCACTTTTAGGGTTAGGGTTAGGGTTAGGGAATCATGGGGACTGTAGTTTATTGTGGCACCAGAGCTCTCTGACAGAGAAGGCTCAATGTCCCAGAAAAAAAACAATTCCCATGATTCCCTAGCACTAACCCTAACCCTAAAAGTGGACTCAATTTGCACTATTTCTGGCAGTCTGCAACCCCCCTTAGTTTTGTGGATTCCACTTTTACCTTTGTTTTCCCATTGATTCCAATCCGTTTTTAATTCAGAGGTTAAAACTGAATGTTAAGTGCTCTCATTTGGTGTGTATTATTTTGCTTAACAATCCTGTTCCTAAACTATCTTCCAAGGAGCTTGTTCTTTAGACTTGAAAGAGAAAAGAAAGAGTTTTAGAGTCTCTCCATGTGAGAACAGTGGCTTTATGGTTGGCTGATTTGTGATGTTAGACAGCATTTGTATAATTCCCTTCTGTGTACAAACTTTGCAAGAAACAGGTTGTTAAAAGTTGAGAGGCTGTTCTTTGGTTGAACTATACATCACTCTGTTTCCACAGATTATGTAAAAAAAATGATAGTCAAAGAGGTGTGTGGCGCACACTCCTGCCACCTTTCACCTTTAACGCTGACTTTTTGAATGGCAGTCCTGTGGGAACTCGTTCTCCCACCCCTGTCAATTGTGTGTAAAAGACCCACACTATTCTTTGTATGATGTCCCACACCAAAACCTTAACATGTTAGTAGCGTGGTTTGTTCTGAAAACGTAGGCCAAGTGATGTTTAAACAAGAATAAAAGTTTTTTTTAAAAAACAGCATGGAACAAATATAACTTGTACCACAACTTGTTACCATAGACTTGCTTGGTTACATATAACAATGATTGTTTCCAAATCACTTTTAATACTGTAACCACACAGGCTAGCAATCTCTCTCAGGAGATAACACATCAGTAACTCCCTTCTCTAGAGTTCTGTACATGTTTCAAATACCAAAATTACAGTTCCCTCAGGAACTCCTCAAGACACAGCCCTCTCTCTGACTTAACTCTGTTCAACTATCGAATTCCAACTCTCCACTCCAACTGTCAGCTTGGAATTTTCAAGTGCTCCCAGTTTGAATTCTATTGGCTGGCTCTCAGCTGCCTCCTGATTGGTCAGCTGGACATTCTATTCACCACAAGGCAGATCAAGGTTATGGATATATGGTCCACAGTGAAAAGAGAGAGTGGTTTGTGGAAGTGCAGAAGATGGTAAAAACAAAGAGAAATGAAAAGGGTAAAAGATGGGAAAAGGCAGATGTGGGCTGCCTTATAAAAAGGAGAGTTTGGGATGGGATGGGATGGAGTGTGGCCAGAATGAAAGTTTCAAAAGGCTCATAACTAGTGTTGTGACAAATCAGATTTTTTTTTCTTCTCGTCCATTGAGAACTAGATGTGATTTTTTTTATTTATTTTTTTAAAGTTCCACTTTCAAAAGGTTATTTTGTCTCTCCCTGTCAGGGGCAAGAGAAGTATTTTTCACAGATTCCCAAATGACAATAAAAGACATGGCAAACATTTACGCTAATTATGTGTGTTGGAACAGAGAGGACTTCCGGTTGGCAATGACAGACCATCGAGAAGTCTTTTGAAACCAGGGAGAGTCCTGGGGAAGACTTCTCACACAATGTGGTTTATATGCTACTTTTTGCAGCAAAAATCCCCTCCTGGTAAGAGGGGCTTTGAGGGGCTTTGACGAACATGGTATGAACAATTTTCTATAAGCCCTGTTTCCCAAAAAATGGCAGTGGGAGTGGAAGCTGCTGAAGCTACCTAGCCATGTTGGGGTTACTGACTTGGAGCAGCCTAGAATGCCACCAACATTTTAGTAATGTTTTTATTTTATGATTAGCCTTAATTGGATGCCTGAAGATGGAATGGAGTTTTTTGATTGAGCCTTAAACCTGACTAAATACACTATGATGAACCCATAGAGGATTTTATTTTGGTTTGGACCTTAATGGATCATGCATGGCAAGTAAATTATAGCAATTGCCTAAAAACAATCTATAGTAATTGTTTAATTTCTATAAAACAATAGGGGGGGAGGGGGGGAAAATTGTTCTTAATTATTGTTTGATGATTTTATGCTGTAAGCTGCCCTGATTGTGCACAGAGGGGCAGGGTATTAAATAAAAATTATTATTATTATTATTATTATTATTATTATTATTATTATTATTGTAAGAGCTACTCCAGCTAATTTCTAAGACCTATACAGTAAGGAAAATTTAACTTTAAGTGGCTTGATTGGATTAGATTACCCCTGAATACTTCAGAATATTATGATCCCAGATTCCTGAATGGGACTCCTTGCATGTGTGATCCTTGGAAACCTCTTTAGGTGGGGCAGCCCATGAGATGCAAAAACCCAGAAGTGCAAGGATCCACAGGGAGCCAAAGGATTTTGGGAATTGTAGTTCTTAGAGTCTGCAAGCCTCCCAGTATTAGAAAAGGAAGTTGACCCTGTGATTCTATGACTCAACGGCTACCCAGAAATGAGGAAGGATAGTAGTGAAACCAAAGGATTCAGGGAGTGATAGTCTTTCTCTTGGAGACCACAATAGCAAACAGCTGCAAACGGAGATGATGTTACATGTTTCAAGAGACAAAAATAAACAAATAGAACTTGCAAGGAAAGAAGCGTAGTCAGTGAATTTTCTGTTATTATTTCTTCAACGTTTGGATCCTTCTTCAAAGTTGAGAGCCTGTGTGGAGATGGGGACCTTTGTACATTTTAGGTACCGCTTTTTAATAATAAGATCTCCAAGGCTCCTAGTCTCTGTGGGCTTGCATAAATGTTGTCCTTTTTTCTTAACTACTTAGTATTAGGGAAACCAAGAATAAATCCCCCAGGGGTGAAAATCATCTTGAGAGCTTTGCTGGAACTGAAAGCTCCCTTTTTGGAACTGCAAAGGACCTAGATATGTTTTAAATCTAGTTTTTTGATACTATTATATTCTGATTAGTTGGTGGTGGTGGTGGTGCAAAAATGTTTTTGAATAGCTTAGATTTAAAGTGCTTAATTCAATTCTTGGTCCATTGAGGTTGGGGAGTGTCTTTTTTTTTATTTGTATTGAGAAGAAAGGGTGGGCAAGGGTGGGATACCATCTTTGAATTTGCCTTTTGGAAATTTCAGAACCTGTTACCCTTGGGAATCTTATTAGGGTCATAACTGAAGATCTAGTTACCCTGGCTAGAAATGTTAGTTCATATAAGGGTAATATTGACTTGGTAGTTTAGTTTATTTTGGACAGTTTGGTTTAGTTCAGACACTGGTTTATTATATGAAAAACCTCTGTCTGAAGTACCCACTCTAATTTGGTAAACATGTTGATGGCTTCAAGAAGCCAATAATGAAAATCGCAACCACTACAGAATAGAAGACCATCTGTGGAACAGGTTTAAATAATTGATTCAAATGTGATATTCTTGGAGGAAATTAAAATAAGTTCAGAATTGCATAAAAGGATAGGCAATCTTAAACAGGAAATGAGTGATACTAAGGTTGAAATCAGAAATGAACCTAAAATGAATTAAAGGCTATGAGATATTCTGTAGATAAAGTAGCAGTGGAATTCTCTAAATTTAAAAGTAAAGTTGACAAATTAGAAGGCAGACAAAAACAAGTTGAAGAGGAAATTAAGACTATCCAATGCCAAAAGAAATTGCAGATGGAGGATAAACTATTGAATGGGATGAAAATGAGGGGCAAATGCCTGAAACTGAAGTGGGTACTGGAGCAAGAGAAAGAAAATTCATATTTAGATTTAGTCCCAATTTTGGTTGCCTATTTGGACAAGGAAGATTATGTTTTTGAATTAGAGGTTGATAAGTTGTTTAGATTGAATTCTAAGATAGCTCTTCAGAGGAATTTGCTTGGGGATATTGTATATTTTGTTAGGAGGTGTACCAAAGACCAAATTTTAAGATAACAAAAGGATACCCCCTTGAAGGTTAAAGGCCAGATCATACAGATATTTAGGGATATCCCTCCTGGTGTACCTAAAAAAGGGAAAGAATATGCTTTCTAATAAAGTCAGTTACATGAGAAAGAAATTATCTATAGATGGTTGCTCCCAGAAGGGCTATCCTTCTGATGCAAAAAGAAGAAATGAGAGATTAGATCAATAAAGGAAACTAATGCATTTTTAGAACTACATGGGAATGAATTCCAAAGAGAAAAGAAACTAGAATTTAGAAGGCAAAATAGAGGTATAAATGAATCCAAAGAACAGGGAAATAAGAAAGATTGTGTCAATAAGTCAATAAGAAGAGGGAGGATATGGAAAAGGATGTAATTGTGAAGGCAAAACTCAGGAGTGGGATGATAAACAAGGGGGGAGGATTTCTCTGACCATGAGCCAGGAGTTGGAAAGGAGAATTTATTTGAAAATAGCCACATAAGACTTGAGAGGGCAATGGCAGATAATCCCGATGACAAAGAGAGCTTGGACGATGATGGTGAGGAAGAAAATTTAAGCCTAGACAATAATGTGTAGGCATATTAAATCCCTCTCTTGGAATGTGAAAGGAATAAATAATGTAATCAAAAGGGGGGGAAAGTATTCCATTTTCTGTCATAGTTTGATACTGACATTACATGTTTGCAGGAGGTAAAGATTAAAAGGGGAAACAGTACCTACCTTAAAAAATCATAGACTAGGCCATGAATATGTCATTGCCAATTAATAGAAAGAAAGGAGTGATACTCTAAATCAGGGGTAGGCAACCTTTTTGAGCTGGGGGCCGGGTTGTTGTCCCTCAGACAGTTGGGGGGCCGAAGCACCAAAAATAAATATATAAATAAATAAAACAATTAAAAAACAATTAAAAATTTTAAAAAATATGCATGCACACTCTCTCAGCCCCAGAAAAGCCATGGCAAACCCCCTGTGGAGATTTTGCCAAGAAAACCCCAAGAACAAGTAATAACAATAATCAATGTCATCATGGCGGGCGGCAGTGGCGGCGGTGGCGGCGGTTGCAGGACTGGCCTGGGGCCAGTCCAAAGGCCTCGGGGAGGCGCATCTGGCCCCCGGGCCTTAGGTTGCCTACCCCTGCTCTAAATGAAAAGCAAGTATGAATCCAAAGAAATTCTTAATGATCCAAGAGGCCACTACATTGCTGTTCAGATTAATATAATGCCCCCCCCCAGTTTTAGGAATTTATGCCCCAACAGAGAACAAACATATTTTCTTCAGAGATCTGTTCAATAAAATGCAAGACCTTAACTAATAATAATAATAATAATAAATTTGTATTTGTAACCTGCCCCTCTGCTCAGCAATTGGGGCGGCATACAGCAAAGTTAAAAAGACAACAATTAAAACATTCCTTCATCCCACACCCCAACCCTCCCACTCTTTAAAATTGAATTAAACTAGAATAGAATTAAAAACAAGATAATACAGATAAAATATAGCAGCATGCAGTGGCGGCGAGAGGGGTAGTAGGAGATCACCTCCAGTTTGCCGGCCAGTTATTCCAGGAAGGCCTGCTGGAAGAGATCCATCTTTACTGCCTTTTTAAAGGCAGCAAGAGTAGTGATGAGACGGATCTTGTCCGGCAGGCCATTCCATAGTCTGGGAGCAGTCATAGAAAAGGCCCTCTGGGAGGTCTGCGAAGGCCTAGTCTTCATAGGCTGCAGCAGGTTCCTCCCAGAGGACCGGCATGTGCGGGGGGATCATACGGGGAGAGGCGGTCCCTGAGATAAGATGGCTCCAAGCCATGTAGGGCTTTAAAGGTTAAAACCAACACCTTGTACTGGGTCTGGAAACTAATCAGCAGCCAGTGGAGGGATTTGAGTACAGGTGTTATATGCTCCCTCCTAGATGTTCCAGTAATTAACCTGGCTGCCTTATTTTGTACCAATTGAAGTTTCCGGGTTAGGCACAAGGGTAGCTCCATGTAGAATGCATTGCAGTAATCCAGACGTGAGGTTACCAGAGCATGTACCACAGTTTCCAGATCCCTTATGTGCAGATAAGGGCACAGTTGGCGTATCAGCTGGAGCTGATAACAGGCACTCCTGACCACTCCATTCACCTGACTAGTCATGTGAAGCGATGAATCTAGGAGTACCCCCAAGCTGCGAACACAGCCCTTAGAGGAGAGTGTGACTCCATCCAGGACTGGAAACTGTATTCCCAAATCTGGTTTCGGGCCCGTGACTGTCAGTACCTCCGTTTTGTCTGGATTTAGTTTCCATCTGTTTTTCCTCATCCAATCCATTACCGCTCTTAGACAGTCATTAAGAGGAGAGATGCCATCTGAAGTCTGAGCCGATGATCTGGTCATGGAGAAATATATCTGGGTGTCATCAGCGTACTGAAGACACCGTGCTCCATGCCTCCGAATGATCTCACCCAGCTGCTTCTGACACAGGGCCTCTGGTGCACACAAGAGTGCATGCATGCAGCTGGATCAGCCCCTCACACCCCCAATGAGGGCTGGGATGGAGCCACCAGGCCCCGGGAAGGCCCAGTGAAGCCCCATGTGCCCCAAGGGGTGCTGGGGTGGAGCCACCAGACCCCAGGTGTCACCCTCTTCTGGGGTGACATCTGGTGCAGCCCGGACCCTGCATCTTACAGCCAAGTACTAAAACTATCACAGTTACAAGTCTCAGTCCCAATTTAAACCAATACACTACACTGACCCTCCACTCATTCACTGGTAGAAGAAATGGTAGATTCTGGGGCTGAGGGCAATGACCTTCTTAATATGATTGTTTCTTTATGAAGAATGCTAAGGCTACACTCAATATCTGTCTACCTGTGGGAGTACTTTGAAACTCTTCCTCCCCAACATCCTGTAAAGATGCTAATTTTGGAGATTAGGTGATCTGCTCTTTCCCAAATATTTCGTTTTGCTTCTCTATGGGAGCATATCTTCACAGTCATTGCTGTATATTAATGAGATGTTAAGACTTTGTCAGAAGCTGATGGATTTGATTTTGATTCACATAATGACTCATTCCTGAGTCATTATTAATTAATCAAAGGAACTCGATGTGTTGGGTTATAAAGAAGATGATCCTACACTGCTTACTTGTTCAATCCAAAAAGTGATCTTTATCATTACTATTTTTAAAAAAGTGGTTTCTAATTCTGTTCAAGACAGGATGTATGGTTTAAAATGAAAGAAATGAATGGGATTTCCTTACATTGGACTTTTTAGGGCATTTAATACTTCTTTGATCTGAAAGTATATTTAAATGTATGAATGTTGAAAGGGCAGATATAGCACAGTTGAGGATGTAGAACTATAATGCTGTGTTGTGCTGTATAACATCTCAGCCTATGTATGCTTCTGAAAAACCATAGGAAGGGAGTTGCATGGAAAAAAAATGTGAGGAAGTTGTACAAAGAGCATGATTTTTGCCCCCACCCCCACCCCAACACTTGCTTTTCTATACAAAATAATTTCAGGGCATGTGAACACTGGGTGAAATTTCCATGGAAATAGTCATCTTATCCAGCAGTGAAGTAGAAACTAGGGCAATTATTCATTCTTCTAAGGATAAAATAGTCAAAGTTGTGCATCCCAATGTGGGTAGCTCTGGGGGCTAACACGATTGGCATCCACACTGCAAAATTTACAGGGAGAGCCCTGTGTGGAATCAGTTTCCAACACCCAGTAGAAAGTTATTGCAGAAAATTATGCCAAAGATGCTGGATATCAATCAAAATCTACCGTGTGAGTGCCAGGTCTGACACTACTTTTATAAATATATTTTTTGCTTTGATTCCTATTTCAAGTCCATGGGATTAGGGCAGAGAATTGGATGGAAAAGACATTGACCAAAAAGATAGAGTGGTGGTGAAAGGATCACTATCTTAGATACTTGACCAAAGGGATTTCCAGTTGTTGTTGTTGTTGTTGTTACAATCACTGGGTTGATCTGGCTCTAACAGTAACAGGTGGCATGTGGCAGCAGCAGCACTGGGGACCCTTTCACATACACAATTACAGCCTTACGATTCCACTTTAACTGCTATAGCTGCATCCTGTAGAATCCTGGGATTTGTAGTTTGGTCAGAGGCATCAGGAGAGCTCTCGGATTTGGAGTGCAGCCAGGTTCTATAGCACCTAATTTGCCACCAAATCTGCTGGCTGACTACAGCCTGGCTGCATCAGGGTTCCCAGGCATGCTCAGCAAGCCACTTTTCAAAGTTAGGAGAAGCAGCTTGCTGAGGATGCCTGGGACCCCGGATGCAGCCGGGCTGTATTCAGCCGGCAGATTTGGCGGCAAATTATGTGCAGTAAGACCCGCTACACCCTGAATTAGACATCACCTTGGGAGAGGTAAGCTGAGGTTTTTAGCGGTGAAATAATCTCCTGGGTATGGTGAAAGGGACCCAGGAGAGAAAGAAAGGAGATACAGTAACTACTAGTAACAGGAGGAAGAGTTTGCATGCTGCTCTCCAAGAGGCCTGTAGACTGTACAGGTAAAACACTATCTGTCCAAATCTGTTTCTTTAGTGCCTGGTTTCTAGTGCTTCTTGAAGTTAAGACACTATGGGAGGAATGGCATCTGAGCATTCTTCCTCAGTGCATTGACTCTTAGAAACCTTGAGAGCCAGGCACTGAAGGAAGAGCTGGTTCAGAAGGGCAGTTGCCCACTCTTCCTCCAACCACAACTGCCACTGTCTCATTCCTTCCCATCCTGCTGTCCTTGTCTCCACATGCCATCTGCCATCTCCTCTGCCTCTGGGCTCTTCCCTGTTGTTCAGGGGCATTGTCAGCACTTTCCCACATCAGAGTAGTTATTTGTTATGTTATGTTACCTTTCTCTATTTTTAATGTCAATGAACCTTTACTTATCAGATATTCTGTATGTAGTGTTGCTTATTATAAATAATATAATCAGGACACAAATGTTTGAGGCAAGGCTAGTTCTCTAAAACCAGATTGACTCCAGGTGAGTTATATAATCTGGTTAAGTCCATAGATACTTTGCATTATCCCTTTTGTTGTTGTTGTGTTCTTATAGTGGTCTCAACCACACAGAAATGCCAATGTGTGAAGCCAAAGAGGGATTGTGCTCAATGTACTTCACCTGAAGACCAGAGGAAACATAGCAAATTCATAGATACAGAATTGTTGTCTCTTTTTCCTGCTGATCATAAAAAAAAACCAGAAGCTAAGGGATAAAATCATACAGTATTGTTCATTTACTTCTCAGCATAGTAGACAGTGATATTATTCATGCAACTAAAGGAAACAAATACATAAAGCTAACCAAAACAGGACTTTTGTCATAGAACAACCTATGACAGTCATGCTCAATTTGTGATCCACCAACCCTTAGGGACTGCTGGCTTTATCACAACCTGGTTGCAAAAAGTCTTCTTTGGCCACCATACCCGGCCTGTGGGTTGTATTCAGCTTGGCAGGGCACACGTTGTGTAGGCCTGATCAAGAGCATGGGATAATTTATTTTCACAAGGATGTGAACCATCTGTAGAAGCCCAGCTTTTATACAGTGGATCATTTTCTTTATAACAAGCAATTAAAATGTGTCTGTCCGCAATATATAGTTATAGTGCAAAGGATGTTTCTTTTCAGACTGTACAGGTAAAACACTATGTGACAAGTTAATCTGGGAAAAGAATATCTAGAGGGGAGCAGAAGGAACCGGGTAATTGTAATATGCACCATTCACATGACCTCTGCTGCCTTTGCCTTAGAAACAGAACAACACTTAGCACAACATTAAATTAAATCCCATGAGGCAGAGGTGCCTTTTAACTTTTAACAGAACCTTTGCATCAGGTTATTTGAAGAAACAAATAACTACAAGCACCAGTCAATTAAGGCACCAAGTGTGGCATAAAATCTCATATATATATATATATATATATATATATGTAAAATTCAGTGCAGCAATAAACACATTAGGCAGTGGCTCTTTACCTTGATTACAGAAGAGGGATTATAACTCTTTTTTTATGTGCAGTATCTTGAAAAAATTCTTTGCTTCTCATCTAATTGCCCAGCAGATTTGTTTTGTTTTATAAAAACTGTTTTAGAGTTCAAAGACCACAGTGAAACTTATTGGCTTTCCTACATACACAGGCATGTACACACAGGCACACACACATTTTCAAGGCAACCACAACATTAACTTTTCAAACAGTCTTTCAAAAGGCATCACCTGTTTTAAAAAAACATCTTCTAGAAAGTGCCTTGTTAAATGAACAAAGCAGGCAAGCAAAGACTGTGTATGGATGCAAAGTACAGTGAGTTGGGCACCCAGCCTTCATGAGATCACAGTTGTCTGAGAGAGAAAGTGGGGTTGCATTTTCTAGGTCCTGCCTCTATGACTGTATCCTCACCAGCCCTACTTGCCCCCTAATGCCCACCCCTTGGTGGGAAGGTCTAAGGAGGGGAGCCTGCTTTATGTTGTGTGTGATTTACAACTTTATACAATCAATCCAGAGATTCTGGTGGCCAAAAATATTTTATTCATTCCCTCTGTAGTCACTTCAACTAAAAAATAAATACCCTTCACTAAGTATCAGTATTTTGTTGCTGTTGTTAACTGTCTTCAAGTCAATCTCGACCCATGGCAACCCTATGGATGAGGTGTCTCCAAGATTCTCTGTCCTCCACTGTTCTGCTTAAATCCTGCAAACCCATACCTGTGACCTCCTTAATACAGTCAGTCCATCTGGCATGTGGCCTTCCTCTCTTCCTACTTCCTTCCACCTTTCCCAGCATTATTGTTTTTTTCCAAAGAGACCTGTCTTCTCATGGCATGTCCAAAGTATAACAGTCTCAATTTGGACATCTTGGCTTTCAGGGAGGTTTCCAATTTGATCTGCTCTAGGACCCACTCATTTGTCCTTTGGGCTATCCATGGGATCCTCAGCACTCTTCTCCAGCACCACATCTCAAATGAATTGATTTTCTTCTTATCATCTTTCTTAACTGTCCAGCTCTCAGATCCATACTTTTATTATGGCCCTGGCTTCAGACCATAGTTCCTCTGGTTCTCGGTCTATTATGCTTAGTAGTGAGAATCTGTTTCTTATGTTACCAGTAACTTCTGTTGAGATATTAGTATCAGTATATCTAAAGATAAATTTCACTGCCTTATGACTATCAAAAAACCCTCAAACATTGGTATCTCAACATATCTTGCAACTGAGGGGAGCCTTCCTTCGTCTAAAGATACTTTTAAAAAAAATAGAAAAGTTACAAGCTCAGTAAAAGAAGCTGTATGTTTATTAAGCTGTATCATAGAGAATAATACCTCCCAATTCCTTCAAAATCTCTCCAGTTTGTCAAAGAGTTTCCTTGGAACTACAGTTGCCACCAGCTTTTTCCTTGGCATTGTGAACACCCTGTTTGAACTTGGTCACCAGAGGTTGCCATCTTGTGTAGAGTGTTCTGTTCTTGTTCACGCAGATGTGCTACTGTGAAGGTGATGGATTAACTCTTGTTTTTTAAAGATGTTCCTCTCATCACTGCTCTGGGTAGCATTGGCACTCTACTAGTGCCAATACTCTGTCAGGGATACGTGTGGAAAGAAGGCAGAATAGAACATGCTTTACCAACAGCCAATAGAATGCGAGCTGGCAGTAGCCAATCAAATGGTAGGCTGGAGGTATTAAATAAGACCAGTGCTGACAGTTGAAGTCAGACCGGGTCTGGATGGGTAACAGTTTAAAAGAAAGGAACTATGAGGGCTAAAGTTCAGAAGGGAGGGACCTATCTCTAGGACAGAACTGCAAGTGAGGGAGTTTCCGGGATTTAGTTAACCTGAGGGCTAGTGTAGAAATAAGATTGGAAAGACCACAGTAAATAAGGATGGTGTGCAGGTCCTAAAAGAAAATATCTGGTGTTTACGAAAGTTAAAGAATGTATAACAAGCGTCCTGTACAGACCAACCAAAAGGGCTGGCCGGGGGGGGTGGAGTCAGGGTGTGGTGACTGCACGCCAGCCACCCTGACTCTGCCCTGATGCCACAGTCATGCCACGCGCCCCACCACATGGCAGGCCCCACTGCAGAGGAAAGGGTGGCTTTTTGCCACTCCATTAAGGAGCGGCATCTGGCAGCCTTTTTGTAGTGGCAAAGTGACGGATTGGGGCCGCATCGTGCGGTTGCCGCACCCCGATCCAGCACTCCCAGGGGTGTGCCCACTCCCAGGGGCATCTGTAGAGCCCCAAAGTATAACAAGAACAAGTGAATGCAACATCATAACAAATGCAACATTGTTAATCATCATCCAAATAAAATTACATTTTTGTTTTTATATAAGCTTGTCTGATCCTGGATTGAATATCCATGCTACTAACAAATAAATAAACCAAGTTTGGGAAGTAAACCCATAAATACAAATAAAAGTGTTTGGGTATATCCCATATTGGTGGCAGCGGTGGGATGTTAAAACCCATGGGGCTACCACAATAGGAAAATAGTTGGGTGAGTGGGACTCATTGTGACAATCGGATCCAGCACTTGGATGGAACCCATACAGCCTGAAGCAGCTGTGCAAGTAGTGACTATAAGAGCAAGAGTGGATTTGTTACCCCCACAGCAATAGATCCTCTGGCACCCCTATGTTCAGGTTGACACGAGCAGACCTCACTTTTGGACATGCCAAATGGCAATGTCTGAACTGCCTGCACTGCCTTGACTGAAATGCAGCAAACAGGGCTAGCACAAGCAACCCTATGCCATAGTCATACATCAAAGTTACAATTAGATTAGATGAGGTGAAATTGGGGCTGGCTCATGTCATCTTGCTATCTGCGGCAAAGGACAAGATGGCATCCTCCCCTATTCCATGTACAGAAGCTGGCTGAACTGGCCTGAGTTTCAGGCCTCCAACTGCCCTGATTTGGCTGGGAGAGTCCCAATTAATCCTCTGCTATCTCACCTTTTCACATACTTTTAAAATGTCCCTGTTTACCTTTCCTCTTCCTCCTTTCCCCTCAAAATGCTGCAATTGTGCAAACTGAGTTCACAGTGCAGAAGTACTTTACTCTCAATTAACTCAACAGTGGGGAGAAGACAGGAGGTGCAGAATCTTGGCCTTTATAGTAGACTTAGGCAAAAGCAAACTGCTGCAGCCTCTAATTGTCTGTCCTCATTAATAACTCTTACCATCTTGAACACACGTCAGTGTTGTTTGGCCGTATGTGTTCCAATGTTTAGACATGAAATGTTGGAGGCTATGGCCTCTAACTTCAGGGCTGGCAATGTGAGAACCCTCTCTCACATCTGAGGGCAGGAGTGCATCTTATAGTGGTGTGGGGAAGGCTGTGTGACACCCAGGCTTCCTTCCAACATGGGGGGGGGCAGCAATAAGGCTTAGGAAGAATGGCTGGAGGGCAGACAGCAACTACCACTACCCCCTCAAACCATCCAGTATCTGCTGCTAGAAATTATCTACACCAACCATCTTCGGTATTGAGATGCCAACCGTCTCTGGTATTGCATCCAATTTAGATCTTCGGCTGAAACTCTGGTAGGTGAAAGCCATTATGGTTTCATTAGCATTATGCTCACCCATAAGCAGTTTTGTAGGTCATTTTCTTCATTTCTTTCATTTGGAAGCCTGGCAAGTGCATGCATTCTTGGATTTCTCTTTCCTTTCTCCTCACCTCTACAGCCACCTGCAGAGAGGCAAATGAGTTGGAAGAGGAAAGGTCCTGAGAAGTCAGGTTGAAACTGTTAGGGCACCAAAGACACTCATCAGGCTCAGGCTGATCAAACAATGCCTGAACACCAAGGAATATATCCAGAAACACACTGGTTAGCTTTCACCTACCACATATGCACAAACTGACCCTGGATGGCTCCCTACTGTGTGAATCGCAGCAGGTCACTCTGAGAATTGGAAATTTGTTTATAACATGAGTAACAAAAGGTCAGATTTCTTGGTTCAGCAGTTTGCAGCACCTGCTAGAACCAAAAGACTTTGGGGAGGGTGCAGCTGGCTCCTTATTTGTCTGTAAAGACAAACAGCTAGAACTGCTTAGTTTCTTCAAAACTAACTCCAAACACTTAATTGTCAGATTCTCAACATGCCTTGTGGAGTAAACAATTGGTGTACCTCATACAAAAATCAGTTCTATTGTTTAAAAAAAGCCAGAAACAAAATCAATACCACCACAAGAAATTGCTATGTATTGGCATGTAAGAGATAGAAGCAGTAGCAGATGTGGAGAATATGGACATAGGGGGGCATGAAAAAGTGGATTTTTCAAGATGCTTTCCACCCCCTTAAAAGCATAATTTTTCCTCAAAAAAACCTCTGAGAGTGAAAATTCAATGCACATCTATTTAATTAAATCAAGGGCATATCTAGAAAAATGGTTCCTTACAGCATCATTTTACTTCTACCTGTTAAATAAAAAAAGAGAAGGAGAAAATCCTATAAAGTAGTTTGGGTGAGGATCAATTCCCTCTAATTGCCTAACCATCTTAGGGCCTTTACAGACTGCCAGAAATAATGCAGCTTGAGACCACTTTAATTGCCCTGGCCCAATGCTAGGGAATCATGGACATTGTAGTTTTTTTCTGAGACATTGAGCCTTCTCTGTCAAGGAGCTCTGGTGCCACAATACACTACAGTTCCCATGACTCCCCAGCACTGAGCCAGGGCAATTAAAGTGGCCTCAAGCTACATTATTTCTGGCAGTCTGTAAAGACCCTAAGTTTCCTCCAAAATGGGTTGATGTGCCAATAAGGAATCATTTCCATTATCATTTAAAGTTATTTGCTGATCACTTTATATGTGCCTCGTTCACATTGTAAATGGTTTCAGACCCAAATGTGATCAGTCACAGTCATTTTGAAGCGAGGCAAATGCAAAAAAAAAAAAAAAAAAAAAAAAAAAAAATACTCTTTTCAGACTCTAGTTTTTTGGTGGTTCTTTTGAAAAAAAATTGAATCGGAAGAGTGCTCAACAAGTGTGAATTATGGATTTGCATTGCACTCAAAGGGAGGTCTTGCCAAAGTCCAGCTCCTCAAAATTGAGGGGGGTGAGCTGGGCTCCCTTGGCCTTGCAAGTCCTCACCAAGCAGAGCAGGGCCTCGCTTTCAGGGCTCCCGGACCCAGCTTTGGAGCTGCTGTGGCATTGGCTATATGGCCCAGATGTAGCAAGCTGGGTGCAGGACCTCTCCAAGCCCAGTAGCCACCTCGGAGGAGTTGGGGCCACTCAGCTGCTCAGCCTCACCTGCTTCTCTGGGGTCTCTCCGGTCCCTGGAGCCAGGAGGGTTGTGGGGTGATGGAGGCATGAGGCACCCCTTTCCTCACCCTACAACAAGACTCAGGAGAGTGTGCCAGGCTTTGGAGCTTTGATTTGGCCAGGTCCTGCCTTTTTTTCTGGGTTATCTTCCCTTTTGCAGGGCCTGGTCCTCCTTTCTGGTGAGGACACCTGGGGTGCCCCTGGGAAAGGGCCAGTCCCTTGGAGCCCTTTTGCCTCTGAGCAGCTTCTTCTGGGATCACCTCCTTTATGGACATACCCCTGGCTCTATGCAACCTCCCAGGCTCAGAGGGCCCCCAGGTGTCTTCAACAGCAAGGAGGACCAGGCCCTGCAAAAGGGAACTGACCAAATCAGAAGCTTCCAAGGGAGGACCTTTGGGGATTCCTCCTGGACAAGAGGATGGAATGGAAGATGTGTCCTCTGGGAAAAGGAGGAGGGCCTGTGGTCACTCTTCTTCCAGGGCTCTATCCAGGCAGGGCAGGCACAGCCAGGAGAGGGGGGTCTTCTTCTCTTCCTCTGGAGTGAAAGGGTGCCCCTTGGAGCCTAGTAAACTTGCCCCCCCCCCAGCTTTCCTGGCCAAAGTTCTCCAGGGTCCAGTCCCGTCCAGTCCACGTACAAAGCTGGGGAGCACTAGTGGGAGCTACATGGAACAAGGGAACAATTTGCTTCCATACATAGTGGGAACTACCGCATCAGCCTAAATCGAATCCATGACCCAGAGTCAATGCGATTCACAAACAGGTTTAAATGTAAGTGGGAATGAGCCCTGGGGTCTCTTCCCGAACCTAAACCTCTCCAGTGGCTTTCTCCTGCTTTCAATGAGGGGGGAGGATGGTATTTTAGTGTTCCAGTAAAGGTACTAGCCAAGCATGATTTTTTATTTTAAAATAATTATTGTCTCTCTTTTATCTGGAATGATTACATCCTACTAATAGCAATCTCAAAAAAGTCATTTGAGGCATTGCTGAATATCATTGCAAGAACAATACTTTACAGAATATTTGTAGATATTTTTGAAATTACCATCAGGGAGCCATTTTAATTGAGATCCTTTTACTTTAATTATTTTTTTAGGTGTGACACCAATCCCTTTTCTCCACTAGAATAGTGTGAGTAGCTGTGCTTGTAATTATAAAGAAATAAAGAAAAATTATTGGCCCAGATTTATGTGGAAGCTTCATAATGCTGAACTGAGGAGATAGAATTAACTCTTTGATGTTAACTAACAAAGAGACAGATTTTCCAATGAGAAAAGAATAGCTTTAGTAAGAATAAACAATTCAAAAATTATACTTGTTCACAAAGCTACCAAATCTTTTCAACGTTTGCACTGGGCAAGGATGTGGAGTTGAGGGAAGGTTTGATTTGTTGTATTTTTGTTTGTATTTGAAAGCCTCTTCACATAACTCTTTCCTTTCTTTCTTGCCCAATTATAAAATTGGCAGCACAGGAAAGATCTGAGATGTATTATCCTTTTTTTTTTTTTTTTTTTTTCTTATCAGCCTGCAAACATATTTAGGATTTCACTGGCATCAACAGCACCAGTACAAAACATTTTGCTTGCTGAAGTGGAGCAGGAAATGGCACTCCTCTCCCCAAAAGTGATATGCTGATATGCTAGATCAGCTATTCAGCCTGCATCTGCACTGAAGAAATCCAGTTTGACATCACTTTAACTACCATGGCTCAATGCTATGGTATTCTGGGAAATGTAGTTTGTTGTGGCACCAGAGCTCTGTGCAGAGAAGGCTAAATGTCTCACAAAACTAGTAATCAGAATTCCATAGTGTTGAGCCATGGCAGTTAGAGAGGTGTCAAAGGGCTGATACAGACACCCTGAAAGCCACCCCGGGGAGTGGTGGATTGGGGCCACGGCAACTGCTCACCGCGGCCCTAATCCTCCCTTTTGCCGCTCCTTTTAGGGGTGGCAAAAGGCCGCCCTAAAAGCCGGTGCCGTGGCTCTTTTGTGCCCTTTTGGTGCAGCGTGTGTACACACTGAGCCAGGAGGGCATCCTGATGCTGCACGCCATGTGGACGGGCGCACAGCATCAGGACGGCGTCAGGGTGGAGTTGGGGTGGTCACTGTGAGGCTGCCCTGTTCCAACTCCATCCTGAGGCTGGCCCTTTAGGCCGGTCTGTAAAGGCTCAAACTGAATTATTTCTGCAGTGCAGATGCAGCCTTTGTTATGGACACGTAACTAAGTAACACCCCTCTCCATTCCACCTTAAGAACCAACAGCAAAATTGAGTGAAGGAGGCCTGTTCGGCTTCTGATCTTGGCACAAGGAGGAAGATGTTTCACCCTTCACACCAGAAATTGAGGCTACAACAAGAGCTTGAGACAGATGCCCTGCTTCTGATTGTCAGTCTTTCTCTCTGGCAGAATTGGGATGGAAACTTGACTCTGTGCACCTTGATCAGAAGCTGAATGGATCTGGCCAATCTGGCTGCTAGGTGTTACATACTCTTACCATGGGGTCACCATGAGTCGAGATCAACTCGAGGGCAGTTAACAAAACAAAACAGTAAGACTATGTAAGTCTTACTGGATTGCACCCAAGGAGTCTTCCTATTGCGTTGTTTGCTTTTGTATATTTTTAATGGTTTTATATGTTTAATGTAGTATGCTTTTCATGATCTTTTTAATTTTTGCCTTGCTATATTGATGTGATGTTTTAAATCATGTTTTTAAAATTGTACTGTTTTTAAATATCTTTTGTGAGCCACCTTGGTCTGATTTAGGAGAAAAGCAGCATATAAAATAGATAGAGAGATATAGAAAGACAGACAGACAGATGATGAGCAATTTGCTGCTTTTCATGATACCTCAATGTGGCTGCCTCACTCTGACGGAGCTAGCATTCCACTCAGTAATGTTACTTCATTTGTTACATTTATAGACATAATTTTCTCCCATGAAATTCAAAGCACCGTGTATGAGAACAGGGGGTTTCCTGTCTATGCACTACCATTAGATCTAGCCCTGCTTAATTTCAACAAAGTTCCTATGTCATAAAATGAAAGCCATATGCCTTCGCTTCAAAATGAGTGGTTGTTATTAAAAGCCAATTGTTCAAGCACACATAGTAGTATTTCCAAATCTCCCATACAATGAAGGAGAGTAGTGGCAAGTGTACTAGCTCCAACACTAGCCTCCTCCCCCATTATTGCTTACGGGCCATCTTCCAAGCTTCTAAACTTCACAGAGGCCCTAAACTACTTACTGGGCCATCTTCCAAACTTTAGGGAGTCTAAACAGCTAAAGCTGTCCTCCAATTCACAAAAATGACAAGGACAGTGACTGAGTGGTCAGGGAGGGGGGGGCAAATTAGTGCACATCTCCTCTCTTTACCTCCCCAAATTATATTCACATCAAGGAAATTACAGAGCATATAATTTATTTTCAAAGAGCAACGAATTAACACAGTGGTTACTTTTCCAAAACCACATTGTTAGCTGTTAGTCCTTATTTGTCATTTTAAGGTCTCTCATTATGGGGCTAAACAGACAGGCATGATATGCTGGCTTGGGCGTGGTGTGGGGGCATGGAGTTTGGATGGCGTGCGCTCCAGCACCACCCCCAACTGGCATCACACCACCCACCTGACCACACGAAAGGCAGTGTTGTGGTGCTCCAGTGGCACAGCATTTACATGCTGCATGCTGCACACTGGCAGAGCTCAAAAATATGCCACCACGGCAGCAAAGGCACCATTTTCTTGGCTCAAAAAGGAGTGGCTTTCTTCCACTTCTTTTTGAGCCAGGAAACAGTCAGATCAGGGGCATGGCATGGCATGGAGTGCAGTTGCAAGGGGTGGTGGTAAGGTTTCACCCCTACATTGAACAATTATAACACTTTGATTCCACTTTAATAGCCATGGTTTCATTCTATGAAATCCTGCAATTTGTAGTTTGGTGAGGTGCTAGAGCTCTCTGGAAGAGGATTACCTCACAAAATGACACATTCCAGGGTACAATAGATTACTTAAGAAAGTGAAAGATAAAGTGAAAAGGCAAGTCTACAGCTGAACATTAAGAAAACAAAAACAATGACCATAGATGATTTACATAACTTTAAAGTAGATAATGAGGACATAGAAATAGTTCAAGATTTTCCATTGGCATTAATCAGAATGGAGACTGCAGTCAACAAATCAGAAGAAGAGTGGGATTTGGAAGGGCAGTGATGAAGAAACTAGATAAGATCCTGAATTGTAAAGATATGTCATTAAACACTGAAGTTAGGATTGTATATACCAGGGGTTGGCAACCTATGGCCCGCGGGCCGGGTGTGGCCTGCGGAAGCCTTGGGACTGGCCCGTGGCCAGTCCAGCCGCTGCCACCACTGCCACTGCTGCCGCCACATGAAGCCATTGCCGCTGCCTCACCGTGCACGAGCACGGGTGCCATTTTGGTGTCCAAAATGGTGCCCATGCTTGTGCACGCATGCGCATGGTGGCGGGCGCCATTTTGGAAGGCCCAACAATGCAGGGGCACCATTTTGGAACATCCAATGGTGTCTTGCGCACGTGCACGGTACCATTGTGCATTCCAAAATGGTGCTCCCGCGCGCGTGCATGTGCACAACATGTGCGCCATGTGCAAGTGCGAGCCCGGACGGCCGCCCAGCCCCAGCACCATTCCCCCCCCGGCCCCCCATCAAAAAAAGTTGCCGACCCCTGGTATATACTGTCCTATTTCTCATTTTGATAGGAAAGTGTGAAAGCTGGACAGTGAAGAAAGCTGATAGGGAAAAAAATCAACTCATTTAAAATGTGGTGCTGGAAAAAGGTTCTTATAGATACTGTGGACTGCTAAAAAGAGAAATAAATAACTCCTAGAGCAAATCAAACCTGAATTCTCCCTAGACAATAATAATGATGATAATGATTGATAAAGATAATGATAATAATATTTATTTCTTACTTGCCTCTCCCCATGGATCAATGTGGGGAACAACAAGAGATTAATATGCAACATACAACATCAGTTATATGTTGTCGTGATTACTAAACTGAGACTGCTGCACTTTGAACATACGTATCATGGTTGACATAACTTACTAGATATGACAATAATACTTGGTAAAGAAGGGGGCATCAGGAAAAGGGGAAGACCAAATTCCAGATGAATAAACTCAATCAAAGAAGCCATGACTCTGAGTCTGTAAGACCTGAATAGGGAGACTGGTTCTAGAACTTGGAGGTGTCTCATTCATAGGGTTGCCATGAGTTAAAGTCAACTTGATGGCAGTAAACAATAACAACAAACTGTGTAATGTTAAAGAGTAAATTTTTACCCCTTTGTAACTTTTTAAAACAAAACTTCTCTTGAAAATAGAAACATTTCCAAAAATTCCCCCATAATCATCCTCACAGCATTTTAGAAGTAAATAATCAATATTATTCAGTGCATGAAAATGTAACATTGTTACCCATCATTGCATTACTTTGCAAATATAACTTCATACCCTTGCTTCCATCATCCCTCAAAATCTATTGCACTACAAATAACATCATTACTGATCATTCATTACTTCCAAGCTCCATGAAATTAAAACCTGACCAGGATCTCGTATTTGATACAGTTTCTATTCATAACTGTCTTTTTTCAAGCACTGTCACCACTGAGGAGGACCTGCCATGGTTCATTAATTTTTATCCCCTCAGACATTTTACGTTGCATAGGTAACATGGTCCACTATGTTCACACCTGCTTAGACAGCATTGTATTGGTCTCTGGACTCAGTAAAATTCAATCTATTCCCTCGATTTCTTTTCTTTACACGATCAATCCTGTAACCCCATGTTTTCCATGAAAATGGTAAAGGATTATTATTATTATTATTATTATTATTATTATTATTTATATCCCGCTTTCCTCCCAACACAGGGATTCAAGGCGGCTAACAACTCTAAAACAACCCAAGTTAAAACAGTAGAAAACATTAAAATGCAGAGTTTGAAAAGCAATTAAACAATTAAAAACATTACATTCTTAAAATTTAAAAATTTAAAACTCTTTAATATATGAACAAGAACAGCATCCATGTCAAGCAAAGGTCTGGCGATATAAAAACGTCTTTACCTGCAACCGGAATTTCTCCCTAAGAGGAGTGTATATTTGTATATCTACTACTGTATTAATAGAATAGCCTAAAAGAAGGATAAAGAGCCTGCTTATAAAAATATCCTGAATTTTCCAGAGCTTAGGTGGAATGTTGAGATTAATACTTCCCGTTTAGATTATATTGATTTCAGTATTGCTTTTGACAAAGTGCCCCATGGTATCCTTACAAACAAACTAGTAAAATATGGGCTAGACAATGGTACTGTTAGGTTTATTTGTGATTGGTTGACTGGCAGAACCCAAAGGGAGCTCAGTAATGGCTCCTCTTCATCTTGGAGAGAAGTGACCAGTGGGGTGCCACAGGGTTCTGTCTGGGCCCAGTGCTGTTCAACGTTTTTAAAAATGGCTTGGATGGAAAAATAAAAGGCATGCTTATCAAATGTGCAGATGACACCAAATTAGGAGAAGTAGATAATATCCCAGAGGACAGAGTTAGAATTATAAATGACTTTAACAGGTTAAAGAGCTGGGCCAAAACTAACAAAATGAATTTTAACAGGGAAAAATGTAAAGTACTACTTTTAAGGAGAAAAAATTAAATGCACAGCTATAGGATGGGGGACATCTAGCTTGACAATGGTATATATTAAAGAGAGTTTTTGAGCCTTTGCAGACTGCCAGAAATAGTGCAAATTGAGTCCACTTTAACTGCCCTGACTCAGTGCTAGGGAATCATGGGAACTGGAGTTTATTGCGGCACCAGAGCTCTCTGACAGAGAAGGCTCAATGTCTCAGAAAAAAAATACAATTCCCATTATTCCCTAGCACTGAGCCAGGGCAGTTAAAGTGGACTCACTTTGCACTATTTCTGACAGTCTGCAAATATATAGACCACACACTGAACATAAGTCAACTGTGTGGTGCAGCAGCTAAAAAGGCAATGTTAATTGTTGGCTACATCAATAGGAGTATAGTGTCTAGACTGAGGGAAGTAATACCTTGAGGATGGCTTAGGGAGCAGGGTGTGTTTAGCCTGAAGAAGTGGAGGTTAAGAAGTGACATGATAGCCATGTTAAGTATTTTAAAGGGTGTCATATTGAAGCTTGTTTACTTCTGCTACAGAGACTAGTCATGAAGCAATGGATTCAAGCTACAGGAAAAGAGATCCCACCTAAACATGGGAAGAACTTCCTGATAAGAGCTGTTCAATAGTGAAATATTCTGCCTTGGAGTGTGGCAGAGCCTCCTTCTTTGGATGTTTTTAAATAGAGGCTGGATGGCCTGTCAGGAGTGCTTTGATTCCTGTATGGCAGGGGACTGGACTGGATGGCCCTTTTAGTTTCTTCCAATTCTATTGTTGATCATGAGTTGAGAGACCAGGCAATCAAATGGTGATGACAGGAACCTCCAAACAGATACAGATTAGCTGACAAATGCCAGGAAACCTTCAGTCCCTTGGTCCAAAGAAATAAGGGGAAGCATGCCTGTTTCACTATTTTTACTATCAGCCCCAGCCAATCTGGCCAATAGTTACAACTCAGAGCAATTGGATCCTAAAGCACCTGGAGGACACCAAGTTGGGAAAGGCTCCCATACATTAGTGTAATTAGCCTAGAACAATTGTACCTATTTAACATTCCATGACATAAATGCAATTAGTAGTCTCAACTAGAACAGAATCATTGGGTCAATGGAATTTACATAGATGCTTGATTTACCAACTTCCCATAGATTTAATAGGTTTATTCTAGTTGGGATTAGTGATTGGCTTTAGGACAATGAGTTTTGTTTTAAACACAAGGTGTAAATAAAAAGTTCCATACCAGGCATCCAGATGTTTCAGAAACATCCTTCTACTTCATTATTTTGACTTCAAGACCTTTCCCCTTTGATATAGATTAAATAATTAGTTGCTGGGGGAGAATTTTTGAATCCATGAACAATCTTTTTATTCTTTCCTTGCTTTCTCCTCCCTGCCTCGCATCACTTTTCACTTTTGCCTGTGTCACAGCTGCTCTGAAGCACCCTATTACAATACTCAACTGACCTTCAAAGTAAACTGTACTCTGCATTTGGCTGACACACTCTCACAAGCACCTAATCCTTTGCTAACATAAAACAACCATTTGCCATGAATTGGATGGTTTCAAGTGCACACAGTAAGGAGCTGCAATTTGCTTCATGAGCAATTTTATTTACATCGACAGCAGCAGAACTAAATTGAAAAGGCCATTCCTTCATTGACTGGAGCTGCTTCTCCGCGAAGGCCAATAGTCTATTTAGCTTCAAGAAATCAATTCCCCGTTGATTTAGCTCTCTGTGTTATTAACACCACAATAATACAGGATATAGATTTCTCACTTGGGCAAAATGTTGATGTCTCCTTTAGCGTCAGGTTAAAAGTCACCCAAATATTAGAAATACCAACTTGATTAAGGACACCATATATTTAAAAAAAAAAAAAAAACTTTGGTCAGCCTCTTTTGAAAGCTTTCCATTACCAGACATTTCTTTGTTGTTTATAGCTCTAATTTATTATTTGGATTTTTTAAGTAATATAATTTATTTTATTTTATTTTTACTCTGTCTCATAGTCATAAACTCCTGAAGCTGAATCTCAAGAGTCAGTGTGCTGTAACAGATCAAGTGTTGGGCTATGAATCAGTAAGATTCATATTCAGATCCACATTCCCTTGTGAGCAGGGTGACCTTGAGGGAGACACCATCACAAAAGAGTATTGTGAGGACAGAATGGAGGGGGCTATAAACAGGGAGAAGAGCATGTCTCCTCCTTTGCTCCTCTTGGAAGAAAGGCAGCATATGAACTAGTGATGAATAAATACCAACATTTTATATAAAAACATAGAAAACAAAACCAGAAGGGAATGTTGATTTGTGTGATGTAAATGTATATGTAGCAGAGATCAGAAGACTGCTTCCTTTCATCAGCCATCCTGGAAATGCTGTTCTCTGAATTTCCCCAGCAGATCTAGTTTTCCATGAAGAAACAATTGTACATCCAAAGTAAAGCTTTATTGTTGCATAGCAAAGACAGAAAAGAACTATGTACAATCCATCTTGCAGATGATAGAAAACATAGGATCACAACTTGTTGTTGTTAAGTTGAAAGGAAGGCAAGATCTAAGAAAGAGAACAAAGGAGCCCTTTGCCCAACTCATAACTCCACCTCCTGGGTGGCAACCTACACAATGATAGGATGATCAGCTTTATCCCAGCCCCTAGACCAGTCCCTAGCTGTGTGTCACTCCCCATGTGACCTGGTTCCCATGCAAACCAGATGAGATCATTTGTTTACCTTCTAGCAATCTGCTTTCCCAGGCTCAAGTCCTTGTTATTCTGTTCAGTGTGAAATTGTTTTGGTTTCAAACCACCTGCAGGCTGAGTCCTCTTTGTTTGCTTAGGGCCTTTGCAGACTGCCAGATATAGTGCAAATTGAGTCCACTTTAAGGGTTAAGGTTAGGATTAGGGAATCATGGGAAATGTGTTTTATTGTGGCACCAGAGATCTCTGACAGAGAAGGCTCAATGTCTCAGGGGGGAAAAAACAATTCCCATGACTCCCTATCACTAACCCTAACCCTTAAAGTGGACTCAATTTGCACTATTTCTGGCAGTCTGCAAAGGCCCTTAGACACTTTTCTCAGAAGAGATTTTTCACACATCTTTACATTTCCACTTTGACTGCATATCCCATCCATATTCCAACAGGGAAATTACATACCATTAAACTATGAGGAGAATAAACCCATATTTACCTGTTGTCCAAATGCAGAGAGCAGAAGGTGAGGGTGCATCTACACTGTAGAATGTCAGAGTAAATTGCACTCTGGCTAGAAAATGTCATAGATATGGCTATGACATGAAACTGTAGCAAAGGTAAAAGGTAGCATGAGTTCAGTTGAGAGACATGATGATTCATCATTTGAAGAGTCCTAAGTCACAGGAAGCTGATGACAGAAGGTCAGAAGATGAAGTCAGTAAACTTCACTTCTGCAGAGTCATGGCTATCAGGTGACAGGAAACTGGGTGACATACCAGTAGTGGGCTGGACTCAAATCCCAGGGGAAGATATTGTATATAAGTGAGTGAGCTGAATACTCAGTGTGGTTGCATTGTCAATAGGAGCCTGGCATAGCACTTTGTCAGTGTGGTATATATATTTTTACTCAAGAATAAAAGCCTCTTCATGAGAACTCATCAGTCCAGCAGTTTTTGTCTTGCCAATAGCTTCTGTGTGGGAGGATTTTTTTCTCTGCAGCCTGCACCGAACTTCACAGTAAAGACTCTTCTGTGGCGTCTTGTTCCTGGCGTAAGTCTTCTGCATGTTGATCCCAGATCACACATGCCCCAACATAGAAATAATGCAGTTTGACACCACTTTAGGTGCTGTAGATCCCTCTTATGGAATCCTGGGATTTAGTTTTACAAAGTCTTTAGCCTTCTCTACCAAAAGAGTGCAAGTGCCTCACAAAACTACAAATCCCAGGATTCTGTAGGATGGAGCCATGGCAATTACAGTGGTGTCAAACTGCATTATTTCTGCAGTGTAGATGCACTTGAGTGACAGGGAGGAGTTTCAAAGTTGAGACACTACAATTAAAACATCTCAGCTTTGTATTGCCATCTATTATATATCTCAGAGGATGGGGTAGAAGTAAGCTAGAAAACTCTGGGCAATAAAACTAAATAGGATCTAAATATTCAGACAGGTACATATGGGACCAAATGATCTTTCAGTTTTAAAGAGGCTGCTGCTTTACAATAAATGTGCAGCTTAATTAATTCTCTATGTCAATCCTTGCAAACAGGTGATTAACATTTCTATATTAATGAAGAAGAGCAAGTAGCAATCATTTCCTTCAATGTCATGTAGTTTAGGGCCTTTGCAGACTGCCAGAAATAGTGCAAACTGCCCTGACTCAGTGCTAGGAAATCATGGGAACTGTAGTTTATTGTGGCACCAGAGCTCTCTGACAGAGAAGGCTCAATGTCTCAGAAAAAAAATACAATTCCCATGATTCCCTAGCACTGAGCCAGGGCAGTTACAGTGGACTCAATTTGCACTATTTCTGGCAGTCTGCAAAGGCCCATTAATGGTATAGCTGAAATGAAGTCACTCTTACATGAATTTTATCAGCATCGTGTTCCAACTATATCTCAGATTCCATTCAGTGAAAACAGGTGTATGGTAGGCGAAAGCCAATGCATTAAGCAGAGCAGCCAACAGATATGCTATTGTTCACAGGACTATGGGCCTTTGCAGACTGCTAGAAATAGTGCAAATTGAGTCCACTTTAAGGGTTAGGGAATCATGGGAACTGTATTTTATTGTGACACCAGAGCTATGTCTGTTTACATAGAGGAAAACTCCATTATGTGCAATAGGGCAAGTGTGTATAGGATTTCAGCCTAAGAGAAACTATCAACTAGGGTTAGAATCATCTAGAAAGCTAGTAGAGTGTTAATAGTATTACGTAGTCACCATGTGAGCTGGAGGACAGGAGGAAAGCAGACTAGCGGCTTCCTAAATTGGGTATTGATGACCATTTGCCAGAGTTTTTCCAGCTTCCAAGGTTCTTCAGTGGCCCAATACATTTTCTTGATGGAAGCAGAGCTACCATCTGAGTCATGGCACATGGTTACTCAAAATCAGTCAAGTAATTTTTGGCATCATCTTGGACAGCAGAAATAAAATTAAATAACAGTTTTTCCCCCTTTCATTACAAGCAAAATCTGTTGCTTGAGGCAGCTGCTTGCTTCCCCCTACCTATAGGTAAGTCAGGTCCTATACCTATAGGTCAGGTCCAGGATCCAACATTCTAGTCTGAGCACTATCTGAATCAAGATCCAGCATTTAATCTGCCTCTCACCTAGCTGCAGTTCACTTGTCTCTCTCTCTCTCAAGTCTGTATGTGAGGGCTGTTCATAAAGTATACCCTGCAGTACAACCCAAATTGGGGTGGGGAGGGAGGTCTGTCCCTGATACTAATGTGATATAGGTTTCTGGTAACTATATCCTATTTGTGGACCATCATTTCAACTCCTGGCTTTATTCCCCCTTCTGCTTTTGAATTATGCAACTCTCAAGTCAAAGTTACAGTAGACCAACACAATGGTACCCTGCTCCCACCTGTGTCTTTAGGCCAGTGCTTCTCTGATAACAATGACTATGCTGGAATTCCGGGAAGCTGCAATCCTCAAAAAATCCCACCTGCCCCCAGATCTCATCATGCATTTACCTTTAATTATGTATAGGTTGTGATACAGTTTGCTTCTCCCACCATCTTACTACTTAGGTTGCTTCCCATCACTCAACCTCTTCATCCTTCATGTGCTGAAGCAACAAGAACTCCAAGTTTGCTATACAGCAAAGACACAGAAAGTATGGAACAGGACCAATGGAACTTGGGAAGGAATGGGGTGGAAGGCACAAATGTCTTTCTGAATATAAATGTTAAAAGTAGAGATGGGATCTTTGTGTTGCAACCTGGCAAACCTATATACAAGAGCTATTACAAAATACAGATTGGCCAACCATCACTTCCCTTGTAATACCATAACTTCTTTTGTAATACTTCTCTAGTGAAAGTTTAGGGGAAAAATGTACCACCCCAAAACAAACCAATAAATCTAGAATGTGTACCCTTTAGTAACAAAATGTTAGTAACGCATGTTCGAGCTTCTGCATCCTCTGAGGAAATGAAATAGTAGTACTAGACACTGCCTCCAAAACAGGCACCCCATGCCACATACAACACAGCTTGAAAATTATTCACAGTTTAACAAAAGGATTTACATCACACCCACACAGATGTATGCTATGCGTGCAAATATTCACAGAAGACTTTCCTGCCATTTCATTGCCTCTTATTCTTCAGTCATAGCAAAAGGTAGCACAGTGACAGGCAGCTTGGACAAAAAGGAAAAGAAATGGGCTAAATTACAGAGAATGAAGAACAAAGCATTTCTCGGGATAGCTAAAATGATGTGCAGCATTGTTGATTTTTAACAGGCCAATTAAAATCACTGAAGAACTAAAGGCCATTCATTGGAGTATAAGAAGAAAGGGAGGAGTATATTTAATTCTTTATGCCTTAAAGATTCAACAACAATGAACTTTTTTCTTTGCTGTCCAATTATGCTATAATTAAACTGAATCAGCTGGCTGGAACATCGGCAAGAGAAGAAATAGGCAGCAAACAATTGAGCTCAACACATAGCTTGTCCTTCTTGCATCTGTAAACTATCACAGATGGATCGAGGTGCCTGGAGAGCTGAAGAAGATAATGGAAGCAACCCACAAGCTTCCAAAATTAAAATACTTATTTAAAAAAACATTTTTATCCTTAGTTCCAAAAAACCATTGTCCTCCAGCCTTAGGAAAGTGTTGATTAAATGAAAGGCATGGGAAGAGAGGTGATGAAGAAACTGTACTCCTGCCATCTAGAGTCTGAAAAATTGGATGAGGCAGAAATTTGTAATGCAGATTGAGGGAGGGTACCAGAGAAAGAAAGAGGAATGTGTGGGTCATCTAGGGTAGGAATAATCAGATGGTAGTCCTTGGCCTGTGAAGCCATTGAGCAGCTCTCGCAAAAATTAATTAAAGTGTATTTGAAGGTTTGCACATTGTAGTAAGTCCTTTTTTATGTGAGAACATGAAAACTTTTGATGTTGTGAAAAATATATATTTCACACTTTGGGATGGCAGGACTATTAAAAAATATTTGGAAAATGGGTGTTTTTCAAGTGCTGAGAAACCCTGATGGGAGGAATCCAGGACTGATGAGGACTTATTCTGTGCAAAATTCTTAAATGATTGTTTTATCTAAAAATTAGCATTTCCTATGCAGAAATAGTGTTTCCTGTGAGAAAATGCTGTAATTGGTGATTTACTCCTTGAAAAATTCACAGGTAATAGATTTGCATAAAAAACAATTTTTTGGAAAGGAAACAGCATTTTTACTGTAGAAAATAATACATCTGTGTAGAAATATTATTTTATGTGCTAAAAATGTTTTTCTTATGGAAAAAATGCTGTTTTATTTGCAAATCAACCCTGTACAAATTTTGTACAGAATGAGTCCCACATTGTGAATCAACTTCAAAAACTGCATGGCTTTCAAAGACTTCCTCCAAAAGGAAGGAAATTGTTAAAATTACTTGTTGCTTTCTTTGAGAAGAAATGTAGTGATGAATTATATCCCTATTCACACTTGCCTTTAGAAATCACTCTTAGCTCCTGATGAGTTTTGTATGTAACATCTGTCAATGGCTTAAGCCAAATGATCAACTGTGAAAGGTTCTGGGACCAAATTTATGCCCTGGGAACCTCTGGGGGCTGCAAGGACTACAAAAATAAAACCAAAAAAAAAAACACCCAAAGTGTCTAGAAGTCCACTTCTGGTTTTCAAAATGCAGCAATTCGTCCTCTCTTTTTGGCTACAGAAAGATTGGTTGAGGATTTCTGGATGCATCCAGGATAACAAAAATATCTTTGAAAGCTGCATATGGCCCCAGGACCACACTTCTCCCACTCCTGCCTCAAGCACTTTTTCCAAAACTGTATAGCATTAACATCATTGTTATAAGAAACTATATAATATTTACTTTGGCAAATTCCCAGTAATAACAATTGGTTTGCTTTTTAATATGTAGATTGGAGATTATCATATATATATATTTGCATCTATTGCAGTGAACAAAAGAACATGACCTAGCTGTGAGAGGTACATCATGCATGGGTGAAATCAGAACTTGAACTGTTTAAGTAATTTATTACTTATTATCCTTTTAAAAAGAACATTGTGAGCCATTAAGATTGTTTGTGATTTAAAGAATGATGCACTACTAACATGTTTTTAGATACCTTAAAATGCACTAAACATACAAAAAGGGCTCTCCCCCAAAAAGCTCCCCAAACAACTTCCAAAAGGCAGCATTTTAGGACACTATGACTTTTATCAGTCATCACCTGACTGCAAAAAAGGAACATCATTATGCCCTCATTGTCTCCAAAAATAATGTATTAAAAGCAACATCATTAGTTCCAGGCTCAGGAAAGAATGGAAGTGTGTGCCAGGACAGTCCAGACTAAGTGGTTGATTTTAAAAGTGGACTAATCAATTTAGTTATTATGATGAAGTCTCAGTACTTACTAGTTTACTTATTAACAGACAACAGCAACATTTAGAAAATTACATTTCAGGAGGTTTATTAAAGATCACATTGTGTTGTCTGTGAATAAAATTGTGTGCTCAGGTTATTGACCCTCATTTTTCTAGTTTTGTTTAGAGATCATGGCAACTTGTATTACTCTAGACTATGATCTACTGATAGCAACAGTCTAAATGTCAGTCACCTTGGGTCCTATGCAAGGAGAAAGGTGGGATATAAACTAAAAGATAGATAGACAGACAGACAGAGGTTACTTAGCATTCCTTCCAGAGTTAGAATTCGACCTCTGGTACTTAATTGTAGAATTTCCTACTGAACTGCCATCAACAGAATTGTGTTGTTAAAAATACCATTTTAATAAATGAATTTCTTTGATTAGCGATTCCAAAATTTGTTGTAAAGTTACATATAGTTACATATTCTATATCTGCAGCTGTTGAAAGAAATTTTCAGGAAGAGTTTTTTTTGCCCCTGACATAATATGGGCCATATATTATTTTGCTATGAGAAAAATAGTTTCTTAAGCCATCCTTTTCCATCTTTTGTGTCATGTATTTTAGCTTGTAAGCCTATGCTCTGGAACTGTCTTATTTTTATTGATTGAATTTAAGCTGCTCAGAGATGCTGTTTGGCTAAAAAGTGGAGAAGAAAAAGAGATTCTAAATAAATAAGCAATGTTTGTTTGTTTTTTAAAAGACTCTGATGTGTAATCCTTAGGTGAGGCAAAATCCATTTTGAGAGAACAACAGTCTTGATGGTTAGGGGAAAGATTTGCTTTAAATACAAAAAACAAGATATCTCCAGTTTCAGCTAATGATGCAATAGTTCAGCCCTGTTCACACACTCTTTTGAAGAGCCCTTAAACTGGGGGAGGAATCATGCATATTTGGCCCACCCCACAAGTCCTGTGGACATTGGCCCTGCTCTGGGCCAGCACAGCCATTGGGTTCCATGAAATACTTATCTCATGTGGTGAGGCACTGAGAGTAGCAATTTTAGCATTCCTCCCACCCTAACAATAAGCCAGTATGGCATAGTGGTTTGAGTACTGGACTGTGACTCTGGAGACTTGATTCCCAGCTTGATCATGAAACCCACTGGTTGACCTTAGGCAAGGCCTCAGAGCAAGGCAACAGCAAAATTCCTCTGAAAAAATCTTGCCAAGAAAACCCAATGATAGAGTCACCTTAGGGTCACCATAGTTGGAAATGACTTGAAGGCATGCAACAATAACTGCCCTAAAAAGGATCATGATGCTCATTTTTCTCTCTGCCAGGGAACTGCCTTAAATGCCCACCTTCCCAGAATCTCAAAATAGAGGAGGAATATGCAACAGAAGTGTCTGTGGCCTCTCCACCCAGAGAAAAGGGCAGCAGCACCCTGAGATGAAGGATGACACAACCACAGCATCCCTACCTAATGGTCATTAAGGGATAGCTTCTCACAGAACCACCATTTTCCCCAGAAATGTGACAGAGCTTCTCATCACAGTTACATACTTCTCTTTCTTGTGGAAGTGGTGGACCGCTGCCTTTTTCTTTGGAGGAGAGGGGATGTGGATACCACCACTGCTCTCTCTCCTCTTTCTGGAGCTCACAAGGGAAGCATTACCAGTAGTCAGGTGATGGTTTTATCCCAGTCCATCAATGGTGCTTTGCTTTCTGCACCATTGCTTTCTGCACCATTCTGCACCATTTCTGCCTCAGACATCAGTAAAGTTTGGGCTGTCACTCATCCTTCCTCTACAGTTACTATATCTTGGCATTTCAAATGGCAAGACTTGGAAAGGGCAGATTTGCTGTCATTTGCTTGAAGGTAGATAGAACAACATGATCAAAACTCCTGATAAAACAGGGTTTCTAATGGTACAGAGAGCTGTACTATCAGCCCTCTCTATCCACGGATTCTTTATCCATAGATTCAACCATCCATGGCTTGAAAATATTCAGAAAAAGTATAAACTCCAAAAAGCAAACCTTGATTATGCCATTTTATATAAAGGACAAAATTTTACTATGACATTGTATGTAATGGGACATGAGCATCTATGGATTTTGATAGCCATGGGGGATCCTAGAACCAATCCCCAGTGGATGCCAAGGATGCACTGTACTTTTATTCCAGGAAATTGGAGTAAAATTCCTTTGCAGAGATCAACACAACCAAGTAGGAAAACTAATGAGAGCAGGCTCAGCCCACATGGGAACACAGTCAGTCCCTCTCAAGTTTTCCTCTCAACCCACCCACCACTTTTCCATCAAGTGTGAGGTTCTGCCTTAACCTCCACTGCCACCAAATCTGAAGACTTCCAGAAATCTCATAGTTACCACCAAAAGTGAGGGCTTTTTCTTGTCCACACCTCTGTTGTGTGAGGACCTCCATCTGTCCTACTCCTGTGGCCACTCCCTGCAGGGATTTCCTAGATGCCCTTAAGGTACATGAGTGTGAGGTTATGCAACAACTTATATCCACACTGGACACCATTCCTCTTTATTCACTGGTGCCATCACAGATACTATGTCTGAATCCCAGCTTTATAATATAATGTTCCCAGAGGCCAAAAGCATACAAATATAAAAACAATGATTTATTACCAAAAGCTGAACATAGCAAAACTGATTGCTTACTTATACAGCTCACACACACTCACACACTCCACTCCTGGCTAGTACTGACTCATAAACACCACTCATTAATTCCTAAACCCTAAACTTCCTAAACTGATTGACTCTCTTAACCTCAATCCTCACTTTACTTGCTACTTTCTTCTTTCTAATTAAATACCCTAACTCATTATATCAACTGTCATCCCAAATGTCATTCACTAACTTTATTCAAATCCCCTCAGACATTTCATCAATCATCATTCATTCACCATTCTCCTGCCCCCTCAGGATGGACAGCTCCACAACTTATTATTTCTGATATATATAGTAAATTAAACAATATTTTATACCAATCATCCATGACATCACTTTTCCTCAGCTTCAACCCTCATGCATATGCATGGAAAAGTCTGTTTTCTCCATCTGATTGGAAAGCAATACCCAAGTCAGCCTTCCATGTTTGGAGAGTAAAGCCTTACAAAAACATGGATTAGCAACAATGGGCAATTGATTTTTTTTTTAAAAAAAAAAATGTTATTTAAGAAGCAAAGAGCAAAACAAAGATTTTAAAATCCCAGATCTAAAACAGCTTTCCCCCGCCAAGCCTTTTAAAAATCAACTTATCTGATGAGATTCACCTCCTCATTCTTTCTAGTTCAAGAATTAAACACTTGCCTTCTACCCAGACCTCACCCATTTTGAAACAATGCACAACAGAGGCTCTGAACTTTGCAGTGCAATTAAAGCAAAGGAATCTAGAAAATTACTCCCTTCTTTTGTCACCCAAGGGCATCTCTTGCATTGCTGACTGACAGGTTTGCCCTTCACTTCACACATGAGAGTCTTCAAGGGCTGCTTGGATAACACTGCAGAGAAGCAGCTGCTTAGAAAGAAATAGACCAAGTTCCCCTCTCCTCTTGTCACCAAGCAACCCCCTTTCAGAAATGGAGCCAGCTTTTTACAGCTAAAGAGACTGATGAGTTTCCATCAACCTGCAGTTGAGGCAGGAGGTCCTCTCTGATGGCAATTACCTCTAGGTTTGCACTTGCTCCAAGTAGAAAAAGTGGAAGTTGAGTTTTTATTGGAAGAAAACTCTCAAAGTACACACTTGCTAATCATCTAGTTTATGCTTTGGTTTCAAGACCATGAGCTGCTTCCTCTACCACCTCAGGGGCTTCAGATTTCAAATTAGTTTGAGAACCATTACTTGCCAGTAATTACTGGCTGTGAAGATAGAATGAAGTACACTAACTCTCCACACCTTTTTGTTACATTTGTTTTATGTACTTGTGATAATATGGAAATTGTGGGGAATATGTGGCTCTCTATGGCTGAGAGAGTATGACATGCCCAGATATTGTTCAGCCACAACTCATAGCAATATGCCCAGTGGTAACAGATGATGTGAGATGCATTCCAAGAACATTCAATTCTCCATGCCTGTAGATATTGATATTTTAGTTAGCTGGTTCTAGTTGGTTTCAGGATGGTCCAGTTGAAAGTAGGGATCTTATTTTAGTACCCCAAAGGTAAGACCTAGCATTAGGCTAAGTAAAGGAACTGGTGCAGGTGACAGATGTTATGGGACGAGATCCGCCAGATCACCAACTTAAACAGCTTCAAAACAGCTGTGAAGATGGATCTTTTCCAGCAGGCCTTTCCTGACTAGATCTCCTGGCCTCCAGAGTCCCATTATCCCTACTTGGCCTGCTGTCTCTGTTCAGTCCTTTACTGCCGATTAGGTTTTTAATTAATTTAAATTGTTTTTGAGTATTATGTTTTAATTCTATCATTGTTTAATTCTGTTTTAAGGGGTGGGAGGGTTTATGGGTCTGGGATTGTATTTTACATTGTATAGAGTTTTAATGATGTAAGCCGCCTCGATTGTCTGACAGGGGCGGGATATAAATAAAATTTATTATTATTATTATTATTATTATTATTATTATTATTATTATTATTATGGGACTAACAATTGGATTTATGCCAACATCTTCAAAGCAGAAATGCTATTTTAAGGAAGCCATGAAAAATCAGGTTGTAATCCTACACCCATTTACCTGGGTGCAATACTCCCAGGTAAATTAGAATGTAACTTGTGAATAGATGTGCCTATGATTGCATTATAGGTCCATTTTTAATTTTTCTCCCCTATCCCTGTCATCTTTGGTGGTTGGCAGCCACACACAGCAGAATGGATTACAATGAAGCTACAAAATGCATCAAGAGGTTTTCCAGATGGTCCTGAGAGGTGATAAAAGATTTAGTTTTGTTTCACATGAATCCTTATAACATCAGACTCAGAGTCTCAATACATCAGTGTCTCACAGCAGGTGCCAGCTTTGCAAGGAGATACCAGGATATATACGTCTTCTGGCTGAAAATTCAGTCCCCTTCCTACTTTTCTTCACAGCACAGATGTAGGGTTTTGACTTGGCCAGCTCAGAATAAATGAGAACCCCCTGAGGGAAGCCATCATCAGGATGTGCAGCTGTAGTTTCATTGACCTTCCCTCATACACACACCACCATCTTCCTCCAGCTGTCAAAATGGAAGGAGGAGAAACATTGCACAAATAAAAATAAAAACCACCAAAACCAAACTGTCCCTCTGGCTCCTGTCCTATTTATGTTAAATAAAGAACCATGTCTGGCTATGCAGGCTGCTCAAGGGCAGCAAGCTATAGATCTTGGTGGGAAAATGTCTGCTAGTTTCAGGTTGCATAAAGTGACTGGAACAATTCCATGCTGTCTTCTTTGCCCACTGGCTCATACCAGAAGTTGGACAAGTTCCTGTTTTGTACCACATCTCTCAGAATCCTCCAGCCAGTTTTCAAAGCTCCACTGCCTTCTTCATCAGGCAAAGGAGTTAAAAATCATACAGGAGAAAGAAAAATAAATGATGGTGTTGGAGTCACAGACCTACATTTTGTCAGGATGATATTTTGTTCTTCTCAGTTAAGATGATACAGAGGGATGTCTAGGTAGACAGGCACCACTATCCCCCCCCCCCCCCGAGGCTGTCATAAAGTCCAGGAAATAAAATGGATATGTTTTATAAATGTTGATTCATAGTGGATTTGGAACTATGGTTCTTCTCACAATGTGAATCATAGAATCATAGAATCATAGGACCTTATCAAACGCTGGCCAGAAAGGGAAGTATAAGCGAAGTTTAAGTGAAGTAGACAGATTCCGAAAGGAATCTGTTTCACCTGCGCGGCCATAGCGCAATGTTTCGGGCCTCGGAGGCGGCGGCGGCTCCCTCCCGCGCCTCGCCCTCCCTCCGGCACTTGCCAGCCCTCCAGCCAGCCCAAAGGCACCGGCGGAGAGGCGGCTCCGACCTCGGAGGAGGCGGTGGCGGAGCCTCCCTCCCGCGCCTCGCCCTCCCTCCGGCACTTGCCAGCCCTCCAGCCAGCCCAAAGGCACCGGCGGAGAGGTGGCTCCAACCTCGGAGGAGGCTGCGGCGGAGGCTCCCTCCCGTGCCTCGCCCTCCCTCCACACTTGCCAGCCCTCCAGCCAGCCCAAAGGCACCGGCGGAGAGGCGGCTCTGGCCGCAGAGGAGGCTCCCTCCCGCACCTCGCCCTCCCTCCGCACTTGCCAGCCCTCCAGCCAGCCCAAGGCACCAGCGGAGAGGCGGCTCTGGCCGCGGAGGACGCTTGTACATCCGCAAAAATCCGAATGTCAAAAGATCCCCTTTGACTTCGAATCAAGGGGGGGAAATTCATTTCAGCTTTGGATTGCCTTTGGATATGTGTAAACACACGGAAAACAAATACGTTTCAGCTTTGGATTGCCTTTGGATATGTGTAAACACACGGGAGAAGTATACGTATCAGCTTTGGATACTTTCTGCATTGGACCCCCATGTGATGAGGCCCATAGAGTTGGAAGAGACCACAAGGGCCATCCAGTCCAACCCCCTGCCATACAGGAACTCCCAATCAAAGCATCCCCAACAGATGGCCATCCAGCCTCTGCTTAAAGACCTCCAAGGAAGGAGACTCCACTACTCTCCGAGGGAGTGTGTTCCACTGTCGAACTGCCCTTACTGTCAGGAAGTTCCCCCTAATGATGAGGTGGAATCTCTTTTCCTGGAGCTTACATCCATTGTTTTGGGTCCTAGTCTCTGGAGCAGCAGAAAACAAGCTTGTTCCCTCTTCAATATGACATCCCTTCAAATATTTAAACATGGCTATCATATCACCTCTCAGCCTTCTCTTCTCCAGGCTAAACATCCCCAGCTCCCTAAGTCATTCCTCATAGGGCTTGCTTTCCAGACCCTTCACCATTTTAGTTGCCCTCCTTTGGACACGCTCCAGTTTCTCCACATCCTTTTTGAATTGTGGTGCCCAGAACTGGACACAGTATTCCAGGTGAGGCCTGACCAAAGCAGAATAGAGTGGCACTATTACTTCTCTTGATCTAGACACTATACTTCTACTGATGCAGCCTAAAATTGCATTGGCCTTTTTAGCTGCTGCATCTCATTGTTGACTCATGTTCAACTTGTGGTCCACCTGGATTCCTAGATCCCTTTCACACGTAGTCTCATTCAACCAGGTGTCCCCCATCGTATATCTGTGCTTTTCGTTTTTCTGCCCTAAGTGCAGTACCTTACATTTCTCCATGTTGAATTTCATTTTGTTAGCTTTGGCCCAGCTTTCTAGTCTGTTCAAGTCATTTTGAATCTTGATCCTGTCCTCTGGAGTATTAGCTACTCCTCCTAATTTGGTGTTGTCTGCAAATTTGATAACTATGCCCCCAATACCATCATCCAGGTCATTAATAAAGATATTGAATAGCACTGGGCCCAGGACAGAGCCCTGTGGGACCCCACTGGTCACTTCTTTCCAGGTTGAAAAGGAGCCATTGTTGAGCACCCTTTGAGTTCGGCCAGTCAACCAATTACAAATCCATGTAACAGTTACTTTGTCTAGTCCATATTTTACCAACTTGTTTGCAAGAATGGGGAAACTTGTCAAAGGCCTTACTGAAATCAAGATATACTATATCCACAGCATTCCCTTCATCTACCAAGCTGGTAATTTTATCAAAAAAAGAGATCAGATTTGTCTGGCATGACCTGTTTCTCTGAAACCCATGTTGACTTTCTGTGATTATGAAATTACCTTCTAGATGTTCACAGACTCTCTGTTAATAATAATAATAATAATAATAATAATAATAATAATAAAGCAAAGCAAAGCAGCTTATTTATATACCGCTTCATATCACGCTATGGGATGTCTAAGCGGTTTACAACTGTGAGCTGATTGCCCCCCAACAAGCTGGGTACTCATTTTAGCGACCTCGGAAGGATGCAGGCCTGAGTCGAGCCTCAGCCCTGGCTGGTATTGAACTCGCAACCTTATGGTCTATGAGTGAGTGGCTGCAGTACAGGCATTTAACCACTGCGCCACCAGGGCTGCTAATAATAATAATAATAATAATAAGTTTTATTTATAGCCCGCCCCTCTGCATGGCAATCGAGGCGGGTTACAGCATTTAAAACATGACAAGTTAAAACATTCCCTCCTCCCATAATCTACCCTCCCACCCCTTAAAACAAGATTAAATCAGAAAGGAATTAAAACAAAGCAATACCTTAAAACAATATAATAAAACAAAGGATCAGCTGTGCCAACTAGGAAGATTAAATCTCATCTCCTTAAAGCAGCTGTTATTCTGGGAAGGCCTGTCGGAAGAGATCTGTCTTTACCGCTTTCTTAAAAGCAGCAAGTGTAGTAATCAGACGGATCTCATCCGGCAGGCCGTTCCATAGTCTGGGGGCAGTGGTGGAAAAGGCCCTCTGGGAGGTCTGAGACAGCTTGGTCTTTATTGGCTGTAACAGATTCCTCCCAGAGGACCGCAGGGATTCTGGAGATTCTGGAGCAGATGTTTAATGATCTGCTCCAGAATCTTTCCTGGTATTGATGTCAGACTAACTGGATGATAATTGTTGGGATCCTCTTTTTTCCCCTTTTTTGTAGATGGGGACAACATTTGCCCTCCACCAGTCCACTCGGTCTTCTCTTGTCTTCCAGGAGTTCTCAAAGATTATTGCCAATGGTTCCGATATTACTTATTCTGTGCTGAAATTCTCCTATTCTGTCCTCTGCTCCATTATCCTCAGGCTGAGCACCCTTTGCCTTTTCTGAGAAGACTGAAGCAAAGAAGGTGTTGAGCAATTCTGCCTTTTCTCTGTCCCCTGTTAACTTTTTGCCATCTTCTCCACACAGTGGCCCTACCATTTCCTTCTTCTTCCTTTTGCTGCTGACATACCCAAAAAAGCCCTTTTTATTGTTCTTAACCTCTCTAGCCAGCCTGAGTTCATTCTACGCTTTAGCTTTTCTGACTTTACCCCTACACGTGCTAGCTATTTGTTTGAATTCCTCTTTGGTGATTTCCCCATTTTTCCACTTCTTATACATGTTCCGTTTAAAACTTAGTCCAGTTGCAAGTTCCTTAGTCATCCATCCTGGTTTCTTGAGACACCTCCCATTTTTCCTCCTCATTGGAATGGTTTGAAATTGTGCCTTCAGTATCTCCCTTTTGAAAAACTCCCATCCATCTTGAACTCCCTTCTCTTTTAGTATTCCTGTCCATGGGATCACCCCCAGTATTTCTCTAAGTTTAGTAAAATCAGCTTTCCTAAAGTCTAGAATGTGTGTCTGACTATGCCTGGCCTCTCCTTTCCACTGTATAATAAACTCCAGGAGGACATGATAATTTCCGCCTAAGGATCCAACCACTTGCACCCCATTAACTAGGTCTTCCCTGTTAGTTAGGATCAGATCCAAAATAGCTGACTCCCTTGTTGCCTCTTCCACCTTTTGGACAATGAAATTGTCTTTGAGGCAAGTGAGGAATTTGCTAGACCTTGAGGATTTTGCTGAGTTTGACTTCCAACAAATATCAGGATAGTTGAAGTCACCCATCACTGCTATATTTCTCCTTTCTGAGTGTGTGGTCATCTGTTCTAGAAAGGCAGCATCCAATTCTTCTGCCTGAGTTGGGGGTCTGTAGTAGACTCCCACACTAACATCCCTGTTGTTTCCCTCCCCTTTAATTTTTATCCAGATGCTCTCCAACTGGCTTCTGGGATTGATGTCCTGAAAATACAAGCTTGACAAAAACACAGAAAACACAACATAGAAAAGTCTTGTACCAGGCCAGATTATTTTAACCTGACAGGTAGTGGCTCTCCTGAGTATTCAGCAGAGGATTTTCACATCAGCTGCTGCCTAGTCCTGTCACAGCTGTTACCTGGATTCTTCAAAACGTAAAGCAGACACTTTACATGGGTATATTCTGCCAGTAGCATATCTTACTAGGGACTCTCTCCTTTTATCCTCATAACAAGCTCACATGTAGGTAAACCCAAATCAATGTCACCCTTTCAGAGTCAAACTGCATATTATAAGGGAAAGAATCCTATATTCCCCAGCCCTGTAAATCTGGGGAATATTTAATGGTGTGATTTTATGGGCTGAAGGAGGTGTTTGGTTTCTGCCAATCCTTCCATGTAATTGCCAGCCCTTCAGAACTTTCATTTTCTCTCCCTTCCTCTTCTTCCCTCCTTCCCTCTCTCTCTCTCTTTTACCAAACAAATGTGAGCCTAGTTGAGGGATCATGATTAGCTGGCAGATCGTGAAGGCCTTAAGCACCTTTCCATCCCTCCTCTGAGCCTCCCTTGCAGGTCCCTCTGCCCCCCAAATTCCTTATGATCTCTTAACCATAGAGGTGAAAGGCAGGATAACAACAAATTGAGCTGCAGATTTAAACCTTTTCTCCCTAGGTAGCCGCACAGGTCTATCTATCTTAGTGGTGGGAATCTGTTGTTGAACTGCAACTCCCATTATCCATGGCTAGCACAGCTAGCCAATTGTAAGGAATGGTGGGAGTGGAGTTTATTACATTGGCTTTGCTTCCATGATAGATTTGGGATGTAACTTTAAGAAGGAGGATTTTATCGCATTTTCCCGTTGCCAGGGAGTACGTGATAAGATCAATTTTCTTAAAATTACATCCTGCATCTATCATGGGAGCAAAGCCAATGTGATAAACTCTGCAGTCTGGAGGTCCTCATGATTGCTGCTCCTGTTCTAGACCAACTTTATGTTTATCAACTGGAAATGACTCTATAGGATTTCAGACAAGTCTTTCCCTAATTACAGATGCAAAGGAATGAAGCTGGAAACATCTTCATGCAAACTATGAGTTTGGATCCTTCACCAATAGAGGGTTTCCCTGCACCATTTGCCCTATGAGCAGCTTCAAGGTCTTGCAACACTGAGACATTACTATAAAAACACTCTTTTCATCTCTGTTGAAAGATTTTGTTGTTCAGGTTGCACACAAAGAATCAACCAGAATAATCAGTGTTGCTTAATTTTAAAAAATAGGTTATTAAAGCTCTCAGTTGCAGGTATTTTCTATTCATAAGAACAATACTCTTCAACATTTCACAGATGAAAACTGGGGCATGCATGGCCAAGCAAAATCAGTGTGGTCCAAAGAGTGTGGCTAGGCAACAAGATGACAAAATTATGAGGAAAAACACACAAAACTACTATTTTAAGCAGAGAAATACTGAAATGTATATAATGCTTTTTCATGCATACACATCTATCTATCTATCTATCTATCTATCTATCTATAAACACACATGCAAACAGAGAGAGTACACGCAAAGGGATCTAGTAGCACCTTTGAGAACAAAAGTTAGGTCCAAAACATACTGCAGAAATAATGCAGTTTGAGACCACTTTAACTGTCCTGGCTCAGTACTAGGGAATTCTGGGAACTGTATTTTATTTTGGCACCAGAGCTGTCTGACATAAAATGCTAAATGTCTCACAGAACTACAGTTCCCAGAATTCCCTAGCATTGAGCCAGGGCAATTAAAGTGGTCTTAAACTGGATTATTTCTGCAGTGTGTTTTGGACTTCTGTCTCAAAGGTGCTACTAGATCCCTTTGCATACTGGATGATATTCTAGCCTAAAACAACTGTGGGCCTTTACAGACTGCCAGAAATAATGCAGCTTGAGTCCACTTTAACTGCCTTGGCCCAGTGCTAGGGAATCATGGGAATTGCAGTTTATTGTGGCACTAGAGCTCTCTGACAGAGAAGGCTAAATGTCTCAGGGGGAAAAAACTACAGTTCCCATGATTCCCTAGCACTGAGCCAGGACAGTTAAAGTGGACTCAAGCTGTATTATTTCTGGCAGTCTGTAAAGGCCCTATGTCTCTGAATTCTACACACTCTGTGTGTACATGCAAAATGAGTTAATAGAATCCAGTATTGTAAAATCAAAATGTCATTTTCTGACCCTGCTCAAAATGACAGCTTTCGCTCAGATCCATGGCTACTGCATACGTTCTGTGTTCACACCCATCCACTCTGCCCAAGGCACTTATAGTTCAGGTTAAATCACAGCTTCCCTGAAACAGTCATATGATGATCTTGAGACAATCATGACCTCTAAGCCTAACCTATATCACAGGGTTGTTATTAGTGTGTATGGGGAAAATAATATAAAATACTTTCAGCTACAGGAGATAATAAAATTAATTGAGAAAGACATAGTTGGGGGGACAAATATGTTTATCATACAGAAATCCATACTTTACAATAGCCTTTTAGAATGTCTCCATTAGGCTACATTCCTGTATACATTTATTTAGGATGAAATCCCACTGAACACTCCTCTTTCTGGGGCTCTTCCTGGAACTCACAAGGGAAGCATTACCAGTAGTCAGGTGATGGTCTTATCCCAGTCCATCAATGGTGCTTTGCTTTCTGCCTCAGACATCAGTAAAGTTTGTGGGTTTTTTCTTATAATCTTTATTGTTTTCTTCAATATATAAAACACGAAACGTTACATTCCAAACACCTATATCCATTCAAACCTAACAAAAATGACATATATTAAACATTAAAAAAACTTATACATACACAACATAAATTACAAATACAAACATGCACATTAAATCTACCACCACCACATATAACTAAAATGACTTCCTTCGTTTTGGGAATACTTTCCTCTTTACATTCTACACATTAAATGCCACATACTTTTCATTTATTTTTCTTACCACTTAGTTTCCATTTGTTTTTAGTTATATTTATTATAACTTTTTATATTTAGCTAATTTTGAATAGCGACAATCTTGAAAATCTGGAAATTCAAATCAGTCCAATTGTATATAATGTACCTTTATTCTCTTTTAAGTACCTTATTAAGGGCTCTCATATTTGAAAATAAGTTTCTGTATTCCTTCCTCTTAATAGATTGGTTAACTTGTCCATTTCCATGAACTCGTATAGTTTAAACAACCAATCCTTTATATCAGGACATGTGTCTTTTTTCCAATTCGATGCGAATAGTATGCTGGCTGCCAAAATCATATACAATAGTATTATCTCAAATTTCTTCTTGATTTCCTTGTTTACTATCATATTTAACAAGTACAATTTTGGGCTAGTGGGAACTCAATTTTTAGTATTTTTTGTATTTCTGCATGGATTTGTCTCCAATATTATCTGGTTTTAACACATTTCCACCAATTGTGAAAGAAGTAACCAACTTCCTTGTTGCACTTCCAACATAAATTGTTTGTATTCTTACTCATTTTAGCAATTTTGTAAGGTGTTAAGTACCATTGGAACTGCATTTTATACCAATTCTCTCTTATGTTGTAACTTGAGGTAAATTTTGAGCCTCTCTTCCATGCATATTCCCAGCATTCTAGTTGTATAGGCTATCCTATGTATTGCGCCCATTTTACCATACAATGCTTAACAGTTTCTGGTTCCAACTCATATTTTAACATTTTGTAAAATTTTGAAATGTGGTGGTTTCCCTCTACTTGTAAAATTTTTGTCAAGTCCGTGTCCTTATCCTCAAAACCTTTAAGTTTATTGTCTGTCCTGAATCTCTCTCTAATTTGTCTGTATAAAAACCATCCGCAGTTATATCCTGCTTCCTTTAGTTCACCTAATTCTTTCAATTTGATCTCATTTTGCTCTCTAACCAAAAGTTCATCATAGGTTACCCAGTGATCTGTGCAAATTGGTTCTTGTCTATAAAAAGCCTCATTTGTCGAGGTCCATCCAGGAATGGTCTCCTTCCACTTCTTTCTAATTATTTTCCATGTTCTCAACAGTGTTCTCTTTATTATATGATTATTAAAATCTTTGTGTACCAAATCTTTATTATATACTAGATAACCATGCCAGCCATACCTATTCCCGAATCCCTCTGGTGCTAACAAAGCCTTTTTAAAAAAAAATTAATCCAATCGGTTAACCACTCGAGACCACAGGCATAATAATAAAGTTATAGGTTTGACAAGGCCATTCCTCCCCTATTTGTTTCATCCTGCAGTAGTTTCATTTTTTCACAAGGTTTTTTCCCTGACCACAAAAAGTGTGAAATTCCTTTCTCCCAATTTCTGAATGGAGTATCATTGATGATTATTTGTAAATTTTGAAACATAAAAAGAAATTTGGGGAGTATGTTCATTTTGATTACTGAGATTTTACCCATCCATGTCAAACATAATTAACTCCATCTTTCCATTGCTTTTTTAGTCTCTCTCCACATTTTCTCGTAATTATTTTTAAACAGTTTATTATTGTCTGTTGTACATTCTATGGCTAGATATCTCACTTTTTTTATGTATAGTCAGGTTCAATTTACTTGTAAATTCTTTCTTTTCTGAGTCCGTTAAGTTCATAGTTAGAACTTTAGTTTTGGTTTTATTAATAATTAGACGTGATACTTTACTATAATGATTCAATGTTTTTAACAAATTTCCGATAATTTGATTTGGATCTGAGCTAGTGATCAAGATGTCATCCGCATATGCTTTAATTTTGAATTCATGTTCTTTTAGTTTAACTCCCTCGATTAAGTTGTTCTCTCTAATTGCCAGTAATAGGATTTCCAATGGTATAATAAAGAGAAGAGGTGGTAAGGGGCAACCTTGTCTCATACCTCTATAAATATTACATGGTTTTGTTGTCTCACCATTAATCAGAATATAAGCTGTCTGGTCTTTATATATTGCAGATATCCACTTTTCAAAGTTGTCTCCTACTTCTATTTTTTGTAATACAGCTGATAAAAAGGTCCAATTGACATTGTCGAATGCCTTTTCGGTGTCTAGGAAAATAAAGGTGACCTTTTTATTTATCTTTTTTGATGATATTCTACCAGGTTGATTAGATGTCTTATGTTATATTTTATTTTCCTATCTGGGAGAAATCCTAACTGGTCTTCACTTACCCACTCTGATAATACTTTTTTCAGTCTCTCTGCCATTATGGAAGTAAAAATTTTATAATCAGAGTTAAGTAAAGAGATAGGTCTAAATTGTCTTGTTTCCAAATTTTCTCCTGAATCCTTGGGTATTACAGAAATATTGGCCTGTGTCCATGAAAATGGCAATTTCCCCTGTAAAATTGCATTCATTGTTCTGGTTAGAGGTATACTGACTTCATACTTTAATTTCTTATAACATTCTGCTGTTATTCCATCTGTACCAGGAGCCTTCCCCGGTTTACTTCTTTGTATTGCCTCCAAAACTTCCTGTAGAGTTATCCTTTTATTTAGAAGCTCCCTTTGTTGTTCATTAATCTTAGAGATATTACATCTACTCAAATATTCTATTATTTCTTCGTGGGCTATATGTTTTTTCTGGTATAAATTTGAATAATAATTGAGAAATACTTGTTTTATTTGCTTTTGGATAGTATAGCTCTTATCTCCCTCTTTAATCTTTGTTATCAATCTTTTCTCTTTTTCTTTTCTAATTTTATATGCAAGCAACCTTCCTGGTTTATTTGCATACGGACATCAGTAAAGTTTGGACTGTCACTCATCCTTCCTCTACAGCAGGGGTAGGCAACCTTTTCCCTTTAAGGGCCGAGGGACTTCAGCTCCCAGAATCCCTGGAGCTATTGGCCAACATAGGACTATTGGCCAACATGGCTGAGGCTTCTGGGAGCTGAAGTCCCTCGGCCCTTAAAGGGGAAAGGTTGCCTACCCCTTCTCTACAGTAACAATATCTTGCCATTTCAAATTTGGAAAGGGCAGACTTGCTGTCATTTGCTTAAAGGTAAGTAGAACAACATGATCAAAATGCCTGATAAAACAGGGTTTCTAACAGTACAGAGAGCTGTACTGTCAGCCCTCTCTATCCACGGATTCTTTATCCATAGATTCAACCATCCATAATAATAATAATAATAATAAAATTTATTTGTACCCCGCCTCTCTGCATAGCAATCGGGGCAGCTTCCAACATAAAAATACAATACAATAAAATCGACCCTAAACCCCAACACTCTCAACCCTTAAAAGATTATTAAACAACATCAATTAAAACTATTAACATCAATTAAAATTATTTTTTAATTAATTTTATTGATTAAAAAGAAAACTGTTCACACACTTACAATCACACAATATCAATTGCAAATTATGCATTTCTAAAAAGAATCAATCAAGTAGTATCCAAAAAGCAAAGAGAATTAGTCTAGGATATAAAGCCTAATATAGTTGTATAATTACGCTATCTTCAATTTGACCTTTAACATTTTGTATTCTAAAATAAATAAACAAGCATTTGTTATTTTTCTCTGCTTGCGTTATGACAAAGCAAAATTCGTCGTTCATAATTCTCCCCTAAAATCCCACATTTGCCTAAACCTACATCATCCATACCCTTCTCTTTCTTCCTCACCCAATCCATGCCCTCTTCATCCATAATTCCTTTCCACCTTCCCACTTCTTATCTTTCCTTTCACACACTCTCTCTCCTACTTCCTACATACTCATACCTTCTTCAACTTACCAAAACCTTTCTATCTTCCTTACTTCCACACCTACACTCTCAAATTCATCCTTTCCTTACAAAATTAAACTTCCTTCTTTTCCAAACTGGATTGATACATGAAATTGATCTTACCTCCTTATCACCTTAACAGCAAACGTAATTTTATATTTCCGTTATATCTATGTTAATCTCGGAGTAATTTTTAAATAATTAAACTGCAGCTCATACTTATGCGCTCCATATGTGTATATACTTATTTGTAAGCTTAATATTCAAAAATACTTGACTAATATACATAATATACAATTAAAATTATTTTAATGGCTTGAAAATATTCAGAAAAAGTATAAACTCCAAAAAGCAAACCTTGATTATGCCATTTGATATAAAGGCACCATTTTACTATGACACTGTATGTAATGGGACAAGAGCATCCATGGATTTTGATATCCATGGGGGATCCTTCTGGGGCTTATTTCTGAGTAGATGTGTGTAGATTCTTAAGGGAATATTACTCTGTTCTTTCAGTATGTAAACTACAAATCTCTCCAAATATTGGACCTCTATGTTATGGTTTCTTTTCTATGACACTGTGTAGCCATGCTATACAAACACGTGAACACATGCACATGACAGAGGATCAGTAAATCAAAAAGAAGGCGGGAAAAGGTGCAAAATTAAGTTGTAAATTACAGTTGGCCCTCTGTATCCATAGGTTTTTTTATCCATGATGCAACCATCCATGACTTGAAAATATAAAAATATATGTATAAATTCTAAAATCTTGTTTTTACCATTTTATGCAAGGGACACCATTTTACTATATTATTGTATTTAACATGATTTGAGCATCTATGGATTTTGGTATCCACAGGAGTCCTGGAACCAAACCCCAGCAGATACCAAGGGCCCAGTGTACTATATAAGTTTTATCCTAATCTCAAAAAAAAAACCAAAACAAAACAAAACAAATCTACAGACAGAACTGTAGAAAATGTTTTCAAACTAGGAATGCTTCTCTACAATATTTATCAATTTAATGGGAAATTAGAGATAGAAGTGGAATATAAAATCCATGAAAGGAGAAATCTGTGTGTCTATGGCTGCTAC